>JAINUG010000031.1:2443822-3167572 GCA_029706075.1 Aldrovandia affinis | reverse complement strand
GATCATACATCACCAGGCACCACGTCAGAGTTAAACTATGCACATCTGACCTCACTGTTATGAACGCCATTTTAAAAAGTGGCCTACAATTTTGACATTTAATTTCATTAATAGCAAATTACAAAAAATTATATGAAAATATTTTGTTCTGTCAGTAACAGCCTAAACCTTTTAATCTACATGCAAAAATGTGTCTCTGGCAAAACATGCACAGTAACATTCACGACGTTCAGACAACAGAAAGAGAACGAACAGAAAACATTGGTGGACTCAGCGTCTTCCCTGAAAGAGCGGCTCTGAAACTAAGTGTAGAACAGGCAGATGCGGGAACGGGAACCATTTGTCAGTTTTCTGCTTCCAGGACGGTGGGAGGGGAGAAAATATGCAGATGAGGAGCTGCCAGAGACAGTTCTATGAACACGGAACATCAATCACGGCACACGTGCGGGCCGCCGAGTCCGAGACTGCTCACACGCGAGCGCGCCGAAATGCTCGTCCCAGAGTCAGAGCCTCTTGAACGCGCTGGCGCGGACACAAGACACAGGGAACCTGCACTCCCTTACCGCTCGCGTGACCGTGAGACCGAGGCGCGTAATCGCGTGAGACGAATAATATTGAGCAGGGTTTAATGAGCATATTGTGGTGCTCAGAAATGCTAGTGCTGCCTTGCCCTGTGCGCACAAACAAGGTGGCGATATGCGGACATCCATCTTCAGGCGAGAAAAGAGCCCCGCAGGGTCCCAGCAGCTCGGCCAATCGGCAACGTGAAATATGACGGTAATATTCGCTGCCTTCTGCTCAGGGCCTACAGCTTAACGATTTCTTTCCCCCTTCACATAAATAACCATTTCCAATATCACCAAAATTACACGAATCCTAAAGCAATAATGGTAACACTTTCTGTGAAGGGTCTTACTGTATATAAGCTACATAGTGCCTTTATAAAAACTATAAAATATTAATGAGCACTAAATAAACATCTGTAAACACTAACGCTAACCAACATTGACTGTTGCAGGGTGTGGTGCTCTATATCGGCATCTGGCGATGAAGTGACATTACATCAAATCAGAATGCTATGGTAATTGATACATGATATGGATGTAAACGCAGCACACTCCGTCTCCTGGCTTTAATGACCGTCCATGTAAGTGTTTACAAAGGAGGTAAGTAGAATGGAAGAAGACATTGTGTAGCTCTTACTGAGGACCCTAGAAAGTGTTAGAGCAATTATATAGGCAAGTATTGGTCTAGTGTGAGGAATTCTCCACTCTCCCTTGGTAAATTTAAGTGGTGTTTCATGTAAAAATCCTATAGGCACAAAACAGTGTCTTGTCGGGGACCATTGGCAAGCAACAGAGGAGAGGTCAACATGTCCCTGAACAACCTGAGCACATGTCAATCTAAACCCACCCTGGAGACAATGTTGGTCTTATTTCTGCCTTAGAAAATCAGTCACATGAGATTAACACACTACAGTACAGAGATACATAGCGTTGAGAAGGGAAACGTGCATAACATGGAACAAATGTGACAGATTCCATTTTTAGTACAGGGATGAGCCCATTTTGTGCTTTAAAAGCTTTACATACCGAACCAAAAGTCCTCTACCGAACGGTTCGCTATGAATACGTGTACCGTTACACCCCTAGTGCTGAGCGCTGCTTTAGTATTATTAATTAGATAAATACTCCATGTCATAAACAGCACCGCTTACATTTGAGCAAAAGTGCACTGATGTGGAAAATTCATATCCTCGGACAAGAACACAGTAATGTGTCAAGAAGAGAAAGATATAGTATTGATCCTGGGAAAAGCCTGCAGTCTGCCCAGAGCTCCTCGAGAAGCACATCAGTTAATGGGTTCTGTACACAGCCTGACACGACGCCTCCCACAAGTCGAGTTCCGTGGGCTCCGGCCGTGAAAGCGAGGCCCGCAAAATGTATGGCAGGGCAGACAGAAATAATCATATTAGGGAAACGGACAATCAAATGGGATTCCACTGGACGCAGAATGTGGACTCTGACGGAATTCATTCTCTTCACGGTTCAGGAGGCTGTCAGAGGAGGGGGGTGAATGCTCCACACACTCCCTGCTAGACTGGTGTAGTGTCAGAATGAACCCAATCAAGCCCAACCCCCCCCCCATTTCCATCCCCTCACCCCCAGCCACTCAGGGCCATTTTTATTTGTTTGCACTTGTTCTTTGGCCATACAGAAGAATGACCATGACAGTTCCACTATCTGTTCATCAGCCATCTCTTACTGATCCCACGGTTGCTTATCTCGGTTTCATTACCTTTTTCCTCTGAAAGACCAGGTGAACTTACTGATCCGATACAAGGAATATTCCCAGAATGAGAAATCGTACAAGGTCAACTACTGTTATGTAGGGCTGCCCCGATATATCGGTGGACTATCGGTATCGGCCGATATTTGCCTTCTTGACTGCAATTGTGTTATTGGACGATAAACTCTAATTTACCGATGGCAGTGGCCGATAATTATCCGTCAGTTTGTGTTGCGTTAATCTGGTCTAAGTGTTCAAACTTGAATGGAACGGCAGCATCTTTTATTTACAGGCTAAACTGACTGAAACCACGCCTAATTTACTCTTCTGACGATGCTGCCATTGACTAGCTATCATGAGCATTTTGGCACTCCACGCAGTCTTGCACAAGATTCAGGCTAGAGCTCGGCGATATGGGCAAAAATAATTAGCATGATATGTTGACCAAATACTTTGACAACGATATTGAAACGATCATTTGTATGTGCAAAAAAGCTGAGTATATATACAGATATTCAAACACAACTTTATTTAGCATTCAATGCTTGTATGTGCGATACGTTTTCAAGCATAGTTTCAAGTATAAAGTTTGCGTAAACAAATACTTTTGTAACCAAAGTAACCCCACGCAATGGATGTGCAGCCTTTCTTAGGGGCTAAACTCGGTTCCTCTTCAATCTTGTTTTCAGGTTTTGTCTGGGCCTACCCTAGTTAGTGGGTTTACTGACTGAACAAATTCACTCCATGCTTCACTTTACGTGCTTTGACGATGCTTTCCTCTGGCCTCACTACAGTGAAGTTGCGCTTCATATCAAGGCTGGCTGTGATCAGCGGTGTTGTGTGTTGGTTGTGTTGCAGATGGAAAAAGGCCAAAACGAATGCAGGAATGATCATCCTCCATGCAACAATGTTATAGCCTAACAGGAATCATCGACATTTGTAAATTTGCCATGGTCGATAATTGAAATTACGATAATGGTGTAAAATTCGGGCACATTACAAGGTGTCGGAGAAAGACAACCGATTTGCTATTTGTAACAAATTCTCCAGTGAGATTTCAAAAGTAGGCAACTCAAGCAAGGATTTCTGATCAGCCATTTACAAGTAAGACATGTAGCACAGGACAACGAGTATGTGAAAGATGGTTACAATAAAAGCTGTTCCATACATTTGTATGATTGAATTTGTGCTCATTGAAAAGTATAATGAAGGGCAGAATTGTTTTGTTTTGCCAGGGCACAAATAGGACTATAAATATGTTATTATCGGTATGATGTTTGAATTTGAATTATCGGTACAGAATTTTCATATTGGTGCATCCCTACTATTATGTGTTATAAAACAGTCAGAACCCAACAAAAGGCATTAGTGTAGAGGATATACTGTAGAGCCACAAGTGAATCTGGGGTGTAATAGAGATTTTCTCCCCTGAATTACTTATTCATTGGTATTCTGGTAAGTATCAACCCTGAAATATTTGAGGCTTAGAGCACTATAGAGGTCATATAAACAGGACCCCATTGCCTGTCTGTTCAGCATCACAATCCTTGGAATTTTCACGTTAGTGTTATTATGCTAAGGTGAATACCGACACATACTCAGGTAAACAGATTTTAATTAAGCAACAATTAAACTACTTTCTCATTATAAAATTGAATAAAGTATTACGAAACCATCATGTTCTTATTCTTGTCCTTATCCCTAATGTGTTTATTATTTGTGTGTGTGTGTGTGTGTGTGTGTGTGTGTGTGTGTGTGTGTGTGTGTGTGTGTAAATAAAACATTTATATTATTATTATATTACGTATTCCAAATCAACAAGCACCTTAAGTAATTGGGAGTTAAGCCTACATTTAAGGTCATTTATCTGGTGAAAACCACCACCATTCAACAAAATTCCAGTAGTTTAACAGTGAAGCCACTGCATATTTTATTAAGATAAACTCTGTGGCGCAAATCTATTCCAGAAACAGCCTTTAAGTGCCTGAGCTGCTGGATCTACAGCCTATCAAAGAGGAGATTGTGGAAGCTGCTGGCACAGGTTGGAAACCTCTTCAACGTCACAAGAAGGTTCATGTCTCCATCACATTATCAGTGTTCAGACCTCATTTCTCTTGGCATTTAGCACCTGAAAAGCCTGGCCTTTGACAGCTACAAGCCTCATCCTGCTGCATTTCGCTCTGTATAAGTGTAACAGCTTGAATGTGAAGACTGTGAAAACAAAAGGCAAAGCTGGCTGGCTGACTGGACAAAACCCTGGAATGTCCACCTTCTCATCAGCTCACATGAGCCTGAAGGATAGCGTATAAGCACAGAAAACAAATTGATGGGGTGATCGAGGGAGGTTCCTGTGAACTTAAACAAAATGCAGTTTATTGTTTAGGTGCGTGTCAAAATTATTTATTTCCATGCCTAAGTATATGGTCCTCCATAGCTCAAATCTAGTGGAAATGGTGACATCATACAAAGACTAAAAAAGGAAACTGGGCCTCTGTGTGCATCGTATATGTGCCAGTCATGAGACTTTATACAATGTAATTTTAGTCATTACAAACAAAGAACACATTCATTGCCAGGAGGCATTTGTATCATGCTGACAGGGGAAACTTTATTCTACACATAAATGTGCATCGTGTTATAAGTGATTGATCACTTTAAATGCAATCTAGCAGTATAATATACTAATATTCCATATTATGCCTACATCATGTTACCTACCCATGCATTTTTGAATTACGGTGGTAATGGTTACTATATATTTTTTTCTCTTTGGTATAATAATGGTGCCATTTGTGTCTCAAAACCATTACATCATTGTTTGGCTTTTCTGTAGTACAGCAGTGCATGGCTTGTTTCCTTCAAATGACTTTCCTTGGAAAAAGACTGCTTCCTATTTATGATTAAAGCCTTTCGTTCTCACATCCCTCGACCCTCACGGTGCACGTAAGATGACATGCTCGCCAGCAGAGCGGGTTGTAAAATATGAATGCATGCTTTCGAAACAAATTAGGTTAACTCGCTTAGTTGAAACAATAAAATCACAATACTCTCAAATAATCACATCAAAAGTATCACATCAAAATTCTCAAAATGTCAAGATGAATTAATGTAAAAAACAAAACATGTAAAGAAGGCATCTACAGAAACTAAATTATAACATTACTTTTTACATTTATATATAGCATTTATTAGCCTATATATTTTCCTCACAGTAGTACATGGGCAAATTCTAAAGAATGTGCATATTAACCGTCATTTATTTAGTCACACTTTTCCCTGTAACAGATAAAGCATGTAAAAAATATTATATATATATTATATACACACACACACGTGTGTGTG
Organism: Aldrovandia affinis; assembly: GCA_029706075.1. Classification (NCBI taxonomy): domain Eukaryota; kingdom Metazoa; phylum Chordata; class Actinopteri; order Notacanthiformes; family Halosauridae; genus Aldrovandia; species Aldrovandia affinis. The sequence goes on along the minus strand of JAINUG010000031.1, from coordinate 3,161,941 downwards.
TGTGTGTTTGGCTTATTGTCACAAATATCCCCAGTACATAGAATGTCTACAGTGCTAAAGAGGTTCAGTTCAGTATGAGAGCGCTGAGCAATAGATCTTGACAGTCGGGCCAACATCAATAAGAGGACATTGAGGCGCGAGTAGACTTGCAGGCCACAGGGCCCTGGGAGAGCGCTTGAGTCATGGCTTCCCTCCCACTAATCGATATCACTGGACTGGGAAAGAGAGAGGACGCTCTCCTAAGCAAGTCGTTTTCACAGAGCGGGCTGAGATCAAAAGCTTCCTCCAGCATTCATTCCTTACAGGGAGCCTGTAAACTCCATTTGTAACCCCGTAAAACACACACACACACGCACACAATCTGGAGATGGTCTCCCAGTTCGCCATAGAGCACAGGTCAAATGTCCATGCCTATTAATTATGGCCACTTACATAGGGCATTATGAATGCTTTATGACACGTTTTACTTGTACATGACATAACATGTAATGATGCTGTTATGTAATGATCAACAGAGCCTATTTATGAATGCATACCGAGCTCTTCATAATGCATTCATAAATGCTTATGAATGTATTGTGTGCGCCAAGTCTGTGATTCTTGGGTCAGACCTATCCCAGGTTGTGACATAATGCATATACACGATTGTAATAAATGCATCATTCATTGCAATGAATGCCCCATGTAATTGTAATGTAGCATTTTTTTTATGTTCATGAACACGTTATGAATGCTTTATGTAGATAGAGTTAATGTAAAGCGTCAGCAAATCATCTGACCATTCATCATGTGGAAAAATACTAATGAGACAAAGCAAAAGCATCGAGCTCCATTCCAGTGAAGGCTTTTTGGGAAGCTGCAGGTCCATGCAGCATGTGCAAACTTTAGAACTTTTTGATAAAAAGGTTTTACTTTTGATAATAAACTAGAAGAAATCTGCTGAATTAAATGACACCCCCAATCAACTTTCGAACTGTCTAACTGTCATTAACATGCAAATCTCCTGAACCTTGCTCACTCTATCTCATAAAGATTAACGAAAGGCAGCATTTCTTTCAGGGGTTTAAAAATGTAAAAAAACGCAGGACCTTCTTATGATGGAGAGCGAGACTCAGTGTGAGTGTGAGCGTCACAGGCGGATGACGTCACAATGTACATTTAACCTATTATTTTCATTCTCACTGGGAATAACAACCATCCGATAATGGGGGCCAATGTGCATTAGCACCATTACGCGGAACACATCACGTGCTGCATGTCTTATTTGAATAGCTATTTTTAAATGAAGTTTTTTTTTCTTGTCTTATTTCTTTTCATCAAATGGAGGTGTTGAGGACAAGTATGGCTTTGATTTCTCAAACTACAGTTGTATGTATTTTTGTGCTGTTTAATGTAGGCTATAGCCACATTGCAGCGATCGCTCGGACCTGCCGACTCTCCCTCCACAACGTCCGGAGGACCCGACCGTTCCTCGCCGAAGAGGCCACACAACTCCTGGTCCAGGCCCTGGTGATCTCACGTCTGGACTACTGCAATTCCTTGCTGGCAGGCCTGCCGGCCTGTGCCATCAAGCCACTGCAACTAGTCCAGAACGCTGCTGCTCGTCTGGTGTTCAACCAGCTGAAGTTCACTGCTCTGCACTGGCTCCCCATCGTAGCACGCATCAAATTCAAATCACTGTTGCTTGCTTTTCAAGCAGCTAGAGGTACTGCTCCCCCATACCTCCAGTCACTCATCACTCCCTACACCCCTCCCAGACCCCTCCGCTCCGCCTTCTCTGGCAAACTGACTGTTCCTTCCCTCCGGGTGCCTGGCAGCCACTCCTCGCGGTCTCGCCTCTTCTCCGTCCTGACCCCTCGCTGGTGGAACGACCTTCCACAATCGCTCAGGACCGCGGAATCACTTGCAATCTTCCACTTGCAAGTCATCACCACTGCCTACTTGTTCAACACTATATACCCCTCCTTACTCCATTTAAAAAATTAAAAATTACTAACCTTTTCCTTCCCAGTGTTACAGGTATGGTATGCAGCTGCGTGCAATGATGTCTATCACTGTATTACTGTACTGATCTCTTGTGCCAACTATGATTGTTCCTACCATTTATGCACATCTTGTAAGTCGCTTTGGATAAGAGCGTCTGCTAAATGCTTAAAATGTAAAAATGTAAATGTAACTATTGGACAGCATAACATGGTTAGCAATAAATACTAATGTGAATACAGACAAAAATACCAGTTTTATATAGAAGACATTCGACTGACATTCTGCCATCCAACTGTGGGCACTCAGGGACCTGTGCCCAGTAAGATAATAAGTTATGCCAGGGTACCGTACCTGTCCTGTATGCAACCTCATCTCACACTGTGGCTAATTGAATTATTTATAGGGTGGATAATGAAAGGGGACATATTTAATGATGGGATCGGGTGACTTTACACTAAAATGCACAGTGAAGGGTAGGAACATTAAGGTAAAGTTAAACGCAGGGTGTCGACGCGAACTGCTCTTCTCCCTCCGCTCCTCCGTCTTTGTGGACTGGGCAGATGGTTTCAGTTAGTGACAAAGTAAAACCATCACATAATGAGTCACATCATTTAAACAACTATATAGAATTTCACAAAAGGGAGCCAATACTTACTTACTGTACCACAACAAAACATAATTAGACCAAAAAGGGGGCGGGGGGGAAATGAAAATGAGTCCTGTGTTGTGAAGCCAACCTCTGTAATTGTTTGGGTAATCGCTTCCAAATGTCTCAATGCATGTCCACTGAGGCTTAAATGTCAAGCACATTTATTTATCAATCAGTCAAATCAACACTGTCCACAGCCCCGCTGTGTGTAAAAGGCTTGCTCTTGTTGCCATGGTTACCCGAAGGCACCTGATTCAAATCACCCAAGTGGCCTTGTTTACATGTTGTACAGGATATTCTGTGGAAGTGGGAGGGAGTGCCTGAGTGACACTGGCCCGCATTTAACCAGGCAGGAATTGTGCGGTCCAGTAGATTTTGGGGGTTGGGGCAGGAGACGGCATGACACTGCACCGCAAAGAAAGGGGAAATAAATGACTGTATCCCCCTTGATAAGAGCGGTTCTGCTGCGCTGTAGCAGTTCCTCACGCGTCAGGCCCCGAGGATTATCTCCAAATACCTCTCTGCTGACATTCCCTCCCACAGCTCTGCCCAATCACTAGGTAGGAACAGGTGGAACAGAAGTATGCGCAAACAAGAGTTTCGCTCTAACCGGTCTGACGAGAGCGACCAGGGGAACAGGTGCACCCGCACGCTCCGAGGTGCCGGACACGCCATAAAACAACTTCTGGTATGTGCGGCACGAAGAGCAGCGGAACAGGTGGGTCGACTGCACAGCACAGTGTTTACACCACCCCCAACCCGCACCCCGGCATCCCAAAACACGACCCCTGTGAAAATGCCTAGGCCATGTATCACACACTGGAGGAGGACTGAAGAGAGACATGTCGTCTCTAAGCAGATCCACCTGGTCTGAGCAGTTCATCTCCCGTTCATGGAGAATCCGTTTAAATATGCACTGAGCTCTAATACACTCGAACATAAAGGTACAATTAAGGTACACTTGAGTTCCTCGGGGTACAAATGTGTTCGTTGCAGTTCACTTCATTGTACCTTCAAATGTACACACAAGATCCTTCATGATACGATTTTGTATACATGATATGGTTTTGTATACATGATATGTGTAGGCTCGCACGGCAAGCAACATTCCTTTTCTTGCAAGGGTACAATTATGTTCTTCCGACTAAAGGTACAATTCAGTGCCCTATGTGGGTACTGCCACAGAGACGAGGATTTGTACTTTAATAGGTACAACACGGTCCCTTTCTTTCTGTGGGTGTAGGTGCAAACAGAGCGAAGGAACAGTGTGAACTGGATGGGCCGCATTCCAGGCAGATTCCACATTCCAAGACAGAGCCGTTTAAGCAGGATGCCACTGACATGCCACAGGCGAACAACACCCTCGCTGTAGGTAGCACAGTCCGTCGCTTTTTTAAAATCTTAAGAGCCAGGTGTCATACGAGACCTCTTGCGCGCTAATGAGAGACTGTCGTTATTTTTTATAGCCATAAGTACACATTCCTGTTGGCTTTCGCTCAAATTCCATTTCCCGACAAGGCATTTCCAGTCGGGAGGGGGTGGAAACATTTCAAACTCTTCACTATTCCACCTTGTGAAATCCCCCCAAATCCCGCACAAAAATGACATCAAATTCAAATGGCGAAAAAGACAGAGGGAACAAAGGCAGAAATGCCGTAAGGGACATAGAGAAGACGAAGTGAGCAGAAGCGGAACTGGAAGCATCCTAGGAGATTACCCGAGTCACAGAAATCATGAAAGTGAAAAGGGAAAAATAAAGAAAACTAAAACGTGTACAAGCCTTTCAGTCCTTTTTCCTGTGAATCTCTGTAAAAATGTGCCCATTCTCAGCCTCACACATTAAGTCTCTAATCTCACCCATAGTCTGTAAAATCTGCTGTCTTTATAGGCGATTATGACAATTAATCTTAAAGTGAGTTAATTACATTCTTGCTTCATTCATGGTGAAACAGCGTAAAACGAGTACTTAACTGATATAACCCGCACAGGGCTCATTTAAATACATACAAAAAAACATGAAAACACGTTGTGTAAACAGTGAGCCCATATATCTTGTTCTGCACTGCAGGCAGCACTGAAAAAACATTCTGTTTATTACCTGTGCTGTGTACAGATACACAGGGTCAGAGGTCTGCGAGAGACAGAGAGTCAGTAGAAAGAAGTTAAAGATAAAAACCAGTCTGCGGTTTGAACTATAGGACCAAATGCAAGCACGTGTTTCGAATTAACTCTCGACATTGCTACCTCTATCAACTGCACTTGATATACAGTAACTGAAATCAATACCTCAGATTGACGGACTGAATTGATTTGGAGACAAATGGGGAAATACATTTTTTTCCATTAAGAAGCTTTTAAATACCTGCATCAGGATGAGAACCATCTACATCAACAACAATACATTTCTCCCTTTTTAATGAGCTGCTTTTCAGCATACATGAAAACCAATTTTCTGTTTCAAACAGATGGCTGTATACATCATATTCATATGAAATGCCACCCTGCCACAGTTATGCTGAATGTGAATATTTACTGGGCCAAGCTATAGAAAAATTCCTATCAGCAATGGTTTGCTGAAGCTGCACATCTCTTTAAAATAACACGGTCCACTGAAATAGCCAGTTCCAGACTCCAGTAACATGCTCCATTTTAACTTTAGAACCAGTCCAAACAATATGAACAGCGTAAACATTCCAGAGCGTTCCACACATGAAACACCAGTTGATTACAGTGCATCTGTGCCGAGTTGGGGCAAAAGTCTGAATTGGAGATAAGAGAGGTTTGAGGTCAGAACTGCAATAGAATTAAATGTACTCTAGCGGAATCTAAACTAAAGGTGCCTGACTGTTGGCACTGGCACACAACATGTCGATGCTACGGTGGTAGGGGTGTTGCATCTGTGTGGCGTCATATCTACAACATGGCAGGGAAAGCACTGCCAGATGTCAGAGGTGTGATGCATTGCTGAGGTTTTCTTGGTTTAGGCCTTTTTGGACACATCAAGACTCTCAAATTTCATGAAAAGACTCTGTTTTCACGAAAGACGATCCAGAGGCAGGCATTATTCTTAGCCACAGAGCCCTCAAGGTCTTTGAAGATTTTTTTTCACAGGGCCTAGTTTCCTTCAAGAGTCCGCCCATGTACTTTTAATCCTGCAATGATCCCCCAGAGAGTGTAACACACAACTGTGCTCCTGGGTCACTTCAGCTGTTTGATGCTTCGTTCCACAGCATGAATAACACATGCCAAACATAATGGCTAGTCGCTGGAGAACTTTTCAGTAAAAACAAAAATATATTTTAAAAAAAATATATATGCTTTAAAGTCTGAATGATTTGTTCTCAAAAGTGACACATGGGGAGAAGTGATTGGTCATGCCCAAATCTTCACAGATGAGGCAGCCGTGACGCCTGCTACTCCATCAATCTAGACGATCCTTTTCCCCGAGTCAAGACACACAAAGCAACTATAAAACTTTCAAAGAGTGGCAGATTTCAGAGTTACATCCCAAAGATAAAGTTGACAGAGAACGAAGACATTTTCAGAACAGGAATCAGTCACATCAAACCACCATGCATAAAATGGCAGCAATACCCCAGCTAAATCTGTACACTTTTTATTGTGGGCCTAGGAGTGTCAGTTCTAAACTGATTGCAGAATTACAGACTCTCCCAGTGGATCACAACAGCTCAACCCATTCCAAGACAATTTTAACTAATACGGCCTCAAAAAGAAAAAAAAGGGCAACACTATGGCACAGATAGTACTGTGTGCAAAGATTGGAAAATCTATCAACTTTGTGGACATAATGTGTAAAGGCCAAAGCGTATTTCGGCAACATTCACCCCAGCCTCCATATGGAAAAGAACTGGATGGCGTGGTTCAGCGCGGCGTAAACACGGAGCAGCAACTCATTTCTATGCTTAAACAGTCGTCGGATCCTGGTGTGCTAGAGACATTACATTACATTACAGGCATTTAGCAGACGCTCTTATCCAGAGCGACTTACAGTTTACATTTCTTTACATACAATCCATTTATACAGCTGGATATTAACTGAAGCAATTCAGGTTAAGTACCTTGCTCAAGGGTACAACGGCAGTGTCCCACCTGGGGACTGAACCTGCAACCTTAACGTTACAAGCCCAGCTCCCTAAACATTACACCACACAGAGACCTCGATCCTGACACGGGAGAGCCTCCGGGGTTTAGCGGAGTCATCCGGAGCTCCTGGCCTGGAGGACGGACTCCGTTTGGGAACAGAAATCCCAGGCCTGACCTCTCAAGAGTCAGCCTGCGCCGCAAGGAGACTGGTAGTGAAACCTGCGGCTGAGCGGCACTGACTCAGAGCCGGCGCGTCACGTTCAGGAAGTCGGTTGAGGAAATGGGCGAAACACTCAGTGGACTCGGAGACATAATTAGATGTTGCCCGAGAGCTACGTCTTCAATTAAATTGATCGATGTTCGCAGGGGAAGAGCAAGCAATGGCAAGACAGCGCTGGCCCGCGAGTTCTGTGGCTAAGAGGAAGACCAGCGAGCGTCGTCTTTAAAAGACGGCCCTTTGCTTACAACAAGCTGTTGAAGGAGAACATTGTTGGGATAATGAAATTGCGTATACAAAGCAGAGGATATTCAGTAAAATCCCCTTATATCACAGAACATAATCGATCTGTATTTTACCTTAATTCTCTCTGGGCCGATGTCTGCTCACTTCCATTAACCATCCCAACACAAATAAAGTGGGTGATAAAAGTGACTGTTTAATAAAATCATGGACACTGTTTGTGTACTGGTAATTATTATATAGCCCACGGTTGCATTACAAAGACTACAGTATGATACGTAACAGTGTCCTGAATGATACCGATATGGTTTAAGTCATAGGTCAAAGTCTACTGATAAACCCTCTTTTGACAGATACAAACACACAATGATGGCGTCTGTTGTAAGACACAAGTTAACTTCCTGCTGTAATATGCAAATGTGTTTAGAACTATTGCAGCTGAATCCATTTCCTTGGTTTAAGCAGGATAAGCTCCGTATTCTCTTAGCGGCACATACAGTAGCGCAGAGCCTTGTTGAGGGAGGCACTACAGACAACTGCCCGCCTGATTCTGAGCAGACTCCCCGTGAGGCAACACCTGCTTGTGCAGTGCCATGGCGACGAAGCAGCATGCATCCGTCCGCCTCCCAGGTGGGGATCGTCATGGAGACGCCTCTCCTCCCTGAGTTTTAACGAGGAGAGGAAAAACCACTTTGCCTGCATTAATGATTTCACACAGATAGGGCCCTCCGAATGCCCTTTCGCCAAGGGCACAATGCACATTCTAATAGAATAAAAAGAGGGAGAAAACCAAAGAATAAAAGCTGCCAAAGCAACTCCTTGGTGCCACACACAAACTTTTTGTCTCACAATACTACCCCAGTACCACAGTGTGTCTCTATGGTCGGAGCTATATTGTGGAGGACAGGGCCATTTTTAAATCATCTTAATCAAGGCTTGCTCTGTTCTCTATTCCCAAGAAAGTGTGTTTGCTCGGCCCTTGCAAAGAAAAGCCAAAAGAAGAAAGGCCTTTGCTTTAATGAGATTTGTGTAATCGGGCCCTAGGGCCTGGTCTAGACTATAATTAAAGGTAATGAAAAGAAAAATACAGAGAGAAAATATTCCATCTCTATTCCATCTCCAGATGCTGAAATAAGTATGGGCATGAAACAAATAAAAGAAGCATGCAAGACTTTTTTCAAAGATACAAAATCAATGCATGCATTTCAGATGCCTGCATGGTGAACCCATAACTTTCTGTTTGTGATCCAAGTTTTAAGTTATTCCATGCTGATTTCTTTTTATACTTGGTAATGGAACACACTCGCTGGGAATTAAAAACGATTAAAGTGGAATTACATTTTCAAGTAACTTTTCTTCCATGTAGAACATGGAACATAAATCTTCCATGGAATATAATCTGTATATAATCTGAAATACAGAAAATATCTCCATCTTTTTTGTCAGTTGATGAAATATAACACAAGAGCAAGAATGTTTAAACCTTAATACAGCTTCTAAACAAGGAGAAGCAAGCTGGGCAGGGTATCTTTAAAGACCTTGGTTTCAACGACCTGAAATGCCCCTCACAAGATGCTAATACACATTTAAATAACTTCCCCTCTTGCACCTTGACGACTCCTTATCCTGGCTTTCTTTTCCCTCCATTCTGATGCTCAGTGCAAGGATTATGCATCCGCATTTCCATAAACATCTTAAAAATGGACAGAAACGTTCACAGATCACACTCTGTCCAATAGCCTCTACACATAGAAACATGTTCTACAATGAACACATCAAAGGACTGTCTTCGAAAGCAATTCCTGTACATTGTTTGGGCAGTATGTGGGCATTGCCAATATTTTCCCTCCCCTCTGAAAGGCATCTGCTGATACACGTTTCACTTCGCCTGGCAGTTTGGATGACTCCTTTGAAGACATCGGTTTTTTCAGGACACCGTCTGTCAACTCCAGTGATCTGTGATGCTCTTTCAGAGGTCACCCAAGACCAAGCTATTGGATACTGTATACTGTATACAGATACTGTATCTGAAGAAGCCAACTACGCTAACCCATAACTTCACGTAGCAGGAATTGTACACCGATACACCGTCGTGTGGTCATTCAAGTTTCCCCCTCTGACAAGGGCGCTTGCATAATCTGACAACTGGACTGAAAATGTGGGAGGTATCAAAGCAATGGATGAGTAGATTTACCAAGTTGGAAGTTATTTTAACAGCATGGCAAGATACTAAAGCCCAGCTACATTGAGGGCAAAGCCACATCAGAGGCACCTCATTGAGAGTGGTTAAAGGAGAGTGTTTGGGAAATGTGATCTGTGGCAATGGTCATTGGTGACCTGCAGTTAGTTTGTGTTCTTGTTATTGTGTGTTTAGAGAAATGGCTGCTGCCACAGTTCCTCTGGCTCCAGGTCGATATTCTACCCTAACGTGCTCTAGGAAAACATCTCATTGTTGGTCAGTTCCTTGGTAACCTGGATTCTTGAATCAATGGGATTAGCTGTCACATGCACCCACCATGGTAACAGAAGTGTCTTTCTCTCGTTAGCGGGTCAGACAAGGACAGGTCTCACTCTCCCTTTCTCTGAGAGTAAATATTGTAAAAGCATTTTAACTAATGAGCATGAGACAAACATTGTTTTTTTAAATAATACAACTTCTAAATATAATAATATCTACTATATCTCTATAGAGGTAATAAGTATTGGTTGGTTCCTCACTGTCCCTCACGTTGTGGCAGGCTAAGACATATTGGGCTGCAAGTGGAGCTGTTGGCTCTTCCCCCAAAAGCTTTTCCTATTTTTCAGGGAAAGGAATTTGTTTTTAACTCAATATTTAATATCAATATTTCTCACAATGTAGAAGGAAGTTAATCTCTATCTCTACCTGTCCTGTCTTACAGTGACCACATATACTGTACATTCTTCTTTAGGCGACCATTACTTTTTATGTCAACATTTTTCAATTGATGAGGTGTGGTACCAGGTCAGGTTCAGTCTCTGCTTTGTATCTCTTTGCATCTCTGACTGAGAAGAGATACTCTGCCAGTGTATATTCTCAGTTTGGGGTCCAATAGCAATTCAGTTTATTTTGGGATTTGGTACTCTCGTCCCAATGTTCGAAATATGAGATTTTGGTTTGTTTCATAATTTGGTTGACTCTAATTGGCAGTTGTGAAGCAGTGCTGATCTGAAGCTGGTTTGTGTTAGTGTAGGTTAGGGTTAGTCTAGAGTTCAGGCTGAGGTTCAGAACCAGTTGACTGAGGGCACACTTTTCTGGGCTGAGCCTTGAATACAGTACAAGAGTTGTTTGGAAGAGTGTTTTTTCTGGATTTGAATAAGAATTGTATATCTGCCTAATTCAGCCTTGCATGCATTGTTTGGGGTATTCATATGTACTTGCAATATGATTTTACAGAATTCAGCCAGATGTTTTTCCCATTTATTGTAGTCTTACTCACTGAGTGGACCCCATATTTCACTTCTATATAGCATGGATGACACAATCATAGATTTTTGTCCAAATTCTAATGGGAATATTTATTTGATGGAATCTTCTATTAATTGCGTAGAAAGTTCTACAGGACTCCTCTCTTAACCCATTCAGACCTAAAATGCCTGCTAAAAACGCCTATTAAAACCTAAGCAATTATTCTACACAACCTCTTAAAACCTGAGGGTTTTCTGGAAAAAATTCTAAAAAAGCCGACACCAACGTGCACTTCATTTCCCCCACGTCTATTTCAGCGAATCACAGCGCATTTCATTAATCGCAAAATCGAAGCGACCTAAACGTCACTCCAGGTCTTAATGGGTTAATGCATTAATTGCCAGGCCAAAGCTGATCATTGGGAGATTTGGAAAGAAAAATCTCCGGGGGCCGGACTTTAAACACGGTTCGAGACACATACTTTTCAAGGCAATTATGTCAACACCACAATATGGCAAGAAAACCCAGACTGCTGTTTAAATAATACATCGGTATTAAGAATAGGCCTATATTGAACAAACCGTGCGTAAACACGACACAAACCCGCTAATCTCACACTGCAACCTTAATAGGAAAAAAAACCTCATTGGCTTGCGATCAGCGATAGAGCACACCACAACCAATATGCATTTCCCTATGCAAATTTCATGAACAGCAAGCATATTGCCAGAGCAAAAGCAGATTAATTCCAACACCAAAATGCCACAATAATATAACTCACAAGCCTGAATATAAATGCATTTGAAATCTAGCCTACACCACCACCGCATTACGAAAGTCTGGTGCGCAAAACTGTAGCAAATAAACCCTTGGACTCACCGTTAGAAGAGTTGAAGGCGACGAGTCTCTAAATCTCCTGAGGACCTTGTCTTTCCATTTGGTCAGTAAAAACTTTCCATTTGGTTCCTCAAAACTGACAATGAATCTTCACACACGGCAGTTGAAGCACCAATTGTTAATCCAATTGTCATTGCAGTCAGTACACTTGGCATGGCCTCCAGTGTTTTGTGGTATTTTGAGAGGAGTTTTTGTGTTGTCCATTTCCCCCTTGCCTCTTTTTCCATTTGTGTGCAAATAAACTGTTTGGCAACAATACACTCCATCTCAACGATAGTTGACTTTATTAATGTCATGATGTGCTGGAGTAACTGGGGATCCAAAAACGCATCATTCTCTGGATTCAAAGCAGCAAGTGAATGAGCAAGTTGTGTGTTGAACCGAGAACTGTGTCAATTGCACTGTAGAAAAGCCTCTGTAGTTCCGTCTTGTCATTGTCCTTTGGTCCTGTTGTTTCTTCAACTACAAACTGGCCCATGCTCTTATTCATTGTGTGTCTCCTTTTTGAGGGTGCAGGGGTAGTAGCATTAGCATCGGTGACCCTATTCCACAGCTCGGTGAACTCGGTCTCGCAGTGGAGTTTACTCACGCACTCAGTAGCACTCGCCACCAGTTCCAACCCCGTTAACAGGTCCATGTCCTCTCCCTGCAAGAGCTTGTTAGGGGCATTCAGCAACATCAGCACCTTTTGCACAAGGTAAGCAATGAACATAAAGGCCGGCTCGGAAACTTCCCACAAGAGCCCATTGGCCTCCATCCTCATCTCTGCACCATAGGCTTGCTCTGTGTCAATCTCAGACAGTAAAGAAGTGATATCCTTCAAAGATCCAATGATCACAGACAGAGTTGCTAAATGGCCCATCCATCTTTGATCAAGCGGTCACTTTAATCACTCACCTTTATACTGTATAGCAACAGTAGGCTTTCTGAAGAATTTGTACAGGGATCCACAAACATCGAAAAAATCTGCGACTGCTTTCTCTATACACCAGATGCAGTAATGGACATATGGGATTTCTCGGCCCGGTTTCTCATAACTTCTGCACGCCTCCATGCTTCCCAGCCATAACTGAAGCTCCGTCATATACCAGACTTAAAAGTTTTGACGTGTTCAGTCCAGCTTCTGTCAGCTCTGTTATTATTGTGTCGGTCAGTGTCTTTGCGTCCCCTGCATCGGATGTAGCTATTGTGAGTAGCTATTGCTTTGTTTGATGTTTTCGCATCCAGTGGTATCCCTCGTCCCATCAACTTTAATAGTATACCACAATTCGCCTAATTTCTTGCACAATGGCATCAGTCACCACATTACTCAGTGTGCGGATCAATTCATTTTGTATGTTCGGACTGGTATAGCTTGCGTTACGGGGGATATGCTTTATTATTTCAGCTAGTTTAGGGTCCTTTTTGATTGTGTAATTTAATAGCGAGAGAAAGAGACCACTAGCCCTTTCTGACATATCATCAAAATGATCAAGGCTCTGTTTAGTACTCCAATAGTACAGTTTTTTTACTTCGCTGGTCAGCATTGAGGAGTGTGGAAATTTCCTTGCCACTATCGATGCGCCTCTCCAGACAAATTAAATGTGCCTTTGAAGATGAGTGTTTGTGGAACCCCTTGTCTCTTTCAGCAGCATGTTTCCAATCCCGGTAGCCTCTCACTGTGAAAGTCGAGTCCACTGGGGCACGGGCACTGTTGAACATTCTACAGGGATAGCAGAATGCTGCGCCTGCTTTCACACTATTCAAGCCACTCACGATTCTGGTACCATGAAGACACAAGAGGGATTCTTGTTCTGAAACAGATGGCCAGGGTATCGCTGTAGAAGTTTTTGTTTAGGCTTCTCACTTCCAAGATCATCAGGAGGCTGAAGTAGTGGTCCACTACCAATAACACTTGATCCCCCTTGATCAACTGATGACACTCTAGCTGAAAGGCTAGTGTTAGCATTTGCACCTTCGATGTCGATGTCGTGCCCTCCTCCCGCAACCTCTCTTATTTCCAAACTGGACGTCTCTTTATTGTTGTTGGTTGACATTTCTTTAAGCCACTTTCTTATATCCATGATATAAAATGCTGTTCGCTAGCTAGCAAAAACACCCAAAAGGCTACACTCCCGAAATTAGGCTAGTTTTCTCTTTGACCGGGCGCAGTACACCGGTGTTACAATACATTGTTTTGTCAAGAAACTAACGTTAGCTTTCTGAAATTAGTCTAACGTTAGGCTACTAAATCCACAATTAAATGATGTCCATAAAAACAATTTATATCTATATTATTTCAATTTAAACACACACAAACACACAAACACACACAGAGAGCAAAAAAAAACCACACGTTTACTTGACAATCATTTTGGGAGGGGGGGCACGATATGCACCAACAATTCATTTTGGGAGGAGGGGCACGATATGCGCCAAAGCACACATCTTGCGGCCTAAAGGGGAGGGTCGTAACACTGTGTTTAAGCATTTATGTTGCTATTGTTCTCATGTTAGGGCCGCATGCTTTTCTAGATTAGATTTTTTCTGAGTTGTTCTTTCAGCTATTTTAGAAGCATTATGTTATCCAATAGGTTTTCATTGGGTGTTTTTTATTGCTGATTCAAGTATTTTTAGCTTTTCTTGGATTTGTTTCTGTTCAGATTTCTTCGAGGGCTGTTTCTGTTCCTGGGTTGTTCAATTAATTATTTTCAGGTACACATTGATTTGACAGTGGTCTGAAAATGGGGTCTGTGGTCCGACAGTGAACACCCTAATGTTGGAGGGGTCCATGTCAGTGATGGCATAATCAACTATACTAGTCCAAAGAGCAGAGTCGTAAGTGACCTCTCCCTTTCTCCCTCTCACAAAAACACACACACACAGGGAATAATTATAAATAAACCATCATATTAAGATGAGTTCTGCTGCATCAGTGAACATATTTCAGTTTTTTTTCTTCCCCCTTTTCCATTTCCAGTACAAAGACAAGAACCCTCTGAATTGTCTTGCAGGAGCAATCCTAGAGCAGCAGCCCCCACCAACTACATTGAAGAGCACTGTGAATCTGTGATTAACACCACTATTGCGGGTCTAATTAAGACAACCTACTTAAGAGTAAACACAATGACAAAAACATTTTGGGTGAAGACCCCCAGAGATGCAAGGAATTGTCCGACCCAAACATGGAACTGCATTTTTAGAGAACCATGCCGTGAATAAACTCCAGATCTCGGGACAGAGGGGTGTAGCAGGAGACCACCAGCTCCGGTTCCCAGGAATGTTTGGTATTCCACCCTCCCAGCATGCCTCAATCCCCAGCAGTGTCTGGACAATTCAAACTTAACCCTGAGTGATCCATTCCCCTGACCACAGGCCCAGTGCACTCGTTTTGTGGATGAAAAGACCCCCGCTGGGTGCACATTACTATTTTATGGGGGGAAATTAGGAAGGTCTTCCTTTAGTCTGAGGGAGGTGTGTAAACAGCTGCTGCCGTTACCAATTCCATTCACAGTTTTCCAGAGACACTATTATTACTGGATTGATAAGATATTGATGGAGGAAAAGCGAATAAAATTGCATCACATTTAGTAAGGCAAAGTAACAATGTTTTGTTAAGAAGAAACAAATGGCCGCATGGACAAAACTCTAGGAACATTGTTTAAATGAATTCAGTAAGAGGTATGACCCAAAATCACTGATCAAACCAAATTTTGCCTGTAAAAATGTATTTATGATAGCTGTCATGTTGTGGGTCCATAAATCCAAGGATGAGTGTACACTCATATCTGCATTGTGTCCATAGCAGAATCGTACAATTCACATGATGTTTGGGCACATCCGTGTGTTTGTCCACGAGGCTACTGAAGGACTCTTATCCTGTAAGGGTAGAAATAATCAAGTGATGTGAGCAGAATGTGATTGTATCTTTTTCCTTTTAGCCCAGTAAAGATCATTCCGATGCATGGAAGGTCAAAGACACTGGAAAAGTGAATCCTCAACAGACCACACATTTTCCACACATTTACAATTGTATTAATTTGAATTAAAGTCAGTGGTATCTGCCACACTGCTCCCACTGTTATCACACACCTTTCTCTCGCAACTGCCCAGCTTTTTTTATTTCCATCGCATCAGTTGCCCACTGTCTATCATACCCTGGTAGTAATCCATCAATACTCATGGACCAACCCACTGGCCATGTCCTAAAACTACTTGTATCATGTGGGCTTGGCATGGACACACAATGCCAGTCACTGCTGCCACAAATGTATTGTGGAAAGTGAAATGTGGTTTGGGAGTCACACAAGGAATAAAAAGCTGCCATACAAGTTCCATCCACAGAGATTCTCCACACTACCTACACTAGAAGTATGTTAAAAGGGTCGATGCTAAAATGGAGACATCAGATTCTAAACGAGAAAGTAAATGTACAGTCGCATTGGATAGCTGGTTGAAAAATGTAAAGTGCGTGTCTCTTTTCCTTCAGTGTTGCCTGGTGCTTCTACCGTAATAAAGCAGTCTGTCTGCGAACTTGTATCAGCTGTATGATGGACATTAATCCACTGCATTGAGTTATGGGGCATGCTGAGATCATTTTCACACAGCATACCTTCTGCACTATGTCAAGCAAAAAAAATCCCTTTCTGTGACCTTTGTCCCCATCTGTACCAACATTTTTCATGCCTCTGACCGTACACACAGTATTATTTACACACCGAGTCCAGTGCAAACAGAAACCAAGGACACATTAAATAACACACATTCTCTCTCTGTGAGCCACAGCCCTGTAATCTTCCAATTGTAAAGCCGCCTGCAGTGTGAGCCAGGAGTTCCCATTGCTCCACTGTATTGGTTCTCCACTACAAAAAATAAAACAAACTGTAAGTCAACCTGTCAGGTCTGGAATCAAATCAATACTTCCATGAAGATCCGCCTGTTAATCTAAAAATCGACGTTATTAGTGGTTTACTAGTTGGACAGATCGGACAGACGGCAAGGCCAACAAAACAAACAGCTACAGACAGACTCACAAAACATGTTCTTGTAAGCACAATGTGTTTTTCGATACCAAAAATATGGAAAGACGGACAGATATTAAATACGATTGGAGTGGGACCTTGCATGGAGCTGAGGATAATACACCTGTTCAGAACAGTGATCGGTGATTCCAACTTTCTACCAAGTTAAATATACTGGCGATTTCAACGGGTTCCTCAGTCCAGATCAGCCAATGGGGTCAGCATTTGGACCAACTTCCAGGTCAGGTGCTCCGACTGGGTCCACTATCATCAACAGTAGCCTAAGCTGACAGGTTCCTCAGATGTCAAAGGTCTGGGTGTGCCATCATCCCCTAAAGAGTTCAGATGCCTGGTTCTGTATGGAGAAACCAACAGGCCCAGGGAACAGAAAGGAACACTTATCAGTCACCCAGGAGTCGGGTCGGCTGGCCGGCCAGTGGTTGAGTGCGCTTCATCCGATTAGCATCGAAGTGAATCGCCGCTTCTGGTAAACACCTTAAAGCACGTAAAAAGAGCTGCTGTGGATCTCGAACGCAAAGCCACATCATGCCTCTTGGTTGCGTTCTTGCATTTTCCGAACCTGTATTACCTCTTCACCATGACTCTGAATAATGGCATCCTACGTGACCGATTCTGATACATAGCAGACAGTGAGGTCAGGTAGAGGAGAATTCAGATATTTGTGCTGATTGTGAAGGAGACAAAACTACCAGACCCTACTGACCTCTGAATACAAATTAAGATTTGACTGAAGCAGAGCAGGATTTGTTTGGCGATTCTCTTTCACTTTACTTTTGCATAAGCGCTGGCTTAATACAACTACAGCGTGCTGGATCCTGGGACCCAATTCCCTCCATGTTCACGCACTGACCTGACCCAAAAGAACCATCACAAGTCCTTGAAAAGAAATCGGACAAATTAATCAAGGAGAATCCTCTCTTTTTGTGCAATTCAAAGAGGGATGAAACATGCTACAGGGGAAATAATCCAGCAAAAGGGGCATTCAAAAGACTTGTATGATGAAATGTGTCACTATTACATAACACAGTTAATGATTTTCCCAGAGCAACTCTGTCAATAGAATCAAGCAAGGCCACACAATGACATACCAATGGTCCCCGTGGAACCAAATCCTGCCACAAAGACAAATATGATTTTTCTTGCATGTATTATTCATGCGAGTTTAACAAAAAGCACCATGATTTATGTTTTTTATTTTTTTATTTTTTTATGTTCACAAAATGGAAGCATGCTAAAGCAACTGTCAACACATATTTCCACAATTTTCAAAGCTACCCTAAATGTGCAGCCAAAACATTTGAAACAAAGTATCTGTTAAATACTCTTTACAATTACAACCTTTGATATCACACAGGCTCTAATCAGGTCTGCCTGAATGGTGCTCTATCATGAGATATGATCACATCACATGACTGTTTATACTTAAATAGAGGAATGCTCTGACCAATGTGTTGTTCCTTGAGGAGATATGGGCTACTTTAGCCATAGAATCCATTGGTTTTTGTTCTACTTTACCTCAGCTTCTGTTCACTTTTTTCCCACCTGACTGCTATACAGTATCATGTGGTTTGTTCACCTGACTTGGGAAATTAAGGACTTCTGCCACCCCCCCTCCGGGTAATTCACAGGCAATGGATTTCAATGGACTTAATTACCAAACATATTTTCCCAATTAGGACTGATTAGAGGTAAACTCTCTGAATGTATGAATTATTAATCTGGAACAAAACACTGCCATGTGACCACATCACCATGGCATCTCACGGATCTGGAATAAGCCCAGAACAAGGTGATTGGCTGGTTTCCTGGCAAGTTGATTGCGGATTCAAACTGAATCACCCCATGAAACACTAGCCTGGACAGGATGTTTGGGACAGAAAGAAGAGCCGTTTAGTGCCGATCCTGTAAAACTATAGTAGTCATTGCCTGCTTAGGAGTGTTTGTATCAAACCACTACATACTTTGCATGAATCTAGAAAAATTATAACAACGTTAGACATATTGTGACTTGATGCGCACCACCACAATGAAATGTTAAAAGCAGTTAATTAATTAGGAATCACGTGCCATCCTTATCAAAGTGCATTGTGCCAAAAATCTACTAAATCCGGAAACCCCCTAATTATGTTCTTGAGTTTAGATGCGATCCAGGATATAGTTATACTGCCTGTATGCTCCTTGCTCCTTAAGCAAAAAACTTGTGACAATAAAGAGAATGTTCATCAATATTTGTACAGATTTGTTTGGTCCATGTTAACCACTGACTGTGCGTGTTGACAGACTTGCAGCGCAAAGTAAGTTGGGTCAGTACAGACAGTATAGGGGAAATGTCCTCTGGTCTGCATTGGAAATGGTCCCTCCAGCAGGACAACAAAATGCACAGCTTGGTGGCTTCAAGACAGATGAGAATCTCAATACAGACTCACATGCAAAGCAGACCACAGGCAATGGGGTCAAACCCATCAAACGCTCACTGTTCTCATACAGAAGTAACCAGGACAACCCTGAGTGTTGTCTCTTTCAATACGTCATTGTCCGTATGAACTATATTGTGTAATAGAGACTGCGGCTATTCAATTATCCAGACTTGCAAAAACATTATTTTTGGAATGGAGTTTTAGTTGATGCGAGTTTGGGAGAGGGGGCGTGAGTGACTCTTTGTAGCAAGTCTTATATCCAGTGATAAAAGTATCGTTTAGCCATTGAGTGTCTATGAGTGGCTGTACTTCAATTAATTCTACATACACACGACCCCATTGTAACTTGCTTAATCTGTCACAGTGTGTAATAATAGCTGTGCTCTGAACATCCTCACCAGCCTACAACAAAAACTGGATGACTGTCAAAGTGGGTTCACGTCTGAGCATCTTTCAAAGCTAGATCAAGCTAATCTTGAAGTACAGCATTCCTTGGTCCCATTCTTTACTTTTTACAATTAGTGAATTAATATATTCTTAATAAAATCACAATCTTGTTTTATCACGTCAAACTCAACTAAATCAATTTGCCATTACCTTTGAGATTTCCTTTGTGAAAGTTGCTTTAATTGGTTGGTGTTGGATTGTGAAGACTAGTTAGAAAACTGAACATACTGAAAATGCATGGGAGAGCGTAAACTCCACGATATGTGCCACTTCTAAATTGTTGTGCTGCCTTGGTCAAACATTTCGGCAAAAAAAAGCCTTTTTTTAAACTAATCGGGACCAGTGTAAAGTCGCTTGTTTGCATCACTTACCTTGTCTGACAGTTTTCAATCTGACGGGACCCTTGCAGTTCTTCATCACTGTCTGTACGTCATAGAGGGGCAATCCCGACACGGAGAGGCTCTCCACTTCCAGTATTAATTCCCCCTGTGTTAATCTACCATTTTTGTAAACCACGGTATCCTCCTTAACTTGTCCGATATACGGAAACTGTCCATCCTCCGCGCCACCTAGAAACTCCACATTCAGTTCTCCACGAGCGTCTTTGCAGACCGCGCATTCGTTAACTCTCGTGGTCCAGTGGTTTTTCCTCTGTATCACTTTGGACATGGTGAATAAAGTCCGATACAAAACAGGTGGCCCCGTCGACGGATACAGAGACAGCAAAAAATCAGCTGTCTCATATAACACAGTTGCCCAGTCAAACGCTTCAAACTTTCTTCTTCTTCTTCTTCTTTTACTTCTTCTTCTTCTTCTTGTGGCAAGGATCCTCGTTAAACGTTCCCTTTCCCCTGTGCAAAATCAAGCCATTCCGATTCTATGGTCCACTTTAATGGAGCTCATGACCAGCTGGTTCTAATTGGCAGGTTTTCTTATCCTGATTTCTCATATTCTATACTATATTTTCCATTTGATCCCTCTGAGTCGATCTTATCCTCACTGATACTGCCCGCGTTAGTTTCATTAACGTCCTGAATCCACACTTATTTTATCTCCAGTTTATTTAGTTCTTACAAACACTTTTCCTGTTTTCTTTTCAAAATCCGGGTAAGAAAGGGTTTCCTTTACCTTAGCGGCGAGTTGGTTGGACGTTTCACATCGATCACGGCTCCTTTAAGCAGGTACGACGTTGTCGTCTGTATTGTTACATTTCATCCTATTCTGTTTGTTCCTGCGATCGGGATCTACTGATAGTAAAGTCAGCGCATGCGTGCAACTTTCCTCTGGAGCCCTAAAGGGAAATCCTGGTAACACCTATTACAGGGTCCTAATGCTCCACATATCTTTATCCGGCGAAATGTTTGCCGACCGTAAACCGGATTTTCAAACTTCTTCAAGCTCTTTTTTTACAATCAATTTGCAGACGCTTATACAGCGCAACGAGTATCATATACTTCCAGAAACGCATATCAATTTCATAAACTAGTTATACAATTAAATCTATTCATTAAAATGTTCTGCATTTAACATATGGAAATAACTCCAAAAAGGCATTATAAAATATTGAGATCTGAACGGCAAGAATTACTCATGACTGTTACTTCCATTTTACTGTTAGGCTACAACTTATTTTGAATTTTAAATCGGCATACGATAATGTGCACAGCGAGCTTCTTAGATCTGCGTTCAGTCCCAAAGGAATGTAGAACGCAAGAGAGCACGCTAAAAGCTCAACAGCGTGCTGATGATTCCATTTGTTAGAGGAGCGTAATTCTGGTTTAGCTCCACGTGTCTATCTTTCATATTATATTCATCTCCCACAGTGTCCTCATAATTGCTCAGTTGGCTTCGGATGAAATTGTTTTATGACTATACTAAATTGCTCTAAATATGATTTTACAAAGACTATAGAAAATATGAATAATTATTTATTTTTTATTATTAACTTAATCATCATCATGAGACAGCGTAGATGACATAGTGGGGGTCAATACTGGTTAACTGGAATGACAGCGTCTGTCAGGAGTTTAGCTGGATCTGATATGTCATGCCTCTTACTTTAGGGAGATCATACGAGTTTTTGAAACCTAAAAATATCGTCCTAAGTACTCTCGCTCCCAGGAGAGTGGCACCAGGGGTCTGAAACAGTATTGCAGTCATTCACTTGAGCACCTAAAAAAAGAATGCTACATGTGCAAGCTGTATTTTCCCAGCTTCAATATTCAACAAGAATAGTTTATATAGGAAATGGACATGGATATCTTGTCTTAGATTTGACATTTCTGCCCATTAATTACTTGATTTTGATTTGGAGTCACTAACTGCCTTCTGTCCATTTCATCCATCTTGGATTTGACCATAACCTACACAATGCAACTGTGACTGCAAACTATTTGATTGTAACCAGAATTATCTTTGACTTGATCATTGGATTTAATTATATCGACTGTATGTGTTGATGCACACTTACTTTTATACTGCACACTGCGTGGCCAATGCTCTGTAAAACCTTCTGGATAAGTAAGGAAACCAGAAAATAATAATTGTCTGCCACATTATTTATGAACCCCTATTGCATTCTGAGACATCTTCACTGAGAACTTGTTTTAAAACCGGTGTTTATTTTTATCGGTTTAATTGTGTACTATTTTTGAAACATTTTCTTTCTAAGTACATGGAAGACATTGAGTGAAATGAAATGAGAACTATTTTTGCTGATGGCTTGCTTGCTTCTCTGAGCTTAACAAACTGAGTGTGGATTTATTTCTTCTTCATTTGCTCTTGTCCTTTCAGCAGTAAGAAAGGATGTGCATAGCTTTCCACATTCTTTTCACCCACCCGTGCCACAGTTTGAGTCTGCCGATCAAATCAGCCACGACCTATGGCAGGGGTCAGACAGCACCAGCGCCTGCCGCTTGTCACAGCGTGTCACCAAAATCTGTGGGATTGATGTTTTGCAGACTGGTGTATCTCTCCTCCTCTCCTCTGTTTCTGCTCCCTCCCTATCTCTCTCTCACTCCCTCACTCACTCACTCTCTATCTCATCTGCATAGGCTAAGGTCTCTGGTGGCAAAGGAGTATCAAAGTTTTCTGCTGTGTTGATACATTTTTCTTCCATTTGCAACAAAAGATACTGAGAGATATACAGTAAAGTAATGCTGTGCTGGCATGGCACTGTGTGACAGATACTGCATAGCCTTGTACCGTAGTCATTACTTCCGATTAAGGCATAGTACTCCGTTTTTTTAATCCAACCAAGTTCATTGACTGGTAATCAGTTCCTATTGATTGGGGATTACTTAGCCAAACATATCATTTTGAGATCCACACTGTAGTTTCCAAGTTAATAAATATCTATGGAAAAGGCTTGAATGTAAAACTGTTTCTGAAAAGCGTACTATTCATAGAAATGCCAATACTTTACCAAGTGAGAGTTCTTAGATTAAATCAGTGACATTTTATTTACATATAGCGTTTCTTACATCAGGGCAATGCATTCGCATTGGTGATGTATTTTAAGCAAGTGGATATTATTACACATACTGAATGTGTTATACAGTCTTACTTACTTACTTACAGCTTTCCATTTTAAACAATGTATTGAGACTTCCAAGAACACCAAGATCCAGTGAGCTTCAGTGACAAATTACCACTGACCACCCCAGTGACTCAAATTGTCATCATAGTTGAACCTTCTCATATTTTATTACAGGGAAGTTCATCTTTGAATACTGGACGGTCTGACATGGCAGGCCTCCACAATCGATGTCAAGTGCTTAAATATTCACCAGAGAGAATAACAGCTCTATCGACCACTAAAACAATAACTACAGTGAATACATAAATGCCACAAGTTTCCCAAGTGGTGATTGCGGGGTGAAAAAAAACAAGCGGTTGTGTTGAGACATGCAATCAAGACCATTATTTTCCCGGTCATGGTCAAATTCCTCAGACGCAGCCCACAGCATTTTGAGTTTGTTCCCTTCTAAAGAGAGTATCACTTTCACTCTCAATCACGGTCTCCTTTAATGCACTTTTAATGTGGGCTGGCAGGGCTGGACTGGAGACAGTGTAATTGGGTTAGAGGTTGTAAGTAAGACTGAGATGGGGAAGAGCCCTGCAGGTGTTCTGTAGCAGTAGAAGGGGAGTGCTGTTGACCTCTGCCTGGACTCATTTTTTGGGCCTTTTATTTCTCACACCACCTCAAATATTGTCAGAGTGAATTGTTCTATAGGTGGTAAGCAGATCTGTAAGGGCAACGCATACAGTACAAGCTGCTTACATGGGTGGATTTTGACTGGAATAAATACTTTACCTTGTCACATTTACATTTTAGGCATTTAGCAGACGCTCTTATCCAGAGCGACTTACACAATTTACATTTCTTTACATACAATCCATTTATACAGCTGGATATTTTTACTGAAGCAATTCAGGTTAAGTACCTTGCTTAAGGGTACAATGGCAGTGCCCCACCTGGGAATTGAACCGGCCACCTCTGATTTACAAGCCCAGTTCCCTAACCATTACACTACACAGCCACCCTTTTCATTTGCGTAGAACCCAACCCCCTCCACTACACTTTTCCAAGTGTAGTGGAGCTCACTTATGCATTTATCTTATAGTCTCTGGGAGCCTGTGCTATTGAACTGCACATGCAGGAATAGTGGCCTGCCAGCAGGTTGTTCCTTCCTTCACTCCACTACCAACTATGCCCGGCTCCAGGAATGGGGCACTGTGGAGGGAGTAGTGAAGCATATAAGCTTTGTGTTAGATATACTGTACATTTAAATGGAGCACGGCTGAGAGCTTGGGGGAAGCCGGGCCTGCTCCCAACCCACTAGACTTTGGTTTCTTCCTCAACTGTGGTCTACCTGGACAAAGGTCCATGTCGCTGTGTCAAAAGTCCTGTAGCTCCTGGTGTGTCCTAACAGGATCTTGTCATAGAAAAATCTTCATCTGTCATCTTGTTTGGCAGAAAAAACATAGGTACTGTGTCACTCACTTCTTCACTGGTGGCATAAATATTGTTCTTTTTCTTGCTATTCAAGGTGCTAATACTTATCAAGAATGTAATTACAAGGTTCCATACGAATAGGCAGAATATTACATATTGATTTAGTAGTAATTGGCAGAAATATGTAATAATAAGCAGCCCTGTGTCAAATAATGATTTAACCCTTTAGACACCAGTAGAATTCCTGCTGACTACTGACAAATTAAAAGAAACATAATTTTTCACTAATATTCAGAACAAAATTCTTCTTTCATGCGATTGTACGTTTTGTTAGTGGCATGTTTCTCAGGAATTGTTTTCAAATTTTACTGGCATCTAAAGAGTTTCAAAGTATTTCAAATATGTATTTGACCCAAGTCTGATAATAAGTCACCCGAACTGCATGTCCAGTTCGAAAACTTATAACATAAATGAAACAAAACACAGCACAAAATGATTATAAACTGATTGCAAAAATGTAAAGAAACAATGTCAATGATTAAAGAGACAAGACACCTTACCACAGTGATGTGGAAGAAGAACAGTATCAAGTTACGACTGTTACAAAAATACCATGAACTGCTTTGTATAATGATATCAAAAGTGTAAGAATGCAGTGGATGCCAAAGTATGGCTTCAAAGTGTTCAGAAATAGCCCCTGAGCCATGGCAGCCTTGCATCTGCTTGATTCATGGCCACAGATAAATCTAGATGAGGTATAAGTGCATTACAGAATGATTAAAACCATAAGCTCTTGTATCCTGGGGAATCATACCCTGGGAGGTTATATTTCACATTAAATAATGTGCAACACACCCACCAAGTCTCCCACAAATTCACTAACCTAACCAACATCCTACATAGTAAACCAATGGAGAGAAAATGGGACAATTTCTTAAAAATGGCACAGTTTTACTGTAGATGGTTTTAAATATGCTTTTTTTGTCAATAAAGTGGAATTTTCAGTTACATCACCATTATATCCAGTGAGATAAAAATACCTCTCTCTAACTAAAATGTTGCTGTAAAGCCCAGTGTTGCTTTGCCAGATAAGTAACATAAGCCTCTCAAAGAAGGGCATCTGATTATTCTT
Source organism: Aldrovandia affinis (assembly GCA_029706075.1). Taxonomy (NCBI): domain Eukaryota; kingdom Metazoa; phylum Chordata; class Actinopteri; order Notacanthiformes; family Halosauridae; genus Aldrovandia; species Aldrovandia affinis. The sequence continues at coordinate 3,136,444 of JAINUG010000031.1, read as the reverse complement.
AACCGGTTGAAAGTTTCATCATATCAGTGCGCCATCTAAATGTGGCGATACAAGGGCCATTCATTTGAGCATGAATAATTATTATTCATCAAAATCATTAGTTCGTTATTTCTAATGTGTCCAGAGGGAACACTTTGGGGTATGCTTGATGGATCATTGGCCACACAGTATGTCTTGTTAATAGCAATACAGCATATTGTCACATAGTCTTTAGCATCCTAAAGACTTTACTTTAGAGTTAGATGTCCAGAAAAATACAGGAAGCAGGACTCAAATAGCTTATCAACATGAAGCCATGTTGAAATTTCACTGAAATATATACTGTATGTATATATATATATATGCATTCACTGTATGTGTTTAGTTTAAATACAACATGGTTTCATAAGAAAGATAAGACGACAAAAATAGAATTACTGCAGTGTTATTCAATTTGCCCTTGATTGTGGTTTGTTTTAACAACGAAGCAAGACAAACAAAAAACACTTGGTCAGGGGCAAATAAACACTTGATTTTATGGATTGTTTCTACCACAGAATAATATTTACAAAAACACGCCCCATTACATGGTCTCTCTGAGGTTGAGAGTGGAAGGGCATTACTGTTCATTAGTACTAGGCCTCACAGTAATTATCAGTATAAACAAACATATCCCGAAAGTCTAATAGACGGCATACAGAATGCACCCCCTTCACTGATGCTGGTTTGTTGATCTTGGATCACTGCATAACATTCTTTGTCTTTGCTACATGCTCAGCCCAAAGGTCTATATCTCAAAAGGTCTCTATCTACATCTATATCTCGAAGTACACACTGTGAAATTCTAGGACTCTAGGTTATTTGACAATAACGCTACAATACAACCAGAATGCCTCCCTCTTGGCATCAGCAGGACCATTAGTCTGGTGCAAAGGTCTTAATGTGGTGTACTTTTTCAAGCGAGCTCCATAGAAAATCCTTCGGTTATAAGAAGGCCTTTATATAAAAAGCATATTCTGCACGCTACAAATTTATGACTAAGGTAACCCTTCGAAGTTGAGGAAAGAAATACAACCATTCATTTCACCGAAACTCTTCCCCTCACAGCACAGGCCTTGATATATCATTTGGAAAAGTGTTTGTTTTTAGAGAGAAGGCACTTCACCTGGAATGTTGCTAGCCAAGACTGTGTCACCCAGACAGTAAATTACAGCAGTAGTAGTGTAGTTTCTGTCTGTCTCTCTCTCTCTCTCTCTCTTTCAGGGAGCCGGCTCTGGACAGAATATGCTATCAGTCTGTTCTCAGTCAGTCTGTTCTGAGCCACTGGCCCTGCTGGCCCACAACAAGTCTTTCAACATTGCAGTCAGATCAAATAGGCACTGGGCGTGCCGGCATGCAGGCTATTGTGTTCTTAACACTGGCTTTTGAAACCTTCCACCTGTTAAACAGTGGCTGCTCTGGTCCTTGCCCCGCAGCGTTTAGTAACCAGCAGCTCATTGCTCACGCCTAGGGTTGCCAACTTTCTACCATCCAAATACAGGACAAAAAGAGGGGCACTGGGGGCAAAGTGGGTGTGGTGTTGTGCGGGTGCAAATCAACTATATGTTATATTGTATATTGTATATTCTAATGTGGGCAAGGAAAGCCAATGTTGGCCCAAAAATGGGACGTCCCAGCTAATACGGGACAGTTGGCAACGCTACTCACACCCCTCCTCACTACCTTTGGAGCCTTCACTCCGGGGCACACACACACACACACACATATACATGTACACTGGAACAGATGACACAACAAGATCTCAGAAAACAAGCTCATCAAGAAATTCAAACGATCACTGTGTTATTTAAGAACTTTTAAAGCCTTGACATTGCATCTCGATGTTACATTATTTAATGGATTACTCATCAGGCATTATTTTTGGTTTATATATAAAATACAGCAGAATATGCATTCAAGATTTTTAGGTTAAGGAATTTTCTGGAACATTCAAACCTTCACGCTCTATAAATAGGTCCCATGTGAGTCGATGGCCATGCTCAGCCCTGTGAGTGAGTGGGGAATAGGACCGATCTCACAAAATCTCAAGAGATTAATTAAGAAATTAATTGGAATATGTACTGCATAGTATGTGGCAAATTAATTAATGAGCAACTTGTTCAATAGTATCAGGTATGTAAGCATAGAGGATTGTGAACACCAATTTGTATGTATTATGCTGTCAACAAGAAAAACTTATATAGTTGTGTTAGTTCAGTGTTTAGTGTTACAAAATGTTTTGTATTAGGTTGGATTCTGAATTTACTAGTACAGACCATTCATTAAAGCCAAGAATTATATTTGAAATATAAGAAAATGCAATATAGATTAAACAAAAATATTCAACTATGCTTTGTTTCTGCTTTAACAGCCATGCTAACACTCATTATATACCTCTTGTACCTTGTTGCTTTGATACAAAAACAAGATGGCGAGCCCTGTATACTTCAAAGCTTTGTCCTTCCATTGTTGAAAGCTCTTCTGAAACTGCTTTCAATTTAAATTCAAAAGTAAATTATGTAATTAACAACAGTAACTCCTTAGTCAGAGGAAGAAGGAATGCGGTGTGTGTGTGTGGTCTCTCATGTGAACAACGTGAGTATATTCTTCAGCCACAAAATGGCTTCCTGATATAAATATCACATGGTCAAAATTTTTCAAAGGCCGTTGTGCAAATACTGCATTAAGTTTGTCATGTGACAGAACCATGCTGCTGTTTTACAAGAATCTGAATGTGACTCTTCTCTTCTGCAAAATTGCTTATTTTAAGGCCGTCCTGCCTTTCTTTTCTTGTCATTTACTGAGCGATGTCACTGCAGCTGTGACTATTTTAACTGGGCCTCGCAGACAAGTCAACAATGCACCATTATGAGCATGACCTCCTGATTAAGCTGAGCTCTTCACCTTTGACCCCATCCTCAGATCTCCATATTATAAAGGAGGAGTTATAGTGAGAGAAATGAGCAGAGAGAGAGAGAGAGAGAGAGAGAGAGAGAGAGAGAGAGAGAGAGAGAGAGAGAGAGAGAGAGAGAGAGAGAGAGAGAGAGAGAGAGAGAGAAAATGGGGAAAAGCAAGAACAATGAGAGAAAAAAGAGAGGGATTAAAGAGAGAGAGAGAGAGACAGAGACAGAGAAACCACATGACAAGAGTGAGAGGGACAGTCATGTGATGCATGTTAGATTTAACGCGCTTCCATCCTCCAGCTCCCCTTGTCCGATATCTCCTCTTACGTAACCTCTTCGCTGGGCTTCAGGCCCAGGCTGGTGCGCTCTCCCTTCCCCTTCGCTGAGTCCCAGAGAACGGAGCTGAATAATTTAGTGCAACACAACCGCTCTGCTCGCTCCGTCCAATATCAACCGCCGCAGATCGCTGCAAACGGAGAGAAGCGAAAGTCATGTTAGCCTGTATGCCTTTTCGTGTTTTCATTAACACACGCGCACCCGTGCTTCGGTCGATGCGAACGCGTTGTCCTGACAATCAATCCGCACGCACGCAGCGCACTGTAACAATGTTTTGCGCCTTTCGGTGCTGTAATTTCAGAACTGTAACTGCAGCGAGTTAGATTGCGGTGAGGCACTCCGAGCTTGGCGAAGGATTGTTTTTGTCTGCGCTATATGGGTCATTCCCGTCAAAGCACGCACTGTGGTGCCTTCAGCGAGACCGTTTTAGATTTTCCTCAGATTTCAGATCTGATTACTTAAAGATACTTTCCTCGACCACATGCAAGACTGCCTCTTTCCATACAGCGAGGACCTGGCTCTATGACGACCAGCTGTACAGAACTTTCCCAGATTCCAGAAGTCCTTGTAGAAGTACTAGGCAGTGGCATGCACAGTATTGACTTCCATAATTGAATATGCTGTAGTTTCCTTTCATGAAGTCATAATTTGGCTCACTGGTAAAGTAAATGCATTCTATGGAAAATCCTATTGTGGTCCAAAAAAGGGTTAGGTGGATATGTAAGATAATGTAATTATATGGGTTGGAAAGGCTTCCCCTCTTCCAAAGGGGACCTGGGAATATGTCCTCACACAGTAACAGGATTTTGAGGTCACTTGTTGAGCTATATGAAAATGTGTAACCCATAAGGAGGATGGGGAGATGATGAATCACTCGCCTGAGATAGATTACTACAGTACCTGTCTCTTCGTCCTTGAGAAATGATGCCCCGCGCCAACCCTGGAATACCTGATGAATGCATTATTTGACATTCTGGAGCCAGGTGCTTTTCTGTTTGTTTGACCAGGGTGAGGGTGTCATGGCACACAGTGAAGGATGGTGCTGTCCTTGGCAAGTTCTTTACACAGCCGAACAAGCCGTCGCCCTCTGTCCTGTCAGTGACCCAGTGAAAACATCCACGATACCGATAAGGATGTAAAGTAAGCCACTGTTGATTACTCCCCCCCAAAACTGTAAGCTGATGAGTAAACGTTTGATAAAATGTTCAGAGTGATTAATCATTTCTGAAATTCTTTAAGTTTTGCGGCGGCCCTCCAGCATCACACAATAGCCCTTTAGATGGGTCACACACAAGGCATGATTGTTTTCCAGCCACATGGGGTTCTATGGGTTCTATACAGTGTCCACCCTAGTCTCTTTGTGACTGATATAGTGTGCTATGTATATGTCCACCCTACTCTCTCTGTGACTGATATAGGGTGCTGTATGTCCTCTCTAGTCCCTCTGTGACTGACAAAGTTTGCTGTATGTCCACCCTAGTCCCTATGTGACTCATACAGTGTGATCTATGTCCACCCTAGTCTTTCTGTGACTGATACAGTGTCCCGTATGTCCATTCTAGTGTCTCTGTGACTGATTCAGTGTGATCTATGTCCACCCTAGTCTCTCTGTGACTGATACAGTGTGCTCTATATCCACCCTAGTCTCTCTGTGACTGATACAGTGTGCTCTATGTCCACCCTAGTGTCTCTGTGACTGATTCAGTGTGCTCTATGTCCACCCTAGTCTCTCTGTGACTGATACAGTGTGCTCTATATCCACCCTAGTCTCTCTGTGACTGATACAGTGTGCTCTATGTCCACCCTAGTCTCTCTGTGACTGATACAGTGTGCTCTATGTCCACCCTAGTCTCTCTGTGACTGATACAGTGTCCCGTATGTCCATTCTAGTGTCTCTGTGACTGATTCAGTGTGATCTATGTCCACCCTAGTCTCTCTGTGACTGATACAGTGTCCCGTATGTCCATTCTAGTGTCTCTGTGACTGATTCAGTGTGATCTATGTCCACCCTAGTCTCTCTGTGACTGATACAGTGTTCTGTATGTCCATTCTAGTGTCTCTTTGACTGATACAGTGTTCTGTATGTCCATTCTAGTGTCTCTTTGACTGATACAGTGTTCTGTATGTCCATTCTAGTGTCTCTTTGACTGATACAGCGTGCCGTATGTCCACCCTAGTCTCTCTGTGACTGATACAGTGTCCCGTATGTCCATTCTAGTGTCTCTTTGACTGATACAGCGTGCCGTATGTCCACCCTAGTCTCTCTGTGACTGATACAGTGTGCTCTATGTCCAGCTTAGTCTCTCTGTGACTGATACAGTGTGCTCTATGTCCAGCTTAGTCTCTCTGTGACTGATACAGTGTGCTCTATGTCCAGCTTAGTCTCTCTGTGACTGATACAGTGTGCTCTATGTCCAGCTTAGTCTCTCTGTGACTGATACAGTGTGCTGCATGTCCACCCCAGTGTCTCTGTGACTGCTTCAGCATGCTGTGTTTACAACTCGTGTCTGTTTTTAATCCTCAGACTGACTTGCCTTTTATGATGACATTATGAAAAAAAGTATTTTCTCTTTCTTTTTCACTAATCTGCCAGTGGAAATCTTTCAGTCCTGATATCCAGCACAATTTAGGAACCCTCCAACTGGTGAACTATGGACAGGCATTATTAACGGAGCACATTCGCTCTTTGTGGAAACCTGAGCACATATTACTTCTTGGGAGTATGGCGGATTTCTCTATTTATACAACTCTGTCTAGGGGAGCATATGGCCTGCTGTCACAGGACTGCAGGTGGTTCCTCTTTCCTGGCTGACAGGATCTGAGGCCCACTGTCAAGGAGTTAGAACAAAGGCCCTTGTTGCCATATTGGAACCAGTACAGCACAATGGCCATTCTTCAAGTGTCTCAAGTGTACAGTACTTGCTGTATGGCATACATTTATACATTCCACATGGCAAGTGTACTGATTACAGAGCTGAAATGTCTACTACTTTGTGTATGTGGGAGACCGAGTGCGAGAGAGACAGAAAAATATATATTTAAAAAGAATGGGACAGCTGCCTAGGCCAGACAACATCATTTGAGTACTACACAATTCTACAAACATTAATAATTCAAATTCTGTGAAGTTAATTTCCTGTGCTCTTGTCATGTTTTTCTATTCAGTAAAATGTGGCCCCATTACTTAGGGAAGTACTTTTCTGCCAGTCGTTAAATAGTTAAGTGTACCAAAACATATTATTTCGTAAGAAACCAGAAAACTCAGCAAGGTCAGGAGATAAGTTAATGGACACATTTTGCATTAATCCATCCGGGAATGTCATAAACATCTTGGTATATTAGGCAGGTGCAGACACATAGTGAGAAGGAGGACACTGAAACTTCATACCGTTTTCATTCAAAGGATTTATTTCACAAGCTGTTCTAATTCCAGTTCTGAACAGTTCACTGTCCCCCATCTCGTTACAGAGCCCAGGTGGACAGCACATCTTTTCCTCGTAAGTAATCAAGCATTTATTTGTCAAATGTATTTTTTTGCCATAAATTGCGATGTTAGATATATTCTGACAGGGGTCATTGATAGAGTTTATCAGAGAGTATCAACCGTATATGCCTTTTAAGTGGATAACATTTTAAATCTTTTTTATGGGACGGGCTGCATTAATTTATACTGTAATTTCCAGCTCCATAACATCTTAGTAGAGTCAATATTTTATCATCCCCAGCTTATATTCATGATTATAATTGATATCTTATTATAGTGTCTTTGCATTGATTAAAAAGTTGTATATTCTTTTCAAATGTAAAATTGTCATTATGCTGGGCAAGACCATCTATTTTTTGGCAATCAAATGTTATGCTATTGGTAGCTGTTGATAGCGTATTATCTTCCACAAGCTCAATTGGAAGTGAAGAGTTTGAATCCCAGGTGGGGCACTGCTGTTTTGTTTATCAGTACAGCAAAATGCATTTGCTCCTCATAAAAAGCAGTAATTAAGTTCAGCTGCAGACATCATGTATTTTAGCTCCACTGTGATATTCCAGCGGAAGCTACAGAGTTAAGGTTTGTTTCCACTGGGAATAACAGCTATAACGATAATTATAAGATGATTTTAAAAATTCGAATGAATGTGCCTACACTACAAAGATAATCATAAAAATGTGCTTAATGACAGACACTTATTTTTAGAACATATCTCCAGCGATAAAACATATGTAACCAATTACTGTTGCACACTGTCTGTATGCGCAGGAAGCCAGTGCGTGATCATTGACAAGTGTGTACATCGATAAAATCCTTGTTGGTGTGGATGCTAGCAAATTATTTAGAATTTATCATTATAGCTATACTAGTTATAGTTATATGGGCCTTTAGAAAATATTGTTGTATTACATTTTTGTAGAAGGTACTATCCTTCTGAGGACGTACTAACTTAGGAACTTAGGTCCGGACTCACTGTGTTCATTAGATCCCATGGCATGTTAGGGGTATTAGCCCTGGTGTCCAGGTTGAAACTGGCACTTTGCATTTGAACTTTTAACAATTCAAGTAAATAGTATCTAAATTATGAAAGTATACATGTTTTTGTCATATTTTGCATTAAAACATATCCAGCGATAAAACATATGTAACCAATTACTGTTGCACACTGTCTGTATGCGCAGGAAGCCAGTGCGTGATCATTGACAAGTGTGTACATCGATAAAATCCTTGTTGGTGTGGATGCTAGCAAATTATTTAGAATTGATCATTATAGCTATACTAGTTATAGTTATATGGGCCTTTAGAAAATATTGTTGTATTACATTTTTGTAGAAGGTACTATCCTTCTGGGGACATACTAACTTAGGAACTTAGGTCCGGACTCACTGTGTTCATTAGATCCCATGGCATGTTAGGGGTATTAGCCCTGGTGTCCAGGTTGAAACTGGCACTTTGCATTTGAACTTTTAACAATTCAAGTAAATAGTATCTAAATTATGAAAGTATACATGTTTTTGTCATATTTTGCATTGCACTGTTGTTTATTCAGCTCATCCAGTAACTTGCATTTCTTCTGTTCATTGGCTGCCTTGCTGGTACATACTGTAGTACAATTCTTCTTTCGAGGCATAGTCACAGGCATGGGAAAACTAGAATAAATCTGATTGGTGAAGTAAGGAATTAATTACAGACAAGCAAATCTGGCATGTCTGGCTTCTGTCTAATTTAAGCATTATATTTATCACACTTTCATCTAATGAAAGCACAAAATGCAATCGTTAAACAAAAAAGAAAAGAGAAAAATCATTACAGGGTTTAAAGCCTCACTGAAGGGTGATGGAACTGTGTGAACCTCATTGTTCATATACACAATATTCATTTTTAGATAGTCAGAGTAACGCGTGGAGTTCCCAGGGTTTGGCTCGTTGTTTTACTGCTCTCGATGAAGGCGTTGGTGAAAGTAGTGATAAGATAATTAGGGAAGACTTGGTTATCTAAAGGCAAAGTATGGCCCAGTGCACTCTGGGTTTCACCGACTGTGACGGTGACCTCCCGTGACCTTGCCAAGAAGGAGTGCTGTTTATACCCCAGTAGCTTACTGTCTGCCCCTCAGACTTTCAGAATCTTCCCAGCATTGGAAAAGAAACACAGGACCCAGATTAAGCAAGTTCATCTGACTGAAAATCCTGGTATTTAAGCAATTTAAAGACTTCAGCTGTACACAAAGGGTGCCATTATTTTCCAAACTGTGGAGAGATTAAAAGAAGATTAGTTTCCTCGGAGAGGGAACAGTTTGCGTGCATTCACAGCGGGGACAACTTTTTTTGCAGTCCTACCGTGCTAAAAACGACTTATCTACTTAAAAACAAATGAAGCAAAAATGAAATGGCTGAACTGACACTTTTTTTGTGTCTTCAATGTTGATTATAATCTGAAGCCCCAAAACAACAAGCTCCTCGTTTTAGAACAGCAACAAAGTTGGACATCTTGTCAGTACAAACAGTACTGGTCCCTGTGTTCTGATAAGAGAGCTTTTCACCATGAAAATAATGTGTTCATAATTTCACGTCTCTTGTGCCATTTGGCAGATAAGGAGGGAAGTGGATTTGTAACCAGAAGGTTTCAAGTTCATATTTCGCATCTTTCTCACACACGCGTGCACGCTCACACACACGTTCACACACACACACACATAGTATGCATATAATGGTGCAGTAATTTATTATTTTATACATTTTTATATTTTATATTCATATTTTATTTTGTAGTTAACTTCTAATTTGTATTGCTTGGATGCTTATTGTCTATTGCTTTGTGTTGTGTTTGTGTTGATATTGCACTGGTTGCCACTTATTGTTTATTGTTTTGTTTCCTCTGTCTGCAATTTGCACTGCACCAATTTACCATGTAAAATTCTTTGTATGTGCAAATGCACTTGGCGACAATAAATCTGATTCTGATTCTGATATCATGGATGTAGCACCAGTGTACCCTTGAGCACGGTACTTATCCTGAATTGCTTCAGTAAGATGTTCAGCTTTATAAATGTATAATAATGTAAAATGTAAGCTATGTAAATTGCTCTGGGTAATGGTTAAAGTAAAATTACATAATAATCTCACTCAATATATGACATGGCTTGTATATATCTAAAGTTACACTTATTGAATTATCTGATGTCATTAAGATAAATTGATTTGATTCGATTTTTTTTCTTTTGGTTAATTAGTTCTTTTCATTGGGTCAAGGAATTGTTTTCATTGGGTCATGGAACTCGTTGTTAATGGGTTCTATGGTTATGAAACTGGCTTAAAAATTGTCAATGCACAGAATGAAACGCAGATAAAACTGTCTCAGCTAACACTTTAAATTATGTTAATTTCTTTGTTCATTTTTGCCACACGTCATACAAAGATTTTCTCAACCAAAGAATCAAAGGTTCATTTTCTCAAATGATTTTCAATGAGATCCTGGCTTAGGTCCATGAAGAAGCAAGAGAGCTGAGAGCTGTAACATCACAGAGAGCAAAGCTCATAGCCGCGACAGCCTAATTGTTACGATCCTCTGCTTCTATTGCGCCTAATCGTATTGTATTTTAGACATTGGGTAACGGCAGCTCTCAACAGCAAGCACTCTGTAAAAATGGAAGCGAAAGAACTATATGAACTGTAATGCGAAGCAGTTCCAAACCCAGAGCCCTGAATAATAAACTGGATGTTGCAAATGCAGTTTGTACCACATGAAATATGGCAATATGAAAAGTAAACATAAAACAGCTCTGAGAAAGCTTTCAGATCCTTCATGGCTCACTCTGAGTAGACAAACACATTTGATGCTAATTATTCCCTTTTCTCTGACCCCTGAGGGATGAGGCCAGAGATGGAAACAGAACCTTCCAGATCTTAAATACAGTCCCCTGCAAAATCCATTGTAGTTTGTTGATAATATTTAGCTGTTCTTTTATCCAGGATGCTATTTGCAATGAGTCATGAAATATTCTTGAATGCTAAAATGAAGCGTGAAGTGTATCACGATGCGGTAAAGACATTAGGTAAATTCTGTACTTGTGAAGAAAGCACAATTTCTATATGAGAATGCACCACAGCCTCTACTGTAATACTATGAATAAATCATCAAATATAACTAAATCTGTAATTTTACACATTTTGGAAAATGTTTTCTCAGTTTTGCATAAGAAGTTAATAATTATAATTAAATATTTTGAAAATATTTTCAGTTCACACAATTTTTTCATATTTTTACAATCAGGGATATATGCAAATATATCAAATGAGCGGGCTGCGGGCTATAATCTACCCTCCATTGACCACCTCTATGGAGAAAGGCTGACGGGCCGGGCTAAAAACATAATTTCTGACCTCACTCACCCAGGAAATCATCTCTTTCAAAAACTACCATCAGGAGAACAGGTGACCAACTGTACTGTAGCAACACTAAGAAACATTCCTACACACTTAAGTGTGAAAAGCATTAAAGAATCTTCTGATTCTGATTCTGATATAACATTAGTACGCAACAATTCCTGCCTAATCACATCAGCTATTTTATTATCAGCTATTTATTATTTATGATCAAGTATTGCATAGTACTTGACAGCTACAGAAATACAACACCTCTGCACAATAATACAGCGGCACATGAAATTCAGTCACACAAAATATCAAAATTCCAATTACATCTACAAAAATTAGAGGTACAATTGTTTTAGCAGGGTTGGGTTAAAGACTAAATAACATGTTATATTTTTTAATAGAACAAATCATAAAGTGTGCAACAGAGGATAATAATGAACAAAGTACGGAACAGAGTTTCGATGGCCAGTGGCTATGTACAGTTATAAATGGTTAATGTGGCTTTTATAGATTTCCTTTCTGTATGATAAATGGGACACAAGTTCCGCCTGTGGAAAACTTAAATTACACTTGACACTGCGTTAACTCACCTGGCACGGCAAGAGGTTAAATACCGCCGTATCGCCGGTTATTGTAGCAGGTATTTAACCTTTGACCTCAATCTTGTCACACCTTGGTGCTAAGTACAAACTGTTAAAGTAAAAACTCAACACTTTCCAGGGGACAGGTCTGCTGTTTTAAGGGTGTAAACTCTCTTGATCAACGTTTCTTAAAGGTTTTTCTTTCTCCGCTGAACTTCCGTGCATTTTGTGTGAGATCTAGGATGCGTCTAGTTTAAAAGTTTCGACGGCACACGTCACAGCTTTAAAAGCCCATTGAGGAGTGATTAAACGCAAACTCGGAAGGATTGAGTGGATGGATAAAAATAGCGGCGGGCTGGAGAATGTGCTGTCTTATACTAAGGAAGTGTTTCTCACTGTCGATGAATGTTTTAGAAGAGGGTTAAAAGCACATCCAACACCGTGTATTCTGTGACGTATGTAACTATAACTGGAAAAAATACGACATTTAAAGTCATATAAAGCCATGGCATATTCATACACAGTAGCGCAGCTGCGTGAATATTTTATGGCGAAATATGTTTTAAACCGCAACTACGGGTCGGAATATCATCTCACAGGAGACATTTTTCAGCCCTCATGCTTTTCCATGTCAGCAAACAAAATCATTCAATTTAGCGAGCAATCAGCAAAGGCATGACCTAGCAATAATACATTGCTTTGTGAGCCGGGCGGCTTGCTTTGCCACATATCTCTTCACAGTATCTCTGTACAATGTCCACTGCTGGAGTGGGCTCCTGTTTCCGCAGTGAGCTACAGAGATCGTCTATCTCTGCCATTCCTCACTCAGACTCGTAGGGGACAGTGATGTGGCAGAGTCTGCGGGACGTGTCGATAAATTGATCGGGTCAGGCCTTGTCGCCGCGGCGACATCTGCGCTGTGGTCCTGGACCCTGCCAGCGGTCAGCAACGCCACCCTCAGCGCGTTACCATGCTGACGGCTCCCTGAGCTTGCCTCTCTCTCAAGCAGCACTTCAGCCTTTGTGTGTGTGTGTGTGTGTGTGTGTGTGTGTGTGTGTGTGTGTGTGTGTGTGTGTGTGACTGTTTTTATTTGCTGTGAAATGATACATTGCAAAATGGCTTTGTGACAACAAGATGATCGATATGCTTGCACAAAAAAGCCAAACAAACAATGGAAGGATTTAAAAAGTGCAGCTACGAATCAATGATTCTTGAAGCCCACAGCCACACACACATACACAAATACACAAACACACAAACAAACACACACACACACACACACACACACACACACACTGACATGAATACAGACTGGTGAAAAAGTCAAGAAAAAGGATAATTTGTTGATTAGAGGAAGACTGGGTGTGGAGGAATGTTGTATTTTACCATAGGGAACAGGAACACAGACCAGATTTCAGGATATTGTGGAGACAGGGAAACATCAAAAAAGAAAAAACTCCCCCCTCCGCATCAGGATATCCTAACAATGTCACGTGACCGCTACGTGACATCTATAGTGTGCTCCGATGAATCTATTAATGATGGACTGCAGGAGAAGGGGGTAAGGGTATTCGCATTACTCTGTGACAGCCATTGCTGGTCACTGACATAAACCTCCTCTCCGAGGCCAGATACCTCAGGGTTCACAATCATATGTAAGATTCAATATGGATTGAGGACATACGTATACAGAGATACTGTAGATAGGTCAGTCAATAGAAATATTGATAGATCAATGTACAGTATGTACTTGGTTAGATAAAGAATGAAAATATCTTGACTAAACAAGTACTTTAGATTAGTGTCTACATTAAATACCTGCCGTAGTTTTTATTTTATTTATATTTGTTTCTGATTTTATCCCATTTTCTCGCAATTTGGTTGCCAATTAGACCCGCTATTTTTACGTCAATCCCCCCCTAGTAATGTGAGTTCGCTGCCGCAGTCCTGCGACCGGTAGTGACGAATGCGAAGTGACGCCTTCTTCCGAGACGTCACTCGCCGAGCCATCGACCAAACCCCGGTACTTACAAGGCCACTCTTATACGCAGCGAACGTCACGTCGGCTTCCCTCCCCCCTCCCTGGGGCGGACAGCCAATCGCTCCCGGCCAGAGCCGACACTTGGCGAGACGGGGAATTGAACCCCGGTCTCCGTGGCCCGCGTCGGACGTTGTAACCACTGGACCACGCGGGAGGCCCCTACCTGCCGTAGTTAATATAATTTCATTACTACTATTGGAATGCAACATACGATGCTCTCACCAGTGCGCTTAAGCATGCACTGCAGAGGTGTATCCAAGAAATGACACTGGATACGAATACGAGGAAGGGCACAAAGCATATCTTTCTTTTTGCATTCGTTGTGTGTACGGTTGAATTAACACAAGGATACATTTCATCAAGAAAAGGAAATAATTTCTCCCCCACGATGGCAAATGCCATTAATTTCCTTCACTGCCCTTTGTGCTTTATCCAGGGCTTTGTAAATAGTTGACATTTTATATATTGTCCTTTTTACAACTGGGTATTTACTGAAGCCATTCGGGTTAAGGGACTGTCTCAAGGGTACAATGGTATTGTGCCACTCAGGATTTGATCCAGCCATCTGATTAGAGTTATTTTCCCTGGTCACTGATCATCCCTAATCATAGTCAGTAAAACTGCATACCCAAAAATGACCATGTGGTGAACATCATATCCCCTCCATTTTTGAGTATGGGGGGTGGGGGATGGGGAATGGGGAGGTGTGTGATCAAAACCACTAATAAAGATCCAACGTATTTCTCTCAACCTGCAGTACAGTTTGCTTTGCATCTCATATATCTAACATGAGAACCGAAATACTGTGCGCTAACAGTCAACCCACAATGGTGGTACACTGTATGTATACACACAAAACATTGACTTTGATCATTTTTAAACAACCCCCCTCTACCTAAACGACAGGTGTCATTCCTACTGAAATGCATTTCTAACCGATTTCTGACTCTGGAGGTCTCAGAGCTCAAAGTGAAATAGCCATATTTGTCCACCTCCTTAATCCCTTCTTACACTCAGCTTTATCAATCTCATAGTTGAAATTAACGTGCACACTTCACAAAACCACCTCGTTAGGTTTGTAACATGTCTTTGTTTGGTATATTGCACAACCCTGTCGAGGAAATGTGACTCAAGTTGTTAAAATGTTATTGTTCAGTGTGGATGGGGACACAAACCTTATAGACTGCTTGTGGGTGTTGGTGAAGCCCCATAGCGCCTCCTTCTGGTGAATGGCAGACAGATAAGGGCACACTTCCAGCTTCTTCCTCGTTGTCAAAGTGCTGTCGTGACCGCCTGGCCACATGCTCTTCTGCTACTGCTGTTTCGCTTTCACCACCCAGATCACAAGACAAGGCGACATTTATTCAGGATATGACAGTCATGTTTTATTGATGTCAAAAGCTGACATGTACAGCATAAAGTTGCTATTTTTGTGTGGAAGCAATCACCTACAGTAGAGTCGTGGGATGAATTATGAATAACCTTTTTTATGTTGAATTCAAAAAGATTTCAATGGGCCTCCTTTCATTGTTTAGTATATAATTTCCCCTACCCCACCGAACAAAAGCCAGTGCGTTGCTTGTTAGAAAAAAAACCAACTCTGCTCAACACAATTTGCCAACAAAAATAATCCTTTTTTGTTTTGTTTGCATCTGACGCAGGGGAAATATGGTAATACACAGTAGGAATACATGTATAAATAGATACAGTAAATGCAGAAGAAATTGTTACTGGGACAGAAGGACAGACAATTGCTCAGCATCTCAGCCCATGCCCCTCCCAACCTGTTTTACACCGGTGGACTGGGGGGGAAAAACGGAATACCTTGGAAAACAAGATCCCAGGGGAGAACAGTTGGAAACCACCTATGCAACCCCCCCTCTCACCCCTCCCCCTTCCGCCTTCACTCCAACTCCCCACCCCCTTCTTCTCATATCACAGAGATATCATATGACATAGGACAGCTTCTCATTGCAGGCCTGCACAGGGGCCTCCATTCTGGGTAGCACTGCTGTGTGGTAAGGCATTGTCCGTCCACAATACCTCTCCACACATACAGTATGCCTACAGTTCACACCTGAAGGGGATTCAGCCTACCACAAAGCACTAGCAATACCTTAAAAAAAATCAGGAGAAAATGTATAGCTGCACAGCTTTTTGTCTGTTGCCTGCATGACCTCATTTTTTATATTTTTCCTGCATAATCTGTTACATTTTATTTCAGTCTCCAGGCATAAAAATGCTGTCTGGCGAAATTAGGAGGAAACAACATTTCGCTTCTCACGCAGAGGGGGACAATTGCGGAACGACGGGGAGATAGAATACAATGGCGGCTGAAATATTCAAGGCCCGTCATTGTTTATTTAACAATTCACGCTGTCCAAACCATCCCTATTGTCTGCTGGTACAAGTGACAGACATCGCATTCGCGGAAATGGCCAGAGATGCGATCACGTGTTACCGGAATGGCTACCCTCCTGGGAAATCCACGGTCCTTAAAGACGATCGTATTTTTTATGTTTATCCAAAAAAGAGGTGATAACGGTTTATCAGGGCACTTTGTGTCAACTTTGAGAGGAGTTGCAGGTGCTGGGGCCAGCACGAACAAGACTAACCACCGCTAAGAGTATCACAATGTGGAGGGGATCATCTACCACCACAGGCTGTAAAAAACAGTAAATCACACAGTATTAAGTTATCACAGCAGTAATTCACAACATCCACAGTAACATCCTGCTACTGCACAGATTACATTATCTTTCTCCTGTGGAGAACGTCTGCTTTCTGCTAGAGCAGGGGAGAGGTTTGCACCTCGGGCGCACCCAGTACACCACTGAAATTGGGTTATTACATTTCTCACGATCTTTTTGAATACAACGAAACAATGAGGGGAATGCGCGTTAAGAGCCGACGTCCCATACCGCACGCGTTAACCTCGAAGGATCTGCACGTCGCATTCATCTCGCGATGCGGATTAATGAGACATGTCAAATGACTAGCGTAAAGCTATCTCACAGAGCCTCTGCTGGGGACGCGGGATCATTAATTGGCGTGAGTGATGACTTTTTTCCGACGACTCTGGGTGGCTTGGCTAGGCACCATGTAGGTCTCGCCGCCAATGAAGCTAATTCCCTTCCTTAAGTCTCCATTTTCTCATTATACATTACGGCAGACTACTTCTTATATATGGTCTCCACGCACGTGGTAAGAAGAAGGAGGATCGATACAGGACGGTAATTACAATGCTTAAAACAATCGATTCATTAAACCAGCAGCTCTTAAACTTAATTGGCCTTGGCTGGCCTGTCTGTTTTACAATACCACATACAGCTGAAAAGCCCTTAAGTGCACTGTTGTTCTTTTCTCTATCGCATATCATCATTCCCAACTGCACTTTTCAGAGGACGCAGAAAACGCTGCATTGAGTCTGTAAATATGCAGTGTGTGGCAGACTGGCTTTATGTGAACAGTACGTGGTGTGGATCGGCAAGGAGATTTATAGTAATAATATTACATTATATTTGTTATGCGCCTTTCAAGAGACGCAAGTAGCCTACAGAAAACACAAGGGGTTGCAGTACAGAAAAACACAGGGAAAACTGAAAATAATGTAAGACAGGGCAATAGGCACGCATGGTATGAGAAAATTAAAAGTTAAATGCCAAGAATACAAAGGGGTAGAAGAACAAGAGGTGGGAGTTTGGGGCAGAGAGGGGAGAGAGTAGCTGGGGAGTAGACTAAACGGACTGGGGGCCTTCTGGGGACTAAACTTGTTTGAAGGTATGGATGGAGTCCAAGAGTCGGAGGTGAGGGTGGAAGTGTGTTCCAGAACCCGGGGGCAGGGCAACTGAAGGCCCGCCCTCCCATGGTACTTACTAGATGACATAAAACATTTTTTTCAAGGTGTTTTCAACAAAATAATTAATCAGAACGCTCTGAAGGCAGTTGTTGAGCTGAAAGACATTACATCTCAACTAAATATTGGAAAAATGGAAAGAAAGTTGGCTTCCCAGGTAGCCCAGATGTAATCAGTAGTGCTGCCTCTCACATGCTCCATAGGGGTCCAGTGGAAGACATCTAACAACCACAGAGAAAGACTGACTTTGGGGCAATCTGGGGATAAACCTGTGTCCCACACAGAGAGCTCCTGTAGACCAACAGAGATGCAGACTCTCTGCAGTCCGCGTGATAAGAACAGGCTCACTCTGTTTCCGCCTGCTTAATTATTTCTATAATTGTTTTCATACAAAACAAACATCGACTCGGCAACAGCTTCTGACTCTCGGCCATCATTAATTTGGCAACGTTACCATTGTCAGGACTCAGCAGAGCCCCTAGTGGTCTGAATGTATTCATTGTTCTTTCATCTTATTTCAAGCATGCCTCTGTTTATTCCTAGTCCCTGTCCCACCATTATATATTTGAGGTCTTTGAAGTTTCTCCTGATTGGTGCCATGGGGCCAGGGTTTGACCTGGACTGGGGTTCACCTGGAAGCAGGTATGCTCTGAGGATGTTTGTAATGTTTTTGGTAGGAACTACTTGGGTGAAATTATGACTATCTGCTTATTTATTTTACTTACGTATGGTTAATTAGGTTGGAAATAGGAGGCTAAATAATGGTTCAGGAAATTACCAACAAACTAGTTCAATTAGCAGCACAAGTTGGATGCTTCACTATTTTCTGTCCTACTACTAATAGTGATGGATTGCATTTATATAGCGCCTTTCAAGGAAAATGAAGGGGAGAAACTCACCTCAACCACTACCAATGTGTAGCACCCATCTAGGTGATGCATACTAGAGATCCAGTATTCTCCATACTGTAGCACCTGAACAAAGGGCCACACCGTGGAGGCCAGGAAACAATCAATGATCTAATCACATATTTGCATGGAAATCAAAGGCAACAGAGTGGACAATACACATAAACAAAAACAACTGGTGCCCTAGTTACTATATTTCTTAATCAGAATGTACAGATTGCAGAGAAATTAGAGAAAAAAATCAGCTGTAATCATACGTTTGTTTCGAAACAGCATGCTGTAAGAAATGAATCGACTAACCATCTGTAATACTGCCATCTACTGACAAAACTTCGACACCGCATTTGACTGCGTGTCACCATAGAGAACACAAAACGTTGTGGCATTGTAACATTTTCACAAGGTTTGTACTTTTTTATTGTCGTGGATGTTCCTGCTTCCCATGAGTCCACTTACCATGAAATATGAAAGGGTTGAATATACCCTCTCCTTGGGTACTTCAAGGTTCGCTTGGCAAGGAGTTAAATGAATGACCAGTGCACCTCATAAGGGTAGCGGTAACAGTAACATTGACGTAGGCAGAAACGGGATGTAAGTGGGCAAATTAATTAAATGTATTTTTCTCTATGTTTGAAACTGACTGTCAATCTGATGTCTAAGAGGTTAAAGTCTCATTATAGAGGTAGAGGTCTCATTATAGTATTTACATTGAACAATCTGATGTTTATAGACTATTCAAAGGATGCAATGCTTAAAAAAGCCCAGGTCCAGACAATGTAAGTGGTTATGTATTAATCTTCTGTGCATCAGCAATATGTGCCTTTATTGTGGAAAAACTCAAGTTATACCCATTCCCTAAAGATTGAATCCCTCTGTTCTAAATTACTACCGCTCTGTTGCCCTGATGTCTCTAGTTATGAAATGACAGAACCCTCAGGAAAGAATACAAAATTCTAGACTCCAACCATCCTCTGTGTGAGGAATTTGAGACCCTACCCTCAGGCCTCCAATATCAGACACCTCTGCACAGGAAACATAGAACAAAGCAGTCCTTATGAGATACCCATTTTAAATCATGGGGAAATAAATATTGAGCACTAGCCCACTTTTTAACGCCAAACCACTTTAGTAGGACCAGACCAGCACTGCACTTGCATAGATATCGCACATATCCACTAAATCCGTTTGAAATAAATGAGGCTGATTGCTTTAAGAATTACAGTTCCTGGGCCTGGGGTAGCGTAACAGTCAAAGCATTTGCCCGGAATGCAAGTTGAATTGAACATTGGATTTATATAGCGCCTTTCAAGGTACCCAAAGCGCTTTACAACAACAGTGAAAGGGGAAACTCACCTCAACCACGACCAATGTGCAGCACCCACCTGGGTGAATGCGACAGCAGCCATTTTGCGCCACTACAAACCACTGCACATCACATACACAGTGGAGAGGCGAGGAGGGAGGGAATTAATTAATTCCATGTACAGTATATATATTGTTTTTGGTTGGGAATTTGGCCAGGACACCAGGTTAACACCCAATACCAAGGTAATCAGTGGGACAACCAGAGACAAAACAATCAGTGGGCAGGACAGAATCAGGGAGGGCAGGGACAGGCATACAATCAGGCTGCCCCTAATCCGAGTCAGCAGGGACCCCCAACATGTTGGGGGTGTGGACAGGTAGGGCACATAAAGAGAAATTGCCCGCAGGGCCAGAACCCACAAATACAGCCCTCACAGATCCCTAGCGGGGCGTGGGTCCCAATGCCCCCACAGGGACCAGTGAATTACAGTGGGGCTCCATAGGGGTCCCCAGAGAACCCAGGCAGGGTGGGGCAGCACGTACACATAACTAATGGACCAGAACAAGAGCCTGTAATAAATGTTTTGATAGAAGGGAAAGTAGTAATTAAAAGAGAGTACGCTACTCACCTGCCTTTGTCGGGAGAATATATTAGAACAGTAGGGTTCTCGGGTAGGACATTATTAAATCCGACAACAAGACCAGTTACAATTAGAGTAGGAACAAAAGAAACAACATTGCCATTAGTGGTATGTACAAAATCACCAGTTAATTTGTTAGGAAGAGACGCTATTTTGGCTTTGGGATTAAATCTAAATTGTGAGGCCGAAGGGATAGACCTTACAGGAATGTATGGTGTGAGAAAAGAAAATGCAAGCCAGCCCAATGTGTATTGGGTAGGGGATATTGAAGAGCAGGGCCGGTATTCACAAAGCATTTTAAGGGTAAAAGTTGGTCCTAACTCGGCAATTTAGGAACAACTCCGAAAAATAATGGTCGTGTCACTCATAAATGTAGGACTCCTACATTTTTGAGATAAGAGTATTTCACAAAGGGTTTGAGAGCTAAAAACAGAAGCAGTCAAGAGGACTTCTAAGTCGCTAAAGACCTACTCACAGCGATCCAAAAATCTGCTGCTGTGGGCAATCGTCGTCGCAATCGTGTCAACACTGGAGATATTGAATGATACAGAGCTCATAAAAAGGTACCGCCTCAATCGCGAGGGTATTATATATAGATACCCGCTGATTGTTTACGAGACGCAGACATGTAACCAATTGACTAGTCAGTATTCTTGGTTTCATGTTAAATCAGTGACACGTAGTCTACATTTGTATTTTAGAATCTTTATTAGAATATAATAGGGGTGCATCGGATCATTTTTTGGATCAGCAAAAATAATAATAACGGGGGCCAAAGGCGCGTTTCCACCAAAAATTACCAGGAACTATTCTCAAGGAATTGAATGAATGATAATTTCATTTTTTCAATTTAAGTTATTTCACTAAATCTTTATTCAGAAAATACATTTTTAGATTCAGTACGCTTTATGCGATTTAACTACGGTGGTCTTATGCCTGAATTAATTTAATAAAAAATTAAAAGATCACTAATGTTTAAATTTTATTTAATTCGGTCGCGTTTATAAAAACTTGCCTCCCAGAAAGGCATTTAGTATGAAAAACAAAGCAAACCAAAACATACATGGTTGTCTATCTCTTCACTGTAACTCTGCATCGAGATGTAGGGAATTGTTACTTTAAAACGTAACAGCGTTTCTCTATGATGGTTCAATTTAGCTATTAATCCGCAGATCATATGCGTGCCGGACCGTGGGGGTTGATCCGTACGGATCGCGGATCAACTGCGATCCGTTACACCACTAGAATATAACAGGAACAGGTAGGCCTACATACCCCTTTACAGTAGCATATAATTTATTTTCTAGGTTGAAATCGCGGGCAGAGACCCATCCCCTATATTAGCCAATCGCTGTGGGCATTCTGAGTAAGCTCATTCATGAGACACAACGTCATCCATAGCAACGACGTAAACCTCGCCCTCACTCTTAGCTTGAAAATTCTAGGACTTCTTTAGTATGAGTTTGTCTTTGCAGCTTTGTGAATAAGTTTTAAGAGGGGACTCCTAGCTAAAATGTTTTAGTGCGATTTAGGAGTACTCGTAGTGGTAAGATAAAATTCTTTGTGAATACCGGCCCAGATTTCGAATCAGGTATGGGATGTGTGGGGAAGGTACATAGAAGCACAAATACCCCAGGCCACAAGACCAGCATATGAACTACATAGTACAATGTACAATGACATTGTACATAGTACAATGACAATGATGTGGTTCTCTGTGGCTCAGTTGGTAGAGCACAGCGTTGGCAATGCTTAGGTTGTGGGTTCAATCCCCACTGGGGCCACATATACTGAAAATGTATGCATTCATCACTGTAAATTGCTTTGGATAAAAGCGTCTGCTAAATGGCGTATATATATTATTTTTGATCCCACTCAGGAGGATCCAAAGCTAGAAAACAGGTAGGCCTCAGAAGCAGGCTCAGAGCAGTATATTCAGTCCACAGCAATCCTAGTTGGTAGTGAGGGGGCAGCGTTGGTGGTGGACAAAACAGATTGGGTAAAAAAGTGGTTCAGGATGGAGGAGGCAGCGCCTCGTGTGACATTAAGAATAAATCCCGGCTACAAAGCCCGAGATTTAGGTCCGATGGTGCAGAGAGCTGATAAAATGAAGTTTATCCAGACAGACAACCCATTAATCCTAAACGGGTTAGGATTCCCAATGATAGCTTTGAGCAAGAAGGAGAGAAAGAGTTAGAAAGCAAGATGAATCAGGTGCCAGAACAACTGTGGACCAAACACAGTGAGGATGTTGGCAGAGTGGTATCAGCCAACCCAGTTGAGATCTGGCTGAAGCCAGGTTGTAAGGGACTCTTTAGACCACAGTATCCTCTAAAGCAGGAGGCGGTGGAAGGTATTCGGGGTACAATAAATGGGTTGTTAGAAGCAGGGGTACTGAGAAAAACAAAAAGCCCATGCAATACACCCTTGTTACCTGTAAAAAAGGCAGATGGAAAACGTTGGAGGTTACTGCATGACTTACGGGCAGTAAATGAAGTGGTGCAGGATCAGTTGGCAGAAGTGCCAAATACCTTCTACTGCTTCCTGCTTCAGAGGATACTGTGGTCTAAATCAGCGGTCCCCAACCACCTACTGGTCCGTGAGGCATTTGGTACCGGGCCGCACAGAAAGAATTTTAATTTTATTTCCATTTTATTGACTATCGCAGTCTGCAGGGTGTTTTATTTTGAAAAATGACCACTTCCGTCTGTGCCTCTTTTCCGCACTTGTCTCCGTTTTTTTTCCATGCACCCCCCCTGGTCCGTGGAAAAATGGTCTTCATGAAACTGGTCCGTGGTGCAAAAAAGGTTGGGGACCGCTGGTCTAAAGGGTCCCTTGCAACCTGGCTTCAGCCAGATCTCAACTGGGTTGGCTGATACCACTCTGCCAACATCCTCACTGTGTTTGGTCCACAGTTGTTCTGGCACCTGATTCATCTTGCTTTCTAACTCTTTCTCTCCTTCTTGCTCAAAGCTATCATTGGTAATCCTAACCCGTTTAGGCTTTCCCCTCAGGTTTACCACTGTTTACTTGTTCTACACTGTTTAAAAAACAAAAAAAAACCACTAACCTTTTCTTTCCCAGTGTTACAGGTATGATACGCAGACGCCTGCAATGATGTCTATTGCTGTTTTACTGCACCGATCTTGTGCGCTAACTATGATTGTTCTTACCTTGTATTATGCACATCTTGTAAGTCGCTCTGGATAAAAGCGTCTGCTAAATGCCTAAAATGTAAAATGTAAATGTCCTCACACTTTTCTGACTAACATACCAGCTACAGCGAAATGGTTCACAGTAGTAGATCTGTGTCCGGCCTTCTTCAGTGTACCATTAGCAGTCCAGAGTCAGGAACTGTTTACATTCACATTCGAAGGGCAGCAATACACATACACTAGGATGCCACTGGGTTTTAAGCATTCTCCTCATGTGTTCAATCAGGCGTTAATAGATGATGTAAGACGACTGGAGCTTGGCAGTGTGGTGATTCAGTATGTAGATGATCTGTTGTTGTGTGCAGACACCAGAGAGGAATGCGAAGCAGACAGCCTGAAACTGCTGCAGAGACTAGCAAAGGGGGGCCACAAAGTGGCCAGGGAGAAATTGCAGTTATGTCAATCAGAGGTGGAGTACTTAGGAAGGACCATAAAATTTGGAAGTAAAGCAGTATCGGGGAAACAAATTGAGGCAATAGTAAAAATGCCAAAGCCAGAAACAGTAGGTCAGATGATGACATTCTTGGGAATGACGGGGTTCAGCGCTGACTGGATAGAGAGCTATGCAGAGAAAACACATGCCCTAAGGAAAATAATGAAGGAGACATGGATGCAGACATTGCATTTGAAACCATAAAGAAGGAGCTAGTGCAAGTTCCTGCATTAGCACTGCCTAATTTTGAACAACCATTTGACTTGTATGTGTCCACAAAGGAAGGCTTTGCTACAGCTGTGCTTATGCAGGAGACATGTAAAGGTAGGAAAAAACAAGTAGTGGCTTATTACAGTACAAGGCTAGATGATGTGGCAATGGGCTATCCGCCCTGTTACCAGGATTTGGCCGGGCTGTGGTGGGCCTATGAGAAGGCAGCATCTCTAACAATGGGATATCCAATACGAATATACACACACCACAAAGTAGTGGAAATGATAGACCAAGGCAAATTTGTGTTGACCTCAGCACGAATACACAATTACCAAATGTTGACAGCATTCCCAGATATTACTATTGTTAGGTGTGACACAGTGAATCCTGCTGAATATATTCCTTTACCACATGCAGGGACACCACATGAGTGTGTACCCAAGAGCAAGGAGTTTATGAAGCTAAGGCAGGATTTACAAACAGAACCATTGGATGAGGAAGGAAAAAGGGTGCTGTTTGTAGATGGGTCATCTACAAAAAAAAACAAAAAAAAAAACAGTTGGGCAGTATTAGAAGTGCAGAAATGTCCTCAGCCTTGCTCAGCTCAGTTAGCAGAACTAAAAGCATTAACACGGGCCTGTGAAATAGTGGCAGGACAGGCAGCAGATATCTATACTGACTCAGCATATGCACATGGAGTATGTCATCTGTTTGGTGCAGTATGGAAAAATCGTGGATTTCAGAAAAGTAATGGAGATGAGATTCAACACAAACAACAGATATTGGATCTGATACTGGCTATGCTGAAACCAGAACAATTGGCTATTATCAAATGTCAAGCACATAAAAAGGGCAATGATTTTGTGATTACAGGAAACAACAAAGCAGATGAAGCAGCAAAACAAGCTTCAGGGTGTAAGGCAGCAGTGATCACTCCAGTGAATCCAGCAGAAGCCATGATCCATTCACAGCCCACTTTGGAGGATGTGAAGGACATGCAGCAACAAGCCATAGCAGCTGAAAAAGCTGAATGGCAAAGGAGGGGTGCAAGAGAAGGGGAGAATGGGCTGTGGCGTAATGTAGATGGATTGCTAGTCATACCCACCACTCTACTAACCCTACTAATAAGCGAAGCACATGGTGTGGACCATTGTGCGCGTGGTCATGAGAATAATAAAAAGAGAAGGATTTTGGTCACCATATCTACAGGCTTCAGTGGACTATCAACTGAGCCTGTGTGAGATATGTGCACAAAATAACATTAGGAAAAGTTTCACTACACCTGTTGGGCACATACCTCTTCCAGAAGGGCCTTTCAAGCACATGATGATGGATTATGTGGACATGATAAAAAAGGTAAGAGGTAAGAGGTACACGCTGGTGGTCATTGATCGATTCAGTAGGTGGGTGGAAGCTGTTCCATCCAGGGACCAAGGGGCAGGAACAGCAGTGAAGTTTTTGGTAAATGAAGTAATACCCAGATTCGGCATCCCTGTGACAATAAGCTTAGATAATGGGCCAGCATTCATAGGACATGTCCTGAGGCAAGTCTTCTTTTCGTGTCCATATACAGAAGTCGCTATTCAGATTATATGATGTCCAGCCAGTGATTGGTACATTGCTGTGCCTTGGTGTTGTATAGTGCTAGGTCCTTTGCTGTGCAGGGTCCACCTAGTAGAGGACATCGGAGGAGATGTTCCATGGTCTGGGGTTCTGTGCCACAGTCACACGTTGTTGGACCACTCAGGTACCCCCATCTGCTTAGGGCTTCCCTGGAATGGCCCACGCCTGAGCGGAGCCGGTTCAGGCATTTCCACTTTGCCCAGTTGTTATCTCCTGGTGGGAGGCTTTCGGCGGGGGGATGTGCATGGTCGGGCTGTGTGGGTGGTTGTTCAGCTTTTCCTTCCACATTGCGAGGCGAGCTTCAGATGGTGTTGTCTCCAGTGGAGCAGTGCTGGTCAGGAAACTTTTCCGTGATTTTAATCGACTGGGGGCAGGTACGTGGCCATGTAGGGGTGCCTCTCATCTGTGGTTTGCCTGCGCCGCTCTGTCCTGCTGGCTACCGCTCTTCTGATGTCTGGAGGGGCAATACCTGCCAGGATGTACAGGTTGTTGGTGTTGGTTGGCTTCAGGCACCCAGTGATGCATCTACAGCTTTCGTTAAGGGCGGGATCCAGCTTTTTGGCGTGAGTGGATCTTTCCCACACTAGGCAGGCATATTCTGCAGTAGAGAAGCAGAGGGCAAGGGCTGTGGCACGTAGTGTTTTGGGGCATGCACCCCATCTGGTGTTAGTGAGTTTGCGCAGGATGTTGTTGCGGGTGCTCACTTTTGCCTTTGTCTTTGTGATGTGTGTCTTGAAAGTGAGACATCTGTCGAGTGTGACTCCGAGGTAGACAGGATGCTCGGAGTGTGACAGTGGTGTTCCACACCAGGACACATTCAGTTGGCGCTTAGCTTCCTTGTTACCTTCCTTGAGGCAAGTAATGCAGGCCTTAAGAGTCAAACAGAAGTTTGGTTGTGTATACCACCCGCAATCACAGGGGATGGTGGAAAGAGTAAATGGAACAATAAAGGCCAAAATTAACAAGATTTTCCAAGATACTGGTCTAAATTGGGTCGATGCACTTCCTTTAGCATTAATGGCCTACAGGTCACAGGTCAATGATGTCTATTGCTGTATTCCTGCACTGATCTCGCGCGCTAACTATGATTGTTCCTACCATGTATCGATGCACATTTTGTAAGTTGCTCTGGATAAGAGCGTCTGCTAAATGCTTAAAATGTCAAATGTAAAATGCACAGGAGAATCGCACTACACACCTCAGTCCACATGAAATGTTGACAGGTAGACGGATGCCGGTCCCAAGAATTAGGGGTGTTACAGAGGGTCCACCTTTGGAAGTTCTAGAATTAGAATTGCAACAGTATTTAAGGCAATTAACTGCAATACATAAAACTATGTTTGAACAGGAACAAGTCAGAGTCCAGGAGACCCCCGAAGGCGACTGTCAAGTAAAACCAGGAGATCTGGTGTACATTAGACGGTTCCGGAGGCGCTGGGACCAACAAAGGAGGGAGGATCCATTCCAGGTGACAAGAACATCGCCAACCGCTCCACAAGTAGAAGGTAGATACTTTTGGTATCACTTAAATCACTGTACCAGGGTAATAGGAGAGCACCAACAAGACAGCGACGATGAGGCCCAAGATGATGCAGGGGAAGGCCCAAGTGGGGCACCTACTGGGCCTCTACCAGCTGCTGGCCTTTCTACTGATGATGGGGACGGTGGGGCTTCGGGCCCAGGGCCAGGGACAGGGAACGACGGAGATGGGGTCGCTGGACCTGTCGGGGCTCGACAGCCTGTTCCAGGAACGGGACCAGGCACTGACGAAGAATGGATCGGTGATCGAGAATATGAAACAATTAATCAAGCAGGTCTTTATTGATACAAATGATACTGAGGGAATAGCAAATATAGAAGAGATACAGGATACTATGACACAACAGGTACTTGATGAGGCATACCACATGGCACTAGACATTGAGGGGAGAAGGATGCAGAAGGACTATGACATTCAGAGGGAAATGGACCAGTATGGGGAGCTGTATGGGGAAGAGAATTCGGTGGGCCCAATTGGGGGAAGAGAATTGGTAATAGTTAAACCCCTAGCTCAAAGCCACCTAAAACCTGAGACTGTCCCACCAGACAGAAAAATTATGATTATGAGGCTGGTAGTGGCAATGATCATTATCACTTGTTCCGTAGGGTTACTTATACTGATAGGCATGACAGTGGGAATAAAGAATTCTGAGAACAGGGGAAGAGCAGTAGGGCTTTTAGGAGCACTAACTGCTGGAGCAATGATAGCTTTGGCCTGCATTATTATTGGAGGCGATCAGCTCATCCAGGGAAAAATGGGGCCAGGCAGGTGGAAGCGAGCAATACAGGAAGATCCTGCAGTATTATCAAAATGGGCACTTGCTAAATCAAACAGATGGTGGAAATGGGCACATTACACAGTCCGTGCGCAGACCTCAGAGTCCTGCGTAATGTGTACAGAGGCACAGCCAATTTATCTACTGGTCCCTCATCCCTACAGCTATTTGACTTGTAATACCACAGAATCACCTGAGTGTCCTATCAGGTGCCTGGAGCAACTTGGCTCCAGTTATGGTCATTTTCATGAGCATGAGTGCACACGCTATAATTTATCCCGCACTGACCATAACCCGCGGATTAGATTAGATCACCTGCAGTTGTTGAATTTAATTTATGAATGCTATGAAGTTCGAAATGGTCGGAGAGAGGTGGGTACCTTTTTGGGGAATTGTGGAAATAAATGGGTATGTGATGCAGCACAACCTTATGACAATCCCCAGGGAGGCAGCCGAGGGAATGATTCATCGTTTCAACCCAATTGTCTGCGAGTGATGTTTGCAAATAGGCGAGTGGCTGATATGTTCTGGATGTGTGGAACAGGATTGTATAATGTGTTACCTGTCAATTGGACAGGAGTTTGTGCTCGAGTAATGTTAGCTCACCCAGTCTCCATTGGTATCCCAGGAGGGGACATGGAGACGCAGAATACACGGTATAACACGACTTATGAGCCAGACCCAGGGGTGCATATAGATACAATAGGCCAACCCAGAGGCATTCCAAATGAGTACAAGGCGAGGAATGAAATGTATTCAGGGTTTGAATCGATGCTCCTGTGGATAACTCCTAACAGAAATACAGAATGGATAAATTATGTCTATTATAACCAGCAAAGGTTTATAAATTATACAGATGAAGCTCTGTCAGCGTTGGGAGAACAAGTAGATAATACTAGTAGAATGGCCACCCAAAATAGGTGGGCGCTAGATTGGCTGCTAGCAGAAAAGGTGGGCGTGTGTGTACTGTTTGGGGAGGCATGTTGTACATATATTCCAAACAATACAGCTCCTGCAGGCACATTTACCAAAGTCATGGAGAAACTGAAGAGTCTCCGTCAGGAGGTTAAGGCTAATGCAGGATATGGGCACGAGGTGTGGGACTGGCTAGATAGTACATTTGGCAGGTGGGGAGCATGGTTAGCAAAAGCAGCATTTTTGATTGTGATAGTACTGGTTCTGGGAATGGTGTTGGTGTGCTCTCTGTTACCTCTTCTTAGATCTTTTATTGGCAGATCAATGAGCGTACAACTGCTCCAGTACAAAGTGACTGAGGCAGCGCAAGACCGGCAAGGCCAACACTCTGACTCTTTTGACTCCCCCACGTACCCAGAACCAGCCCCAAGGAGGAGGCCAGCGGGATATCCCTTGTCACTGCAGCAAGTCAACAGACCACCACACTATTCCCTGTATGCGCTGCCATCTGTTGCTGAAGAATATGTAGAAATGGCAGTTTTACCACCTGTGTATACTGTACCAGATTGTTAAGGATAAGGTAGGATGTAATCACGTATACTTCTGTCTTACTTAGCTTTGCATATACTGCAACGCTAGAATATAGAAATATAACTCTTATAATCACGAATGGCCACGGTGTATCCAATCTTGCTAATGAGTGGGGGAATGGTGATGATTTGTTTTGCTTATGCCTTGTATTGGGTGGTTTGGACTACAGACCCTTTGCCCGGGATGCGGAATTACACAGGTTTTTAAGGATTTGCATTAATGAAGTATCACTGCTTAACCCTTGAAACATCTGAACAAGTAATTGAGAGAAATTTTCTCGCTGTGGTATCAGATGCCACTATTACCAGAAATCGAGGGGTAAGCTGCCGGTGGATGGTGGAAATTGTAAGCGGAGTAGAGTTATTGTGCTGTTGGGAAGTCCAACAATGTGAGTGGGAACGTATTAAAGCACAGGCGGCCTCAGACGGTATGCTACAGCAGCACGAGGACTCAGAACCGTATGACCACTAGAGAAGGGAGCATATACTGGGTTAATTTATGCATTTTATGATTTGTGTATTGGTGTTTTACTGTGAATACAGAGGCATCAGTTCAATTGTGAGGAGTGATGGAGAATGGGTCAATAGAAATAGGGGGAGTAAAATGTGCATATGGGATGGACAACTGCCCAGGGAAAATATAAGACTGTGTGGAGCTGGACCATAATTCCCATTGTTTTATTCAGCGCACGGTGCGAGTCAGGCAGGGTATCTATGATATTTTGCCTTTTCATAGCCCAGCCTGGACTCTGCCATATCCACATCTCTTTCCCTACTTTGATATGGGCCCACCAGACTGGCTTGAGATACAACAAGTATCTATTCCATGGTGGAAACGAGATCCCCCAGACAGCAGCAGTAAGTCAGCTGTCTGTACAGAAAAAAACACATTTACATGTATAGTTAAATTATACATATTGTCTGAAGTTCGACAGGCACACTTTCGGATGGCTTGCACAGAGACGTTCCATGCTGTCTGTCAGAGTGATGGCATCATGTGGTCAAGTAAGCCTACGCTCGCTCACAGGTTTCATCCAATTTTGGCCGATCAGCACGTGAGCAGAAGGACATCTCATAGCTACAGCTTGAATAGGCCAAAGCAGACCCCAGTGCGTAAACCGCAGGCCCGAAAGGCAAGAAGAGAGGCCACAAAGGCCTCTAAGGGGGGAAATGTTGGAAATCATATTTCCTCCACAGACAAAACTGAGTCTGACTGTGATGGGCCAGGGCCTAGTAGTAGGCCTGAAACTCAGGGGTCATCCACTGGGATGGTTATGTCCCTTTATGAGACAATGGAGAAAGCTGGGTGTAATGACCCAGCCTGTCGAAGATGGACTGTACATGCCCAGGCCTCGTGTAAAGAGTGCGATTATTATTAGGTCAAGTGCTGGGGGATGTCCCGGACCAGGTTCCATCAAAGTACCCATGATTCCAAAACTGATGCAGCTGTAGTCAAGTTCCTATAACTGTGTGCAATGTATACTCTACTAATGTGATTAATATAGTCAAGAAAACCTATAGTCAAGTGTAACCATATTAAACCATGATAAAAGAATAGGAGCCACTGTTCTGCACTCTGAGCCAAACCCAGGATGGATGGGTTCCTCTGTCAGGTCTGGGTCCATTCGAGGTTTCTGAAAAATCCCAAGGGAGTTTCCCCAAAACAGAAAGGGAGGGGTTTTTGCCTTGGGAACAGTTTTTCCTCGCCGCCGTTGCTTTTGAAGCGTGCCTGTCGGAGGCTGGGGCCAGAGATGATTAGAACTGGTTATGTGTAGTATATAATCAATATATCACAGTATAAACAAGTTTATGATAAAGGAACACTTGAATGATGTGTCTGCACTGGTGTATGACATATCTGTAATCTGATGCACATCTGTAATTTGTCTGTTAAAGTTTGAACTTAGGTAAAGAATATAACCTCACACTCACTCACACACATACACTGGAAGGTGATGTCTGTTAAATCACATGCAACGCGATCACAGGATATATCACAGAATCTATTGAGTTATTTTGTATCCCTGCAATGTGCTTAAATTGGCTTAGTGTGTAATAGTGTAATAACATGTAATTAACCATTATTTTAAAAGTGTATTAGCTTAGCGGAACCACCATTGTATAATGGTGAGATAAGACTTGGCAAAGCCACTATGGTTTAATGACCAGCTGGGGGGTGGAAGGATGGGAGTGACCATTTAAGGGTAAACCACCATTTTTTCCGAGTGGCTAGTGTCAAGTCAGCACAAATGTAAACCAATTAGAACTGACCAGAGGGATAAACCAATTAAATGTAACTGTTAAAAAAGTATATAAGATGTTGTAAAACAGAGAGACATTGGAACAACTTGCAAGATGCTCTCGGCTTTGTGATTTTACTTGGAATAAAAGTCTGATACTCTGAAGATCTTCTGCCTCAGCCTCTTCTCTGAATTTCTGAATAATTGAACAAAAAGGACTTAGAAAATAATTTGAAAAGATTCTGAAAATTGGGTAAGACTCTAATTTTCCACAACAATAACCAGTGTGCAAAGTAATATCCACACACAACATACACACAATAGTTTGTAAGAATATTTTAGATTTTTCAATTGAAACCAAAACTTTAAATATCCATTCTGGACCAAGCAAACAATGGGGAGCTACAGTACTGTTGTGCTTTAGCAATAAAGCTCTCACTATTTTGTCTGAATTGTCGTGGTGGTGTGTAGTATAAATGCACACAGACAATCTAGCGGTAACAAAATGTAGCGTAATGTCTTACTCATGGCCCCATATCTGTATGGTCCCTTGGCTGGGAGTCACACTTCCTCTCCTGGCTGTGTGAAGTCCCTTTTATGAGCAGGTGACAATAATCTGCAGACCACATTCGTCACGATGGATTAGCCCTCCAAGGGAAAGCAGCAAACTGGAAGGAGGGAGAGGCTTTGGGCAGATTAATCCAATAAGGTGTGGAAGAAGGAGAGAGGATATCTTGAGGTGACACACAAGATGCTACATCACTGCTCACTGCATACGTGGAGAAAATGTGTTAGACATTTAGTGGCCCAAAAGGCATGTCAACACATAATCCTTTTCACAGTTAACTACAGTATGCCAAAATACTATCGTTAATGAACTGTCTTTGATGTTATGTAATAAGGCATTATCCTAATATGAAATAATGTGTGCGCGCACACACACACACATACACACACACTTAAAAAGAGTGAAGCCAACCAACCAGGTGCTAAACCTTGCTGAAAGTAATACATTAAATTGAGTTTCCAAAACAGTCAGGAGATCAATGTGAAACCTTTTAGCATAGCATTTCAAATTCTTTAACCATCTGAACAAAACCATGATCTTATTAAATATTACCTCACATGCTTTAGACAGTATGATGCATTTTCTCATTATATTATCTAACACTTTCCAAATGAAAAAATAATTCTACACGTAGCAACATATAATAAACCTGTATTTTCTCTTTTCCACAAATACATGGAATGTCCATAAGTATTCAAAGCCCTTTGCTTTCTTGTAAGTCCATCTTTACAGTAAAATAACTTCACTGATACAGACTTTCTCATCTCCCAAATGTGTGATGGCATTACTGCATGACCTTTATCCCTATTGATTTTCAAAGGCTCTCAAAAAACCAGTTCTCAGCAGGTTTGAGTCTATTACATTTATTTCATCCCAAAGTTTAGACTAACCTTTCACGCTGATAGGCTGTCCTAGATTGTTATATTTCTCTTGGCTGGGTTTCATGAATAACTACCGTCTCTGGAAATAATCATCAACCCTTTGAATAGCTCCAGTGCCAGCATTAATCTAACAGTAGATATATACACCAACGTTTCAATAGTCATGTTTGTGGTGATGCATTATTTGCATGTAATCAGACAACATTCATTTTCTTTTGCTGTATTTGTCTTTTTCCATTCACCACAGTCTTCTCTGCCAAGGACACACACACACACACACATGTGTTACATATGTATATGTATATGCTATATTTGAAAAAAAACGTTATGGATATATGTATGTATGTATGTATGTATGTATATACTGTATGTATGATAAACAATGTTTAGGGCCAAACTCAAATGCTGTGTCTCAGTTTGTGGTGTCTGAGAAGTCAAATGGGATATTCATATGACACATGCGCCCTCTGCTGTTTCGATACGGTAGTGCACCATGCTATAGAATATAGGCTCAAGATGCTACATCCGTCCTTAGCCAGATCTGTTAAATGGGAATCCAGAAAGATTGTCTGGCTCAAACTCGCATAGGATGTAGGGATTCAAATGTAAAGTGGCAAGTTACGTAACACATGCCTTCGTTGTAAACAGCATTATTGAGGAGCCGAACAATGTCCACATTACGACTGAAAAAGGGTTGCCCAAGCACAGTGTTACTGTGCCCTTGACAGAGGTTATATCCGGAAATCAGGGAAGACATCAGGGCCTTCAACTCACCAACAGAACGCGTCACAATAATACAACATTCATAAACCATGGAGCCTGAGGCACATCGCCTCCAATAGATACATTTTTCGAATGGGAATTATAGCATTCCTGCACCAGGGAGCCTAATGCTCACTTCATTTTCACATCCCACACCGTACTCGAGCTTTTGCCTTGACAAACATGAGGTTATCTATGTGTGGACACAGGGCGAAGGCTTTGCAGATCGATCTGATGAATCCCGTCTGAAGCTCTCTGCTGTTCTCTGGTTGCAAGAGCCCAAATATATGTCATGTAGACGGAATGGCTATGCTTGCAGAAGTGTGTAAATAAACTGTCTTGTTTTCTAGGTGTCTGTGAAGCAGGCACAGACACCACATGCTATTTGGAAACATCAAGAATTTCAGGGATAGAAATGTGAGGTAAAAAAATATTAAATACAAGATAAAATATAGAGCATTATATTCTTTCCCAGTTTGAAAGGAGTTTGAACGGAGTTCTCTGCATGCTTATAAGCTTTGTCAGAGGCTGAAATGTGGAATTCGAGCAGCGGGGAACGTGGGCGGTACAGTGGAAATGGACTGTGTCCTTGAGGTGGGCCTGGCACAATTGCGCAAAGTCTTCAAAGTTATGAAGAGGATCTTAAAATCAATCCACGAACAGAGTGGCAGCCCAGTTTAATTTAAAAAGGGCAGGGTGATGGCCTTATGGCGATGTGCTTGTTCTAAACCCTGGCAGTGCTATTCAGTACATATTCTGATCTCATGCTGTAATCTGCATTAAAAATATAAATGTAGGAACGCCAGTGCAAAACGGTGTCATTAAAATACTTTCCGTTGAGAGTGATGGGTTTTGCTTCCCAGCGGTATGCTTCAACTACTGCGGAGTCAAAACAGGAGTCAAAATTTGTCTAAACGTTGTCTTGACCACAGGAAAAAAATGACAAGACTAATACAGAGCTGGAAACTTTGCTCTGTTTGATATATAAATAAATTGTACATATTTTCCCCTCTTCTATTATGCAAAACAATCTCCAGTAGTAGCAGGTTTATGGATGATCATTGGGTGATTAGCATAGTCGGATTGAATTCCAGCCCTTGCCAATGTGATCCAGTGTCACCAGCAGGATAAGGCTATTTATACTCACCATGCTAGACATGGATTTGTCTGCCTCTCTGTCACCAGGGTAACACATTAAGGGAGCTGTGTCTGCAGAAGAGTGCCTTTTTATTTCGGAATATTACTCAATTGCTTTGAAGACATTCTTATTACATAGCTTACACTTTACATATGATACCTGTGTAAAATAAAAATGTGCATTGCTGGATGCTGATGCTTTTACACATTGGGGGAAAATATGGGTGCGGATATCCTTCACGACTTCACGCTTATAATTACAAACCCAGTCGCTTACGAGCTATACGCTGTAATCTATGCCTCCGAAGCCAATGCAGGTTGCTACTTTATCTAAAGTTACTGTAGCACTTTGTCCTGTAAACAGTGTGTATAAGAATGTTTCGAACTTATCATGCACATACATTACGGTCATTTCCCAACTCGCAGGGATGTGATTTGGTTTAAGTATTGGTAAGGTATGGCAATGCACTGATTTACCACAGACATTGAGTATTGATGGCAGTGTAGTATAATGGTTAGGGAACTGGGCTTGTAACTCAGAGGTTGCTGGTTCAATTCCCAGGTGGGGCCGCTGTCGTTGTACCCTTGAGCAAGGTTACTTAACCTGAATTGCTTCAGTAAAAAATATCCAGCTGTATAAATGGATTGTATGTAAAGAAATGTAAACTGTATAAGTCGCTCTGGATAAGAGCGTTTGCTAAAATGGAAATTATTTGCTATATGTGCCTGTTATTTATTGGTTCTTATTTATTCATTGTCATTATTTGGATTTAATATGTATGTGTTTGGCAGATGTCTTTGTCCTTATTATGAGATTAAGGTTCACCTTTGCACTGAGCTAACAATCTACATGAAGGCAAGCTCTGCATTAGTCAAGGTTATTGTTATTCCAGTGACACACACTCATTAGCCTGACAGTTAATATCTGCTCACTGCGTCGAGGTACCCACCTGGACAGATTTTTTAACCTACTCCTGAGTAGCTCCGTTTTTGAGAGGAAACTTCATTTTGTTTTGTTCTCCAAAATAAATGAATGTTGAGCATGAAGGTTGGGTTGTGTGTGTGTGTGTGTGTGTGTGGGGGGGGTGCAGTAGTGTTGGGGGCAATGGGTCTTAAATCCGGTTCGGTGACGGTGGCGGTTCAGGGAAGATTACCTGCAGAACACATTTGGTATGCAGCTTCCACAAACAGTGCTGAGCACAGATTTCTGAGATTAATTGGACCGTGGTGACTCACAGCATTTCCATGGGAAAAGAGGGAGGGAGAGAGAGAGAGAGAGTCAGCGAAATAGAGAGAGAGAGAGACCTGTCCTTGGCCGGCCCGCTAACACTGGCTCTCCTCACCTCACTCTCTGGGAACACATATTTTACTGGCCTGCTTTATTGTAGCTACGCCTGTACTGCTCAGCCATCACTCGGGTCATTTAGATTGCAAACTGTGTCTGGATTCAAAGAGTTCTGCAGCACCACTGCCAAAAAACTAATGATCATCAACAGAAATATCTCTGATGAGAGCAGACATTTCAGCTCCAAAATGAGATTGCCTGTGTACATTTTATAAATACTTCTTCAGAAATGCACATACGCACACACAATTCAGTACGTACAGTTTATGTCGAGATTTTCACTGTGAATTCTTTTTTGGAGTAAATAATCCACACTTGTGGAAGGCATCAGTCTAGGCGGGGGGGAATTGGGGGTGCCATGGCCGGCAGGGCAGCTAGGGCACACAGCTGTGCAGAATTGCTTAATTGTACCTGTGTGCTTAAAACTGCTCTGCTCTCTTAGTAGGTGGCTGAAACACGGAAGCTGAATGCTGGCGAGAGAACGGTGTCCGAAATTCCCAACTGAAAAGTGTGTGTGTTTGAATGTATAGTGCAGGGGTCGGCAACCCGTAACACTCAAAGAGCCATTTGGACCCGGTTTCCACGGAAAAGAAAACACTGGGAGCCGCATTTTCTGTCGACGGGGGTGCTACGCGAAAAAAGGTGCGACCAGTTCATTTATTTCGCGGACCGGGGGTGCAACGCGAAAATAATTCTTGCGCCCTCGGATTTTCTGTCGACGGGGAGAGGGGTGCTACGCCAAAAAAAGTTTGCGCCCAATTTTGCGCCCGATTCAATTGGATACTTTTTATTTATTTTCCCAAACCACGCGGAGCCGCAACATAAGGCTGAAAGAGCCGCATGCGGCTCCGGAGCCGCAGGTTGCCGACCCCTGGTATAGTGTTTTGCCGAAAGGCGCTTTTTGTTTAGTTTGTTATTTTGATTTGTTGTTTTTAGCCGGAACCCGTGAGGGGGACGGCCAAAGTTTATTTTGTTAATTTATATAGTTTCAGTTCTCTATTTCTTTCTGGCCCTCTCTCCCCGTGGGAGAGAAAAATCCAGTCCGTCAACCGACAACTCCAATCCCTGCGTCCTGCTGTTCTGTTCAAATGCTGGTTGTGTCGCACGGCGTGTGACAACACTGTTCAGTCTTTTTTGATGATCACAGCAATCAGAATGTGGCTCACACACATTTGTTTTATTAACTTAAGAGCTTACCAAATCCCTTGTACAATAAGTACATAATGCAATTGTCAGGGATGGCTCTATGCATCTTATGGTTCTGACCTGTTCTGGCTCAGCAGTCTAGGTGACCTCAAAACCAAACCCAGATAATGCTATTAGGTAAACACAGAGGAACTTCAGAACGAGGGCAAGGGGGGGCTTTTCATGTGTGTGCATATGTGTCTGCGGGTGTGCATCTGATGAGAGGGTCAGATAGCTGAAACCATACTCCAGCACATACAGTCCTGGTCAAAAATATTGGCACCCTTGCATGTTTTTCAAAAAACTCTTTGTCTCTATAATAAGTTGAAATTGACAAAAGTATTTGGTTTCCACAATTCTTTATTTCACTGTTAATAGTACAGAAACTTTGTTTCAGAAGTAACATATCCTTTTAAATCATAAAATAAAAAAAAACAGAAATGGCATTGACAAAATTATTGACACCCTAGATTTAATATTTGGTAGCACAGCCTTTGGAGAAAATAACTGAAATCAAGTGTTAATTAATGAGATTCCTACACCTCTCTACTGGCAGTTTGGCCAACTCTTCTTTTGCAAACTGCTCCAGTTCTCTCAGATTTGAAGGGTGCCTTCTCACAACTGTTGTTTTTAGATCTCTCCACAGGTGTTCAATAGGATTGAGATCAAGACTCATTGCTGGTCACTCCAGAACAATCCAACATTTTCTCTTGAACCATTCCTGGGTGCTTTTGGATGTGTGTTTTGGGTCATTGTCCTGCTGGAGGACCCATGACCTTCGACTGACACCCAGTTTTCTGACACTGGGTAGTACATTTTGCGTCCAGTACCAGAGGCAGCGAAGCAGCCCCACAGCATTATGGAACCTCCACTATATTTGACTGTAGGTAGGGTGTTATTTTCTTTAAAAGCTTAATTTCATTGTCTGTAAACAGAGCGCTGATCTGCATTGCCAAAGAGCTCTAATTTGGTTCCATCGGTCCACAGAACATTTTCCCAGAAGGATTTAGGCTTGCTTAGGGTCTTGGCAAAGATTAATCAGGCCTTCTTGTGTTTCTCTTTCAGCAGTGGGGTCTTCCTTGGCATCTGACCGTAAAGCCCTTCTTGGTTCAGTGTCTGGCATATGGTACGGGCTGAAACCTTTACCCCAGACCTCTCCAGGTCAGCCTTGAGATCTTTGGATGTCATACGAGATGTTTTTTCAATGGCTCGCACCAACCTTCGACGACATCTGAGATCAATTTTCCTCTTACCAACACATCCTGGGAGATTCCACGAGCAGCAAACTTCTTGATAATATTGCAAAC
This sequence comes from Aldrovandia affinis, assembly GCA_029706075.1. Taxonomy (NCBI): domain Eukaryota; kingdom Metazoa; phylum Chordata; class Actinopteri; order Notacanthiformes; family Halosauridae; genus Aldrovandia; species Aldrovandia affinis. Next base: position 3,097,269 of record JAINUG010000031.1, on the reverse strand, counting down.
TGTGGAAATAGGAAGGAATGCCAAGGTCTCTAGAGATGGCCTTATAGCCTTGTGAACGTTTATGTTTTGTGATAATAGTTTTTCCAAATGTATTGAAATTGTTCTAAAGGGTGCTAATAATTGTGTCATGGCCACTTTTCAATCTTTCAATTATTGATTGATCGTGTGCTGTTGTAAATCAAACAGATGAAAGAGGTGTAAAGACCAAAAGTTGTTTCAATTTCCAATTATTTCAGAAGACACTGAACATCATCTACATGAAATACAAGGGCGGCAATTATTTTGGCAATTATCTGACCCTCGGTGCCCCCGAGCCCTAGATCCTGCGAGAAGTGTGAGCTGCCCCATCAACCCACGCCCATTAACTTGATTCCAGACCAGTCCTCCCATGCCTACCCCGGTACCTGCCCCCCGCTCCCCCCTTCACTGACTACTTAACTCGGAGTCAACCAGCCCTGTGACGTCACCTTTGGACTGACAATGATGCGATCTTACGGATTTCTTGGACACACCCTGTGCCGGCCGGAAGAGGATGGGCTCCCCCCCTTTAGTCTGGTTCCTGCCAAGGTTTCTCCCTATCAAGGGAGTTTCTTTGCCACTGGCGCCTTAGGCTTGCTTTTAGGGGGATCTAGGCCTTTGTTCCCTTTTGTTAAGTGTTTTGTGACAATGTATTTGTGAAAAGTGGTATACAAATAAATTTGATTTGATTTGATTTTTATATGTTCAGGATTTAGTGCTTGTTAAGGTAGTTGAACCTGTTTCTAGATTTGATGTTGGGATAGTGTTTTATGTTATTCAAGTGTTTTAACTTACAATAAACCAGCTCTTAATTTTAATTGAATTGAATGAGTTGTATATTTTGGTATATATTGCTCTGCCTATCAAACAATTTAGCAATTTAATTGACATCCCGTGTAATAATTATTAAATGAAATCAAATATAATATAATTTGCACGTAGGATAAGTGAGGGGTTGTAACATGTAATACCACTTGTGTTCAACATTCAGAGTGCTGGACTTTCAGTCAAATTTAACAGTCAAACAAGGCCATTTGACTGTTAAGGCTACTGGATTCATAAATATACATTTTTATTTAATTCTCACATGCCTGGCACAATACATTGTACTTAATACAATAAGTATATTCCTACACAGTATTATTATCTTCAAGTACAGTATACTCAACCTTTCTAATGATTTAAAAAATACTTTGATCAATTACATACACATTCTCTCACATACACACACAGACACATACACAGTACTGCGGGCACACATATGTTTACAATTTTAAACATGCATTTTTATTTGTATTATTATTATTATTATTTGTTTAGATGATAACCATTTCTATCTTACAGTTTTATCTCTATAGGAGATCTATAACACATTTAAACAGTGGAAGCTTAAGGTAAACTAGCTCACTCATTAATACAACAGGATTCCCCCTCCTAGGATTAGAACTTCTGGACCAGAGTGCGGTAACCACTGATCCACAAACTGCCTTATTGAAATAGACACTTCCTCTGTAATATAGTAGTGTACAGCATTACCATCCTGTAACTTTATCTTGCCATATGGCTGAATCCAAGTGGTCCTGGGATAGGTCAATACATGGATCAATGATCTCACAGGAAAACCTTGAAGTGGTGTTACTGTGTCAATAGGGGCAGTCTTCCCTATGCAGAACATTAATACCCAAGTGCAGTGATAGGACACTGTGCTGCAGGAGATGCTATATTTCACATAAAAGACAAAGTATCTCAATCACTGTGGTTTCCAGTAATCAAGTTTCCATGGACCTATTGCAAAGAGACTTTTCATTACCCTCCTGTCATTACCCTCCTACGAATCCATTGTTAAGAGCCATTATGTAGAGCCAAAATGGCAGTGACCAACAGCCCACTAAAGTGATGTTATGGCAATCACACTACTTCTCAGTGACAGTTACACTCCTAGGCAGAGCACTAGCAGTTCAAAACCCTTGTTAGCAGCTATCTAAGTTAGGTTAGTCAGTCAACCGGCTTAGGTTAGTTCTTGCATAGGGTAAAACTTTGTACTCTTTATTTAGCTATAATAGTGTGGAAGGCATCGGTCTAGGCAGGGGAATCGGGGTGATTAACGGCCACGCCTACTGGCAGGGCAGCTAGGTACACAGCTGTGCGGCATTATCTAATTGTACCCCCTCGGCATTATCTAATTTGTCCCCGTTGACAGCTATCTTACGCCAACGCAGCAGGCAGAAGTGACACAATTGCAGCAGGCTTTTTATGATGTGTTTTCTCCCTTGCGAGAATGAACTAATTTGATAGAACTCCATATACAAACCCCGCCAGGCACTGTAGTTTGGTGCCGGCCATATCGGTTAACTGAACATAAGAAAAAGTTGGTTCAAGAACAATTGGGGAAAATGCTGGACGTGGGAGTGATTGAGGAGTCACACAGTGACTGGTGCAGTCCCATCGTTCTTGTACCCAAGTCCGACGTGTCGGTTTGATTTTGCATGGACTATTGAAAAGTAAACGCAGTCTCGAAATGTGATGCTTATCCAATGCCCCAAGTTGAGGAGCTGCTGGATCGGTTGGCCACTGCTTGCTTTTACTTGACATTGGATTTAACCAAGGATTACTGGAAGATTCCCTTGTCTCCAGCATCTAAGGAAAAATGTGCTTTTCTGACCATACCTTTTGGTTTGCATTGGGCTCCTGCCACTTTCCAGCGGCCAATGGGCAGGCTGCTTTGACCGCATGCTGCATATGCTGCTACATACTTGGATGACATTGTAATCTACAGTAACGATTGGGAGCACCATTTGTGGGCCGTCCTGTGGACGCTGTGGGGGCCAGGGCTCACTGCAAGCCCAGGTAAGTGCACTATTGGACGGAGAGAGGTACGGGATTTGGGGTTCCTCTTGGGCAGGGGGCAAATCAATGTACAAAACTGTAGCTATCTCTGCTTGTCGCCAGTCAAAGTCCAAAAAGCAAGTGAGATCCTTTTTGGGACTGGCGAATTATTATCGTAAGTTTATTCCTGAATTTTTGTCCTTAGGCAGTCCCCTGACCAATCTCACTCGAAAGGGAGCCTGGGGTCCAGTACAGTGGATGGAGCAGTGCCAGGCGGCGTTTCTGAAGATTAAAGCAACTCTGTGTGGCGGCCCATTGTTGATTAGCCCTGATATTTCTCTGCCTTTTATCTTGCAGACTGACGCCTTGGATAGGGGATTGGGTGCAGTGCTGTCCCAGGAGGTGGAGGGGGAGGAGCGACCGGTGCTCTACATCAGCCGGAAGCTCTCTCTGGGATAGGCTGGCTACAGCACGATTGAAATAGAGTGAGTGACAATCAAGTGGACCTCTCTCACCCTTCGGTATTACCTCCTGGGCAAGCCCTTTATCCTCTATTCCGATCACACGCCCCTCCAGTGGTTCCACTGGGTGAAGGACACCAACTCTCGGATCACCCGTTGATATATGGATTTGCAGCCTTTTTGCTTTCGGGTGGTCCATCAGCCGGGGTTTGCGAATGCTTGTGCAGATTTTCTCTGCTAGGCCGCATTCTGGTGATGGAGGGGTGTGGAAGGCGTTGGTCTAGGCAGGGGAATTGGGGTGATTAACGGCCACGCCTACTGGCAGGGCAGCTAGGGCACACAGCTGTGTGGCATTATCTAATTGTACCTGTGTGTTTAAAACTGCTCTGCTCTCTTAGTAGGTGGCTGGAACACGGGAGCTGAATGCCGTCCAATAGAGTTTTTAGCCAAAGCCTGTGAGGGGGAAGTATTTTCTTTCATTTGGATAGTGCCAGATTTCTCTCTCTCTCTCCCCCTCTCTCTCTCTCACTGTGGGAAAGATAATACAAATCTGGTCCACAGAACGAAAGATCAAATCCCTGTGTCCTGCTGCTCTGTTCCAATCCAGGTTGTGTCGCATGTGTGACAAATAGTTTTCTATGTTTTGAGTTGTTCATATAGCAATTGTTGTGAGCAACATCGGTGGCTAGACAAACTAATTAGCTCATAGTGGTGAGAGATCAGACAGTAAATACCAATCGCTTAGCTAATAATAGCTAGCTAAGAATCTAGTTTGCTATGTAGCCACTTGGTTAGCTGGCTAACTTGTCCATTTGCATGGACACAATAATATACATTGTTCTTGTGGCATGTTAGTCTGGCTGGGTAATGTTAGGTGCTAGTAGTTCTTTGTTAGTTAGCTCACGTAAGCTAACTAGCAGTATCTAAATATAGCTAGCTAGGTTGTGTCATGTGTGGTCATGTTCACTAGACTAGACACAATCACGATTTTCTAAATCGCATTAGAAAAGTTTTTACCAACTAAATCGCTTTGTATGTGCAATCATACTGCTGGGTCCACCTTTTCAAGACGTTTGCCTCTGTGATCGATTTGCTGTAAATCAGCTTCGTTCTTAAAATCGACGGACCTTCAGGAAATAATCATATGAGCACGGAACCTTGTGGAACACTTATTTTGCCACAATGTGAAACCTTTTCCATTTTTGGTTTTGTTCAATTATTTAATGGTTTTAGCCTAGTGTAGCGGGACCTCTTTTGGCAAACATGCTAACGTTCTCCCAGATTTCTCTAATTTGATGTTTTTCCTTTACCTCAAAAAAGTGGTTTGATTTGTGCAGTGATTTCAGCTGCTCCAGTAGCCAAAGCTGTGATTTCTCTCCAAGCGCTGCTTAAGTAGTTCAGAGCAGGAATTATTGCCTGCTCTCTGTGAATGTATGGCCATTCTCACTTCCCTAAGAATTCTTACAATGCGATATAATAAAAAAGAAAATGTATAGCTAGATAAGCTATTTGGTTGTTGATCTGAAGAGAAAGCTTGATTGAATCCTCAGCAGCCTGCCCATTGTTTACACTGTTTACTACATTGTAGACCAACATAGTTACAGTACCGTAGCAGGTATCAAAGCATTGTGTGTTGTAAGACTTATGCATACATTGTTTCATAAATATGAAGCAGAAAATATTTGTCCCACCTGCACTATAATTTTTTTCAATCTGGCCCCCATGAGGAGTTGAAGAACCCTGTTATACAGGCTTAAAATACTCATGGAAAGTCTTTTTTTTTTTTTTTTTTTTTAAGTATTTGTTTCATATTTTTCCCGTTTTTCTCCCCAATTTGGAAGCCAATTATACCCTCTATTTATTTCGATTAACTCTCCCCCCACAAATTCGTCACCTGTCTCTACGGGGCAAGCTATTCTCTGAGGCCGGCGATGATCCACCTCCTTCGAGACGGAACTCACCGACCCCCTTGTGGAGACACCCTTATGTGCTTCACGGCGAGTTCGTGCTGATCGCTCTCTCCCCTCCCTTGGGGCTAATGGCAGGTTTTGAACCACGTCCCTGATAGGCGGCCACTCTCGTATCGAACCAGCAAGATACACTATCCGCCGCCCCCGTGTAAAGTCTTTTAAGGTGAATAAAAGACAACAATGATGTCTATTGCTGTATTACTACACTGATTTCTTGCGCGAACACTGAGTGATCTTACCATGTATAAATGCACATCTTGTAAGTTGCTCTGGATAAGAGCATCTGCTAAATGCCTAAAATGTAAATGTAAAATGAATAAAAAGTGTTTGTAGTGTACAAGAGTGGGCATACCATCTCAACCAGTAAGGGGATTTTAGGTTTAGGCCCCACAAGGAGCATAACTTTTAGGCCGCTCCATTACTTCAGGTATTTGTTCAAGGTAAATCTTGCTCTCATACTTAAGCACATTTGCACACAAGGGAAGTGTTATTCATTCATGGGATAACTTACCAGGATTGGTGGTAGAAGCAGAGGCCCTTGGAGTGTTCAAACCCAGGCTCGACACAGTGCTAGATGCACTCTAGACTGAATGCAAATTTAGGGCTGAATGGCCTGTTTTCACCATTAAATTCTGTTATCTTCTTACAGTATATGCCTGTAATTTGAATTTTTATAATCTGTACTTCAGTATTTGTTGATCATTTAGATTGGCCTTCATCAGATTCTGGCCTAGAGTAGTGTTGTAGTGATGACAAATTTACTGTAAATGTATTTTAACATGTTATACTTAGGACCCTAGTTTTTCTGCAGTTGAAATCCACTGAGTCTCTGTAGCCACTGTAGTTGAATACATAGCAAGGTACTTGACTGTGATTAAACCATGATTCATGAAATTAAGAGAGACCAATCATAATGAGTTTGGTATGATCCAACAAATGACTGCATTAACTCAATGCCTTATACTAAACAATCAATGGAAGAAGCAAACTTTCAGTGAACAAGCCTGAATTCTAATATTCACTTGGTGCAGAGTACACAGATGGATACAAAGTTAGTTTGCAAAGGCAGCATGTTATTTACAACACAGCATCAATTCATCACAGAAAAAACATTTATTATAATGTCAAGTTCATTGCCAAAATATGTTGCAGTGAATCAGAGGCACTGTTTTTCTAAATGAATGACGTATTGTCATTTCATTAAAAGCCCTCTTTATGTTCTTTTTAAAATAATGCAAATTAAGTTAAAGATTTTCTCAAGGTTAATCCACACAGCATAATATACAATGTCATTGATTTTCTTAGTAAAAAAAAGTACATAAATGTAAAAAGCATATACAGTAGTCTGACCTATAGTTTCGCAAGTTAGCCATCTATGCTTTTGTTGCCTACATAAAGCATTGTATTATTTATGTAGTATGCCATGAATTCATTTACAATAATAGTAAATCTCCAAAAATGCATATGATTGCTTAATTTGATTCTGGTTGTGCAAATATAAATATATTTAATCGTGGAAGAAAATCATCAAGATATTGGGATGACATTGTGCTAAAATAATGATAAAATCTTGGAGTTATAGTTGCCTTATAAAGCTTGCTACAGGTTAATGATGATGTAATTGATATTCTGTGTGCGTCCGATGTGAAATGGTTACCCTTAGCAACAGCCCCACTCTAGACGGCTGTATAACCTCCTCTCCAACTAGCTATGGCTGTGCACGTGTAACCCGTGTCTTGATTTGATTGTAGTTGTGCAACTAAATTCATGAAAGACCTTAACATTTTATCTATGTGTTGCTAAATTCATACGACTGTGCTACCGTAATCAAAGCCCTCAATGAATTGTTAGAATGAACACTGTAACTCACTCAAGGGAATAGGGCAAAGATCCAGTGGCTGGAAAATTCAATTTCATGTCATGGCTGTGTCTGTCCAACACTCTGTTGTCACTACTCTTGGTCCAGGGTCTGGAGCAGTGTCTTGGTCTTTGATATGTCAGTACCAGGCAAAGTGATGAGGAAAACAATATGGCCGGATGCTGATTCTGGCATGTGTACAAATGTAATAATATAAGATGCAGAGTCAAACGTGTGTGTGACAGGACTACAGGTGTTCATGGCATTACTTTGGCAAGCTCAGTCATTGTGGGAAAACAGAACTAGTGCTGTAAGCATCTTACAGTTTCCCAGGGGACTGACGCTCGCGTCCGATATTATAACACTACATTTGGCGCTTGAACTAAAACAATAGATGTTTTTGTTTGTCTGTTTGTGTGTAACTTTTTCAGATTATTTTGTTGACTGCCAAACCAAATAATGCAGTGTAAGTAACAACAAAAATTTTATAACACACCCCAAAATATGTTACTCTTAGATATAGACAAAATGCTTTGTGGTTAGGTTAAGTAAACAGCAAATAACACAACAGTATAATAGTGAAATTGAGCATATGTTTACACTTGAGAAAAGTTATAGAAAGTTGCCATGCATACTGGCATTAAAAATGTGAAAAAGTCTTATCTAGTAGACTTAACTAATGAGACAGTAATTGTATTCACCATGTCCACAAGTGATGCAGGATAACACCTTTTTGACTTAGCTCCAAGTGCTATTACCAGGGGTTATTTTCTTAATGGCTGGACATACTGAGGTATGAGGGTATATTGAGGTCACATGTAGGTTGATGGAGGATTAGGGGAGCCCCTCTAATGTGCTTTGGCCATGTCCCACTCGCATCCCACTCAGAATCTATTGCATATTTTACAGAACCATGGGATATAAAAGCTTGTTCTGTGTTTTGATTTCATAATGATTGTTCTTTTTATATTCTAATCTTTTAATTGTATTGGTCATTTTGCTACAATGATCCTTTTACACACATACATATATATATATAATTCAGCCAGATATGTTGATCGCATTATTTGTTTCAGATGTCTCAGTCCTCACCCTCCTCCCCTTAATGGACCCCACTTCCCATGATGCTCTATACATGTTAGGAGGTGGACTGAGTGAACCCAAGTGCAGAGGACGAGACGGAAGCAAAGGTGGTTGGTAAACAAAAAATGAGATCTTTACTAGTGAACAATAAAACAACAAAACCCTGAAGAACAAATGGAACACAGAGAAAATAACTGGGAGACGAGGCTCCAAAAAACAAACAAATAAAACTAAATACACAAGTACAAACTCAAAAACAAACTCGAAAATGTAGCACAAAGAAAACAAACAAAACGAGGACCGATGAGACTAGGGAAATACTCGAGCATAACAATTCAGGAAAACTAGGTGAGAACAATCTCAAGACTGAGCACTGAAACAAAGGAAACACACAACTTAAGTAGGGGGGAACTAAACCAGACATAGGTGACATTACTGAAACTAATAGCAAAAAACAATCAGGGACAATGAGGCACAGATGGAAACACTAAAACAATGAATCAATAAACAATTAACAAATCACGGGACAATTAACTCAATGAAACAATTAACAAAATACCCAAGACTAAAACAGGGCAAAGCAACTGAAAAGGTAACAAATAGCGACATCTAATGATGAACCAGAGAAGATCCCGGACTGACCCTCACAGTACCCCCCCCCTCCAGGAACGGCACCCGACGTTCCCCTAGTACATGGAGTATGGCGATGCCGGAAGTCTCGGACGAGAGAGGGATCCAGGATGTTCCAGGCTGGGACCCAGGATCGCTCCTGCGGACCGTAACCCTCCCAGTCCACCAGGTATTGGGTGCTCCTTTGCACCCGTCGGGAGTCCAGTATGCGGTAGACTGTATAGGCCGGCTACCCATCAATCATACGGGGCGGAGGAGGTGGGGGGGTGGGAAGGGATAGGGGGCTGGTGGTTAGCGGTTTGAGACGCGAGATGTGAAAGGCGGGATGTACTCGCATGGATCTGGGTAGCACCAAGTGGTAGGTCACCGGATTGATCCGGCGCAAGATCCTAAAAGGACCGATAAACCACGGAGGCAGTTTGTGTGACTCCACCGGCAAGGGAAGGTCCTTGGTGGACAGCCAGACCCTCTGACCTGGGCGAAACGAGGGCGCTGGTCTGCGACGTCGGTTGGCCTGGACCTGTTGCTGTCGGGATGCCTTAAGCAGGGCCTGACGAGCCCTCTGCCAGGTCCGTCGACATCACCGAATGAAGTGTTGGGCCGATGGCAGCCCCACTTCCACTTCTTGCTCCTGGAACAGAGGAGGTAGAGTAGTTGCCCTTCTTTTACAGCAAACCTCGGCGATGTCTGTGTACTCGGGAGGCACTTGTGGACACTCGGGGTAGACCAGGGCCTGGGAAAGGGCCAGGGCTCGGGTACGGAAGGACACTTGGGACTGATCCGGGGCTCGAGAGGGATCTGGAGACTTGAAAAGGTCAGGGAATGGGCTGGAATCTTGGGACTGGACTGGGGCTTGAGAAGTGGCTGCAGACTTAAGAAAAGGATGAGGATGAACAAGAATGAAGACAGGTGGTGTGGCAGTGGTTCTTTTCTAGGGACAACCACAGGGGAACGGTGAGGTGGTGTACCCGGCCAGAACTCAGTGGTCTGCCATTCAGGGCCGTGACCGTGAGAGGAGGCTCTAGAGTTGTCAGAGGGATCTTGAGTTCTTTGGCTAAATTGATGTCCAGGAAAAGCCTTGTGATACCCACCTGCATTGGTTCTTCGGTGGTAGCCGGAGACAGGCACGGAAGGGTATGGAGATTCTCCAAGGCTGATGTCCCGAAGGAGGCCGTAAAAAAGAGAACAATACAACTTTAATTTATAATGCATGGATATAATTCCTCCTAAAATATGTTAGCAATATATACTATATTTATTTTAAATATAAATGTTTTACCCATGTAAATAGCCTTTTGATCACAGGGCAACAGTCACTCAAGTCACTCATCACGGCAATAGGGTTATTCATGTTCAAAACACGGATGTGGTGGGAAAACCACTCTTCAACTTCTGACCAGAAGGATACCACATTAGATAAATACCGGTTTCAATGCATTTAATATTACTCCTCCTCATAACAAAACCAACAATAAGAAATTTGTGGGATGGTAATGTTTATTTTGGAGCTCTTATGACAAGTGCTAAGAGTTATGTGCCTTGTGTGACCCTCTGTGAAAATACCCAAGGTCATGAATGGATTTTCATATTCAGTATTTATGATGTCTGGAATACCAGATTTGTGTAAAAAAGGCATGATATTGAGTGAAATAGAAGGATATTGAGTTTTTAAAATTTGTCATGTTACAATATTTACACTAGATGGCAGTATGAGACTACAGAGTCAAAGTATTTACAGTACCCTCCAAATTGATTCACATCCTTGATAATTATGAGCAAAGAAGGCTGTATAAAATAAACAAGACAGGTAATGAGCTTATTGTATGCTCAAGAAAAGTATATAAAATATAAAATCTTTTACAAAATTATATATTATACTTGTTAAAAATGTTCAATTGTATCCTTTGATACCAGTACAATTGCTCAGACAAAAAGATTTTGTTTAACAAGTAATATTTTTTTGTATGTATCACAATCTGACACAATTATTCACACCTGTTTTCAGTACTTTCTGCACCCTCCTCTCGTAGGATAACACTACTCAGTCGACAAGCGTTTTATAAAATTTGTGAACATATTGGGGAAGATCTTTGACCATTCCTCCTTACAGAATCTTTCATGGTCCTTTAAATCCTTCAGTCTGCGCTTGTGGACTGCCCTCTTCAATGCAAACCACGCATTTTCGAAGTTTAAAAAAAGTTGTAAAAAAATTTCAGGTATGGCCATTGAAAAAGTAATTTTGTGGTCAGTTAACCACTTTTTGGTTGATTTTGAGGTATGCTTGGGATCATTTTGTTTATTTTTGTTAATTTTGTTTGCCTTCAATAGATGATTTGTTTCTGATAACCCTTCCAAAAAGCCTATTGGTATGGAGGTAACTAGCATCTGATGGTATGTTTGGAGACTTTGTGGCCTCAAGATGCAATCAAGTTTTGTATATCTCCAACTGGCTCTTAGATTTTTGTTTGCCTCCCAAACCATCTGCCTCATTCTGCATGGGGGAAATATGCATGTGGGTTCTCTACCAGACAGGTTTACCACTGTTCCAGCAGTTTTAAACTTCTTATTGACCTAATTTTGTATTTACTTATTTGTAACCCTCTCCTGACTTGTGAAGGTCAATGACCATTTGGCTTGTTTCCTCTGAGAGTTCTTTTTTTGTTCATGACAAATTAATTTTGCATGTGTGTTACCTAATTTTTTAGCCCATTGAAACAGGAAGCCATGGGAAACCACAATATAGTTCCCAAAGATTGAGATGAACTTAAAAAAGTAGCATGCTAATGGAGATTTATTCTTATGGGATTTTATTTCAAATAATTATTAGGGGTGGAAATAATTGTGACGCAAAATTAAAAACATTACTTGTTAAACAAAATCTAATATCATTTTATAAAATAATAACATTTTCCAATTAAAATACCTGTATTGCTCATCACCTGTATTGTTTATTTTATACAGTTTCATACATTTTTGCTCATATTTATCAAGGGTGTGACTAATTATGGAGGGCACTATATGACATGTTCAACTCTAGATTGAAAATAAATGTAAGCTGCGCTGTTTAATGGACATAATTATATGCAAGGAATATTTAAATCCCCTTCCTCACTTAATTAAAAATTAATATTTTTGAAAATGCATGAAATTATTCACATGAAATTGGTGACAGTCTACTCCAAAAAGCAGATATTTGCACATGCAAATTTAGGCACATACGTGCATGCATTAGTTTACATGCATCAGTGTCATTTTCAATAGTTCAATGAATTTAAGCTGAAAAAGGTTTCCAGATTTCAAGAAGATGGCTTGTATGCAGACCAGAGGAGACACAAAGACATTGCTTGTATTAATTTATTTTTGTACGGTATGCCTGTGCATATTTGATGCGAAAAGATGCAGATCATTGACCGCACACGCCGTTAATGGCATCCCCTACAGCAAACAGTACAGCCCACTCGGTGAACGTTACCAGCTTTCAGAGGTATATCGATTTCAATGAATTTTCTGTGAAACTCGTTCTAAGATTTTTAATTATTGTTTAACAAAGGCTGAAAACGCAATATTGATCCACCTGCAGTGACACAGGGGAAATTGCTGGTTAGCAGATGAAAGCCATCTCTTTATTAATTTCAGAGCCTGACACCCTCAGCTACCGCGATCTGTGTCACTGTCATCCTGCGGATTGTGGCTGCCTACAGGGTCGCGGTAAGAACTCAGCAGGAGTCAGGGGGAATCGGAGTTTGCTCTTGCATCACAGGTGGTGCCAATGACATAACAGGTGACTTCCATCGCATCACGGGGGGGGGCACCTGTGGTTGCATCATGGCTAGTTCCCATCACGTCACAGTTGGCTCCCATTGCATCACAGTTGTCTCTGAATGGTTCACATCATGTCAACACGATTCAGTGCAATCAAATACAATGTATATTACAGCAATAGGGTTCATGACTGCCTACTTCCGTGTTCTCAATCTCTGATAGAGCATCTGGATGACTTTTTAAACTGTTCTGGCCAAGGCTTCCTGCAACGTGATTGGTGCCATCAGATTTATGACGGTGGATTTGGTTGGCTAAAGTGGTTTATCCTTTCACAGACCCACTCTATTGTGGGATCCATCCAATGTAGTAACTGACCATTGGTTTATTAGCAAATCTCCAGAAATCCAGTTATACCACATTAGAGGGAGAAATTAGTCAGGCTCCAGAGTTATGCATGTCAAGTGAGACTACTGTTACAATGACTGAGACCCTTGGTCAAGGGTATGATAGCATCAGACCCGAAACTTCAGACCCACAGCCCTCAGATCCAGGCATCAGTGTCTGAACCACAAACTCACTCCTACTATATGCTACCTGCACAGCTTAACTTTTCGATTAACCCTCACAAAACAGGTCACTGGCACATATATCCGCAGTCTTATAAGTAATAACTCATGAGAAACCATGAAAGCTGCCAGTGGCAAGCAATGCAACGACAGGTGGAGCCACAGTCAAGATAGTGTGCATCTCAGTTGCTTAGATTTACACTGATTCCCCTCTCTGAATGTGGGTGCTGAATCGTGTCCACTGACACAAACTTGTTCTGATTTTGGTCAACACTGAAGACTCATACTGTTAGCTGACATGAGAGAGAGATGAGATAATACTGTTTTGCATCCCATACACCCCCAGCTTCCCATACACCACCATATTACATATGCACAAACCATAACAACACCAAACATCAGTACATATTATTACACAGTCTTATTGCACTTCCCTAGTTATTGCACATGGCCTGTACTATTGCCGATTCAGCAGTTTAATAGAATACGGAACAAACACGTTTTTGAATCGGTTTTTCTTTCCATTGGGGAGCCTAAAGCGCCTTCCCGAGGGCATAAGTCGACACTCGCTATTTAAAACGTGGCTGGGGTCCGATGAAATTCCATTCCATTGACATTCCACCTTACCAAGACAGGATCGAGACCGAAAGAAATCCACTGGCAGTTTCCCGTGTCCACATCTGTCTAAACACTGAACTGTAACCACTTGCTACGTTTTTTACGCAGAACGGGTTCAATCCACTGACACTGACACTTATTCAGATCTGGGCCAATGCTGTTTCCCGTCCCCTTGTACAATTCTTCGCCAGCTCTGGTCGGTGTTGCTCCAGAGCTGCAGAACAACAGACAAAGGCCAGGTAAACCCCATTAGGGAGAGCGAAACTTTCCTGGGCCCTGCCGTCGAAAAGGAGGCATGTTTCGCTCGCTGAGTTATTGTTCAAGGTTTGCTGGAGCATTAAAGCAGCGAGGCGTAGCCCGCTGGAAGGTAATCAGGGCTGGCAGGGAAATCTGTCACAACCGCCGCACAGACGCTGTGTTATTAGTGGGGCGTGGAGCACAGAGGCTTGGCTGGCTCTTGAATGGGGCCAGAATGAAGATAGCACACTATCAATACAAATCTCAGCGTGAATGACAGTCTGAAGCTGCCTTCGTGAATGATGACCCCACACTCAGACGGTGACAATGGCAGCCTTTTTGTAAGACGCCGGGGCGACGTGCTACCTGGCCCCAAAGCGGGCTGCAGCCACGCGACGAACAACCGGAGGTGAGAGATCAGTCCACCACGCCATGTAGTAACACCTGCTGCGGTCGATTCATGTACGCTCCAGAAAACGAATTGCCAGTCTAACCAATTGAGTATTTGTGTAAAAATGGCTTCAGATATACTTAAGGCAGCCAGTACCGTAAGCACCGGTTTATGTTATGTTAAATATCAAACGTTCACTGCAGTGACGTGTAGGCTATATAACTGGCCGGTGTATCGTGGGGCAATGCCCTGAGCGATTGCAGAGGTCGGACATGCTGAACCAAACCGTCACCATTCCCACAGGTCATTTATTCTTCTTACACCAACCTCTTTTACAACTCGGCTAACTCTTGTCACAAAACTATCGGAATAGACAAGGACATGCCTTAATTCGCCTTCATCCTGGATCAGTGATACTGTATGTGCAACAGAATTAGAGCCCATCACCTTTAGTTTTAGTCTGTGACCTTTGAGTGCCAATTACTTGTGTAAACAGCAAATAAAACAGTATTCTTGGTTTGCAGTGTTAAATTGTTTTCAAAATATAAAGTTGTCAAAATATTGAATGTGCAAATTGCACAGGGCACAAAATGCAAAGTCATTTGTCTTTGTGGCTTTATTTGACACAAAACATTTAACAATTTTTGCAAATCATTGCACTCACTTCTCTTCATTTGACAGACAATTCAGATGAGAATACCATTTCCAGATTTAACATCTGCCACTGAGAGCAATCAATTCTAACACCATTCAGTCAAATCAAAATGTTATTTATTATTATTATTATTATTATTATTCATTATTGTATCATTGGTAAACTTAAACTGTAAAAACTTTAATACCTGTAAAACAATGAAAGTAATGACATAAAAATAGATTTTTTAGGTCTGTTTTATAAAGTGTACTTACATAATAATTACATATCAGATACACAGTGCAAGGCCACTGCAATTAAAAGTGTTTCCATGAATATTCTTCCCAGATTTTAAGGGGTATCTGGGATTTTAAATTATCTAAACAGTGAATTAGACCTAGGCTACTTTAAGAGTGGCAGCTAAGGATAGCAAATACATCCTACCTCATAATTTCAAATGATTCAAGAAACTTTTGTCAGCAATATTTTACATGTAGTGGAAATACATCGATGTCCCTTTCAAAAGGTACAAAATGTACCTTTCAAAACATTATATTTTGCCATATTTCAGAATTATAATAATTCCCAATTGCAGAATAAGAATAATCCCAATTGCAATACTACTACTACTACTACTACTACTACAACTACTACTACTACTACTAATAATAATAATAATAATAATAATAATAACATTTACAACAACAGGAAGAAGTCTGCGTGGGTTTCATCCTCCCACAGTCCAAAGACATGCACGTTAGGCTAATTGGAGAGTCTAACTTGCCTGTAGGTATGAATGTGTGAGAAAGTTACAAATGTAAGCATGTTGGTTGGGGACATTTTGACAAAGAAACGGAAACAAAGTTCTGCTTTGGTCACACATTCAGGGACCTTTTTGTTTGGAGGCATTGTGTGTTGAGCTTTGGTATTTCTTTAGTAAGGCACAGAGGAGCCTTGATAAGTGTACAGTAGTCAAGAGCATAAGCACATATTAAATATTGGGGGTGGGGGGGCATAATTAAAGGGAATGTTTTATATCTACAAATTATTGGGGGGGACCTATATGACTGTTTTGAATATTGTGGGGGACATTCCACCCCCCCTCCCCCACCCTCGCTCATCGTGCCTATGACAGTAGCCATCATCTCAGATTGTGCACCAACATAGTATTCCACTCAAATGAGGAAAAAACAGCTCAGTTCAATATCTGTGGAGAGGGAAATCACTCATATTAGCTGTGATGAATAGATATTGTGTCTCCACCATGGTAAACAATTTGTATAAGTCACTTCTACTGAGTAGACACTGTACACACACCTATGCCTAGGTCATGAATTTACAGAGATATGTGGAAAAAGATTTTCCCCATCCTCTTGTGTCAAACCCTGATTATTGCGCAAATGAGTGAAAACGGGGAACTCTAAATCACAGTTTGCATGATAGAAGTAGCCTACTACATGAAAACGTATCAAATACAATGAAATTATTTTCAATTTCTATTTTTTCAAACCTCTTCAACATGTTGGCCAGGTACCACATGTTTGTGGAGATGAAAGTGAGACTGTTATGCAGGGCTGTCGAGAAAAGACTTTCAGACCGTCTCTCGTTCGAACCTTGTCAAGGAGCAGATGAGAGGTAATTATCGCCGGCGATCTGATAGTGCGTGCCAGATAGTTTAGCCTTGACAGCTGTTGGCTGGTAATGATTACGAACCTTTCAGCCAATCGATGAAAGACAGAACCTGGCCACTTGTGACACCCTTCCCTCAGATGGTCTCAGACGGCCAACCATCCCCAAAAAAATCTATCGCCGTCTGTAGAACAGAAATTCATCATCACAATCGATAACGGCTGCTCGTGCTCTGGTGCAGATGTATAGAGCCTATCAGAATAGTTTTTCCTTCCCCTGTGATATATCTATATTTAGGCAGGTATGAGGCGTGGGATCAATATGCTGCCAGCAGCTAATATTTCAAACCGTGGCAGAACCGGACAGTGGCCGCTCCACTGCGCAGGCATGACCCGTCATGCGCCCGCTGGCTCTCAGCTAACGCTGCAGTCAGAGCAGGTACAGATGTGGAGCAGGGGCAATGTTCTCTTTTGGGGAGCTGGTGAAACAGAGGGCCATGCCCGAGTGAATTTAAGAGGAACCCCGCCATTCTAATCACCAGCGCAAGACTGGGCCATGTTCACCACTGCGACCAGAGGTCTGCTCTTTTGAGACGCAGGCGAGCACTGTGTACTAGAAAACGTAATAATCTTTCTTCTTTTTTTAATGAATTACACCAAATGTATAATAAAAAGCAGCCTTGTTATTATTATTATTGTATATTTTGTAACAAAAAAACATCTTAAACAAACAAAACTGGCTTTGCAACTTTACCTTTAATATCTAATAAGCCAAACTGATTATCTTAGAGCTCTGTAATTCACAATGTCATTAATGAATCTATTGGAACCTCAAGTAGAATTTGATCTGTAGCATCCTGGCGAGATATCCACATGACATTACCACCGACGCCGCCTCTCCCATGCCAAGGACAGATCACTGTCAACACGAACCCCCGGTGATTTGAAAGGCTGTACCTAACTGATTAAAGATTACCATTCCCCACTGCAGGTCTTAAAGTCAATCTCCTCAAAGCACATTCAATATAACGCACATTTCACAGAAGACTGACTGTAAGGCTACCCAAGGCTGCTCTGCAGCTGAATAGAACCTTTCATAAAAGTGATGAAGCGATAGATAGACTGCGGGGGATTATCCAATGAAATTGAATTGACACAGCTCAAAGAAGACAGGAAGAAAATTCGAAGAGATATCCCCATACCTTTTATGTAATTATGTTCTGCAGTGAGTGTTTTGGTCAGTAACATTTTAACCCCAGCTCACAAGCACAGTCTTGATTGAGTTACTACACTGCAGCAGTTAGTGGGCTGAGAGGTACAACCGATTTAATCTAACTCATCTAGAGTTTGAATGTACCTGCGGCACTGACAGACTCCAGCCCTTGGAAAAATATATCATCCTTCATTATGTAGTTCCAAATTGTGATTAATGGAGAGTTGTCATCTCTACATGAATTCACACTTTAAACCTGTAATTCTGACTACAGCCTTGTCTGCTCGCTCCGGTTCATAAACCACACCACCTCTCCACTGAAGCTTTAATACCATGCTTCATGATGTAGGCTACGTATGTAACTTTTTTGATAGTTGAAAAAACAAAATGTATGTTTGCTAAAGACGGAACACTGCCTGACCCACGTGTCATAAATTGTTAAAGTCCACGTCACTGAACTGATATGTATGTTCTCCCTGATTCACAATTAATTTCATATTACAGATGGCGTTTGGTCTGATTGCTTTTTTGTAAAAAAAGGAGAAACTGCTGGCAGTTAATGACCTCTGTCCAAAGGTTTAAACGTGCTTATGAAGAGAAAGGGAAACTGACAATATGCTGCTCGAAATGTTTAAACCTAAACTACAAAATAAACTTGAATGAACGGATACCTGTTCAATGCAGTGTATGTGACAGGGGCAGATTCGTAAATTGTAAGGACCTTTTTTTGCCATGTCGTATAGGTCTTGACAGCTATTTCCTGAAAACACACCCAGCTACGAATGTGAAAGCAGACCCTTTGCAATCCTTACATGATAGCCACAAAGCATATATAATGGCCTAACGGGACGTGCCGCCTTGCATTCGATAACTACTCCTCCCACCCGTCAAAAACTAGCCGCTCAGTGCCGGCTGTTATTACAAAGAATTGTGTGTGAAGTTTTCTGCCTAATCCTCAGTTCTTTGCCCTTCATTTTTCAAAGACAGCCTGCAGGCTAGAATTGGCCTTCGCTGACTCGCGGCTGACAGTGAGTAAGTTTCCCTCTCCGCGGTTTACTTTTATCTCTGAGATCATACTTTGAGCAGGTCAAGATCAATGGCGCTCTCTGCAAATCTTCGGAGACTCCGGGTGATTCTGATTGACCTTACACTGGATAAACGTACTTCGCTACCCAGCTTGCTTGCAGATAATTCACTTTTTATCCTCATAATTTTACCAGAACGTCTCTGCAGATAGTTTATATAATCTATTATTTAGAGTTATGTGCAGCAATGTGCAGGTTAAGCCTTAACATGCAAAGCAATATGAAGAATCACATTTTTTAAATGATTTTGCTTTCCCTATAATCAGATGCACTTTGTGTTCATACAGTACGTACAGTTTGATATTGCACATCATGAACATATGTGTGCCAGATGACTATTGGCAATAACGAATTGCATTTCATCCCTTCACTGCTGTCTAGTTTTGCTCTATTCTATTGTATTTGGAAAAAGAGCATAAAATGTTGTTGTTTTTGTTTTTTACAAATCTCTACTGCTAATGATAGCATGGATGTGCATTTCATGGCGGATGCATAGCTGACTCCATATGAGTCCCTGTTACAAAATAAATGGTAATACAGTAGGCTACTAATTTGAAATGCATGTTGTCTACTTTTAAACTCTTTACACAGTAAATCCACAAGAGGGAGACAAAGATTAGGCCTGAAACTGCACTTGATTAGGGGGACATGTCAAGCCAAATAAATAAATAAATAAATAAAGCATCTATTAGTCACCTCCTTGTGAGGATGTTATGGACAAGGCTCATCCACACATTAATCTAAATCAACTGCAACGTATAATCAGGTTAACCAGCTGTGTCAGGTTGTCTATAGTTTAACCTAATGTGGAAGCATAAAAGAACGGCTTATCAAGTATATTCAGGATTGCAGGGAAGTTGTTTCCAACCAGACACTAAAGGGTTACTTTTACTAAATGTATGCAATGTGGGTCTGAGACATCATGCCAAAAAATGTGTTTACAGTGAACATATACACACACGCACAAATGTAGACGACACAGAAGATAACAAGATATGACAGAATGATAGATTACCCACTCACTTCAATGATTAGACGGGAGGATGCAAAAATCACTGCAGCACATTGACAAAAATCTATCCTGGCCATAAAATCCTCCACAATTTTACCAACCTGAGGGAAGCACTATTCTTAGGCAGTGAACAAACATATAATTAGTATTATAATGACATTCAAGGAAAGACAACCTTAAACCTTCAAAGGTTATACATGTACAGTACAAACTCATATGGTCTTGCAAGCTCTTAGACTAAATATTGGTCATACCATAGGATTATTTTTTATTATTATGTTTTAATTTCCAGAAAGTTGATATGTATTTTTTAATTGTCATAGCCGTGGGACTAAGACTAATTTATTTTAATAGCCGGAGAAGATCAGTAATCAAGAGCTGCAACATCAAATACTGTATGTAGCTAAAATTAAATATTATTGCGTTAAATTAGAATGTCTCTTGGAATGTATAGACCTGGCGTGGGTTTCCCGAAAGCATCGTAACGCTAAGTGCATCGTAAGTTCCTTTTTAAGATCCATTGTTAATTTGCGTGGGTTTCCAAAAATCCTTCCTGACAACGCTTAGGTTGTGGGTTTGATTCCCATTGGGACGGCATATACTGAAAGATGTATGCATTCACAACTGTAAGTCATTTTGGATAAAAAGTGTCTGCTAAATGGCACATGTATTTTAATTGGTCAAAAGAATAGCCTAAAGATTAAGACTTTTCCCGGGGTCCATATTAAGTCGAGTTTCAATTAACTTGCCACCTTAAAATAAGAGCAGCAGGTAGGCGTTACCAGGTTATCCTAATTATGACAGCGGTTCAGAGAATCCTCCATTTAAACCAAAGCAGCCAAGCAGTGTGCCTCAGTGCTGCTGTGTGGGCAAACTTAAACCCACTCGTATATGCTACCACAAGTAGGCCTACACTTCCCCCCAAAAAATGGATAAAAAATGTCGAAAAGCAATCAAATTCTACAGTGTTGTTTCTAAAAATGTTACTGATTTATTGGCTAATTAAATTATTGGCTAATTGATATACAGTACATTGACAAAAGTTTATCAAGACTTAAAGGTGTGATGCGCAGAGGTAATGCATTATGCAATTTACTCTTACCACAGCATCACATGAGATAAGGATGAGATTAAATAGTCAGTTACTTAATGAATTTACATGACCCAGTCAGACAAAGTCTTGGTAATAAACAACAGTGACGGAAACAACGAAGTCCATCAATATTAGCCTAGGCCTTTTGTAATAATGGAGATTTCATGGATACCATTAAACTGGCTTAAGGAATACAAATATTTCTATGAGATACACTTTCATACCATGACTAAGGTACAAAACAATGCACCAAGATTTGACCACTGTTGTAATAAAACAGAATGACGATGGCACAGACGCCCACACACAAACGTTTGTCAGGTTTGACGTTTGACAGACAAAAGTTACGACAGACCAGAGAAGGGTCCTGAAAATAGACGCCATTACTAGCTCTCAGCACGTCGCAGAATGGACAGGCAGAGACAGAAGTCAATTCCTCCCACAGCTGGGTCCCAGCGGCCAATGGGATCCCTCCAAGCGGCACATCAACAAGATGAATGTTTGGCGGGGAGCGTCAAACAGCGCGCGCTCGTTTCAGACATCATTGCAGCTTGGATGAATAAAGGGTTGCGCCCCTCTTAATGGGGAACTGCTGCTCCTGTGACAGGAGGCGATAAATAACGGAGCCTGCAATACCACAGAGTGCATTCGGACATGGCACGGGCGCAGTGAAAAATAGAGGAGACCGCAGACTTTCACATCCAGGGATTGCAGCGCATTGAGAGGAAATAAATAACAAGGTTTTATGGTACAAGAAAGGTACAACAGCCCTCAGAAATTCATAAACTGTTCAGAAAACATATTACATGTAAATAAGTAATAGCCTACGGGAGCTGTACCCTGGGGTGCTTTCAATACAGCCCAGAGGAATTATTGCCCAGATTGTCTCTCCACCTGTCCAGAGTACCTGTATAATGAGAGTTTGAACAGACCAGAATAGGATGCCATATTGTTGCTAAAATGTCTGACTTGAACATGGATAGTGAATGGATTGGTCATGGCAGAAATGTTTTCACATGTTTGTAATGCTTTTTTTGTCTGCAGGTGTTGACAAAAATGACAAGACTAACTTGGTGTTATAGTAAAAATGTAGTGTGGAGGAAATTACTCATTTTAATATGTTTAAACTTCTGAGAAAAATAACAGAGGACCTAGATAGATGGAAACATCTACCTCTTTCCCTTTGGGGAAAGATAGATACTATTAAAATGAATATCCTTCCATGTTTAACATAGGTAATTAGTGCAATCTCTCTTAAATTCCAAAAAGACTGTTTTGGAATGGAAAAAAAACTGTCTGTGATTCTGTGTGGTTCAGTAGGTAGAGTGTGGCGTTGACAATGCTTAGGTTGTGGGTTCAATTCCCACTGGGACCATATGTATGCATGCATTACTGTAAGTCGCTTTGGATAAAAGCGTCTGCTAAATGGCATACACTACTGGTCAAAAGTTTTAGAACACCCCCATTTCCCAGTTTTTACTGAAATTTAAGCAGTTTAAATCCAGTGAATAACCTGAAATGGTACAAAGGTAAGCGGTAAACTGCCAGAGATTTTTTTTTAAAGTTTAGGTTACCAAAAACTGAAAAATAATGTACATTTCAGTAAAAACTGAAAAATGGGGGTGTTCTAAAACCTTTGACCGGTAGTGTATATATTACATATTAGTTTATAAAAATAAATACAATTTTTATTAACTTCCTTTGTAATGGGAAACCAGCACGAATAGGTCTTGCTAAATTATTTCTTCATAGAGAAAGAAGAGGTTTGGGGCTCCCAGATATCTACAGTGTTACGGTTGACCAAAATTTGACCCCAGAGACTCTTAAACGGCAGGTGCTTGGTTGCTGATTGAGGCCATGCTCCCGATGTGTGGTTGCTCTGGTGCTGATTGGATTGTTCCCAGCTGCACTCTCCCCGACCTCATCTGGCCACGCCCCTGTCTGGAGTTTATAAGGGGTGGAGCAATATTTCTTTGACGAAGAGGCTTTTTCCTTTCTTTGACTTTGTGCCAATCAGCTGTGCCTTTTTGGAAAACCTTTGCAAAGATTTTGACCTTACTTGCTTGTCCGTTTTCCCTGTGCATATTTAGTTTTATGTACCTTTTGATAGCTAGGGAAGCATAGAGTAGGGGAAGTAGTCTGTGGAAGAGAGCGTCCTTTTTGACTTGCACGCGAGTGAGTTTAGAACCTATCCTCTCTGGTGCTAGGGCTTAGTCAGACTGTTTTATAGATTTTTTATTATATACCTTCGTTATCAGGTGAGTATGTCTACTATCTGTCGTATGTCATAAATAAATCCTGTATCTCTTTATCTAACTTGTTGACTCAAAGGAATATTTGTTTGTTGCGTCCCATCTTGGTTCACCATCTGGCTATTGAAGTGCGGGCGGTTTTTATTGGTTCGTAACAACAGGTCTTTAAATGCAAGATATCCATTAAAATGGGCCTAGAGACTGATGTCACAGCCTGGGAAATCATAGAACAAGATTTCCCAAAAACAAATAAAAATAATCCCTCACTGAAAGCACTATGGTTCAACCCCAAATATTGGAAAAACATTAAGAACCTTGTTATACAATTTTCAGATAGCTTCATAGGGTCTTAGATTTTAATGGAAATATATCACCCAATTCCCCCCTATGGCACAGTGGCAGTATTTTGGTTAACGGAAAACCGTTAGAAAACAAAGATTGGGCAAGGAAGGGCATTAATGAACTGTCACATCTTTTTGAAGGTGACAACATTATATCATTCCAACAACTGTCAACCAAATTTGAATTGTCAAAAAATGATTTCTTTGTTTACCAACAAATTAGATCACAGCTTACAAAGTATATGTTACAAGAGTAGAAAAAAAAGCTTTCTGACATTATGGGAGGGAGGAAACATGTAGCTAGCAAAATATATAAACTCTTAAATAACACAAATTCATCAATACGCAATTCAAAAGAAAGAATAAGGGGAAGAGGAAAACATAACACCTCAGAATTAAGAGAATATTTGGAAGGGCTTGCTCAAAATATCAAACTTGGTGTGAAATAAATAAATAAATAAATTACAAGTTTATTCATAGAATATATTTTACTCCAAGGAAGCTTAAATTAATGAAGGCAAGTGAAACTGATATCTGCTGGCATTGTAAAAAAGATAAAGGCCAGTTTATACATGTTGCCTGGAAATACCCTAAACTTGTGAAGTATTGGACTATGGTTGTGCACACCTTATCTCAAATCCTAAATGAAAATGTACCCTTCGATCCTAAAATATGTATTCTGAATGACTTTGAAGACAGACAATGGTGTAACTGGAAAAATAAAATCATTTCTATTGATTGTATGAAAGCGAAATGTTTGTTAGCAACTCACTGCAAAAATATTGACAACATCAAGTTTGAAACATGGCTCCATTCATACCTACAGATGTTAATGTTGGAAAAAATGTCTGATAATTTAAGAGATCTTTATACAGAGGATCTAGAGATATGGACAAGCATAAGTTAAATTATTTTCAACATGGACATTTTCACACTCCCAGACTACACAACTGCCCATTCTACTATCCCAGGATGTACCATGAAATGAAATTCACTATTGGAATTACTTAATGTGGATATTTATTTCATTTATCTGACCTGCCAGTGTATTTCCCTATATTTTGTACAAAAACAAATATGATTGTAATGCTGTACCTGACCTGGAGAAAGCAAAAAAGACTAGATCGAAGGATCAACAAAGGATCTGCACCTCCTTCATTCAGGCAATTTCTATGCAGGCAGCAGCAAGGGAAATGAAGAAATAAAGTGCACATGTCTATCATAATTTACATTTTTTTCATTAGTTGAAGATGCCAACAAGTCTGGCTGTAAGAAAAACAATGAAGGAACAAACCTAAAACATCGAGGCCTTCTCAGGGCCAAAACAATATCACACAAACAAGTGGACCTTGATGCGCCTCATGAGCTTGTTAAGAGAAAACACAAACACCTTCGGTAAAATTCCAGCCAGAACTAAAAGCACAGAATGACCATGAAAACTCAAAGTGAATTTGAAAAACCACAAATATACTCAGATGCTGTGAAATCAGACCCCCAAAAATTGAGTCTGTTTTATTGCTCCCCAACCCATATAGCTTTATAGCATGTAGACCACTGACAGATTGAAATGCACAAGAGAGTCAGGGGTTTGCACATAACGTCACAAATATAGCACTGTGACAAAACTCCCTTCAGCTGAAAAGAGGATTTATTCACATTTGCAACTTCCCAGTTTGGATTGTCAGTAATTCAATTTACAATTCAGTCATTTTGCTGACTCTTTTGAACCAAAGCAACTTACAGAAGTACATTAACCCTAAGATGCACAAATGATGTCTCTGAGGCCCATGGTGCTTTTTGTTAGCTCCTGAATAAATGCATTTGGCCATTTGAAATGTCAAATATTCCACAAAAAATGTTGTTCTGAACACTCACCAATTTGAATTGTATAATGATCTTTTTTACATTTTTGAGATAGTTTTGTTTTAGTTTTATTACCCCACAAGTTTACAAGTTTACACAATGGGGGTCTCAGAGGCCCTATTCATTTCCTATGGGAATTCCATTGGACCCTTTGATTCTTATTTTGTTATTGTTCGGAATGTATTTACTGCACAGTTCAAATGAAAAACAAAAAGCACAACTACACAAGACTGTTTACACAAAATCATATTTGATATTATGTTGCTTTCTGGTTTGATGTGGTCACTTTTTTCGATTCTCGTGATAAGAATAAAAGTTTAAGATGAAAGTCTGCAAACCCTCCCAAATAAATTATTTTACATCTGTCCTATTTGTAACCCAAGCATGATCACCTCTCTGTACAGTACCTCACACCCCATATGTACGTACACACAAGTAGTGAACAAAAAAAAGAATAAACACAACAGTGTTCCAATAGTGAAGGGCTCTGGTCATTCTGTAATGATGTAAAGTCCATTCTCCTAGCATGGTGTGGGTGCACTCTTAGCCTTAGAAGACAAGGTCAATGTCAATTGTTATTTAATGGTACTGAGTGATCATCATCACCCCATGCTCAATCATTTATTTCCTGCAGAGAGGGGTGTCTTTTACGTGACAATGCCCTGGTCCACAGAGAATGAGTAGTCACCCAATGGTTTGAGGAGCATGACACTGACACTGATTATCCATATGCCATGGCCTTCTCAGTCACCAGATCTGAACCCAATCAAGCATTTATGGGATATTTTAGAACAATGTCTGAGACAGTATTTTCCACTTCCATCAACTAAGTGTGAATTGGTTAAATTTCTCATGGAAGAGCGGTGGCGTATTCCTCCTACAGGGTTCTAGATGCTGGTAGACTCTATGTCACAGTGAATAAAGGCTGAACTGTGTGGTGGCCCAATACCCTATTAAGGGATGTTAAATTGGGGGTTCCATTTTTTGTTCCCTACCTGTATATCACCAATTTCAAAAATGTCCATACCTGTAAACATTGGCTATATGATTTTAGATGGGCAGATTACAAAAATAAATAATAAGAACATTTATGTATTTGTTACACCAACTGCAATAATATTAATGTTGCTAGCTACATATATAGCTAGCAATGTACTATAATAACCAATATTTTATATGTGCACAGGAATTTCAATTCATTTTTATTCCATATAACCATACATAAGAAAATACAAAATATCTATACAGGTACACATGTGTATATAATTACAGATTCCAAAGAAGAATGAAAATAACTGTATTGTTGTTTATTTTATGTTAGGATTATAAACTGTTATACCTTGTAATATCATCTAATAATACCAATTTAATTGTAATAGTCTAGATCATGCTGCGCGATTGCATGTCATGTGTGAATAAATCCTGATATTAATGAGCATACTCATGTATGAAAACTACTCAACTGCGAGAGAAAGCTCCATTCACTCACCAGAAGTCTGAAATATACAAAATATGTTATTCCCGACAAATCTGTAGTCGATGGGGACAAGCAGTCTCAAAACACACACAAAATGAATATTTCACATAGCCTTTATCTCGACGAAAAAACAACGGGCAGACATAATACTTTTAATTTAATTTCTAGTTAAACGAGAATAATTCATTCATCAAAAATAGCAGATAAAACACATCTCGAAATATCTGAGAATGTACTGTCTAATTTCATACTATTGAAATTTCAGCAGAAAGGTGCCGCTGCAGCCTGCATCCTGTAGGAGTTTCATTATATATAGGAACGGCCACGAATTGACATAAAAGCAACGACCACCAGGCAGCATAGCGTAGCCTACTACACGTAGTCAAATGTAGCCGCTGGTAATGGAAAGCGGCTCTGACAGCAGCGATTTAGTTGGTTAAATTATGTGATCTGTAGTTATGAACATAAAAAGGTGATGCGAATGCATTATAAAATATACATGTCTTGCAATTTGTGTCAAACACGCTAAACAAAGGGGAAAATGTGGACGTATGTTTTTTAGTCCGTCTCGTTTGAACAATAAATATGTAGCCTACTCCTGCGATAAATAAACCCCCCCCTCATTAATTGTGTAAAAATAAAATATTAAATTATATGAGCAGAGCTCTCTTGGACATACTAATGGGTACATAGTTAATACACACTCTTGCCATTAAGAAATTAATATCCGTTATGTTATAATTGTATTAAAACGTAGGACAACGTCCGTCGTTGTGGGACAATGCGGGCATATGGTCACCCTTATTACATTACTTCCAAAAACAATGACGATATTGTGGCCTTATGGTGTCATCATTCATCATTTGAACTGCCATCATTTCTCTCCATTTTCATTGACATGACAATCTCACTTTACAACTACCTCAATTATCCTGACAAGCTACACGAGGAGTTCCCACAACATACTTCTCTATGGTGCATCGTAAAATTGCGGGCGACTGCCCAGTCTTCTGTCACTAACGATGGCCAGAGAAAATTGCATTGGAAACATTTAAGTCAACGAAAGTGAAAATACCACATAAGGGGAAGAGGAGCCTTCGTTCACCCGGCCTCAAATAGCCTACTTAAATGATTTGTTTTACTGGCACGTCAAGCATTTCGTACACTACGGTGATATACCCAAGCAGTGTAACTATAAAACGTATTCATGAGTGACGATAATAAAATTGGAGATACCAAAGAACATACGACGTTGTCATAACGTAAGGTCCCAGCAAACAAAATTACGTTGTAACAACTATTATATCTTTGCACTAAGTTCACGTCGCCTCTTTTAGGGCTAATAACAGCATACATTAACGTTTTTGTGTACAACGAAACGCCCACAGGGCGCAGGCTGCAGCGGTGTGTATTTGAATTCCAGCGCCTTTACAACAGCCAGAGCATACTGAGTCCCTGAACGCGCATATGGGTGATTTTACACACGTGACCTAAACGTCAACAGGAAGCTCTTCACTCAGGCAAGATGGCTGCGTCCTTGATGAACATGTTTCACTTGAGGCATGAACCACAGCATACATTGACATAGAGATGTTGTTGTGAAAGTAACCAGTAGTCGATTTTAACATGGAGAGAAGAGAATTCACAGCATCGCTTGTGGTAAATCTCCGTTTATTATTGTCCTTTATGTTTTGGACTATGTCCTCTGAAACTAAGCAAGTACTTCTTTGTAGTTTAATCTAGCTAGCTAGATAGATTGTTTCCTAGACACTCAAACATGTAATTGCTTATATTGTACAATTCGCTTTGGTAAATTCGTATTACCTCAGTCGAGCTTCTCCACTTGACCTGCCGCTAAATTATGTGTTTATTTGAGATCGTTCTGTTTGCTAGTACTTCTACCTAGCTGGATTGAAAAATTGCAGGTTGTCGAGAAGTCGAGACCACGGAATTACATGGTTCTAACTGACATATTTGTCAAACTTAGTTGAACATACTTTTTGCATGTAGAACCCATAATTCTAAGGTCTCCAATTGTTCATCTGAATTTAGACGTACTTAATATCGGGGACATGTATAGCTTGCTTCAGTTGTAGCAATTGAGATAGCTACCCTAACTATGCTGAACTGTAGCACGTAAAACATATATTTTGTTTACATTTTAATATTTCACAATACTACTTTCTGCATCCTTGCTATTATTGTAATTATTCAATATGTGTATCTACATTTCTGATATAGATCCATGATATAATGACAGCACAATTTGGACATGCATATCCTAGTGTGTTTTAACCACATGGCTGAGCGACTTGGTTAGAAGTTAGTGGGAGGTCATTTTGGCATACAATTTCTAGTATGCTACAAATTCAGGATTGAAAGTGAGCCAATGAGACAAGCTACTTCCCTAGCTACAATCAGTTTACAGACTAGACTCTTAAGCCAACACTAGCATGACAGGAGCATCAAAGTTTAAGGTTGCTTAGTCTGCTGTCTTAGGCTAGGGCTGTGTTACAGGAGTTCAATGTCAATGACATGGCATTGGTGAGAAAACAACCTTCGCATATACAGATAGCTAGCAAGATTGATAGTACTTCCATCAGCTACCGGCAAGAGTGTTGGATCTCCAAAACGGCAGTGAAGCTGGATTTTACATATGGGTCATTCCATACAAAATCAGACAACAAGTTGGAAGGTTTTCGGACTTAGGTCTCCGATTCTCTTCATGGTTTTTTAGTTTCAAAGATCTTAACTCTGGCCACTACATTCTATGTAGTTTTTGAGATATAGGGGTCCAATTTAACTCCAAAGTTGCCACTGTCTCTGGGGGCAATATTTACATATGACAATATCTCAGGAAATGCAATAAAGACCTGAATATTTTTTGGTCATTAAAATCATTACACAGGACTACCAAAATAAAAACCAAAATATCAATCCAATTATGATCGAGACCACACCAAAAATCTTCTGGTATATCTTCAGTGGAGAAAGATCATATGTGGCCATATACATTCTCAGAACTTTCACATTTTAAGGCTGCTGGTCTGCAGTTAATAAACTGTTTCCATATGAAACTCCTTCATGGTGAAATTAATTGTTCAATCATAATTAAGGCCATGTGTTTTTCACCACCTCTCACAATACAATACAATACAATACTATACTATACTATACTATACTATACTATACTATACTATACTATACTATACTATACTATACTATACTAAACACTAAAAACTATGCAACTATGCAACTATGCAAATATACTAATTCCATCCCCCAGGGGCAATTTGAATTTGGGCATGGTAAAAACAGACAAGAAGCAGACACAGACAGATACAATAAAGCTTGGGATGATGGCTTGACAGATACGTTGGGGCTGGATGTGCAAGTGCAATTAAAAAAGAAATCAATACATTAGTGTAGAAAATGAACAGTTAGTCCACATGCATGGTAGGTATTTCACGTGCCAAGCTCCAGGTAGAGCCTAGGATCGTCTTTTAGTGCCTTCTTTACCAGGCAGATAGCCTTAAGTATGAAAGATGCTCTGCGTCAGTTGGTAGAGCACCTGGGGAGGCGCAGACGGCGCCCGAGAGGGAGCATTTGAAACTGAGGATAGAGGATGGGTACTGTCCCCCAGGATGTCGTGTGCCTTCCTCCTGGCCTGCTACTCATAGAACGAGACTAGGCTTCTGAGAGGCACCCCAGTGATTTTGGAACAGGTGTTTACTATGGATTGGAGGCGGTTCTGGTTTTTAACAGTGAGGGATGTGAACCAGCAGATGAATGAGAAGCACAGAATACTCTCAATGAAGGAGCTGTAGAAGGTTTGTAAAATGTTTTTTTGGACACTGAATGAATTTATCTTCCTGAGGAGGTATTGTCGTTGATGTGCTTTTTTGATTACGGCTTCTGTGTTTTGTTATCAAAGATGGTACCAAGATATTTGTACTGGTCCACGACATCCACCTCCTCACCGTGGATGACTACTGGATCTGTCCTGGGGGGTTTCCTCTTGAAGTTGATGACTGTCTCCTTGGTCTTGGAGACGTTGAACTCCAGCAGAGCACTGTCGCACCACTTTATGAAATCATAGAACGTGAGGCTACGGTCCCGCTCAGTCCCTGAGAGGAGTGAGAGAAGGACGGTGTCGTCAGTGAATTTGACGAGATGGCGGTTGGCATGGGTGCTCTTACAGTCATTAGTGTAGAGAATGAACAGGAGGGGGCACAGAACGCACCCTTGTGGTGAGCCGGTGCAGGTGTACAGTGTGTCATTGGTAAAGACTCTGTGGTCTGTCTGTTAAAAAGTCCATAATCCACAAAATTAGACCTTGGTCTAAATTGAACTGAGTGTCCAGTTTACTGGCGAGGATGGCAGGCTGCGTGGAGTTGAATGCGAAAATAAATCCACTTAGCAAAAGCTCCACTGTTCTCCAGGTGACTATGCATGGTATCAAGCAGGGACAGTTTAGCATCATCCACCCCCCTTCTAGTACAGTAGGCAAACTGGAGAGGGTCCAGGTGGGCAACAGTACTAGACATAATGCGGGACTTGACCAGCTTCTCTAGGCCCTTCATGACCAGTGATGTTAAGGCTATGGGCCTGTGGTTGTTGAGAGAATGAGCTGATGGTTGGATGATGGTCAAGGTTTTCCATGGCAGTGGGACCACCCCTTGGTCCAGCGAAGACTGGAATAGCTGCAGGAGGACCCCGCTGAGCTGCTCAGCACAGTGCCTGAGGGTCCTGCCACAGATGCCATCCGGTCCGGCGGCCTTGTTGGTTGGGGTGGCTTTGAGCAGCTTTAGCACATCGTGTTCTTGGAGGGTGAGTGTGGTGGATGGCGTAAGGCTGACTTTGTATTCCACTATTTTGGATGCCAGGTCAGGCCTCTCGAAGCGGGTGTAGAATTTATTTAGTTCGTTAGGTAGAGAGGAATCACTGACCCCTTCACACTAACATGTCGCCTTTCGGTCGTTGTATTGACAGCGGCCATGTTTTTAATTCCCTGCCACGCTCCGAAACCAGCTCCCAAACATAGCACGATCAACATTGACAAACATATTAAAAACATATTGAAATGCGAGCACAAGACTGGCAGCCCAAAGCAGCGCGCCACATGAGCGGCGCCCAGAAGTGACGATAACCGTGGCAAGAGGCTGCACTTCCTTTCTGATCCTCAAGGCACTCTTATTTGAATAATTATACAATTAAGCGCCAATTTGACTGTTGGTGCAAGTGCACAAGTCTGAAAATTGACGTTGTTTCAGAGAGGGGAGTTTCTTCTTATGGACAAGTTTTTACACTTCTACGACAAGTCATGAAAGAGGAAGCAAAAAAATTATCTGACAATGATTAAATTCAGCACCAAAATATCAAATATTGTAGTCCCTTAACTGAATTTTAAAAATCAAGGCATCCCATCATAACAATTATGCTCTTTATATTTTCATTTTGCCTTTCGGCTGTCACAAAATATAGTTTAAAAATATCCACTCACTCATTTCAACATATCAGTTTCTTTGCTCCAGGACGGGCATGATGTGTTCTACAGAAGTGTCAACAGACATATTTTCACAATTGAAAGCAGCAGCCTACTTACAAATCAATCCGTTTGATTTTGTGTGGGTGTCTGCAGCGCCAACTACTGACGAGTCTACTACACTGCAATACGCACCCCATTTGTGGTAATTGACCTCTGAAACTGCCGGTTCCTGACAGGTGGTGAAAAACGCATTCCCTTAGTCCCATAGTCCCTGGCTTAATGCACATTTTGGTGTAATATACTGAAGTAGTGAAACTGAAGGTCACAAATATATATTATGGGACACCAAAAGTTGATTTTGGTCTTTGTTCTGTTCTGTTTGTTTCCGCTGATCTATACACTTATATGATTCCTGCACATCAGCACATTCCAAATGAATCACACACACACACACACACACACATATTAAAGCACGCACATAATATATTACACTCTCTGCAGTCTGATTAGGCCACAGGCCTCTCGAGAGAGGGGGTGGCATGGGCCTGGTCAGTATCTTTGTTATGTGTATTATAAAGACAAATGAACACGGATGTTAAATATAATCTATGTGACGGGGTGCTCCGGGTCACTTTCACCCTGGGGGTTGAAGACAGGTCAGTCATCATCTCGGGCATGGCCTGTCCCAGGTTTCCTCTAACCCTTAAGGGCGGGGGTTTATCTGGCCCGAGTGTACCACATCGCTGGAACTGAGGTGATCGCAGCCCAGAGGCGGGGGGGACCATGAGCAGATTAATGAAATGTATGCAAATGTATTCATCATGCCATACACAGGTGGGAGGGCATAGCAAGGGAAGGGTGGGGGAAGATTCCCCAATGCTTCTATAATAATGAGTGTGAAGATGTGATGTCTTCAGAGCGTTTTTGGTTTGACCTTGACGGCTCCCCCTGTGTGTGCAAATAAACGTCTACGTGTTCTACCTGCGGCCGTCTTCTCTCATCTCTCCGGGTCCTGGGGTAAACTTGAGGGGTCTCTCAGACCACCACCTCAGTACACTTTGGATTTAGCCAGTTTCCACTCAGAAAGGTTCATTGAATAGCTCTGTTGTGTATTCTGTTGGTTATTGTGTTATCGAACCCCAGCTGCAGA
Source organism: Aldrovandia affinis (assembly GCA_029706075.1). Classification (NCBI taxonomy): domain Eukaryota; kingdom Metazoa; phylum Chordata; class Actinopteri; order Notacanthiformes; family Halosauridae; genus Aldrovandia; species Aldrovandia affinis. The sequence continues at coordinate 3,063,613 of JAINUG010000031.1, read as the reverse complement.
GAGGGTATTAACGTTAAGAATGAGGATGTATAAATCATTCATGCGCCCTCATTGACCTGAAAGAGAGATCAGCCAGGTACCACTATGCGTGTCACTTGGAGTGAAAACAGAAACAAAACACAATAAGCCTCATTTATATTGAGATCTTGAACTGTATGGGACAGAGGCGACTTAATAGACCCCAAAGTAGACATTGGGACCCTGTTTTCCCTAAAGTATGTAATGTGTTTAACTATCTGTTCTTCATGTATGTTATTGTCATCCTTCTGCCAGCAGAAATCTGGTATCTCTTGGTCGTAAAACAAAATGAGATGACATAAACAAAATGAAAGCATGAAAACATTTTATATGATCCTTTGACGGGCAAGGCATTTATAATTGCAGTTACAATTAACAGATACATATGCAATTAACAGTACTTTCAACTTCCATATACCTTTGAGTGTAAGATTTGAGTAAGTCTTACACACATGTAAGTCTATGGGAATGGTGTCGATAAGTGTGTATTTAATTAAAGTATGCATTAAAATAGGGATTGTGGTTGAACAATTAACTTCACCATGAAGGAGTTTTATAAGGAAGATGACATTTTCTACATATTTACCTGCATACCATCAGCCTTCAAATTCCAAAGTTCTAAGATTGAACTACCCCATGTGAATTTTCTCAGAAAATGTTTTTAAGGTTGTCTCTATCCATAATTTGGTTGATATTTTGCTATGTTCTGTGTGACTAAATTAGCACCCATAGCAATATGTAGACTTTAATCATAATTACAGTTATTGTCTGTTTTGTATTTGTAATTATTTAACAAAAACCTTTTGTTTTTTTGTTTCACATTCTAGAGTATTTTGTGTTGATCAGTGGCAAGAAACCCCAATTAAATCTATTTTGATTCCATGAACTAAGAAAATGAAATGTGAAAAAAGCCAAAGGGTGTGAATACTTATTATACCCACAGTATTTCCTAAGATCTGGAAATATTGCCCCAAAAACTGGCAGCCATTTTAGACCCAAATAGCACCCCTATATTTCAAAACTACTTAGAAAGCAGAACTCAAACATCACATTTATTCATATGGGTGGTTAAGCAATGTGTATAGATAAATTGGACTGATTCTGAGACATAAGAAGACCACCGTTTGTACACACTATGTATGCGCAGAAAAGCAGAACACACCTTTTTTGTGCATGACAGTTTTGCGTGTATTACCCCCACAAAAAAGTAAATCTGGGTCTATTTGTTTTAACTGCTATTGGAAATAACCAGCTTTATAAATGAATAAGTCAAATAGCTCATAAAACCCATTATTGATCAGCATTAAAAAATGACTTTGTAATCAGATAATGGACTAAATGTAAGTGCTGGTTCAACTTCAGTAGAAAACAGAATTGATTGAGGAAAAATGGAATAGCAAGGCTAAGCTCTGGGCAATGTTTTATGTGCATGCATGTGTATGTGTACAGTAGGCTCTGTTTTTATTCACACCCTTGATAAAGATGAACAAAAGAGATCGATATAAGTAATGAGGTATATTTTATGCTAAACAAATTCCAAAAATGATATTCTTTAATAATAATGCATTGGCACGAAGCACAATCAAACGGTCTGGAGACTGAGATGGCCACTTCAGGACTTTGATCTTGTGCTCTGTCAACCAAACATAACACTGATGTACATGTCCAAAAAGCTAGATTCAGCCACAAGACACGGTTCCAATTGTAGTTCAGATGTAGTTTGACAAATTCAAGACCCCTTTTTCGGTGAATTGTCTTTAAAGGAGGCTTCCTTCTTGCAACTCTGCAATGAGGCCATTGTCCTGTAGGCGTTGTCGAATGGTAGCTTTAGTTGTTTTGGAGATCTTGAACTGTGCCCCTTGGACTTCTTTTTGCCTCTCCAACCATCCATCTCACTACACGTGGGGGAGCTAAGATAAACTTGCGTCCTCTACCTGGCAGGTTAGCCACTGTACCAGTGGCCTTAAACTTTCTAATAATTGACATAACATTGGAAAGCGGTATCTTTTAACCTAAGCGTTTCCAACGCTGTGCCCTACCAACTGAGCCACAGAGAACCACAGTATTTCAAACGTGTGTTCCCTCCTTTTTGTACCCAAGAGAGACAGGAAACAATTGTCGATCACTGTATAGTTCCATAACCTTCCAATGAACTTCAAATAAGTTGTATATTTATGAAGATTTGTTTTCGTTGGGTTAAATGTAAAAGATTAGTTAGGGGTATGAATAATTGTGATCCAGATGTTTTCTGGAAACAAAATATTATTAATAATAAAATAATATAAATATGTTATTCTGAAGAATGTTTTGAGCATAAAATATACCTCATTACTTATATAGTTTATTTTATACGATCTCTTTTGTTCATCTTTATCAAGGGTATGAATAAAAACGGAGCCTGCTGTATATGTGTGGACTCACTTGCATGTGTGTGTACTGTATGTGTCCATGGATGTGTGTTTTTGTTGGGGACAGGCCGGGGGCTGTGCAGGGATGTGTGTGGACCTCACGCTCTTCCCCCTGGACACCATCAAGACCAGACTACAGAGCCAGCAGGGCTTCTACCGGGCTGGGGGCTTTCGAGGCATCTACGCGGGGGTCCCTTCAGCTGCAGTGGGGTCCTTCCCCAGTGGTGAGCCATCACACCAATCATAGCCTGCAGTGTCACACTCAGAATTTGTTCTAATTAGTAGGGCCCATTGGTGACATGGGCAACCGTAACCTTCCACCCCCATGGAGGCTACTATGTGTCAGTCTGGTACTTGAAAAAAAAAAAAATGCATTTTGCGGGGGCGGCGGAAGGCGTAGCGGTCTAACACGCCACACTTTGGTGTGGTGTGCGCTGCCTGTCAGGGACGCGGTTCGAAACCCGCGTCTCTACCAGACCGGCACTGGTCGTCAGCCCCGATCGGAGGCGGCATTTGGCTGTCCGCCTCCGGGGAAGGGGGGAAGGTTGAGCCGGCACGAGTCCGTCGAAGAGATGGTAAAAGGCGCCCGTGGAAGAATTTCCGTCTCGGAAGAGGCGGGAACAATCGTCCAGGAATGTGTGTCTCGCTCCCGGAGGACGGGCGGCGGACTCGTGGGGGTGGGGAATTTAAATAAATAGAAGGTATTATTGGCAACCAAATTGGGAGAAAAACGGGGAAAAAATTTGAAATACATTTATTTTTAAAAAAAATGCATTTTGCAAAACAAGAACTGTAAATCCAATATATCCCATCAATCACTGGCACCACCTTGAATACACCCATATGTTGAAAACCTGTTACCTGAACCTGTTATTAAACTACATAAACATTGATCATAGCTCAACCTATTCACCCTTATAGCATAATGTGATAGTGTCCACTGTATCGCCCACTATATCACCCAACTTAACACGCACGCACACTTAGAAGTAAATCCACATGCTTAGAAGCTTAATTTGTGGTAATCAGTTGATTCATTGAGATGATTGTTTGAGGCATGAGAAGAGACTATAGTGACCCTGTAGTGGTGGGAGGAAGGAACATCTATAATAAGATACTGAATGCTGTCTGGCAGGAGAACATGCACCATACACCAAACCCAAAGTGTTTTTCTGGGGTCTCCAACTGCAACAGAGAGCTGAACAGTAGTTGAAACTGAGATAAAATGTCAAATATCAACTTCTATTATTAAATACCTTTCGAACATTATGCCATTTTAAATCATTGCTTCAAAATGAATGAAAACAGTGTGTTACACTACATGCTGGATTAAATAGAAATATAATCCAGCATGTAGTGTAACACACATTTTTCTGCACCCTGTTTTTTAATCATGCACTGCATCTTTTTTCAGCACTTTCTAGTTGTTTGGTCTTTGGTGATGCATGTAGGGCATCTCAAGGGGTGACATGAATTTTTACCCACAGTCTCAGTCAGTCCCCCTCTGTGCCCGCCTAGCTGAGATATTAATCGCTGCGGTTTTGACTAATTGGTTGTAAACCGAACGGTTCTGCTTGGTTTCAGCTGCCGCTTTCTTTGTCACCTACGAGAGCGCAAAGTCCCTGCTCGGAGTCTCCTCGTCCCCCTACATGGCGCCCGTTACTCACATGGTCGCCGCCTCCTTGGGAGAAATCGTAGGTTTACTTTTTTTTCAACATTTTTACGCAACTGCCTTCTACATATTTAGGTCAAAGTGAGCAACATGCCTGTTTATGTAATTGGCAGAAATTTCACAGACAAATATGCAAAGGTTAAGGTTTTGGCCCAGTGGGGTGACACGGGGACCCTGGACATCCTAACATTTCCCTACCAGCTGGATAAATAAGATCTCATTACTCTGTATTGACTTAGCTGTTTTCTCTGCATGGCCCCAGCCTCCCTTAATTTTGTCAGGGGATTTTGGCTTTTAAGCAGAGCAAAGAAGTACAATTTCCTTCAGTGGTACAGGCTAATGGCTCAGGCCTTGGAATTCCCTGTACTTTCACCCAGACTGTGCAAAACACAGTGGAATTATAAGGTTTTGTCTTACCGGAAGACTGGCACAAAAGAATTAATGCAATTTTTCTATTCTCTTCTGACCCCTCTGCTGTATATGTATAGTGGTATCGGTAACTTAGTACTTTCTCAAAGTGAACTGGGGTTCACCGCAGTCGCTAAAGGTCTCGGAACGCCTCCGAAAAGATTGTTTGGGGAGGTGAGGGTTAGGTCAGTGCTATCTTTAAAACCCCTGCTCCTGCCAGGGATTTGTGCACATCAAAAGGGCCATGCGTTCGGCAGAGCTGGGGAACAATCCCTGGGCATTGTGGGCACTTGTTCTTTTACTCAAAGACTGTAATCTCAGGCTTATCCATGAAAGCCCTTCCTGCGGGCAGCCCAGAGAGAAAGGAGAAGAAAATACCTTCGGAGTTATGTAATAGGTCAAGATCTTTTCCCATCATTTTTACAGCTTAATTAGAGCTGATTACTATAAAGTATTACAAGTGACAGGTCCTGAGGCATCTTTCTTCTTTACGCGTAGAGTCTCTCATTTGTCTCTCAAGTGATTGATATGTAGCATTAGCATTTCTTAGCGTATACGGCAAAACGTATAATACATTGACCTAATTAGATTAATTTCACGCTTTAGTCCGTTGGTCTGATAATTACATTTCCTTTTCTTTATCTACGCATCTCGTTGTCGTCAAGCCTTACGTATTCAGTTCCAATTTCTATTAATTTATACAACAGTGTATATGGTTCATTCGAAAGAACGCCCCACACGTGCTAAAATGCCAGAGGAATAGTTTTTCTAGAGTATTCTTGGTTTTATCTGAAAGTGATGGAGGTTTGAGAAGCACATGAATATCAGTAGGTGAACATTCAGCAGTAGGTGAACATTCAGCATGAAGTGAGGGTCTAATGTCATTGCAAACGTGGTATTATTTCCACAATGTGTAAGAGTAGCATTTATTGATGCACATGAAGCTGAATGTGGCATTACAACATCCCACATAATCCATAGGACAAATCCTGTTGTTCTCAATGACTTCTATTTACACTCGGTTGTTTAGCCACGAAGTAATATATATATTTTTTTTCTTTCTTTCTTGGCATCATCAATGTAATGGTTTTTGAGCACCTGTGAAATGCTGCGATATAGCTTCCGAAAAATGTGCTCTTTTCCCATTTCATCCTCAAATTGAGGAGAAATTGAGGCTGAGCAGAAGGTGGCGTGTCCTGAGCCGCCGGCGGCCGGGAGATTGCACACGCTGACAACGCTGCCCCCCACTCCGTCCCTGCCTATCTCCCACTCCGCTGGAGCCGCCAGAGAGGGAATACAAATCATCCCGCTTTTCATTCACACATAATGGAATCCCTTTTTCTTTTCCTTCCATTCTTTCTTTCTCCATTTCTTCTTTTTTTTTTTTTGTTTCCCCCCCAGCAACTTAACACCTTCCTCAGTCTCCCGCTAGTGAACGACAGGCCAGCCCCCAGCTCTCTCTCTCTCTCTCTCCGTCCGTCTTTTCACAGTGTTCCCAGTGAGGACGGACGTGGGTACGAGCTTAGGCGGGACCCTGAACGAGCGCAAGGACACGTCGCGCAATGAGAGGGAGTTTGCATTGGCGAGAGGGAGAATCTCTCCTCTCGAACGTAGCCTTGATTTTTGTCCCGATTTGTACTCCCTCTTTTATATTCTCCTTCTGTTATATGCTTAATATTCAAAACATTCTGTCACAGTGAGTGAGTGAGTGAGTTTGGAGACTGAAATTTTGTTTTTGGGGGGGTTTGAATACTAAAGAGTTGAGCAAATTTAAAGAGTTGAGCAAAGTTTGGGGCCATTTTTGAAGCCCTTGTGTTTAACACCGGTTGTAATCTGTTCAGTGTGATGAAGAGTAAATTGCTTTGAAAGTGATTAACTTTGCCAGGTTTTCTGAGCTTTTTCCTGCCAGCAGTGATCCCGTGACTTGTCCTTTCGTGAACCATGCCATTATGCGTCATACATTGTAAGATTTTCATATCTTTTCACCTTCAAAATGCTGCAGTGAAATCCCAAAACTAAACGCTATACCCCTCTACTCAAAGCAAAAGTAAGTCCACTGTGACTGTGACTGTGCGCTGTGCTGCCAGGGCTGTCTGTCAACTGCCATGCCTTATAGTGACATCATCAGTGGAGGGGCTCCCGGTTCGGACCTCCTCCCATCAGCCGGTCACTTCGTTTAAGCTGCGCTTTGTCGGCTCCGTCTCCAGACAATGTTTTTGAACAGCGAGCCAGCCGCCGCATCCCTGTTCTGTGTAACCTTTGTACGAAAATGGGGAGGGGAAGAAAAAAAAAAACCTCCATTGTTTTGCGAATGTGTCTCCCTTAAAGAATGTGCAAGCTGATGCCGGTTGTCAGGGGCGAGCAGGTTGTTATCCCGCCATTATATCAGATTTATCTTCATTCCCATTCGCCCGACGTTCCCTCTGAAAGCTCATTTGTCAAGTTGAAGGAACGGTTTTCTTGCATTTATAAACCTTGTCTCCCAGAGGATGTACTGGAAAATACAGTGTGACATGACAGGGGAGGGCAACTGGCAGCCACTTAACTTGGCATGGCAAATAATCCATGCATCGCCTCCGAGAAGTAGCTGTGCCGTGATTTATTGTGCGTCTCTTAACTAGAACTTTGTATTGCCTCTCACCTGGCATTAAGTGACACTCGCTCAAAAAGGCAGGATTATGATCAAGCTCCACGGAGGCAGAGCGACGCGGGGGCTATACGTTACTAATATAGTTATTCAATTTGAGGAGGGCGGCCGTCCCGTACACGGATGTCTTTCACGATTCCTGCAGGTGCGCCGGAGGATTTCCGCGGGACTTACGGGATTGTTGTTGCAGAGCCACATGCCCGTGAAGGAAGAGCGCTGAGGATGCTGTGCACGCTGATGTCTGTTCCCTCCCGATCGGTTACGGTTTTGCCTTGTGCTATTTCTGTGCACTAAAAACCACAGGGAGTGAGTGCACCAATGGTCAAATGTCCAATCTTATCCGAGAAGGCACAGGCCTTTGTTCTTGCCCAGCATTGAAACCTTTACATTTACGTTTTAGGCATTTAGCAGACGCTCTTATCCAGAGCGACTTACACAGTTTACATTTCTTTACATACAATCCCATTTATACAGCTGGATATTTTACTGAAGCAATTCAGGTTAAGTACCTTGCTCAAGGGTACAATGGCAGCGCCCCCACCTGGGGATTGAACCTGCAACCACTGAGTTATAATTATAAGTCCAGTTCCCTAACCATTACACTACACTGCCGCTCATGAAACACCTGATTCAAATAATCAACTAATCATCAGTGTTCAGCCAAAAGACCTTGATTCATTGAATCAGGTGTTCTATTGTTGGGCTAGAGCAAATGCCTGCACCCACACCGGCCCTTCTCGGTAAGATTGGACATCCCTGGCATTGGTGGATGGAATAATCCCAAATTAGAAGGTTCCATTGGATCTTGAAAAGAAAAACTTGGAGGGTCATTTTGTTTTGCGAAGTAGGCCAGTTGTTTCTCACAACGTTTTATTTTTTTATTTTTTATAAAGTGTGTTTGGGGAAAAGCTGACTCTATCTGTTTGAAATATTATGGAAAGAAAATTGCATGTAATAACCTGCTTATTTATACATAATGTTATTTAAAAGACCACGATTTCGAGCGTAGGCGAGTCTTGCTTCGCTTGTGTTTAGCCTAATGCTTAACGGACAAATTCAAAGCATTTTGCGTCATTATAATGTTAAGAAAAAGTTCATGTTTATACATAATTTATCTGCTGGCACTATCAAATGAATGCAATTTACAACTTTCCACTTGAAAGAGGATGTTGCGGGGGTAAAGCCATGTACAGGCATGTTAGACTTTTACTGTTTTCTTATGAGGGCTGTAGACAGTTTCAGCGAGTAACCAATCCTTCCGGTAAACGGATCATGCTTTAATAATGAGTGCTTCGAGCATACATAAAAAATAAAAATAAAAATCTTCATAAGAGTTCATTGAATATTAACTGGTCTATCTGCCAAATGCCTGTAATGTTAAGAGTGCAGTGGGATATAGACAGGCTAAATGAATTTGAGGGGGAGGCGGGGAGGCGACCGGCTTTAAGAGTACAATGGGAGGTTGACTCGACTGTAGGAGTGCAGGGGAGACTGCCTGCCCACGCGCACACCGAACGAGCTCAGGATTGATTTTCCCGAATGCTGATTTCTGTGCGTTTGATTGAGTGCGGGCCCGGTGTTTGTGTGGGGTAAATGAAAGGCGCGTCATTAGGATTTACAACAGCAGGCCCGGGGAACGCACGCCCGCCGTTTTGAAAGGGGCTCTAATTAACACTGCCGCTCTAAATTGCGTGTAAATAAAGATGAACGATGGCAGGAATGCTAAAAGACACTGCCAACACATTTATCGTGCAATTAAAGGCCGGACAGAACGAGCGAGCGTCTGTCAGGCTCCCGTGTGCCCGTCTCTCGAATTCGTGAGAAAACAATGGGAAAGCGGGGCGTGGATGACTTAACGGCGGCACTTAAATCTGCCACCCTCCGTCTTTCGCCAATCGGCCATTATGCCTTCTGCAGACATCCCACACAGCGGTCTGAATCATTACCGGTACATTTCCCCCCCACTCTTTTCCTCCACAATCGCTCCCCGTGGTTTTGCGCGTGCCACTCTATCCCAAGCGTTTGCCTGTTGCCGTCCTCTTAATTGCTCCAAAATAAATGGCGTTGGTAATTCATTTGATCTCTCCCACTTTTCATATTTGCCTGTGAGGTCATAGAAATGAGCACCTGGGTCGAGTCTTGCACATAACCAGGTAAAGTAGCAATCACTTGCCATATCCAATTCTTTCCCCCGTTAAGGTTTCTGATTTGTATTCCATTGAGAGCAACAGGGGAGCAATAACAATATTTTTCATCAATGTCAAATACAATCTAATTGTTAACCCAGCAAAGCAGAGGCATAGGAGATGTAGGCTAGATTGCGACAACATCCTGCATTTTTCGCCATCGTTTTTCCCCTTGAAATAGGTCTTGTCCGGAAGAAAATGGGACAGATGGAAAACTATAATAATCCATGACCACTGGGTGGCAGTATTGGCACATATATTCTTAAAGATTGATTCAAAAGACTGGCTTTAAGCGTGAATGCTAATTTGAAAAGATGATACCCGCAAGAACCCAGCAGTTCTTAGAAGCCCTGTGCTCTCCATTGTGTTTGCAGAGATTGTGTTGGTATTGTAAACTGTCTCTGAATCATCATTGGCCTTACAGGACAAGTACACTGTATAGTTAAGGGTTTAACAGGTGAGAGGGCATAGGATTCCTGATTTCCGTGGAAGTTCTGATAACCAAAGCAAATCACCCTGAACAGACTTATCGCAGTTCGAGTGCTAAGAAGAGAGGCAGGCACTTGTGTCTGACCACACACACACACACACACACACACACATACATATATATATGTGTGTATATATGTATGCCCCGTGTGTCTGTGTGTGTGTGTGTGTATATATATATATGTGTATACATATACATACAGGCCCAAATAAAGGAAACACCAACAGTGTCTTAATAGGGTGTTGGACCACTACAACAGAACAGCTTCAATGTGCCTTGGCATATATTCTACAAGTGTCTGGAACTCTTAGAGTGATGCAACACCTTTCTTCTGTGAGAAATTCCATCACTTGGTGTTTTTTTTTAATGGTGGTGGAAAACACTGTCTCAGACCCCCCCTCCAGAATCTCCGATAAGTGTTCAATTGGCTTGAGATCTGGTGACTGAGACGGCCATGGCATATGGCTTACATCGTTTTCATGCTCATCAAGCCATTCATTGACCCCTCATGCCCTGTGGATGGGGATTTGTCATTCTGGAAGAGACCACTCCCATCAAGATAGAAATCCTTCACCATAGGATGAAGGTGATCACTCCGAATGGCTTTGTCTTTATTGGCATTTACCTTGCCCTCTTAAGGGGTTGAATGGACCAACACCATGCCACGAAAATGCACTCCACACCATAACAGAGCTGCCAGAACTCATTTATTCACCCATTTACTCTATTTCCTTTATTGTGACAGTTACTTGTGTGTGTGTGTGTGTGTGTGTGTGTGTGTGTGTGTGTGTGTGGCAGTGATTTACCAATGAAATTTGTAGCCTGGTCAATGTGAAAATTAAACTGCCATTTTGATTTTAAAATGGGCGTCTCATTTGTGCAGAGAAAGTTGAAAAGGTTAATTGCAGTGTCTTTGGCAATGACAGCTGGTGAGCTGAAATATATTGCCAGCTTTCTGAAAGAGGTTTCAGAAGTGCAATATTATTTTACTTCTCTTAAGTGTGCCCATTAAAATAGTCTTAAATTTGATGGGGGGGGGCACAAATTACACATTCAAACAGCATGTGTCACATAATTTGGCATCGAAAAATAAAAGATTCAGTGCTACGAAGCACGGCATTTGCCGGGTTTAGTTAAGACCGTTGTACTATATTTATATAATACAAATGCAGACAAACGCCTTTCAGGATTTGGATAACCGTTCATTCCCATAAGGTCAAAAATGTAATATCTCCCACAGCGCTCACTCAAACAGAACCCTGGTGCCTCCCGATCTCCCTTCGTCGGAAGAGAAACGCTGGCTGCGAACACGCTACCCGTATAGCGCGTTAGGCGGGCCACTGGCTTCGGGTCTTGGGGCGAGAGCAGTGATTGGCTCTGACGTCGGCGACAGATCCCGAGCCCTCGGTGTCACGGCCTCCGTCGCGGCGCGGTTGCCGGGGAGGAGCGCGTCGGACACCGGGCCCTTCCCATTCAAATCCCTCCGAGATCAAAGTTATTCCGAGGCAGGCTCTTTCGGGGCGCAGGAAATTGGCAGCCTCTGCACTTTTGTGTTTTCTCCGAGGGCGAGATTGCGGCGCGCCACGGCGTCGGCGTGAGTCAGAGGGCCACGCGGGGGCTTTGTACCGCCGCGCGCCCCCCCGGTCGGGGAGATTGCTTTCCATCCCCACAGCTCTTCAGCGCTCCCACTCCGCCGCCGTTTTAACAAGAAATAAAAGAATAGGGGGAAAGAAAAGAAAGACATGCCTTAAGGACATGAGGTGTTATGAAGCATGAAGTGCCATAAATATTAATGTCAGACTTCAGAAGTTGACAATTCCTATTTTGTTGACATATTGCGGCCGCGTTGGCATTTGTAACTTCTCGATTTGAAAGGGTGGCGAAGGGTGGCAAAAGGCTGGGGTGGGGGCACAGATGGGCGATGGCGGTGACCTTTACCTGCTCTTCCGCAGAGATGTGATTAATGGCTGTTTTGCCATCCGCCTTCGCCGGGTAATTAATCGGCCTCTCGCACAAGCGCACGTACACACACACACACACACACACACACACACACACACACATAAACACACACACACGCATACGCACTCTTTCTGTAACTGCAGTATTTTCAGCGCCTATGCATTTTTACGGACGCAGACCACACGTTAACGAAGCTGCGGTGCCGTTAGGAGTCGCGCGCGCCACTGTGTTCCCGTGCCGTGCGCACGTGACCCTGCTGCCGTGTGTGTGAGGTGACACGTGGTGGTGTGCGTGTGTCCGCAGGTGGCCTGCCTGATCCGGGTGCCCACGGAGGTGGTGAAGCAGAGGACACAAGCCTGCCCGTCTTCCAGCTCGTACAGGGAGCTGGTCCGCACACTGGGAGAGGAGGTACTTGCGCCGCGCCCGCTACCGGTCCTGCCAAAACCACACCTCCTTTAATTCCACACTAGCTTGCCAGGCCGTGCGGTGAAAGCGGACGGCGGTCTCGGGGTTGTTGGAGACCAGGCTCGACGCAGTGCTAGGCGCTCTGTTGACAGCGGCGAAATGAGGAGACCTAGATGGGGGCGAACGCTCTCTGTTCTCATCAATAAACATTCTTACGGTCACTTTCTCTCCACAGCCGCACCTCAAACGGCCTTCTTTCTGTCCCTCTGTTGTCCCCCTTCTGACCATATGCACACACTGACTGCTTTAGGCCTGCCCTCTCTCTCTCTCTCTCTCACCAATTCTAACAGTCATCTTCTCCTTTGCTAGGGCTTCAAAGGCTTGTACAGAGGCTACAGAAGTACGGTTCTCAGAGAGGTAGGACTATTTCTAAGAACATTTGTCCCCAAAGTCTTCTTCTCTCCCCCCTCCAAATATTTATTCAGCTTTTGTCAGTGAAAATTTACTTTATGGAATCAATTAAACGTAGCTATTTGCAAAAGAAGGCTTTTGAGCATTGCACTGTTGCGGTGTTTGGAAGCGCTTGTGCATTGTTTGTGCTGCAGGCATATTTGTCTTGTTTAATGTTGGTCATTGATGTGTCCGAGCAGAGCTGTGCTGCAAATTAATTGAAACGTATAAAGATATAAATACGAAATAAAGGGAATCGCCATAGAATTTTGGTCCTTGACGCTCACCTTTATAATGAAACACTTAAACTCTCGCCTCGATTAATTACGTGGCGGCTAATGACATCTGCATGGCGTGTTAATGTTTTCAATCAATTCAGCCAGAGCACAGCCTAACATTGCTTTCAGGTGTGATTAAAAAAATAAAAAAATAATAAAAAGATTTTCATTTGTGGATTTTCAAAAGGATGAGTTGAAGAGATAAAAAAAAAAAGTGTAGTATATGAAGGTGACACTCGGTTTTTGTAATATAGTCCCTCGCTGCTGTGCTATTCTGTACTTATTTTCCACCTCACTAAACAGATGTTATTCACGCAAATTCCATCTGGACACAGGGAAGGCAAAAAAAAAAAAAAGGACAACAAGGCTTTCTGATTTCTCCAAGGGGTTCTGAATAAATGAATACATTTCGAACCTGCCGAATACCCTCTCTGCATACTAACGGGCCGATAAAATGCGGGCCAAGAAACTCCTGGGATACTCTTTGGGATTGGCTTTGACGTGTGTCAGGAAGGTAATTCATTTTCTGGCCCCACTATCTTATCCTGCGACGCGACCCTGTCAAGATAACTTTGTTTATTCAAAATGCCAGCCCCCTGCACAGGAGGTTTTAATTGGGGTCTACTCCATTATGTGTATTCATTAAGGGTCCTTCAAAAGTGATTTCTGATGAGATATTACGGGTTACGGAGGGGCAGCCCAAACCGCACCGGGGGCAAATTATTGGCAAAGCAGATGACGCCCGTGCCCAGAATCGAGTAGGAAAAGCGTTTTTCTGTACAGCCGGTGGGGCTGAGGAAGGTGGATGAGATCGTTTTTAAGAAATCGCTTCACAAAGCAAGCGAGGCGAAGGTGTCACGTTGGAGCATCTGGGGTGTGGTGTGCAGTTCACTCATTTGATCGGTAAACTTGACGAATCTCCCATACGGGCTGTCCTAGGCACTTTAGTGGATCGAGAGAGTCACTCTAATCACGGTAAGAATCGGCTCAAAATTCCAAATCCAAACGATTGAACTGCGACACTATGAAAGCTACTACGGCGTTCATCCTAATGTTGCGTGCCGTATTGCGCTTCAGACACGTAGAATTGTGTGATTCAATAACTTGAAAGACGATTTGAATAGGATGACTTGTCCCCCCCGATAATTTAGTCACTCCTTTTAGACGATTTGCAGAATTTCATGGGATTTGAAAATGTTAGGCATAATGTTTTTTTAAATTAATTTATTTTTTTAACCTTTATTTAACCAGAAAAGCCACATTGAGATTAAAAATCTATTTTTCAAGTGTGTCCTGGCCAAGACAGGCAGCAAGAAAACAATTAGTTGCAGACATACAAAACATATAACCTATAACAGAATCAAAGTTTAAAATAGAAAGAGAAAAAAAAAAAAAAAGTATATATTTAAAAAATAACACAAGATATTTACAAGATTTGTATGACTTCAGAGGGAAATGTTAGATATGACGCAGAGGGAAAGTTGACAAGGTGACATTTTAAAACTTTCCGTTCCATGCAGATCAGGCAAGAAAAGGGCCAGATTTATGTACACATTAATATTTTCACATTAATAAATTAATATTAGTACCTTCCACCCAGTTTCACTTAAGTGTGGCACTGGATGGGGAGATGCAAAAGTCGAATAAAAAAGCTTTGAGAATTGCGATTGAATAATATGTCAATACATTTAAAATGGCTTGAACTGAAGACATGCATTTACACAATGTATTTTCCAAGCGTGCACAAATTAGAGTTTCACTTCATGTCGTGCTATGTCTTTTGTTATCTCTGATGTACCATACGTTCTTCAACGTCTTCTTAGGGACATGCATTCAGGCTTTAACCACTAGCGATACGGACGATCAAATCATTTGTGTTTAGTTTTTAATTCGCTTCTAGTACCCCTCAACGTTGAAAGAAAATATTGAAATGCCCATTTAATGTCTTTTTGATTCGGTTAATTAAATTGAAATCCAGCAAATGTGGTAGATTAACCACTTCATTTATCATGGTGAGTTTAACTTCAATTGGTGCTAATTAGCCAACATGCTTTTTTTATGATGTTCTCATTTTGTTGTGATGGAGGTCGGCTCCCTGCTGGTTTTAGGTTACATCTCTTCTGGGAGGTCGTTGCCTGTATGGTGGATTGCATCTTGTTTTGATTTTCTTTCCCCTCCCAGTGACATTGATCTGATTTCTCCTTTGTCTTACTGCACTGTAGTTCCAAAGCTCCAAGTGAAACAGTTCTGAGATGACACTACTATGTGCACACACTAGAGGGCGCAATGCACTTAACATTTTTCTCATACACCTGGGCTCTTCTCCTTCTCCAGCTTACCAAACAGACTTCATTACATTTAAGAAGTGAAAATAGCTTGATGGAATGGATAGCCCTTTTCTTATGCATGTTCACTGACTTGACTAAGCTTTTCATTCTGTTCCTGTAGTTTGTGTCTTTGTGACATTGTGATGAATCTAAAATGTGGCCACACTTGTACATAAATGTATTAAAAGTGTGATTTCCTGAGAGTACAACATAAAGTTGAATATTTGCACTTTTTCATTTTGAAAACACATTGGGCATATTGCAAGATTGTTCCTGAATGAATCTTTCCTCGAAGCGAAATGCATGTCCTTGACATGACTAGATTTGCAGATGCCATGTTCTACCCTTTAGTGATGTCCCAACTTGAACGCTATTGCATGCTGTCTGGTGGTTCCCTCTCAGGCCTCCCAGCATGCTTTGCATGCGCTCAGCTTAGGTCCTCTTCCTGCTCGAGAAACCTGCCAGAGCTGCGTCTGACAGCAGCAAACCCGCGTGATTTATGCTCTCCCTGCGCTCTTCAGCATAGCATGCGCTTCGAGATAACCTCCTGCAATTCAGCGTTTTTAACAGACGTGATCGCAGCGCGTCCGAGTTTAGCGGGGGGCGGTGGGGGTGGTTAGAACTAAAACACCTACGATTTGAGTGTTTCCACACAATGAGCCATTTTCACTGGTTTCCCAAATTGTAGTTCAGCTGGCTCGAGGGATGATAAATTGGTGAACTCTGAATTGGATTCATTATAGAACACAAAATAAGACATAAATAACATAAAATGCAGACCGTGAGGAAATTTGTGAATTCCTGTCTGCAGGAAAGAATTATGCCATTAGACATCATTAGACACGTGCGCTGAAAGAATTCCTTCACAAACTCCGAAGCCCCAAACCACCGGCACCCCCCAAAGGTCCAATTGAAAAGGGGAAAGCAACAGCGTTGGTGGGGCAGATTTGCCCTCCGGTCCAATTTGTTCAAATGATCCCTCTGTTTATTTTCCTGCTTCGCATCTGTTCCGGTGGATTGTTCTGAAGCAGGTGGAACATGCATTCACGTCTGCATTTGAACTGCAGGGCAACTTGGAATGTTCTGGTCCTAACTCGCCCAACAAGCAATTCATTTGGAAGACGTCTCCGTTTCCTTATTGCTGTGATATATCCTGTGTCCTTAACCCTGCCATACCTGACATAAAAACTACAGTCAGTCCTAGACTTTAAACCTAGTTATTTTAAGGTTTTTTTCCCCTCTCTCTGTCTCATTAATACGGAGAGAGCCCGTTTGAAAGCTTTTTCTGTATTTATTTTATTCCCTTTGAAAAGAATTTGAATCACTTAATAAACTCTGAATCCCACGAAAGATCATGCCCTTACTCCTTAATTGTAATCCTGTATGAAATATCTTTTTATATCACATACGAAGCTTGCGGTTGCCTTCGTTTGGCTTCACCGTGCTCAAAACAACGAATAATCTCGACATTTTACGGTGGAAATGTCCGAAGAATTGATTCCCGCATTTTAATGCGTTTTCGAGGCCGATTATACAGTCCTCTGCTTGCGTTCGGTTTTGAAATACGATTTTATACGCATTGCCTCACTCGGGCAATTTATGTGTCGTTATAGTTAATGTCGGGTCATGCCAGCCAGTCTTACCGAAGAGAAAAGCTGTGGAATTTAAAATCACCCTTTTAAGATGTTTTTTTCCCCCCTCTCACCTCTGTAATGCTTGCAATTAGGCTCGCGGTGGCCGCATTTGGCCGGCCCCGTGCACGTTTGACAGTTTAACGCTGGTTTCTGCGGGCGCTGTTCTTCCTCACCTGATCGTTTCGCACACCGCGGAGTTAAAGGGATTTGCATGCAACGGTGTGATTCCCAGCCTTGTTTCCAGGGGCAAGCAGCCCTCCGCGCAATCATGCGATAGACGTGCCCCCGCCGGCTTGATCCTCAGGTTGACAAAGGGCACACGTTTTCGCCGATGTGGCGCAGAGCGGAGTGTTGCTCATATCCTGTCCGTGTTTACACTGATCCATACTGGATTTTGTTTATAGCCCCTCATCTGGCCCGGCTGGTAGGAGCGGAGCTGAGTTTATTTTGCAGGGCATATACGAAGGACCATTTGCACAGCACGTGTGAGGCAATGGACGGAGGCCGGTGCACTTCAGAAGAGAAAAACTCCATTACATATATGTGTATGTCTATTTATATACAGTGCACTGTGCACGCTTTGAAATCAAACGCTTGCGGAATTATGCGATTATACCGCAGCGATCCACATCTGAGGTTGCTAGATTACAGAATATGGCAGTGATTTTGTACGTCCCAACTTTATGCTAATACGTGTATTGTTTCACTTGTAGTATCTGAAAATTGGAATTAATAGTCTTTTTAAAATACACACATGCATACATATATATGTATCTATGTGTATATATATATATGTATATATATACACACACACACAGTGCGTATAAAAAGTATTCACCCCTTTTGGCACTTTTCACATTTTATTTTCTTACTTCATGGAATCGAAATGGATTCAATTGGGATTTTTCTTGCCACTCAACGATGAATACGTTTTATACACACTACATATACATTTTCCCTAAAGGAAACAAAACATTGTGCGGTTTTCAAGCAAACCGATAACGCTTGTCGAGTATCCGGCTCCATCCGCCGTCAGCTTGTCAGTCGATTGATCAATGAGAGGACCTGAAGGTGGATTATGGGTAATGATGGCCTTTGTGCCTTTGACCTGCGACTTGACCGTCTGCAGAGCTCCGACACGGTGCTTTCAAAGGAGGCCCTGTAATCAGATTCATGTTGAGAGAGAGAGAGAGAGAGAGAGAGAGAGAGAGAGAGAGAGAGAGAGAGAGAGAGAGAGAGAGAGAGAGAGAGAGAGAGAGAGAGAGAGAGAGAGAGAGAGAGAGAGAGAGAGAGAGAGAGGTAGGGGGTAGGGGTAGGGGTTGGGGGAGGGTGGTGGCGGTGGTGGTGCAAGGTGAAGCTTCCGTTCTCGTTGGGGAGGAGTACCGTGCCTGCTCTAATCTGGCCGCGTGTAAAGTGATATCGGTGTTGGCGCTGGGACCGGAGATGTGGCGTGGAGGAGCCACAGCTGCTGCAGGTTCCGTCTCGACCCCGGAGCAGCCTGTTTGCACACTTCTGCCTCCGAGAGAAAAGACGGGTTTGATAATCACCCCCTGCTGCTGCTGCTGCTGCCGCGGTCTTGTACATGCCCCTCACTAGCGCCACCTGCTGACGCCCATGCCTGTCTATATTTGGTGTATCCGGGAAGACAGCCGGTCATTATTTTCAGTATCTTTTAGACTAAAGGATATTGCAATCTCTCTTAAATTAACTGAGTGAGGTTACGCTGTGGTAGTGGCGGGGGAAAAAAAGTATAACACAACTGTGTAATGAAGTTGAGATATAATTTTGAAAAACAAACATAATTATAATGTTATTAAATAAAGAAACCCTGATTGCTGACATTAAATAATGAAAGTGTAGACTTCAAAATCTCGCTCAGAATCAAAGACGTTTAACCCGCGTGTTAGTTTGTCGGGTACTGCACCATCTGAACCCGTGTGGAGCGTCTCGTATCGTTACAGTTACGTAGACATGCAGTTCATCGCTGGAATTATTGATTTATTTTAAATTCAGAGTAATCCCTCTGTGTCATTTGGGATCAGTTGACAGTTTGCCATAAACACCATGGAGGCAATGTCCACTTTTTCTGGCAACGTCCACTTGCACTCATTATGCTTCAGCGTGACTAATATTGTGTCATATCAATAAAAATGGGATGACAGGCCTTGTTTTGGACCTAGTTCAGCAGCTCTGGGCTCTTGCAGTTTTGGGAATAAGCCTTATGGCCATGGGGGTGGGGGGTTGGGGGGTGAAGTAAGCTTCCCTAATAAATTTAGGAGGACATTAGTGTGGGCTGAACGCAGACCCACGCACACAATACATTGATTGTAAAGAACCTGGCCAATCATCAGCATCACTCTGTCCGAACAGTGATACATGTCATCATGTATCACATCGTCATCAGGCAGGCAGTGTGGTATAATGGTTAGGGAGCTGGGCTTGTAACGTTAAGGTTGCAGGTTCAATCCCCAGGTGGGACACTGCCGTTGTCCCCTTGAGCAAGGTACTTCACCTGAATTGCTTCAGTTACAATCCATTTATACAGCTGGATATTATGTAAAGAAATGTAAAACTGTAAGTCGCTCTGGATAAGAGCGTCTGCTAAATGCCTGTAATGTAATTCTGAGCACTGGGGATTCAGTACTGTGGAGTCCTGTTGTGTGTATTGCCAGTGAGCACTCCCGCACACAACTGCGATTGCTCCATCACAGACCTAATGTACAGTGGTTGTCTGTGGCTCAGTAGGTAGAGCGTTGGCAACGCTTAGGTTGTGGGTTCAATCCCCACTGGGGCCACATATACTGAAAATGTATGCATTCACTACTGTAAGTCGCTTTGGATAAAAGTGTGCTAAATGGCGTGTATTATTATTATATTGTTATTATGTACGAACAAGGTCACCGCATGCCCTTCGTTTGTCTTTACGGGTAGTGTCCAAAAAGGTGGGAACACCGATATGATGCGACTGTTGTGTCCCGCTCTGTGCAGTTCTCCACGGGCCGTTCTCGATGGAACCGACTGATTGAAACGTGCAGTCAATTGATTTAAGAGTCGCTCGCCCGTTTAGCCTTGCACCTCACCTAATGAGCAGGCGTCGCGTCCCGGCAGTGTGCGCTTTCGGCCGCGGTCGCCCTTTGTCGATGACGTCTTTCCCTCAGAGTCCCGTGCTCGGGACACCGTTCCTCGCGAAACGTCAGCAAATTGTGCTGTCCTCATCGCCGAAGCAGTCACCCCTCTTAAGAGTCACTGCTTTTACCGGCAGCCTCATAATCCGTTATTGGTCGGAATGAACACTCATTCTTAAATAGCGTCGTATAAACACCATCATCGTAATAGAGTAGCCCGTACGGGCCCTCTCCGCGTGAAATGTTTTTGAGAACAGCCTGTACTGGAGAATGTTAGCCTAATATAGTACTAATAGAGTACTTTGTCAATCAGAATACCTTTTCTGTGTACATGGCATCGCATTCGGAAACATGGCAGCGAAAGTAAACAGAATGGTCCGATGGGGAAAGACCAGTTCTGTTTTGACATGATCAAATGCCTCGATGGTTGTAAAGTTTAACGAGGAGTTACGAAAGCTTTCTCTTAGTTTTTCCTCTCTCTACCCGTTAAGCACTTGCAGTACGATGATATGTCGTTGAGCCAGTCTAATTCTCAACAACAACAGAAGAACCGTGCAAAGCAAACTGCATTTTTACAAGTCATTGCAGCGTTGGCGTTGCTCAATAAGGGACACTGCGCAAGTGAAAAATGGTTTTGTTCAGATGACGTGATTCAGACGTGTAAACGTATTCCTCCATAGCTCACTTTTACTTTTCAGGTTTCATCTGATTGTTCATTCGGGATAAATGAATTCTGACTGCTCAAATATTTGCCATGTAACCCTAGGAACTTCTTCTAGCCATGCTTGCCATAATTGTAGGCAGCCAGGCCTGCACAGAGTTTGTTTACACAACCCTGAGTATGATGGGATGTTAATTACTTCATTAACTCAGGAAGTGTTACCCAAGTGTTTCCATCTTTTCGGCCACTACCTGTATGATAATACAATTATCATTACAAGTCTTGGACTATAAGCTAAGCTGTGTCTATGCAGAACTGTTTCAGCGCGAGTTTGAGGACAGAATAACTGCAGGTTCATGGTAGTCCTCACAGCCGTTGGTGTGGATGTGAACACAACTGGATTAAGGTGTAACAGAAAGGGGGCATATCTCCTTGTCCAGACCCCCCACTTCCTCTGTAACATTCCTCTTTTGGATGTTTTATGTTCATGCTACTGTTTTTATCATTACTTGCAACAAAATATTTTAAATATATTCAATACATGGAAATTGATTCTACAGCATTCAGTTGCTATGCGTGGCATGACTAAAATGACAAATGAGTTCTGTTTTGGTTAGGTTATATCATCTGTAATGTCTCACTGTATTCTGTCTTTGTAAAGGGTAATTCAGTTGGGCTTGTTGGTAAATTAAAGGCAATATTTCATATCCTCCATTAAAGAAAGGGATCTGGATTAAATCAAAAGCTTAACTATTGCTTTGCCAATGCCGAACCCAGATCTCGGTATTTATCTTTGAGCAATTTCAAAAAACGCTTGAAGTCATCAGACATAATCGTTTTTAATTGGACAGAGGATCGTGGAAATGTAGCTTTTTTGTTATGTTACGTCAAGATTCTGTGCAGAATTAGTTCACAGGAAGTTGTGCCAGTTCTTCTCTCCTCAGGAAAAAACCCCCCAACAGACATATTTGACACTGCCGCTGCTGCGGAAATCAATAATGGGTTGTTGTCAAAGCTGTGGACGACGTTGCGAATGCTAGGGAGGCTGCGTTAACGAGTGTATCGGAACTATTTCTGCTCTCTGGGTTTTGCTTGCTCCCCGCAATTTTCTGGACGTTTGCCTCAATCCAAGCAGAAAATGATCTCAGCCCACATGTGTTTACAATAAGGCCCGTGGGCCTAGCGGGGAACACACAGCTCAAGGAGGCTTCCACTACCACGTTTCCCCAGGCACCGCGACCTAAACGGATAAACGTATGCACAGTTCACGACGAGCCGCTAGCTCGCCCATTTATTCGAGCCATCAGCGCGTCTATCTATCTCTTGGACGGAAGCGAAATAAAAGGTGACGTTTCGTACACGCTGCATAACCTTGCCCACATGCGATTACGCAGTCGTGTTTTATTTCAGCGAAGCGAAACCGATTGTGCATTTCCAGTGTTTTGATGGTTCGAAGAGGGATTTCGGAAGTGTGCGGAGCGTTCATGAAAGGCGATGCGCTGTAAATTACTGTGAAGTTAACCTCTAATTACAGGGTGAGCTGGTGAGCCTGGTGCTTGAGTGATTTATCTTCCCAATTTTATGCATTGCTAGTATTCAGGTGAGTGTTGAGTACTTAGGGCTGAGTGTTCGAATCCCAGGTTTTACACTTAAGGTACACGTGGAATTTAAATTGAATAAATATAAATGTATTGACATTTGTAAGGATCATAAAATGCTGCCCTGCGCAATCCATGTGCGTCACGATAAATAAATGAATATCCCTAGATGAAGGATTCTTCTGAACAAATGCATTTTAGGTCTTAATTTAATTATTTACATACACTGATTTATTATACAACATGTCGGGATAATCACAAGGACGTAATCGCCATGGAAATCCTGTTCACTGATGACTTATTCTGAAATATTTTTTATAGTACTGTATCATTATCAGTACACGGGGATTATTTTCAGTTTCTCTCAAACATGATTTGTTTGTATATGTTCCAAGGGTGAAATGTTTCTAATAGAATCTGAGAATCTCGAATTTCCCCAGTTTCCAGTCATTTGGTTACCATGCCATACCAAACCGTAGATCATCTTTGTTGTTGAGGACAAACAGTGCAGTACTGTTTCGGCGCTGTTGCTGGAGGTCACGTTCCCGAATGTTTTTGAGATTCCACAGTGAAAGCACCTGCTGAAGCCATTGATATGTGACTACACTGACACTAATATTTACTTAAGCTCAAGTAACAGCAATGGAGGCCTGGAAACATCTGTAGGAAGCTGCAGGAGCTGAGATGAGACCATGACGCCGCTGTCTTGTATCAGAAAAATGCCCATGTGACCTCTCGCCTCCAGAAGACCGCTCTCTAGAGTTCACGCACGGAATTGCACTTTTGTGTCCACATTTTGTTATTATTTTACATTGCGTTTACATTTTAGGCATTTAGCAGACGCTCTTATCCAGAGCGACTTACACAGTTTACATTTCTTTACATACAATCCATTTATACAGCTGGATATTTTACTCAAGCAATTCAGGTTAAGTACCTTGCTCAAGGGTACAATGGCAGTGTCCCACCTGGGAATTGAACGAGCAACCTCTGAGTTACAAGCCCAGCTCCCTAACCATTACACTACACTGCCAGCCTTCAATTTTGCCTTCAATTACATTTTATCTAAGTGTAAGCAAGGGCCAATACGTCAGCAAATGTCAGGTTCAGTTACAGCAGGGGGTGTCTGTATTCCCAAAGTCCAGATCTGGGGGCCGAGCAATGCCTTAGAGATGCGAGATTATTTTGTTAGCTTTGCTCTATTTTGAGCATCGCTGCGATTCCCAGCTGATAAGCAGGATTTTTGTTTATATATTTTGCTGGATCGCAGTTTGAGTATAACTGGTGTCTTGGAATAGTGCAATGGTTCCTGTTCCCCATTGCCCTGGTCTTGGCACAAAGAGCAAATTCTGGCGTTATGATGCTTGTTTGAGAGTATGCCGAGAGACCATTTCAGACACAGCGCCGAAGCTCGCAGGATTCCTCTCGCGAACGTAGGGTTCCGACACGCCACCGCGCTCCGAACGAGAAAACACACTACGCAGCGACACGCCATCGCTTCAGGTGTGGAGGGACGTGAAATAAATGATCCTGTTCGTGTGAACTTGAAACCCTTCTTTGCTTTTTTCAGATCCTTTCTCCTGGCCTGTATCATCAGAGCTGCGATCTGTGATATCTCTCCACACGACTGTCATCACCTAATTGTGTTATCCCCGGGGCTGTCTTGTGTCATACCAGGAGATAATTAATTGGCTAATGAAAATACTCTCACTGACATCATTCGTAGCGAAAGACGCTCTGGAGCGCTTTGTTACCTACACAAAAGGCATGCAACTAGCCACTGGGTTTTCTAGAGAAGGCCCATATGCAGGTATTTGTGTCTGTGTCTGTGTGTGTGTGTGTGTGTGTGTGTGTGTGTGTGTGTGTGTGTGTGTGTGTGTGTGTGTGTGTGTGTCTTGGGATACTGATGTGTGTGTTTGGTTTTTCGATGTTTAGGCAGCTGATTATTTTGTTTGATTCTTTGTATATATTTTATTGGATGATATTTCCTTTAAAAAAAAAAAAAACAGTAAATATTTAAATTCCCGAATGATTAATGAAACATTTCCAGGTAGGTTACAGTGGGGACCCTGTGTTATACTAGGAACAAATGTAGACCGGCAAGGTTATTTTTTTATTACATTTTTTAAAATGGGGTGAGGTTTGTCTCTGCTTCTTTCTTTTTCATTGTTGCATCAGGCGTCCGTACTTAAAACAACAACACCATACCATCGCAAGCCAACTAGGCCTTTAACAATGTAAATATTATGGGATGTTTCTGGGAATCATTTCTCTCATGTCGTTGGAATTGCACTCTTGACTATTTGCCAGAGCGCCGATCCAAGTACCCCAGAACAAGTCCTAATTTGTTTAAAATATTATTACCCTGTACCAACACTCCTTCCTCCCCGGGCCGATTGGAACAAAGGCCAGGCGAGCCCTGATTGGCTGTTTTGACATGCCGAGCCACAGCTCCAGTTTTGCTTGTTTAAACACACTCTTTGCTCTGGCATTTGGAGCTGTCAGGTGGAATTTTTCAGCAAGTGCATTCAGAGTCAGACTTAGCTGCTTTGTAGGGTTTAGCCCGCTTTTGTTTTTCCCACTCACCGAAGAGCGCTACACTGTGTACTGATACTCCGTAAACACGGGCCCCTTAAATTGAGTAAATGTTAAAGGCAGGAAATAAAAAATACTGCGAGATGAGGCGATAACAGGAGCGTTCTCGAGAACGCCGTTCTTTTAGCCTGGGATTTTAAGATGTTCAATATTTTTTTTATCTCAAGGACTATTTTGAAGATAAGGGGGTGCTTTTGTAAATTAAATTAGCAGCGTGATGTTGACTCTTATGATGATGTTGGAGAGGGAGGTATTGTGCTCAGTACTCAGCCATGTCAATGCTACGTACGGTGTGCGTGTGTGTGTGTGCCTGTGTGTGCGTGTGCGTCTGTGTCTGTGTGCGCGTGCGCCATATGACCTGGGGCCATATGTACAAAGATTCTAAGAGCAGGAGTGCTGATCTAGGATCAGGTTTCCCCTGTCCATATCCGTTACGAGCTAAAAAGCTAAACTGATCCTAGATCAGCACTCCTACTCTTAGAATCTTTGTACATATGGCCCCAGGTCTCCAGTCAGTCTTCCCAGGCAAGACTAGATGGGCATCGGGGGGCTTGTAACACACCACAGCACACCTCTATGGCCTCACTTATGAAGCCTGGGGCAAACAAAGGCGACAGTGTAGGACCAGGAAGGCAGAGTTATTATTCAGTCTATTTATGTTTTTCTTTACCTTCACAAGACTCCCAAAGACATCTGTATACCCCTGTATCACCAATGCTGTCCCCAGTTTTTCCAAACGGTTTCCAATCTGTCTTTTTCCAGCTATAATTGCTGACCCGTCACTATATTATCAACACTTAGTCCTTATCCGTTGTCTAAATGCAGCTTTAAATTATGTGGTACAGCTTCTCTAATTTAAAGCTAGTACGTTCCTAATTATTGTGCCGATCGCAATTGACTTCGACAATAGCGTAAATCCTTTGGACAGTCGCACAGCTAAACGGTCGTGGCGAATCGGCGTGATGACCGAGCAGGTAGACGGTGAGCACTTGGCCTTACTCTACGCCGGGGGGGACTGACCGTTTGATCTGTGCCTACGTTTCCTGTCCTCACAGCGGTGTAGGAGAGAGCATGATTCACCCGGGCTGGAGACGGAGGCAGCACTGAGCTGTCTGTATGGGTCTGTTGCCCGTCACGGACGTATTGGCACAGCGCCTACCACATATCTGTAAAAGGGCTTCTTACATGCACAGACTGTACGGAATAATAAATCATTGGTGGAATAAACAGGTCGGACCTCTCTCTGCTTTATTAACATCGATCAGTTTGCACAAATGCAGGAGACGTCCAACGTCTCAACTGAGCGGTTTATAGAAGCGCTGCTAAGGCATGCAAAATAAGTACAACACCATATAGGCAAATAAAACTGCATTTTAAAATGCACTTGTATTGGTATTCTGCGAAAATATCGCTTTAGAGTAGCGAGCTATAATGTATGCAAACTGCACCTGTGTGTTTGCATTCGCGTGGGCGTGTATGCGCGCCATCTGCATTTTAATAGTCCTCGCGTTGATGGGCGTTTAGCGTTTGTGCATGTGCGCTCGTCGGACGGGGGTGGATGTAGCCTAGACGGAGATATGGATGTGAATTATGCGGATGTCTTGCACGCAGTCGTACGCGGCATGTGACCTGACAGCATTAGCAGGTAATAAATGTGGGATTAAGCCGGGGCTGTAGATTTCCTGGGCACTTCGCGTCTTCAGATGGCTCATTGTTATCCTGTTTCCTGCTAAATCAGGCACTGCTGATGGTTTCGCCATCTGATTCACATCTGCTTCCTGTTACACAATCTCTCCATTCTTCTAGGATCCTCTCCTCTTTCTGGGACTCAGAAAATCTCTTCATTATTCAAGGCTCCACTCCTCTTTCTGAATGATGGAAAATCCCTTCGTTCCTCTCGGCTCCTGTCCTGATTCTTACATGTTTTCCACACGGATGGTCGTTTTTTTTTATGGGTTTGGGGGGGAAAATAGAAGAAAAAAAAGTCACATTCCGTTCTAGTCGATGGTGTCTGCTACACCACCCCTGCTGTGGGCTTTCCCCTTTGGGGAGTAAGGCTCTGCTTGCTGTGAATTTTGTTGTGTCCCTTGGTGGTTTTTATCCTCCCAGGGTAGGAATCCATCAGTAGCCCAGAGACCCACCCCAAAATTGTGTGTGGTATTTGCTTCTGGTATGGAAACATGATGGAACAATTGCGGCTATCATACAGTGAATTTATTGTCAAAGGCAAACCTTAGTTTGGGTGTGTGAGATTGTGTGAGAAACATCTCTGTTCAGATCTTGCCATCTCTCTTAGTCAGAAATCTGTTTTCCACTCTCTGTGTCACAGAAAATGTAAAAAACGCATACGATATCCTCCGTCCATAAATTCCGAGATATCTATTCATCTCAACCCGTTTCTCCTTTCTCATTTCAGAAATGTCTGTGTTCCTCTACAGTGCTTTCCTCTTTCTGTTTCAGACTCATTTCTGTCTTTGTCACTCTGCAATCTCTCTATCTTTCTACACTCGTATACAAACGAAGACTTGACCCCAATGTTGTGGTATCCATGGTCTCACTTTGAGAAGAAGGTCCTTTGCCTGAATTTCTACATGCGTGCAGAAAGGCATATGGGCCCAGCTATTAAAATGGATCAGAAATATGTAGTCCATCATAAATGCTAATAAATACAAAAAACGAATGATCACAAGAACTATATTAGGTACTTGTAACACGTTCAACACAATGTTACACTGCCAAATTTGCAGTGTGTAAAAAACAAACAACAGGCCAGGCCTCGAAAAGGAGATTAACGACCGATTTTATTGGTGAATCGTACATTGGTCGAGCCCTGCTCAACCCCGCTCGACCAATGTACGAGAACACAGCCATGTCCCTATTTTTCATCCTTTTGTTTTTACTGTCCAAAAGTGGTGGGCTCGTTTTGCCACACATCACACATTTTGTTTTCAAATGATAACTGGAAAGCAACTCTCTTGCCATTGTCTTATTGTCATATCCATGTCATTCAGGAAATTTGAGAAAATGTGTATAAAAATAAATGGAACTAAATTCAAGAGTAGCCTTAGGTTGGTGGCTCAAGGTCCTCCATTGAGGGTGTGGTCATGCAGTACTGTTAAGATTGTAGGAGTTTGCGTTGCTGCCATCTAAAAGTTGTAAAACGAAGCCGGGAGGCCGAGACGTTTGCCCGTTTCTGCAACAAGGGGTCTGTATGTTCCCCCCACTCGTCTCGCTGCATCAGTATGCAGGCAGCGCAGTCTGACCTATTAAAGTCATTTGTCAAATTGCAGGCAACTGCAGCTCTGCAATCAGGCTCAATTTAAATTAATTTGGCATCTGTTTTCCTGATTCCAAACAAGCGCTAAGGACTTGTGACAGTGCCTAGCACCTCGGAATACTAATGCTCTCTCCAGTAACCTTTTCGCAAAACAGAGTGACAAAGTACGGCAGTCTTTATCTCTGCGTGATGGAGTACCTGGCAATCATGCAAATTGACACAAACCCCCACCCCCAACCCCCCGCCCCCGCCCCCGCCCCCACCAGCAAGACCTTGTGACACGTAGTCATGTGATCCCGTGTCCTTCTGGAATCTTGACTCGCCAGCGGAATGGCACAAGTGTATGAGCTGTGGCACGGCGGAATAGAGGGCGTGTAATCGAAAGCCACAAGTGTCTATGCTCTGCCACTCTTACTCTACACTGTCACATAAGGAAATTAATAGTTTGAATTAGTTTACATTCAATCTACACTGTGGTTGGGTAAAAATGTTGCAGTTAACCCTGCAAAAAGGTTGTGTGTCTCGTTTCGTCTCACCTCCTCACGGTAATCTGTTTGTAAATGAATAAATGCAGATATACTTTTCAGCTTGTGAAGCTGAGATGAAATGCATACTGGCTTTTCAGTCATTACCTGTCTGTCCATAGACGTTGTACACCATTCGAGGCACTTGGCGCATCAGTTGCGCTTGCTCTGGTCATTCGGACACTGAAAGGTTGGGGGCCCAGTGTCCCGTTGAGTGCTTGCACGGTGCTCAGTAGTGCATAGGCTGATGCAATAATGACCCTGCGATGGTCCCGCAGTCCTGCTTTTGGACAGTTCTGCGTATCAGGCGGTCCTGTGCGGCTCGGTAGGTAGAGCATGGAGCGTTGACAACGCTTAGGTTGTGGGTTCCCGTTCCCTAGAGGTGTCCTGGCCTGGTCACGGTTTCCGTTCCGTTCAGTTCCACGTTGGCTCGTTTTTACAGGTGCTTCATTGCAGTATTTTTTTGCGCTGCACCTTTTATCCTGCTTTCGCCATAGCGCGTGCACGGTTTTGATAGCCCCGTTTGTCATTTCGATTTGGTACATTTCGCTTTGACATGTTGTATTGCGTCATTTCATGACATCTGATTCAATGTGTGTTTTTTTAAACATTTTTTATACGTGTCAGTAAGGGGGAGTTGTAAACAATTATAATTTTATCTCGGAGGTTCTTCGTTTTTATTAGATCTAGCCCGGTGTTGTTTTCATAGTCGCCATAGCCAAAGTCATGAAACGCACTGGCGTAATGGATTCAAGGAGGGGTTAGGAGTTGAAAAACAAGTTTGTCTTGCATTATACGGTATTTTTTTTGAGTAATAGAATAAGCATTGAAGGTATGTGCTTTTTACTTCAGCTGGCAGGGAGGGATCTGCATGTGCACAGCAGATTTGGAGTTTGCACTTTGCCCTCTGTGAATATTAATATTGCAGCGCTGCCCAGGGGGAATCGACTCTGCGCCGGTCTCCAACTAGCATGGCAAGGGCCGCGTTGTCTCTCTCTCTCTCTCTCTTTCTTTCTCTTCCTCCCTCTCTCTCCGCAGACCGGAGTCTCCTCTTTTTTGCACAAATCATAGCTAATCGCAGGTAACAGATCCTAAATCAGGTCCTCGTTGCTTCTGTCACTTCCACAAAGGAGCGCCCGGCCCCGTCGGCTTTGTTGTAAGCCTTACACGCTGAGTAAGTGGGTTATTAACATAAATCTGGCCATCTCTGACTTCGCGAGGCTTTGTCTCTGCCAACGGTGTTGTATCAATCCGTAAATCAGATACGACCCGTGTTCCGAGAATCCTCGCCTTCGCGAGGAACGAGAAACGTCGAATCGTCAAACTTTGTAATAAAACACATGTGGAGATGGTGGTCGGAACTTTCTCCCCCCGGTGTTGAACGCTGTGGCCTACCCCCTCGCTATGCAACAAATAGGCCCTGTAAATCCAATCTCACAGTTGATCTGTCACACTGCGGTTTGAAAAATTCTAGCTTCAAAAAAGGGCCATTTTGCTCAAACCATATATATATATATATATATCTCCATTTCACAATTGAGGGAGTTGTAACGGCAGACGAATGTATTTCCTGATTCGTGTTTGTAACGTTGTCCAGTTGAAAGTCGGAGGCTAAGGCTCCCGTGCCTGATGAAAACCTCCCCCCCGAAAGCTTTTGTTATTTGCGAGGCACAGAACGTCCTCTTCGGAGAGTAATGAGTTCCATCTCCTCGCCAGGTGATGTGCGAGCGTAACGGGGACGGGGACGGGACGGGGCGGGGGTTAGCGGGCACCGGGGTCGGAGCGAGAGGGGTCCGCAGCGGCGACCCGCCGTGACCTTTGCGCGGACGAGAAGAGAGAGAGTCCTCCTCTGCGGTGGAAGGCAGGCGTCCTCTGAGGTTTCAGCTTGTCAGCTCAGTGTACAGGAGCAACATCGATTTCCTCTCCCTGTCGCTTCCTGTCTGAGATGATAGCACGTTTCCAGTGGCAGGTGTCCGTCACATTCCTCCCGTCCCCGGGCCCGAACCACAGGCTCCTCATTTATTAATCATTAGTCCCGAGCGAGGGGGAAGGAGAACGGGAACAGCGCCACAGTCGTGCGCTCGGCCCGAGCGTCCACCTTATTTCGGATCCCCGGGTTGCGCCCCAAAGACCCTATTACTTAGGGTCGTATTGCACGTTTTGAAATTTCACCCGTCTGAAATCCGTCCCAAGTTGACAACGGGTAAACAAACCGAGCTCGGACGGCGTGGAAAAGTCGAGGAAATGACGGCGGAGGTTTTTTAGCGGACCTCGCCTGGAATGCGGCGGAAAAAAATGCACTGCCATAATGCTTTGAAAGCCCAAACACATTCGCTTTTGTGTGAGGAGAATATAGACACTTTGTCGCCATGGATTTTCACCACTGGAAAAGTGACCTCACCCGCCCGCCACCCGATTTGTTCCGCCTCTAAAGACAGATGATATCCTCTCCTCTCATCTTCATTGTGAGCGGCTTCATTATTTATTAGGTGATCAAAACTTGTTGCCTGCGAGACCTCTTTCTGTTCGTGCCACCGTTGCCACATCTATCTAGCTATTTATACGCCTGCTGAATAAACTGTCCAGAAATATCCAGGAGTCTCACTTTCAAAAATGCTGAATTGATTTAATTGGATATGAATCATGTTTTGAATGTATTTCGATTTCTTTTTTGCTTTCAGATTCCGTTCTCCCTGGTGCAGTTTCCTCTATGGGAATACTTGAAGGTACGTATATTTTTTCCTTCTCCTCCTTTCTTTAGCTTGTTCTTTTAATGATCCTGTAATAAAAATGACTGCCTTTATGTGAATTAACACATTTACAAGTCGATCCTGCCTCTTTGGAGACGTCTCTTTAGTAGCAGAGCTCTGAAATCATACTGCCGTTAATGGCGGCCGTGCTAAAGATTAAACGGAGTTCCCATTTGTCATGTGCCTCTCCGTGTCCGGACGTTTTTTTTCTTTTCTTCTTCTTCTTCCCTTCTTCCCTTCTTCCATTGTCTGCTCCCACTACATAAAAGTGATTTTTAATGCAGCGTTTGTGCGAATGACATCATGTTTCTCCAGCGAGGGCAGAAAATTCCATTAGCCTAACGGCTGGGCCCTGTGGAACGTGAAAAAGGACAATGGCGCGCACAGCTGTGGGAGAGACTGAATTCACTTTCTCGCCGAAATAAGAAATGTCATTCATGGAACCTTTTTTTTTCTTCAAAACTTTCAAAGGCATTCTCTCGGCCATCTGCGGGCCTCTCTCTCGAAAACCGTTCTATTGGTCGATCCCTGGAATTTTCCACTTTAGATACCATCATGGAACAATATTGTGGGCCCTCCAAGCCCAGACACTCGACCTTAAAATCACCAGATATTATAGAAATTAAAGCTCTAGTGAGATTTCGAATTTAATTCCTAGTGTAAGAATATCTGGTCTGATGTCTACTGTAGATATTTCTTGGAAAATCAGCTCAGAGTTTATAGTTAAAAAAAGTAGGCTGGGATTCACTCTTTAAGGGCAAAAGCTACCCAAACCCATTGGCAGGGTATCAGTGAATTTGTATGGGATGCCAAAACACTGTATAGACTATTTGATGCATTACTTTTTCTTTTTTTTCTCCTATGCTCCTGTCGATTTTTAAACTATTTTTTCATCTTGATGTAGATTAATCTGCACACGGGTTACTGCTCGAGTTGAAGTTAACTTGGCAGCAAAACGGAGCCTTTTGATGGTGTCCTATCATTGCAGTATTATGAAACACAGGTTAAATTATATATCATAGGGGTTGTAGGTCCAAGGCCATTGCGTTGCATGCCTGCTGTGCTTTAATGCTATAGACAAACAAGGCAAGCAGCCCATTTTAGGTGAAACAGGGATTCCACTTGTTTATTATTATGCAACATTATGCAGCAGGTGCTACCATACCATACAATACCATACGATACCTACCTTACAATAACTCAGCCCGGTGCATAGAAAGATCTTTTAACCAGGTGTAAGCTACAATACATGTATGGGTGACATCTTAATCATCATTAAACACATCAGAATATGTAGCGAACGTAGGTATTTATCAATTACGATCCGTTCCGTTGGACTGAGCGAAGCGATGACTTTTACCATGAAAATACACATTTTACTCCTTTTTTGAACTAGTGTTTATTGCCCCCTGTTCATTTTTACATACAAATAATTTTCCATATGCCACAAATCTTAGAGATTAAAGTGGGCAACAACTACATTAGTTAATTTCTCTATCCTTAAAATGATGAGTAAATCAAGTATAATGATATCCCTTATTGGAACCTTATTGGGATTGTCAGCCAATCGCGGTTTCGAACTGCGGCCGCAGTGGACAACCTGCATAATGGACGAATGCCTTTACCGCTACACCGCCCGAGCCCCCCCTTCCTTCCTCTCTTGATGAATGACCACATTTCTCTTTAATTCCCTTACTCATACCTACACTCCTGATGCATCTGTTAACTGAGCCTGAGCTAATCCTGTACCGTGAATATCATCTTTCAAATTAGACATTTACAGTGGGTATAAAAAGTATTCACCCCCCCTTGGACATTTTATTTTGTTACAACATGGAATCAAAATTGATTTAATTTGGATTTGTTGCTACTGATCAAAACAAAATACTAAATAATGTCAAAGTTATTTACCAATAATAAATTAAAAGAAACAGACAATAATTGATTCCATAAGTATTCACCCCTTTTGCTAAGACGCACCTAAATACACTCTGGTGCAATCAATTATCTTCAGAGGTGACATAAGTAACTGATTGGAGTCCACCTGTGTACAGTTAAAGTGTTTCAAACGATTTCAAACCAAATACACCTGTCTGTGAGAGGTCCCACAGTTGGTTAGTGTTTTTCAAAACAAGGGAGAGGATATAAGAAGACTTTGAATATCCCCCGGAGCACCATCTTAAATAAATGGAGAGAGTATGGCACAAGTGTGAATTTATCAAAGAACAGGCTGTCCTCCAACACTGAGCATCCGTGCGAGAAGGGCACTTATTAGGGAGGCCCAGAGGCCTATGGAAACCCGGATGGAGTTCGTCTTCCATGGCAGAGATGGGAGAAACTGTCCATGGGACAACAATAGCCCAGGCACTTCACAAATCTGCACTTTTGTCGCAGAAAAGTTGTTGAAGAGAACTCAAATGAAGTCTCACCTACAGATGGCAAGATATAGACAAGGAAAACCTGCTGCAGTCTGCCAGAGAGAAGGAGAAGATTTATATTGCAGCAGGACAACAACCCAAAGCATACAGCAAAGGCCACATTGGAGTGGTTTAAAAACTTAAAAAATCGATATCCTGGGGTGGCCCAATCAAAGCCCAGACCTTAATACCATTGAAAATCTGTGGAAAGATTTGAAAGTTGCTGTTCACCAATGGTTCCCATCCAACCTGATGGACTCAAGCAATTTTGCGAAGAAGAATGGGCGAACATTGCAGTGTCCAGATGTGCAAAGCTGGTAGTGACTCAGCTGTAATTGCAGCTAAAGATGCTTCCACCACGTGTTAAGTCAAGGGGATGAATACTTATGGAATCAATTATTGTCTGTTTTTATTTGTCATTAATTTTTTTTAAAGCTTTACAGTTGACATAGAGTATTTTGTGTTGATCAATGGCAAGAAATCCCAATTAAATCTTATTTGATTCCATGAAGTACAAAAATAAAATGTGAAAAGTGCCAATACTTGTTAATACCCACTGTACATACATAAACATTCTCACAGAGCAAAACCGGATTTTTCCTGAATCATGCCCCAAGCAGCATTCCTATGGCCAAACTTAAAAACGAACGTTTAACACTGGAGTTGGGAGATAAAATCACCTGTATCACCCATATTGCTCCAGTATTCTCATAACGTTGAGTGGGGTAAGCCAAGAGACATCATGCTACCAGACACCCCGGAAAACAGTTTTTTCATGAAAGCCCTTAGTGTGTGGCATTTTAATGTGCACAATCAACATCTGTTTGGAAGAGAACTGCAGTGTTTGTTTTTTACGCGCAGCCAGCTGCAGGCTTAGTGAAGGCGATCAGCACACGTCACCATATCGCCACCGAAGCGAGCGATCCGCCACCGAGCCTGCGCTTCCACGATGTCACACCGTTTGGGCTTTTTTGATTGGTGGGCGAGTCAAAGGTCCAATCATCAGTCTGGCGTGTCAGTTGAAAGGGAATGTAAGAGCAAGAGCAAAAGATCAAAGCATGCTAGTGCATCCCTGGGAAAGCTTCTGGGGGGCTGACCCCTCCCTGCTGACACGCCCCGGTCCAGTGAAGCCCCTCTCGGCGGGACAGGTGCAGGGGGAGCGGGGGTGCAGCTCGTGACTGCGTGGGCTTCCATGCGCTGCGGCCGGGCGGATTTACTTCCAATTTGTTCTTCATAAGGGAAGAGTGAGAGAGCAGGCTCCTGCCTTTGATGTGGAAAACAAAGTCTCCCATTCAATCTGCACCCTAATAGAATACACATGAGGAATCCTGGCCGCTCACTGAGGCTCAGCGTCTGCAAGAGAGATAGTGTGGTGTGTGTGTGTGTGTGTGTGTGTGTGTGTGTGTGTGTGTGTGTGTGTGTGTGTGTGTGTGTGTGTGTGTGTGTGTGTGTGTGTGTGTGTGTGTGTGTGTGTGTGTGTGTGTGTGTGTGTGTGTGTGTGAGTGAAAAAAATGCTCTGTTTGTGTGTATGAAGGAGATTGTGTGTGGTTTATTGGTGTTTTACGTGTGTGTGTGTGTGTGTGTGTGTGTGAGATTTTGTACGTGTGTGTCTGTATTTATATAAGATAGAGGGAGAAGGGATGGGGCCCATAGTGCTCTTTAAGAAAATAAAGGTAATTATTTCATGCTGTTCTTCAAATGGCCTACCTTAACCCATTCAGACCTAAAATGCCTGCTAAAAACGCCTATTAAAACCTAAGCAATTATTCTACACAACCTCTTAAAACCTGAGGGTTTTCTGGAAAAAATTTCAAAAAAAAAGCCGACACCAACGTGCACTTCATTTCCCCACGTCTATTTCAGCGAATCACAGCGCATTTCATTAATCGCAAAATCGATGCGACCTAAACGTCACTCCAGGTCTTAATGGGTTAAAGCAATCAGCCATTTGCTATTCAGGGTAGCTGAACAATTGTAGTGCTTTTTAAAAGAGGATCACAAATTATCTAGACCTCTCAGGGGAACTTGTAGTAACAGCATGAAGAGAAACTGATGTGTGGATCCCCAATTCATTTTCTTGTTGTTTTTTGTGTTTGAATGTTTCGTAATTCAAAATCGTTTGCTAGTATTTCTCCAAACATATTTAAACAAAAATAATGGTTTTGTGTTATTCATTTTTGTTTATAACTTGGATGCATTCTTTAATTTCAGTCTTTCATTTGAGAAAGATTACATAATGGGACACTAGCTGTGGCTGAACCTGTCAAACCTGAGGTTATACGTTTGCCTCAAGCTCTATGCCAAAGAACACTGAAGCGCAGCCTTCTCACGACTGGAACTGTGTTATTTACTCACATTATCTCCACGAATAAATACATACTGTTTTCTCTCTTGCAGTATTGGGGAGATTGCAGATCTCTTTAGCTCACTGTATTGGTCCACAGTCCTGTAAACTTATATAATAAAAAAAACTTCAGCTCCCCTTCCCCTAGGAAGTAATGATCTTTACAGATGGTAGGGTATAACTTTATCAGACTGTTCTGCTGACCTGGGGATTTTTAAGCTTTACAGTATTCCATGTGCAGCTCTCTCTCTCTCTCTCTCTCTCTCTCTCTCTCTCTCCCTCTCTCCCTCTCTCTCTCTCTATATATATATATATATGTATATATCCCTCTCTCTCCCCCCCTCTTCCTCCCTCTATCCATCCTTTCTTGCGGAGTGTCCTGTGAAGTTTCTTGGGAAAATAAGCCAATGACATCACTTTGAAAAGGGAACACAAAAATAGCTGTGTCGCTTGGTTCCCATCCTCCCGAGTGAGCCCGGTGGGGTTTGAGATGTGTTTAAATGTCTCTAATAACTTTGTTTCCCTCCTCCTCCCCTCTCTCTCTCTCTCTCTCTTTCTTTCTTTCTCTCTTCCCCTCTTTCTCTCCACAGAGTCTTTGGTCATTGAGGCAAGGTCACGCGCTGTATTCTTGGCAGTCGGCAGTGTGTGGAGCTTTTGCAGGTGCAAGGGATTATATGCTGTGCTGGGAAAGGCACTGGGAGGGGAGAAAAGCCAGGAATATATAAAGTTTACTAAAGCCGCATTCCTGAAAAATTCCGCACAGGTTGTCTAAGTCTTTCGGATTGTGTAACGGCGAGCCTGTCCTGATGAGGAGGCGTCCTACTACACAGGGGAGAGGGTTTCTGGTGTCCTTCCCCAAAATGGCCGTTGGGGGAGAGTGGCCTGCCCTGTGTACCGGCCCTCACAGCTGTTTGACCCACAATGCTCTGGGGCTCAAAGCCATTTCAGCAAGAGCCCATAAATCATAGCTCATGTGACAGCTCAGACAGACAGAGCAGATTCATGGTGGTGGGTCGGGATGGGGATATGGACAGAGTCACCCCAAGGACCCCGATTGTGGCTGCAGGCCACCCCACCTGGCAGCTTTTTCCACTGCAGCCGAGGGAGAAGGGGAAACACACTTTTGTTTGTTTCGTTATAAATGGAGCCATAGATAAGAACGTAAGAATACACAATGACGAGAACGGGCCGCTCAGCCCATCTAGGCTCGTCGTGTCCTAATCTAAAGAACATCTAGTACTGCGTCTAGCCTGGACTTGTATAGCCCAAGTGTTTCTGCCTCTACTACCCGACCTGGCAAGCTGTTCCAGGCATTGACAACTCTCTAGATGTATATTTTACATTAATTTGACATCATACATTTGCTTGCGAATTAATATTTTTACGTGGATCCTTGAAAATCCACAAATTCAGATATACATTGAAATGCACTGGACTTGAATAAGCATTTGTAACTGATTCGTTGTAATGGCTCATGAACAGAGACTGGGCATTGGGCTTATCTCGTTTATCTAGTGTGAACTTGTTTCACGCTGCATCGGGTGTGCCGGCGCCAGGCCCCCTGGTAGTTGGAGTGAAAGTACAAAAGGCGGTCGATAGCACTCGAGAAGGCACCGAACATGTGTGAGTTAAGAAGCCCCTTTTTGTTTTTACTCGTCCAGTCTGCCATGTAATGGGGAGCACATTATTGGCTGCCGAATACTACAGCTCAACCCAGAACAGCGGTGGATTACGTCACAGTTATAGGGCCATCCATGGAGACCATAACCATGGAGACCGTAACTGTGGAGACTATGCCGGGTCAGTGAGTTGTGCTGGCCGTGGAAGTTGTAGTCGTACAGTCAGTTGACGTGGGCTGAAAGCAGCGGAGTGTGGCAGATTCCACAAGTCAAACCATTGAAAACTGGCGGTAAAATAAAATTAAGCAAATTGACATTTTTGTATTATTCAAGATGGGACACCACCACCCCTCCTCCCCAAAAGATATGTTCCTTACAAAACATGTTTGTAACAGCATCACTTTCAGCTAAAAATTTTCCAGAAACTTTAATTAGACTTTTTTTTTTTTTTTGTCCCATATGTCAGTGTTTACAAAACGCAGTTGCTATGCAAGTGACGTTTAAAAAAGGCATGAATCGCGCTCAGGAGGTGCGAGGAGCTTTGGCCCTCCTCTCGCAGCAGGGACATCGCTGGCTCCCGGCTCAGACGTATCTTCCAACTTGGATCGCGTTCGATCCGACCAGGACTCACAGACGCTTACATATACTTTGATGGTCCTTGTGTCACTCTCCTGCCAGGAGGACATGGAGCACAGACAGACAAACGTCCATGTTCCAGGACGTTTTGTTGAGTGGGGTTGAGGAGGAGTGCATGGCTTGGACATGAGGCCTGTTGACAGGCAGCCCCAAACAGGTGCAATGGTTACAGAACTGCCTTAGTGCTGCACTGGAGCCTCCCTGTAGGCCCTCAGTTACACATTCATATTCCTGGCTCTATGTATTGCTATGTATGTATGTATGTTTATGTACATATACATATGTATTTAAATGTATATGCATGTATAGGTGTGTGTGTCATATTTGTATCATTTGTGTGTGACATATTACATTGAAATTATGTGTATAAGTTTCAAGAGGCATGACCTGAACAGAGTCCTGACTGTCATAAGTCAATCATAATAAATTAATGGCTTCAGACATCGCATCCTCACAATGTTTCCTAATGTGCGTGCGCGTGCGTGCGTGTGTGCGTGTGTGTGTGTGTGTGTGTGCGTGTGTGTGTGTCACTACCTGATTCCAGGTGGAGTTGCTGCCTTTGTCACGACACCACTGGATGTAGCAAAGACCAGAATAATGTTGGCAAAGGTAAGACAGACTCATGAACATTTGGGAGGTGTCGGTTGATGTGAAATGTCATCAGGCTGAGGACTAGGTGGAAAAAGCACTCCCTAATGCAGAGAAATCTGTAACGTAATGTACGTTTGGGAAACAAAACCGGGGCGAGTGACATATTCAAAGCCTGAATATGGAAATGCATGTTATATCAATCGTCCTCGATGCATGTTATATCAAGTTCTAGATCTGTTCGTTTGCTTAACCTTTTTATATAAGGATACAGCAACTGTAGTGATGAGTGTATGCAGGGCGAGCCCGCATACGATTACAGCTTACATCTCATGCTACGGCTTCTTGTCAAAGAGGACAAGCAGCATTTTTAAGTCACCCTGAAGTCATCATTGCAATCATTGCCATTAGCTATAACCTGCCAGAGGGGGCGCTGTGTGTCTCCCGTCCCACTTAGTGGCAGGAACAGCCGGAGGGGTGGTGGAACCCGTCAAATCCGTTTACCAAGAAAAGAAAAGCCCATTTATTTCCATCGTTAGTGAAAGAAAAGGGCCTTCTTATGCTGTGGCAGTTTGGCTGAGGGGTTGCTCCGGGAAGCTGTCCAAGCCCTGCCGGACACGGCGTTGCTGCGCAGGGCGGACTTGGAGCAGCTCGAGGTCCGCCGTGCAGCTGCCGTTCGAGACCCGTCCCGAAAGCTCCCATGGCTTTAACCAAGGTGGGGCGACCCGGGTCTGTGCCCCTCGGCACCCCTCTTGGCCCGGTTTCGTTTCCAGATGTGAGGGAGCACCGGGGCGATGTGGGACGGGCAGTGTTTTCAAGAGACTTGCATGTCTGTGCAGCCCCTGTGATTTGCATGTAGCGCTTGTGTACTTTGGATGCCAAACGCCTCATTCCTCAGCTTTGTGGCTGAAAGAAAATAAAATCTGTCAAAGGGGAGCAGGGTGGTTTGCTCCAGCAACCCGGGAAACAGTTTCTGAAGGGCAGATTGTATGAATCAACAGGATTTCCTTCTCATTGCATCAATTAGGGAAGGGAGTGGATTACCGATGGACTCCCGAGGTTTCCTAAAACACAACGTGACACATGAGGTGGAAAATGCCCGTCTGTTTAGTATTACAGAATGTGATTTAGAGTGTAGAATGCTGCTGTGTTAACCCCCTTACTCACCCATGCGAACACCCCTCCCCTGTTTGCTGAATTCGCTGCTTCATGTTTAAAAATGGCTGCGAGTGATCCTTACTTCAGCCCCCGCCAGCTCAGCCTTCTGAGACGGAACCGAACGACAGGTACTCCTAAAGCAAACAGGTGTTGTGTGGGCGAATGTGGGCAGGGTCACCTGCACTCCTAACAGGAAATTCTCGTTGGGAAGACTAAACAAGGTGCTCCATCTGTTCCGAGGGGGGCGCAGGGCGGGAAGTGAAGGGGTTGAGCCATCCATCACCACGTCTTCGTTCTTTCTGTCTGTCTCTCTCCCCCCTTTTTCCATTCACGGAACACAGGCCGGGACGAGGACGGCCAGCGAAAACATTGCTCTGGTGCTGTACGACGTGTGGAAGAGCAGGGGGCTCACAGGGTGAGTGGAGCTCCGCTTCGGGTTCTTCACAAAGTAAAGTCCATTAAATTAGTTTAGGTGGTTCCGTTGTCCTCAAAGTGGACATGGATTCTGCAGCTCATACAAGAGGAACAAATCCTGATAGGAATGCATCGATTTTAAAAATAAGTCACGATCGTGGCGATTGAAAACTGTCGGCATTCGGGTAGTGGTCATTTTTTAAATTCAGTTAAGGAAGCAAACTATTTTATTTTTTGGTGTTGAATTTAATCATTGTCAGATAATTTGCTGTTTCTTTCATGACTTGTAAAAACTTGTCCATAAGAGGAAACTCCCCTGTCTGAAAAAACATCAATTTGTAGACTTGCGCCCTTGCACCAACACTCAGATTAGCATTTGTATAATTGGTTATGCTCATTTGAGTAATTGCCACTAATTGCTGAAAATAGAGAGCCTTGAGGATCAGACAGGAAGTGCAGCTTCTTGAGAGAGGTGGTGAAAAGCGCATGCCCTTACTCATACCGGATACTTTATAGTGCGAAGATTCCCTCAAGACTGGATAAAACATCTCTTCTGCAGAGACAAATTCATGTAGCACAGAACCTGAAAAATAATACCAAGAGACTAATTATCTCCTCAAATTATATCTTCTAAGTGGCCCTATTGATTAAAACATTACTGAGGTAAATGAGAAGGTGTATAATGCTCTCTTCACTGATCTCTTTATGACTTGTACGATAATAAAAGTAAAGCAGTCATGGCAGAGATGTCAGCAGTAAATGTTATAATAGCCAAGGGTTTTATTTGTGAGATCAACTGGCAATCAAATGACACAAATCCAGTGTTGGCAACAGGTTCATTTTGGAGGGCTTCCTGAACATGGCCGGCTGGGATGTCATTAGTGCAAGGTTACTGGCCTCACAAGTTTGCGATATTTTCGTGCACCTTTGATGAGCAGGTTTACAGCAGACGACCAGGAAACCTCTGGAAATCTTACCGCAATCTCTCCTACTTCCTTATTGACCGAGCAGTAATTGACAGAGTATTCTTTTGATGTATCGTCTTTGATTTATTTTTTACATTTTATAATTTTTTTCTTCACAAACCGATTATTGCCTTTGTCTTCATTTAGTCGTGTCACAGCAGCGCTGCATTTTTTGTGCAGCTGAGGGAAGCGGCCAGCAGGAGTCACAACATGGAGGAATGTCGAAAATTCCTCCCTAATGCAGCGATACACAGCTCCTTATGAAAACAGGGGTACAGTGGAACGGGGACCGTAATTCCACGGGGCAGAGGCCTGACAGTTCTGCTGGTACATGCCTCGTACAAATTGCTCTGCTTTAAAGCTGTAATTATGTTAATAGGCCCAATTGCAGTCTAGTGAAGCCATAAAGTGCTTCCATCTGTCTGCTCGCCCCCGAGTCCCGTGTCGACTTCCTTGCCGCACAAACCAAAACAACTTGCAATCAGAGGGCCGAGTCGCACCACGTTTCGCCGCAACATTTCCCAGACTCCGAACCGCCTCTCTGCACATGAGCGAAAGAAGACGGCGGTGGGGCGGAGGAGGGGGGGGGGGGGAAACCCTCTCTCTGTTTGGGATCTGGCTCAGACTCCTCTCCCCGTTGTCTGAATCTCAGCAGCCAGCGTTTTACGGCAGAGCCGGAATAGCGCAGTCAGTCTCGTTCTGTGGCGTTTTTTATTTTCCTTGCGCTCTCGGCCCGTTTCCCCCCCCTCCCGCGCCTCGTCTCCTCTGCTCCCCGTCCCTCCGGAGTCTGCAGCGCGCGTTTAATGAGACGGCCTCTCATCCCAGCATCTGGGCAGTAGTCACTGGGTATTTTTAGCCATTTTAGTCATTGATAGAGGGGCGATTGGCCGTATTGACGGATGACGGGCCAGCGCAATGGCTGGGGCGGTGATGTCATGGTGAGTCAGGGAGCCCCAGGGGCAGGTGGGGGAACCGCAGCCAGCTCACCCCAAGCAGGTGGGGTTGCTCACAGACAGGAAATCACAGGGGATTGAGCTGGGCTGGGAAGCGAGGGGGAGGTTAAGACTCCGTGCAGGGGTGAGGCAGGGATTACAATACTGAGAAGAGCACATATCCTCGGTTAGCGTCCCCTTAGAGCCGAGCTCAGAATGGATGACCCTGAATGAGGGTTATGACGAAGAGGTTAATTTAACGCCGTTACATAAACCCCCCCCCCCCCAAGCGAATGTATTTATTGGAAAAACCCGAGCCTCTCTAAATGATTATTTTAAGCCTTGTTATTCCAAATGCGGGGACAGGTTACGCTGTACGTAAATGCATTTGAAGTGCGCGTAGAACGTTCGCGATCGCATCGAGACGTATATGAAAGGTGATATTCGGCACAAATAACTCCCGATTCTATTCCCGTCCGAACGATGATGGGGATAAATGCGTGCGGGCCCCACACGCGCGCTCCATGCTTTCATGACACATTTAGAGAAATACACCCCCCGCTAATTTGTTCCGTAGTTTCCGAACGTTTCGCGCGCATGCACACGCCGGCCCTTCTGAACACCCGATACGACCTGGAGCCTTCGAAACGCCGGGTTCTGCGAATTGCTGGGATAGCCGAGAGATCTCTGACATGCTTGGCACCTTGTACAGCTTTGCAGTTGACAAAATTGATGTATTAGCGGTGAAGGCCGTTCGCGACCCCGTTCTAAATGGAGAGCTGTAAAACACCCCGCAGGTGCTCTATCCTTCAAGGGTCTGACGCAGCAGACGGGCCGG
The DNA here is from genome assembly GCA_029706075.1 of Aldrovandia affinis. Taxonomy (NCBI): domain Eukaryota; kingdom Metazoa; phylum Chordata; class Actinopteri; order Notacanthiformes; family Halosauridae; genus Aldrovandia; species Aldrovandia affinis. Next base: position 3,020,287 of record JAINUG010000031.1, on the reverse strand, counting down.
CCATTCCGCCCCAGGAGATCTGCCAGATCCCGCCTGGAAATCGGGCTAAAGGCGGACGCGTTTGGCCTTTTCCGCGGGGGGCTTCCGCGAGGCCCGCCTTGGCATCGTTCGGCGGCCGGCGGGGGGTCGAAGGAAAGGGGAGGAGCGTGGCGACCCGCCGCCGCCGCCGCCTCTCGCTCCGCAGCGGTGTCCGGGGAAGGGAGGGACGAGAGCCGTCGGTTTGAGGAGGGCAGGGGGACGTGTGTGTGGGTGTCAGCTGGCTATCCGTCATGCGCGACGGCCCCCAGGCCAGGATTAATATTGAAAACAGCTGCACTGGAGAAGGCCTTGAAAGATTGCACTGTTTTTACGGGCTGTCGCATTTAACCCCCTCCAATGTCAACAGCTCTCGAGCCCCACGTTCCACTAGACCCCGGGCCTTTAATCTCCGCATCCATCTACGCGTAGAAACGCATAACGTCGGGGTGCAAACTCGAGCGCGTTTTCTCCTCGGCACTTTTTTTTCTCGATCTTTTTCGATCTTCGCAAAGCTATTTCTTATTTCAAGGTGCATTTGCCTTTGAGGCTTTGTTTGGTAGGGCCGAAGTCGGCGTTAGATGGTTTTGCCACACTTGTATAAAATGCTTTAACCAGCTCGAGGTAGAGTGAGTAATGAAAGTCCTGTTTTCTTTTCAGCATTTTTGCCGGCAGCATCCCAAGGATGGCGTTCATCAGCATGGGGGGGTTCATCTTCCTGGGGGCGTACGAGAAGGTCCGCAGCACGCTGCTGTAGGGAGCGCGGCCCTCGGGACCAGAGGACGGGGACGGCAGGGGAGAACGCGGCGGAGACCCTCCCCTTGTGAAGACCCCTTCCTGACCCAGTTTGAACTGGCCATCAAAGGAGCTGACGCAGGACACCTGGTGTCTGCAGTGCACTCGCTCGCTCACTCCCCCCTGCTCACATTACCCAGGGATCTGCATTCTTGGTCAACAGCGTACGGCATATTGAGTTTAACGGTGTAAATTCCAATTATTTAACAACACAGATCACTTTCAGCCAGAGGAATTTTACAACTGAATCATGTTCTCTCTACGAAATGTGTTGTTGCAGGTGTTATTAAATATGGTCTTTTTTAACGAAAAAATACACGGCCTATAAGTCTATCAAAAGCGCATTTCGTTTCTTCCTGTGGCTCGGCTGGATGAGTTGCGTCCGTGAACTTTTATTTTATTTTTCCTGCACCCCGTGTCCAAAATTCCACGTTCGGCCGGATGAGTCCAGCCGCGCTAAGCCGGATCGTTAAGGAGAATCATCGTCGCCTCCTTGAGTTCGAGTCCAACAAGTTAATGAGGCAGTTATGGGTAAACAAGCACTCAAGACATGAGAAGGAGCCAATGGCCATTCCCTCCTCGGCGAGTTTGGCCCTCTTCTCTTCAGACACGGGCTCTGCTCTGCTCTGCTAGGGGACAACGGGATTCAAGTCGTGTCGAGCGCTGGCTGAACTCATTAACACACACCTGTTCAGACCCTGTGTGGCAGATCACTTATTTGCCTTAGATCTTTAACTACACAAATCTCTCCTTTGTTTGGCAGTACTGGGGAGGCTGTTACCGCTAGTTGCCAAGAACACGGTTGGTAAGCCGAATTGCTTCAGTAATATCCAGTTACAAATGAGCAATATAATAATAGTGGATTACATTTATGTAGCGCTTTTCATCTCATGATCTGTGCTTTAGAGTGAGGGGGCAGGGGGGGGGGGAAGAGCTCATCTCAACCACCACCAATGTATATGTGAAAATGGAAGCTATACAAGCTGTCCCGGATAAGACCATCTGCTGAGCATATAGTTTATTACATATGTTCCTCTGGCCAAGGCTATTTGATCAGTGCATAAATCAAATGAGAATGTTCCAAACGCATTCAGCAATACCTCTGTGGGTGTTTAGGCGGGCTGTTTTGAGGACAGTTACTCGGACGGAGTGAGAGTTATTTCAGGCTGGGGAGGACAAATGCGCAAGAGTTGGAAGGACTCGGGCGTGGCACAGTCACAGCACCAGCGCGAATGCCCTGCCGTTCGTACAGGGTGCGCGCCGTGTATCGCGCGCGCACTCAAGACTCGGTGCCGTTTCCCTGAGGCGAACGGCTGCGAAGCCGGCGCTCGTTAAGGAGGTGTATCCAGCCAGGCCCCGCCGGACTGCAGAGAGCGAGCGCCAGGCTCTGGCAGGGTTAGTGCGCCACCAATGAGGCGGCGTGGGTGCTGTGACACCCCTGGGCGCGAGACAAATCACCTCCTAGACGTTAGCGCAGTAAGTGGCTGGTGCGCTGCCGTGAGGAAAATGTTCAGCATTTCAGCCCTCCGCATCACTTTCATATTTGCGTTCCATACCGCCACCCCCCCCCACCCCATCGCACTCCCTCGAGGTGGTGCGTTTCATGTTCGCTGTCAGCTTTGAGCATGATGCATAGTTGACTTGCACGTAGTTCGATAAGTCAGCGGGTCACGCACACAGCACAACTTAAAACAGAAACACAAGTAGGAATGACAAGTTGGGACATCAAACGAGGGAGCCAATGAATCATGGACAATTTTTCCACATCCGCCCACACCCCAAGACTGATCATTTTAATGTGTGAATGCTTTTTTTTTTTTAAGACGCTGAATAAGCAATAATAAACCAATAAGCCGTACAGCTCCAGAAGTCCTCTAAATGAAAGTGAAAGAAAATATTTATATTTAAAAATCATGCCCGTGTGCCTTCTGCATGCTTTAAGTCTCCCATCGCTGAATAAGTTGTGGGATATGAACATGTAAATGTATGGGAACGGGAAACCCGCTCCTACACAATGAGCGCGCTAGCCATGGGTAGAGTATTAAAGGGGACTTTAATAGTCACTTTAATGCCATGTTAGACACTGCAATATTCCTTTTTTAACATTGTCAATGTACAGTGGTTTTAGAAAGTTCATTTAAATAAATAACTTTGACAGAAAAAGAGGCAGATTTTTCCCTCTGTGTCCTGGAAGAGTTTGTACACACTTTTGACGGGAGCCCAGCCAAGCTCACAAGCTGGAGACTGAAAGCCGTTCACAGAATGACCCTTTCTCTGGTCTCTTTTTATTAGCAGTTATTACGGAGAAGTTTGTGACCAAAAAAAAAGAATAAAAGAAAGAGTGCTGGCCTTTACGCGCTGTGCGCACACTGGATCCCAACGTAAAGGCACTGGCACTGCCTAGTCGAGCTCAAAACACCACCCCAACAACCATTCTATCGTAAGAGCTTACGGTTTCCTCATTTCACAGCTTGCGTTGTGTTTTATTGTCATAATGCATTTGTGGTTTTACTGGTTACAGAATTGGGATTATTTCAAGTGGTCCGTTGGTTCTCGTCACCACAGTTTTAACCAATGGAAGTCCATTTGAAAACAGCATGTGTGGGAGGGTGGGTCCATTTTTATAACAAACAAGTACAAACAAGGACCCTGTCCACAGGTTACCGACACCAACTAAAGCAGCTTTCTGACAGTCAGTACATTAGGAGATGGAAGAGCCCTGATAATGCATTACACACGTGAATAACAACGGTAAAAGTCCAACATGATATTTCTGTTTATAAATTGGCATGTTCCTATTGCGGTACACTTCACGATAACGTTGAATCTTTGCGTTTTGAAGTTGTATCTTTAGTACAAAAAGTGCTTAAAACAGTTTCCCTAAAAATCCCATCCTATAGTGTTAAACATACTTGAATAAATTACATCAAAGCTCTTCCTTCATTAAAAAAAAAAACAGTAAATATGAATTGATTTAAGGCCATGAACTGACAACATTGCATTTTTTTTTGCCGAAACTTCTCAAGTGCAATGAACGTTACGTGTCAGGGTAAAAAGTACCAACATCTCTTAAAAAATCTCTGATATAACCTTAATGGGAGCTGGGGCTCATAGATTCTTTGTTCGTACAATAAGGCACCACAGTTTAGACACTGAAAAAAGCTGAAAAGGCTTGTTTAAAAAAAATCTACCATCACTCAGTTCTTTCTCATGCACTGAATAGATTCAAATACTCTTTGTAAAAGTTACATATATGAAAACTCTTATGTACAGTCATATCCAATAGTATTTCTCTTGTCTCTGTCACTGTACAATATTCCCTACATTTGCATGCTTCAAATGCAAGTCACGTTTTTTTTTAACTACCGATGACGCTTCCCACGGGAAGATTTAAAAGTATGTACAGCTGAAACGCTCGGGAGGGATCGCAGCCCACACAAGCTTCGTCCTCAAACCTGGAGCACCTCCCCCCTCTTCCTCCTCCTCCTCTTCCTCCTCGGGCTCCGGGGTCGAGGTAGCAGTTTCTCAGTGCAAAGGAGAGACGGCGCTGGCCTCCCTAGTCGCTCGCTCGCCTCAGTGGGGTGCACTCGCCCGTGACCGAGTCGCACGACCTGGGAGGGTGCCCGTTGGACAGCAGGGTCTGCCTGGTGTCCGAGCCATAGTCACTGTTGTCCGATTTGTCCTGGCCCGGGGCCTGCAGCTTGACGGGCTTGTGAAAGGACTCCTCCGCGTACGGAACGCACACGGTGGCCAGAGGCAGGGACGTTCCCGTGCTCTTCTCGTAGGACCCTGGCGCCGGAGAGAAGGAGAGTCGACGTCAGTGTACAGTTCTCCAATAAACCAAAAGCCTTATTATTATTATTATTGTTATTATTCATCCCTTATTAACACGTGCGGGAGGTGTGAACATCAATCGCTCTCAAATCCCGTCACCCAAATATGTAGCAGCCTACATTTGAGCAACTCTTATCTGACGCTCATATGGCTGGCGGTGTAGTGTAATGGTTAGGGAGCCGGGCTTGTAACTCAGAGGTTGCAGGTTCCAGTCCCAGGTGGGGGCACTGCCATTGTGCCCTTGAGCTAAAGGTACTTAACCTGAATTGCTTCAGTAAAAATATACAGCTGTATAAATGGATTGTATGTAAAGACATGTAAACTGTAAGTCGCTCTGGAGCGTCTGCTAAATGCCTAAAATGTCAAATGTACCCAAATCTGTAGCGGTCTACATTTAGCAACTCTTACGTGAGGCCCGATTTGACTCAAATTAGGGACGAGCAGGAATGAAACGGCGCTCGGCTTAGAACCAAGACTGTTCCCACCTTTCCTGTCACGATGCCTTTTCGGTGACGTCACCCTGTTGTGGTTGCTGGGAAACACGGGCGCCTGAATCTCCCTTTTGACTCCGTTTGGCGTCCCGTTACAGTGTGGAGCGTTCACGGGGCCCAGGTCGTCCCCTCTGGGTCTGTGGTGATTTTGCTGGTAGTCCAAGTCTGGGGGCCGTAGCCCATGAGGAACGTAGTCCGTGTCTTTCGAGTAACCGTTTCCGCTCTCCAAGCAATCCGTACAGACCACAGAACCATCGAAACCTATCAGAGGAGACAAAGGCGAAAACAACGCTGTAACAACACCCTTCCCTTATATAAATAGCTGCTGCAAAGAAAAGAAAAAAGAAGTAAAGTCGATCGCTAGTTGACCTCATCTGTTTTGATTTGCGTAAAAATGTCCAGATGTTTGCCTGCAATGCTAACTGTTATAAAATTAATTTGGTCCAGAATCATTACGCTTTCAGACAAAACAATTGCAGGTGATCACATCGTACTCGTTAGCTACTCCCCACCCCCGGCCAATGTGAAGGCTGCGCACTCTGCACTGGCCCAACGTGTTGCTTTTGGTGCCATTTCACATATGACACATACAGATTTGACATTTCTCCTCTTTCCGTTTCCCCTCTGCACCCCACGCACTGCACAGAAGCAGGGCAGCTCTGACTATTTCCATGAACATAGAGATCCCCGCCCACTCCTGTCTATTTCTATAGACGGGGGGATACCCCCCACCCCTATGACTATTTCCACAGATGGGGAAGCCCCCCCATATCCCCACTACCATTTTCCACAGTCAAAAAACCCTCCAACCCTCCCCCTACCGTTGCTCTCGATGTGTCCGTTCGGCTGGGGCCCGCCACTGGACTCCTGGACACTGGACACCGGAATGCACACGTCCTGTCGGTCCGACAGAGTGCCCTGGGACGACAGGTAACTGGGGACGTCCGGGGGCACGATGGTCTCATCTGCGCACCGAGGACAGACAAGAGTCAGAGCCCGTGACACACACACACACACACACACACACACGCGCGTACGGGTGAGACAGCCCGGGCGACGTGTTTCGCACGAGAGCACCCGACACATTTTGGCCTCCCGCGTCGGCGCTTCTTTGACAAGACGTCGGTTCAGACCGTACCGACGGCATTCCGCCCGGCGCTGCATTCCGAGCCGCTCGGAGTGTAAGTGTACGCGCTCGCGTTTAGGAGCCGACGAGCGACGACGCGAAATCAAAGAGAACCGGGCCGGCCGTCGGTTCAAATGTGTCGCCGCGTGCCGTCGTGCGAGCCGCGCTAGCGCCGTGACATCTGCGTTCAAATTTCGAAGCAAATTTACGAAAACAATGATTTCTACTCGTTACAGGCGTGTTCGAGTGATTGACATTCATGTGTGTGCAGTCGTTTTTCACCAAATCTGCTCTAATGTCCATTAAGGCTAGTGCTCGACATAAGAGAAACGAAGCATTTGAATAAAGCCAATTATTTTGTATTTATTGCTCGTTTCCATTAGGCCGAGTCACATAAATCCAGATGTGTAGCGACCGTCTGTGCGCACTAACAGCCAGCCTTTCCGCTGTACTGCAGCGAGGCTTCCGTGGCGGCCCCTCCCACCTGTGTTGGTGACGCTGCACTCCTCGCTCTTCTTGCGCGTCTGGTAGATGATGCACACCCACACCAGCGACGTGACCACGATGCTGGTGACCACGGCGATGACGATGATGCCCACGGTGATGGTGCCGTCGGGCCGGGCGCCGTGGGCGCCGCACGCCGCCGACCGCTGCACCGTCAGCTGGCTGTGGGCGCGCTCCGTGCCCAGCGTGTTGGACATGACGCAGGTGTAGCGGCCGGCGTCCTCCAGGGCGGCGGCGCGGATGATCAGCAGCTGGTTGCCGGGGGTGAAGTGGTGGCGCTCCGTCACCCGCAGCGGCTCGTCCCCCTTCAGCCAGGTGATGCGCGGCGGCGGGCTGCCCAGGGCCTTGCACTGCATCGCCACCGTCTCGCCCACCGCCACGCTGCGGTCCTCCAGGTCCTGCGCCAGGTGCGGCGTCTCTGCGGAGGGGGACACGGGTCTCGGTCAGCGATCACCAACGCGTTCACGTTTAGAGTGCTCACCAACACAGTCATGTTTAGAGTGCTCACCAACACAGTCACGTTTAGAGTGCTCACCAACACAGTCACGTTTAGAGTGCTCGCCAAGTTAGAGTGCTCACCAACACAGTCACGTTTAGAGTGCTCACCAACACAGTCACGTTTAGAGTGATCACCAACACAGTCACGTTTAGAGTGCTCACCAACACAGTCATGTTTAGAGTGATCACCAACACAGTCACGTTTAGAGTGCTCACCGACACAGTCACGTTTAGAGTGATCACCAACACAGTCACGTTTAGAGTGCTCACCAACACAGTCACGTTTAGAGTGCTCACCAACACAGTCACGTTTAGAGTGCTCACCAACACACTCACGTTTAGAGTGCTCACCGACACAGTCACGTTTAGAGTGATCACCAACACAGTCACGTTTAGAGTGCTCACCAACACAGTCACGTTTAGAGTGCTCACCAACACAGTCACGTTTAGAGTGCTCACCAACACACTCACGTTTAGAGTGCTCACCAACACAGTCACGTTTAGAGTGCTCACCAACACAGTCACGTTTAGAGTGCTCACCGACACAGTCACGTTTAGAGTGCTCACCAACACAGTCACGTTTAGAGTGCTCACCAACACAGTCACGTTTAGAGTGCTCACCGACACACTCGCTGTCTAGTTTGGGGGTGGCAGTGTAGTGTAATGGTTAGGGAACTGGGCTTGTAACTCAGAGGTTGCTGGTTCGATTCCCGGGTGGGGGCACTGCCGTTGTGCCCTTAAGCAAGGTACTTAACCTGAATTGCTTCAGTAAAAATATCCAGCTGTATAAATGGATTGTATGTAAAGGAATGTAAATTGTGTAAGTCGCTCTGGATAAGAGTGTCTGTCTGCTAAATGCCTAAAATGTAATGTCAAATGTAGTTTCAGCACCACAATAAGTGGATATGTCACAGTCTGTCTTAACGCTATTTTAATAACGCTGCACTCCAGCCCATCTTAGGGTGGTAAACACTCCTTTTCACAGTGTTTCCCTACACTATCACCACTCTTGGGTTTTAAATGGCGTTTCGAATATGACTTGCAATGAGTAAAAGTAACTCAAACACTAGAACCGAAAGTGCTATCCTCAATCGTAATCCAGATCGACAAATAACAAAACGGGAGACCGTTAAAAAAGCTACGGTCCCTCGGGTTATTCTGCAGAATAAGAAGAAAAGGAAAGCTCCACTAGGAAGGGAAGACTGCACATGAAGGTGGAAACAGACAAAGATGAAGTGATTGTGTCAGAGACAGGAGAGATAGACGGGATCATTGATTTTATTGGAGTCGGACAGTCCTTGCAAGTCGACTTGCTCAGAGCTGAAGGGTCCTTGTGTTCTATTGATCCAAAAGGGATCAATGCGATTGTCAAACGTTCTAAGCAAAGTCAGTATTCCACCCACTCGGATCTACGTAGTGTTAACTGATTAGCCGAAGTAGAAGTGTTTTCTCAGTTGGAAATGGAGATTAAGAGATCTCGCAGTTCCTAAGCTACTCCGCTCCTCACTGGTCAAGCCTGAAAGAACTATACGCCAAATTATCTCAGATCGCTGAAGCAGAGGTCAGCTCTCCCGGTTGAAAGTCTTCAGGGTCTGAGAAACAGTTAACAAAACAGAAGCTGGGAACTGGGAACTGGGAAACGGAGGGTTTGGGTCTGAGGCACATGTGTCTTTGTCCCACCCCGAATCTGCAGCTGAGAGGCCCACGAAACGGGAACAAAAACCCTTCTGTGAGACCCTCTCCCAGCCCCCTTTTGACCTGACCTCTGACCCCTGACCTCTGACACAGAGGAGCAGGCCACAGCTGCTTGAGCAAAAAACATCCCGTGACGGAAAAAGCGCTGACCGAAATCGCAGAGCGACCCGTTCCCGAGCACGGTGGCGGCGGCGGGGTGGGTGGGTGGGTGGGTGGGTGGGTGGGTGGGGGTGCAGATGTTCGAGGGTGCGGCGGTCTTACCCAGCACTGTCAGCGTGGCGTTGGCGGAGATGGTGCCCGCCGTGTTCTGCGCGGTGCAGCTGTACACGCCCATGTCCTCCGGCTTCACGTCCATGATGAAGAACACGTCGTCGTCGGGCATCACGTGCATGCGGCGCTCGCGCGCGGCGGGGAAGTCCGTCCCGCCGTCCTTCTGCCAGGCGATCTGGGGCCCCGGGTGGCCGTCGGCCGCGCACTCCAGGCGCGCCGTGGTGCCCGTGCGGATGGTGATGTCCCGCGGCGTCTTCACGAAGGAGGGCAGCACTGCGCGGGGACAAGGAGGAGATCAGGCGCGATTAGGCTCGACGGCGCTCTCTCCGCGCGATCGTTTGCCGACGTCCACGCGACGCGCGCGCGAGGCACGCCGCTTGAGGGTTCGGAGTCGGGCCGGGAGCGCGAGCGCGAAACGATGAAAGCAAACGTGGCTTCTGTTCACCTTAATGTGCAAACGGTGATTCTGAGTCTGCTGGGCTGACTGGAAAAGTCGATAAAGCAAAGTGATGCAGTTAAATCAATTTGTTCCGAATTCCACTCGCATAAAGACACTGTTGAATCAGCGGACGTGTGTCAGAGTGACTCTAACCGCGAGGGAGGGGGAAAACCAGGGTCTTATCAGACTCCGGCTTGTTGTAGACTGAGACTCGCCCACCCTTGTGTGTTTTATCTCAAGAGTTGAATAGTGGTTTCCTAAAAGTATTTGAGTAAAAGTAAGGAAACCTAAAACTGGCAGGACTGGTCATATATGGTCTAGTTTTTTGTAAAGATATTTCACAAAAGTACCAACATGCATATACAGTTAGGTCCGGAAATATTTGGACAGTGACACAATTTTCATAATTTTGGCCCTGTACGCTACCACAATAGATTTGAAATGACTTTCAGCTTTAATTTGAGGGTATTTACATCAAAATTGGAGGAAGGGTTTAGGAATTGCAACAATTTTCATACATAGACCCCTCATTTCAAGTTAGAAATAGCACACAACACAAGTTGGTGGGAGTCAGTGTAAGTTATATATAAGCAGAAGTTATACACTCAGTGGCCACTTTATTAGGTACACCTTTCTAATACTGGGTAGGACCCCCATTTGGCCTTCTGCTGCTGTAGCCCATCCACTTCAAGGTTCAACGTGTTGTGCATTGAGAGATGCTCTTCTGCATACCACTGTTGTAACGCGTCATTATTTGAGTTACTGTCGCCTTCCTGTCAGATTGAACCAGTTTGGCCCTTCTCCTCTGACCTCTCTCATTAACAAGGCATTTTCGGCCACAGAACTGCCGCTCACTGGATGTTTTTTGTTTTTCGCACCATTCTCTGTAAACTCTATAGACTGTTGTGCGTGAAAATCCCATGAGATCAGCAGTTTCTGAGATACTCACACCACCCCGTCTGGTACCAATAATCATTCCGCAGTCAAAGTCACTTAGATTAAATGTTTTCGCCATTCTGACTTTTGGTCTGAACAACAACTGAACCTCTTGACTATGTCTGCATGCGTTTATGCATTGAGCTGCTGCCACATGATTGGCTGATTAGATAATTGCATTAACGAGCAGGTGTACAGGTGTACCTAATAAAGTGGCCACTGAGTGTATATAAGCTGGCTGGCTAACTAGCAAGACATATTTCAAGGTAAGTTAGAAAACAATTCTAGTATGTTATTGCAATATTTTGACCTAAGCAAACAAGTCCTGTTGCTTTAGCAAACTGCAACACAGACTTCGTGATTGACGGTCTGGACATGAATTTCCGTAACTTGACAGATCTGCAGATGAAATCCTGACCTTACAAATGAGAAGAAGTTCTGTCGGTGAAGTAATGTTGACCCTTGCCTGTGCAGCCCGTGTGTTCGATACATGCCGGTACGTGGGTGGATGTCGAGGGGCGAGCTCATGCCGTACCGTTGACTGTGAGGCGGGCCTTGTTGGAGTAGGACGAGCCGAAGTGGTTGGTGATGACACACTGGTAGCGGCCCTCGTGGGCGAAGGTCACGTGGCGCAGGTGGAGGATGGTGGTGTACTCCATGACCTCTCCGTCCCGGGCGCGCACGTGGGCGAAGTTCTCCACCTCGGGGTCACGCAGGAACTCCTGGTCCTTGCGCCAGGCGAAGGTCATGGGAGAGCTGCTGCTGCTGGCGGCCGTGCAGGTGAAGCGCACGTCCTTGCTCAGCACCGCCACCGTCGTCTCCGGCTGGACCGTGATCTGGGGCTTGGGCAGGTCGTCTGGGAGAACACAGCAGATGCGCAGATCTATCATTCTATCCCTCCGTCTCTTCCTCTAGCTCTCTCACACACGCAAACACACAGAACGATCATTTGTGGCTTGTCATGTATAAAAAAGGGCAGACCCTCATCTCACACTCACTCACTCTCACACACACACACACACACACACACTCACACACACACACACACACACACACACACACACACACACACACACACACACACACACACACACACACAGAGATTCAGTAGGCTACATATGGGTTTAAGGCTGTACTCACCACACACAAAGCTTTCGGCCTGGGCCTGGAAGACGCTGATGCCCTTCAGGGTCTCTGGGTGGGCACAGCTGGCAACTACACCTGACTGCAGCCCCCTCGCCACCAGCCACTCCGGAAACCAGCGCAGCTGACAGTCACACAGGAAGCTGTCACTCTGGATTTGTCTGGGAAGGAAGAGAAGAGGCGAAACCAGTCAGGGTCACGGTTCTTCTTCATTTAAAACTCTTTTTTCCCCCCAAGAAACGTGATATAATATATGCCGTTTCGCAGACGCTTTTATCCAAAGCAACTTACAGTCGTGAATGCATACACTTTTCAATGGGAATCGAACCCACAACCTAAGCGTTGTCAGTGCCATGCTCTACTTACTGAGCCACACAGAACCACCAATTGGAAACAATTACAATCCATGTATGCAACTGGATATTTACTGAAGCAATTCAGCTGTTCTAGGGTACAATGTCAGTGCTCCACCTGGGAATTGAAACAGCAACCTCCAAGTTACAAGTCCAGTTCCCTAATCATTATACTACACTGCCGCCCTGTGCAAAACCAAATCTCATTGTTTTATAATTTTTTTTTGTTTAATCACTGTACATTACTAATTGAATCCCATAAGAGCACAAGAGTTTTAGATTTACATTTGCCATTTTATAGCCAGCCCATTTTCACTAACATTCCATATAACCATTGCATAATGATACTGTAATGTAGGAAACCTCAACAATTTTAGGAATGTAATATATTTATATAATATATTAATGTAATATATTTATTAAAAATGTCAGATATCTATCTTTTGTGCAATATTCATAAACTTTGAATATTAAACAAAAAATATTATTCGTATTCATTTTTCAGGAACCTCCTGGGGTAACAGCAATGAGCTCCATCCCATATTTCTCATAAACCTAAGTACGTTAACTATGCCTCTCTGCAGACCATTTCATGTGTCACACTACACAAGAGGTTTCAGGCTTGTTTCGTGATTGGCTTGATAATAATCGATAATGTTGCTCTTTTTGGCATGCCTGCTTAAATGATATAGTAATTCCGGGGTTAGGCTCCACAGTCCTTAGTATGACAAAAACTGTTAAAAGGAGTTTGTGAATTCATTGAGGAGTGTTGAGAAAAGAAATGGCGTGGTGGAGCAGTTCCACTGTTCCATTGTCAGGGGAGAACCATGCTGAGTCTGCAGAATGTGTGTGTGTGTGTGTTTGAGGGAGAGGGGGAGAGAGAGAGAGAGAGGGGGAGGGACATAAAGAACTCACAGGTCCTTCATACTCCGCATCTTCACAAAAGCCTCAGGTTGAATGGAGCGGATGGCGTTCTCCCCAAGATTCCTGTTGAGAGGTTGAACAGAGGGGCTGTCAGCCATGACAGACAGGGGACACAGGAACACTCTGCCAATTTCAATACAGTACAGTTCTGACACGCTCGGGGGAGGCTTTCACAACCTTTGCTGAGCTCTTAGTTTAAACAAGGTGAAAAAAAAACCCCGAAGAATGTTTGACCAAGGACATGCTGAAGTTTTCAATAACTTTTACATTTTGCTTTTTTTTCTCTCCCTTTTTTGAAAAAGAACGAAAAGAAACGTGCAGGGTCTGTGAAAGAGCTTATATAAATTCCATTTCTTCTACGAAACTGACCATATGCTCAATAACTTTGTTCCCTGCGCAAGGAAAAAAGGCCAAAGTTGAAGCCGACTAACGAGGGGGAAGCAGCTGGCCCCACAAACTGCCTGTCTTCTCATTTTACAAAGACGCTATTAAATTGCTAGCAGCCCTCTCAAGCAGCCACTTTTGGCAGCCACACTCGGATCGCTAAGCATGCTGGGATACTCACAGGTGCTCTAGGGCCTCCAGGCCTGAGAACGCTTTCTTGGCCACTGATTTGATCTTGTTTCCAAACAGAGTTCTGCAGTTTCCAAACATGTAGGTCCCCGCGAAAAAAGGGAGAGAGCAGGGGAACAGGCAGGGAGGGAGAGACAGAGAAACGGAGAGGGGAGGGAAGGGGGGGGGCGGACGAAGAGAGAGAGAAGGAGAGAAAGCACAATTAGTTTGGCTGAATCTGATAAGGGAAAGGTTTTGAAGTATTGGAAATCCGAACTGTGTAGAGATTAGGAGGGTGAAGGATTCGGGGCTCGCGCAGCTCTTCAAAGCAGACTTTTATCTTTATTAGAATTTAATAGCGATGACAGGGTGGAGCCACGAAGCCTTGGGTCCTGTGAAAAGGAGGGGTCCCGCAGGAGGACAGCGCAGCTTGTAAAGTAATAAAAGTGGCCTTGTCGAGGCCGGGTTCAAGCAGAGAACAAGCGGCTTCCCCCTTTCGGGGGTCTAATCCAGGCCCGGTCTTCAAAAGCCCCCCCCACAAGACAGCAAAACAGGCCCCCTGATTCAGAACCCTGCATCGGAAGACTTCAATCCCCGCACAAACCAGCCTGTCAAGAGCTGGGCCGAAAAGCTCCCGATTTCTCCTCTAACTTCCAGGAGGATTAAGGGCTGAGCAACTGTCCTTTTCCGTCCACCGCAAATCCCTCCATTCATCCTCCACCCTCCGACACCGGGCTTAGTGGCCCGCCCGCCCGCCCTCCCTCCCTCCCTCCGCCATCGCTGCCATTACATCACCCTAATGATTTTAAAGTGCGGATAAACACACCGATTCCGCGGGACACAACTTTCTGACAGGTACGGGGATTTCACTCGCAAAGTCCCCGGTGGCCACACTTTTAAGAGATTTCTCTCCGCGCTCTCCGCGCACAAGCAAATGCGGGACACGCGTTTCAGGAGTTTAATCCAGGACAAAAGAATTGGAAAAAAACATGGAGGGGGGAAAAAAAAGACTAACCCAAAGAATAAGACAGATATTTAACATAAACAGGCCTAGAGTGGAAAATATAGGCATGTGTGTCACGAAGTGAGGTCTCCGTTTCACCTTCAAAGAGCCCGGGGCTATGGCCTGCCCCAACAGGGGGGCTGGACCCAAAAAAGGCCTGTCACAGCCTGAGAGAGACATCACCCCCACCCCCACCCCCGCTCGCCCCGGGCCGACTCCCTGACACTGCCACGGAAACCGCCCCAGCCGCAGGTTTAATCGGAAACAAATGACCGGTCTCCTCGCCTCCCTTCCCCACAATGGAACAACTAAATCTCATCCGTGCACTAGCGCTGCCTCCGCGCCAGTCTCAACGAGAGAGAGACGGACTGGCCTGCGACCTGCCGCTGAGGCCAGCTGAGCTCAGTACCATTACCCAGGGCAATGCAGGGCTATCTGTGGGTATTTGCTGAAGCAAATCAGCTTTGAGTACTTTTGCTAAAGGCTTACAATAGCAGGTCCCCACCCTAGGGTCAGGCATGCAACCTGCCGGCCATTTACATAAACTCCACACCGCTAACCCCAAAATTTCGCCCACGAAAGGGCTCGAATGCAGTTCTGTCCGCTAAGTTCTCTTCCGGGTTGACGTAATTCTTCACTTTGGATGACCCGTGTTGCTTATGTGTTATCATTTTGAAGTTGTGTCCATTTAAAGAGCTACAGTTCGCCTGACCACCGACTCTGACTCTTTCAATTATTTGAAACGATTAAACATCACATATCAATCAAAATATACATTCACACGATCGGGGGGGGAAAGCAAGCGAGCGCGATGCTGTGTGTTCAGACGGATATCTGGCGCGGTACCTTCCCGAAAAGCAAAAAGGGGCCGTGACAAGCGAAAGTGAGCGAGAGAATGAAAGTGAACCCGCAGCCTAAGAGATCACTTATGGGTCATACGCTCCGACAATGGGACGTTGGGAATCCGTTTCGGAGGGGAACAAAGCGGGCGAGCGACACTTTGATGTTCCCCCTCTCCCGTTCCCAGGGCTCGTGAATGGCCCTTTCCGGCAGGGTTCTGCTTGGACCGCTTCCACCGCTCCTCCTGGTGAGGGGTGGGGGGCGGAGCCAAGGGGGCGTTTGATGTCCACGGCCTTCTCCGCCCTCCCATTTCGCACCTTCTCTCCCTTGGACAACGCACGCTGTCTTGGCTGGGTTCACGGCTGCCCTTTCACCGGCTAATCTCCCGCGGATCAAAGGGCCGGCCCCTCGCATTTTCGCTCCGGAGTCGGCCGCTGCGGGCGTGCTCCCTCCGATGGCGGTGTCAGCGGCGGAACACACGCGGAGCCGTGCGTACGGTTTGCCGGGACGGAAACGGCGTCGCGCCGCTTGTGTCGCGGTACAAACCGTAGCGCTGCGTTATTCATTTCGGACATTTTCTTATCGGCTCCAAGAATTTAGAACGCGGCGTGTATTTGTTTGGCAGATGCTAAGGCAACGTCACGTATCTATTTATACAGCTGTGTGCTTTACTGCAGAAATCGAGGTTAAGTACCTCGCTCAAGGGTACAATGACTGTGCCCCGGTTGGGGACCGACCGTAGAGAACTCTGGATCGCAATCTCAGATCCGTATCCACTCTCCTGCGCGCTTCTCGATTCCGGCGCTTTCCGATAGGTTACATTTGCACCACGTCGACCATAAAACCAGGCGATAAAAATTAAATATTTTATGGATGGGGGTCAGCTCTCAGAAACATTCATCCGTATTACGACGAGCGATAGAACCGCGTCCCGCGGTACGGGAGAGCACAAAACGCGACGTCCAGACGTCCGAACGCCTTCACGCGCTGGACGAGCACGTCCCTGTTGGTCGTGGAAGTGGGAACAATGGTGGGGCGGTTGAAAAGCTTTTCAAACTTCAGACTGAAGGGGACCCTGGACGTTTGAGACTACCCTCTGGCTCTGCGCTCTAAATCACGTCCCGAAGTCACTCTGAGTGGTGAGAGGGGGTGGGAGTGGGGGTGGGCGGGGGGGGAGGGGTGGGCACAAAGGCATGCCGTCGGGGGGGCTGAAAAGCTCAAAGAGGCGGGGAACAGCAGGACACTCACAGCTTGTTCAGGCTGTCCAGTCCGGAGAAGGCCCCATTGGTGTCCTCTATTGTGCCCGAGATGTCGTTATGGTCCAGTTCCCTGCGGAGACAAAGAGAAAAAGAACTCAAGGAGCTGCCTCCCAGCCTTGGACGGGGCGGGGGGGGGGGGCAGGACACGGTGGATCTCCACGTCTCCCCACACCTGGTTTGGAGACCAAACCGCTCCTCTCTGCCACTCTGCCAGCAAAGCACATTCTTTGCCTCCGGGGAAGGGGGGTAGAGGAAAGAGAGGGGGGCACAATAACATGCGGCATAATTCGAACATAATTCTTAAGAACAGAAAAGACAGGCTGCGCTACAATCCATTTTTATTGAGACGTTGCTTAGATTCCGTCCAATCTCTTGCATCCCCTAATAAAGACGCTGAAAATGTTCTGGTCACGTCAAACAGGGCAATAAAATCAACCTCATTTTGAAGTTCCCACACAGTGAATGCACTGCGTGGTGAGGTTTTTCCTTTTTTTTTTTTTAAACGGCCTTCCACCACTCCGCCGAGCTATTTGAGCAAACAAACTATTTGAATAATAATAACAACAGCACAATAATGCGGGAAAAAAGAAAAGGCCCGTTGCTTGGTGGCGTGCTTTTGTCTCCCGTGCCATCAAAAGACTCCTTTGGAAACATTGCAAATCCTTTGAGTATCTGCCATTTTCTTCCCTCTCTTTGCTGGCCTTTGCTGCCAGTTTCCTATTCTTTCTGGCTGGCTGGGCGTGAATGGCCGCTGGCTTGTTAATCAGCGCGGTGCGGCCCCCCCCCTCCCTGAAGCCCGACCCCCGGCTGAATGGCTCGCTGTTTCAGCGCTTTCACACCCGCCGTGGGCTCCTCGGGCCCGGCCAACAACAGCCCCCAATTAAAGCTCGCCCGGGTCTCTTGCAGCAGGTGCCGGAGCCAACTGCTCCCTTCCTTATTAGATTAGAGCTGGCTTTCGAGAGCGGCCGAGAGGAAGGCCGCCGCCGCCAAGAGACCGAGGCTACGGGGGCCAGGGATGGAAAAGGTAGGGAGAGGAAGGGGTGAGGGGGGAAAAAGGGAAAATGAAGGGGAAGGGAGAGAGAGAGAGAGAAAAAGAGAGTGGAGCCAAACAGAGGACTTTTCACACATAACAACCCCCCCACCAAATAGGAGTTTGGGTTGTCACCCCTGTGAGAAAACGGTCATTGCACTGGCCTCATACCCGTCCAAACCCCCCCCATGTTTCCCCCCCCCGACCCGCCTGTGAGGGTTTTGTGTGTTTGGGAGAACTGTCCCGTTAGGCCTGTCACGGCTGGTTTTAGAAAGGACACTCTCCTGGGACGTCTCGAACAGGGAACACATGTGCATCCGTGTTTGGTGGGAACCAGCTCACCCCCCCACCCCCACCCGGAAAAAAAAAAAACATTTGAAAAAAAGATGAGTCGTTCTCAGAGAAATATGACAGACAAAACTGGGGAAATCATCTGTCTGACACGCACTCAATACTGTCTGCATTCGCTCGGGATCACAATACAAGACTAAACAATATCTTTGGTATGAACTCAATTTGCAAATCATCCTAGTTGTTATGACATTTAGGCCTGGATTTGTCTTTAATTTTTAATGAACACAAACGCAACTCCATTTGTATTTTACTTCTAAGTCCAATCTAAGCACAATTATTGACTGAATCCACATCTACTCTGGTCCTCCTCCAGTGTGACGCGTGCCTGTCTTGGTGATGTGGAACCTTGTGTTTGAGGGCGTGGCGGGCATTCAGGAGCACTTACAGGACGCGCAGGGCCTTCAGGCCTCGAAAGGCGCCCTCCATGACGTGACTTATGGAGTTGTGTCCCAGACGCAGGGTGTGCAGATCCCCCAAAACCGCCAGGCTCCCCTCGTCCAGTCTGGTCAGGTTGTTATAGGACAAACTCCTGCAAAGGAGACCCAAAAACAAGAATGCATGACGACTTCCTGTAAGGGCACAGGACCATAGACATCTATCTATACCAGTGGTCTCAAACTCAGTGGCACAAAGGGCCGTGTGTATGCAGGTTTTCATTCCAACCAATTACTGCTGCCTTAATTGGCTCAACTACTAATTTATCCATATGCATGCACCTCTGTGCATTCTCTGTTGAGCACAGAATATACTCAACAATTATTAGTTAGATAACAAAAATATTTAATTTCACTTGATATACATTATGTGCAAGTCAACATGATAATTTAGCAAATAATGGAACTAATTATCTAATCAAAAGCAGAGGGTGCAGTAAAAACCAGCATACACATGGCCCTCCGTGGCACTGAGTTTGAGACCACTGATCTATACCAATGAAAAAAGAAAAAATAATAATAAAATATGCATGTACACAGTATCCACGCTACACGTATCGCCTTTAATAAACAAACGGGCCGCGCTACAGTCATAAATAAATGCTATTTATCCGAGATGAGAAGGCTCCGGTTGGCAGTGTCGGATCACTAGGCAGGGAGCCGTGTGGATGGGCGGGCGAAACCGGCACACCCCTGAGACGCACTGTCAGATCGCCTTACCGGGAATGTAATAATAGAAGAGCCACAGAAGAGAGAGCCTCCTCGCGTGCTCTCCCTGCAGCGAGACGGAGCGATCCGCCCCAACGCCCCGCGCGCCTTCCGCACCACCCCGTCCTCAGGTCTCCCCGCACGCGCTCGCCCGGCTTCCTCGCATTTCCGTCACATTCCGCAGCCGTTTCCTCCCTCGGGAGCTCGCGAACGGGCCCGACGCCGCCCGCCCGCCCGACCGACGTCGCTCGGGCTGCGTGACTCCGGCGGGGAGCGCGTCGCGCGAGAGACGCCGCCGTCTTGACCGGAGCGTCGCGGGAGAGGTGTGACTCGACTTGACGAGCGGCCGGGGTGGTGTAGCGGTCAGCGAGCCGGGCTTGTAACTCAGAGGTTGCCGGTTCAATTCCCAGGTGGGGGCACTGCTGTTGTACCCTCGAGCAAGGTACTTAACCTGAATTGCTTCAGTAAAATATCCAGCTGTATAAATGGATTGTATGTAAAGAAATGTAAACTGTGTAAGTCGCTCTGGATAAGAGCGTCTGCTAAATGCTTAAAATGCTTACAATGTGAAATGGGAAAAGGCCAGAACGTGTGATGTCTCAGCCCCTCCCCCCCCCTCTGCGCGGCAGCTGTGACATCACACGCGTGGACACATCCTGCTTGCAGAAAGCTCGGGCTAGAGCCCCACTTTGGGCAGATTATACAATCTGAACCAGAGCAGTACAGGTGAAGTGGCTCATTCAAAAGCACAAGTGCCTTTCCTCTCTTCTGGAACGGAACTGATAACCTCCCACGCCCCATTCCTTCCGCCCTGTGCTGCTGCTGGTCAGAGGCTCCCATCTACAGCTGTGGAGGTTCCCACAGCCACGCTGGGTGAAAAGCTTGACCACAGTGACTACCCCTAAACCAGTCCGGTCGGCCATCTGCTCCCACTGTTTTCGTTCCAAACCCACAAGTGCAATCAGACACCGACGGGAAGGCTGTTTACGTCACGGGGGCTGACGCGTAAAAAAACGCCGGGCGAGAAGAGCTGGCCAGGCTCACGCATTCCTTCCGCGGTTAAACTGACCAGAACACGGCGCAGAGATGCGCGCGCGCTCGCCGATGAGAACACGCTCTTCGGGACAGGGAGCCCACGAGGACTCGTGTCACGCCGACAGAAGATTACATGTTTCGGCGTATGCGTTTCGAGACGTGAACGAAACTTAGCGAGCACTTAAGCGCTGTCAATCCCGCCCGTCATTATGGGATAAAGAGGGCTTATCTTGAGAAAGGCCCCTGATTTGTACTTCGAGTGACTAATTTCGCCCTTGTTATCTCCGAGGGAGACGCTCCCGCGGAGCGGCGGGGCCGGGAGGGCGGAGCGCGGGGGGCTTCTCGCGGTCGTACTCACAGCTCTTTGAGCTTCTGGCAGAACCTCCAGCCGTCGGGGTTTATGTGGGAGATGGAGTTGTTGCTGAGGAAGAGCTGGAGGAGGGCGGAGAGGCCGTACAGAGAGCCGCTGTTCACCTCCGTCAGGCTGTTGAACTCCAGGTGACTGGATGGGGAGAGGGAGCAGCGTGTCAGAGCTATGGGAAATTTAGTTTTTAAAGAACATTGGCAGGCAGTGTAGTGTAATGGTTAGGGAGCTGGGCTTGTAACGTTAAGGTTGCAGGTTCAATCCCCAGGTGGGACACTGCCGTTGTACCCTTGAGCAAGGTACTTAACCTGAATTGCTTCAGTTAATATCCAGCTGTATAAATGGATTGTATAGAAATGTAAACTGTAAGTCGCTCTGGATAAGAGCGTCTGCTAAATGCCTAAAATGTAAAATGTAAATGTAATGTAAAGAGTAATGAAAGCGGAGAAAGGCACTGGCGCATCTGATCGGACGTGGCACGTCTGGAGTGAAGCTGCTGGGAAGCATGAGGTTTTAATTTGTGCATAACGTTGCTCAGTGCCATTCTAACAGATGCAGGGTTTTTGGTTTTTGTTTCTGTCTTACTTTGAAACATTGCTGTAGTATTGCACAGACCTGCCCTGAATGAAAGTGAAAATGAGTTTTTGCCTTTGAGCTAACTCTGGTACAACTTACTGGATGCACTGGCATCCGTGTTGAAAATTGCCCCCGTCAAATAAATAAATACATCTTTAAAACAGAAATGGATTTCACGCTTGTATCAGCCTTTAGGCTGAGGCTAAAGATTAACATGTTTTGGCCTACTGCCTTCGTCGGCGAAAGGGCTTTGTTCTTTTATGAGCGAGTAAATGAATGAATATGCTGGCCTGGGTGTTTGAGCGGGCGTGGACGAGAGGCCGCGACACTCACAGCACTTTCATTTTGGCCAGCCCCCAGAAGGCCCCGTCGGTCAGCTTGCTGATGTTGTTCCTCTGGAGCTTCAGCACCTCCAAGCTGCTCAGGCCCTGGAAGGTGAGGCCCTCGATGAGCCTCAGCCTGTTCCTGTTCAGCTCCCTGCCGAAGCAAAAGCACACCGGGACACGTGGTCAAGCCGTGCGACCGCCCACACGGATCAAAACGACCGGCGGACCTCGAGAGCGTACGTTACAGGAGGTCCTCCGCCGTTCTTCCTGGGACTGCTGACCCGCTGTATGTTGGGGCCAGGGCTGCTTCGGTGCATCTGATCGCCGCTACTCACAAAGTGAGCACGTGCACTGTACTTAGCTATCACTTGAGGTACGGTGCACACCTTATCTAGGCTCTTTTATTGAGCGTGGCCACACTGTCTATTGTGTCTACCTCCTCATCCATTCACCCTCACAGTAAGAGGTTGCTCTCCTCAACCGCTATCGTGGTAGCCATCTTGCACCTGGCGCGCTCGAGGTTAAGCCAGAGAGCAGCAGAACCGTTTACAGTCCTACGTAGCCTTTGTGTAGGCCGCCGTGTTGTCGCGAACAGCCGGCGATATGATAGCCCTCAACCCACCTGCAGAACAAAACACAAAAAAAACACATATACACACAATAACCGGGAGAGAAACTGAACTCAACTCTGGAGAGATGAGACATGTTTTTCAGCGAAGGAGATTTCCATTACGAGCGTCCTTTATCACGCATGCGAGTGTTGAGGTACAGATGTGGTTCTGAGATCAGCATGCCGGAGGGCTAAGACGTAGCGAGGGGAGAGAGAGAGAACGCCGTTCCCCCGAGAGACGTCTCATAAATCAGCCTTTATTCCTGCCCGCTGTTTACAAATACGCGTCGCCCAAAGCGAGGGGGGGATGACAGCGAGGGGCCTCGTCCCCGAGGGGCTGACGGCGGTGGCTTTTTCCGGTCGGGAATCGGATTCCCACCCGCCATCCAAAAGAGCTGGCGCTCGAGATGAGTCGTAACCTTGATAAAAGACGAGCGATACTCACAGCTGTGTCAGTTTGGGCAGCTGGAACTCTTTGACGGGAAGCTGGGCGATCCTGTTCCTGCTGAGCCGAAGCACTTGTAGGGTAGGTGACAAGTTGTGGAAAGGGCCCGAGTCTAGGTGACTAATCTTGTTACTGCCCAGGTACCTGCAAACATCCACAACAACAACAACATCATCATCATCATCATCATCATCATCATCACAGCAGCATTGGGAAATGCTTGGTGGACAACATCTGTTGGCATCATGCAAATCCCCGGCGCATGCGTGAATCTGACATTCGTGTGAACGTTGGCGTTTGGCCCTTAGCGCTAAGTGCGAGATGGCAAAACGGCACTTACAGGTATCTGATGCGAAGGCCGGCAGGAAAACTGTGGCCCTGGATCTCGGAGATGTTGTTGTTGCTCAGGTCCAATGTCTCCAAGGAGCCGAGTTCCTTCAGCAGCCTCCCGTCGATGCTACGGATCTTGTTGTGGTCTCTGTGAAAACGCAATGAACGTGTCAGCGCGATCCCATTGCGACGCTGTGGATCTGAGAGACCGGCTTTAATATAATAATAATAATAATAATATATGCCATTTAGCAGACGCTTTTATCCGAAGCGACTTACAGTAGTGAATGCATACTTTTTTTCAGTATATATGGTCCCGGTGGGAATTGAACCCACAACCTAAGCACTGCCACAGCCTTAAAACTGAGCCACAGCCTTAAATCTGGAAAGGCTGGAACTGCTGAAATCCGTCCTTATGCGCATATTGTAGAAACCCAGGAAGAGTACATTTGGTATAATAAAAATAAGCATTTTGTGAGTGCAATCGAGTGCTGGCTTTTCTTTCGAATCAAAAATTAGGCTGGCCCAGCACAACCTAACACAGTTGTTGATGTCGTTCAACGGTCACAAAAAAGACAAATGCGCAATAAAATCAGCAGAGAGCCATCTCAGCGCTGTGTATCAAGTTGCCGTGCCTAGAAAAGGCAGCACACTAATCACTGCAAGTCATTCAGCATTAGCATTAATCTTAGCATAATGTCTGAAACAGACAGAGGAGACTATCAATACAAACCAGGACATCCAGTTGCAGCTGGAGGCTCACTCATGGCGTGGACACAATTCACTAGCACCCAGAAAACATTTAACCCCTATATTAGTCATTTCATGTGGTTATTTTTTAAGAGGGTTTATTTTCAGCAAGAAGAGAATATACAGCAGAGCTGGAATCAAAGCTTGAGGGTTTGTTTTTTTACCACTGGACTTGAACAGAACAGAGGGGAATCGGGCACACACAAAGTGTGACGATGCATGCTAGCCCATAACAACGGGACCGCGTTCTGCCTTAAACAACCCAGCGGCTCCTAAAGGCCGTGCAGGGGGTCCCCTCTTTGACCAATCAAAGGGCTCTCTCATGGGAATGTGTCAATGGGCCTTTTGTTGCCGAAGTGGGATCTTGTGTCAATAAGCACTCCAGGGTGTAGGAGAGGAGAGGAGCAGCAGTCAGAACGAACGGCCATTTGTCACCAGACACTCTACACTGGCCGCCAGCAGACAGGCTTCCCAGAGGAAGTGCCAGCCGATGGTGGTCGCGTAACGTGCATTCAGACCGCTTCAATTGAAAGAAAGCTTCGGCTCCGCAAGGCTTGGCTGGCCACATCTTTTTGATGTTTTCGGATGAAATGGGAACAGCGATGTCACACACACACACACACACACACACACACCATGCGAACTGGGTACTTTATCAGTACATGGTGATACATGGTTCTGAACTTTCACTCGAATATGGATCCGATACGGTGGTCCTGTGGTTTGTCAACTTAGCTCGGGAGCTTGGGCGGAGTGGTCGTTGTTCACTCACTTTCTGCAGCGCCGCAAAGAGATCCCAACCGGGGCTCGGGGTAGGAGGGAAGAGGGGGTCTGTGTCGACGAACTGACACACGGCACTGGCGGCACCCAGCGCCACCGTGTACCGACGCTGGCCTGCCGGTCTTTAGCGCCCGCTGCAGAACGAGCGCGTCGCCGCTCCTTCCCCGCTTCATTCCGCACGGCCCCAAGAAGCATGGGAAACGGCGAGGGTAAAAATACAGCGCTCTTATTTTTGGTTTCCTCTCCGTATACAGGAGGAATGACGGGGCGCGATCTTCACATCTGCCATTTATTTTGGTGTCGGTGCAAATCCACCTCAGAGGACAGAATGGGAAGTAGTTGATCTTTTCCCCTCCTTGAAACATGGAATTCCGGTCACTTCCCTTTGTGGACGAGAGACACACACAGACACACACACACACACACACACACACACACACACATACATATATATACACACACACGCACGCACGCACGCACGCACGCACACACACACACACACACGCAGGACGCAGAGCTGCCTGAATGCTAAACTTCTGACACAAAGAGTTACAGTGCCCGGCAACTGAGGGACACTGTCACACGACCTGAGATCAAAGCCGCCGCTGTATGACACGTATGGCACATTCCTCAGCCTGCACTTCCCCGAGACCCCGGCTGGAGTTACAGCACCCTCTCCTCTTCCAAGTGACCCCGCCGCCCACCGCTCCGCGTCAGGAACTGCTGATCTCCCTCCCAGAATCCCCCGTTCCCGGGCCTGGTACGCAGCTGGACGCGGCAGGCCAAGTCAGAGCCGGCCGTGGCTAAGAGCAAGGCTTCACAGCGCCGGTGCATGCAGGCCTACTTCGCTCTCCGTTAATTAGGATCGGGGGAAAAGTGAACTTCCCTTTCCCTTCATGCTTGAAGCCGTACAGGAAATTGCATGTATTCCGAATTCACAAAATGTTCTCACATTCCTGCGATATGGTCGTATGCTGCACGCACGTGCACGCACGAAACCAGCACTTTTCTCAGAAGTGCCTGAATCTGGGCCCAGGACGCATGTCCTGTTAACTGTTTACTCAGCTCCTGGTTGGGAGTTTGGGAAGGAGAATAGGGGGGCGGGGTTCTCCCTCGCACCCCACCTGAGTAAACAATGATGTAAAGGGACGTGTCCGGGCGAGGCAGGGCGAGGGTGCGGGAGCTGGGAGCGGGAAGCAACTTCCAGGCCCAGCGGGAAGCCTGTTGCTGTTGACCAGTGGGGGACTGTGCTGACGGGAGTCTGCACTGGGCAGGGGGGGCAATATCAACAGCTGCTGACCCCGTGTTCCATCCAAACAGCCTATTGAACACTGCCTCTCTCTTCCTCCCTTACAGGGAAACCACCAAGTCGTATTCATAGCAAAATAGTGTATATGATTCTCATTAAGCCACTGTAACACACTGGACGGAATCGAAATTAGATAAGAGCCGTTGGACTATTAACGATAAAACAAATAAGCCCAGAGAGCAGACGGGAATGGGTGTGTGATTCTTGCCATCGCTGCTGCTGCCGAGGCCCGGACTGTGGGAGTTCTCGGGGACTGTTTGATCCGGACACACACATTAATCCCGCCAAAGCCCCATGGTGGGGAGATTAGCGGGTTAGTTGGTTTGTACCATGATTAGCTTGTCTGCTTGATGAACTACAAAATGACCACATCAAGGGGCCAGAGGCCCACGGGACAAACCTGAACACGGACCTGCTTACACAGGCCACAGCCACTTTCTGGGGTCCATGCGGAGTGGCAAAGACAATGACGACAACAAGCAGCATTTTGATGACCTAAGACAGTGGTCCCCAACCTTTTTTTTAGCTCAAGATCACTTTTAGAATCTAAATGCAGCACAATACCTACTCTTGGCATTTTGATTTTACTACCCTCCGACACACGTACACACACCATGCATGTACTCACCTATTCCTAGTGTGACACCTGTGCTTGTACAGTATCCATGAGTGCATTGAAGTCCAGGTCATGCTTTGAGATGAGGCAGTCCGTCAGATGGGCATCTGTAAGACGTGTGCGATATTTGTTCTTGGTGATTTTCATTTGCGAAAAAGCCATCTCACAGAGGTATGTAGAACCAAAGTAGGCTTCCACCTTCAGTGCAAATGATGCCAGCAGTGAGTACTTCTCTCTGTTTACAAGTCCACAAAAGTCCTTTGACCAAACTTTCAGTTCAATATCGCTTTGCATGGTGACGACTTCCATGTCAAGTCCACTGCTTTGTTCATACATCTGCTGAAATGTTGCTGTCAATTCTCCAATGTTCACTTGAAGAAAATGATTTGAGATAAAAATGTCTTGCATCTTATCCACCTCCTGAAATCGTCTATTGAATTCCTTTTCCAACTTGTTCAGGTGGTCACAGACTTTTTTTGGATGCAGTCTTTTCTGTTTGACCTGCTGCTGGAAATTCTCCAGATTTGGGAAGTGATCAAGGTGGTTGTTCTTCAACTGGGATGGTCATAGGCCCAGTTTGATCTTGAATGCATTCACTACACTGATCATGTGTGACAGGTCTCTGTCCCTCCCCTGCAGTTCGCGATTCAACTCGTTCAATTTTCAAAATTTGGTGTCTGTAAGAAACGCCAGGTCTAGCAACCACGCATCATCTGACAGCTCGCTGTACACCTCATTTCTTGACTTGAGAAAGGTGTCAATTTCAGGGAGGAGGTCTAAAAATCTCTGAAGGACTTTCCCTCGACTTAACCACCTCACATCTGCGCGTAGAATTAGTTCACCATAGGCGGCGTCAAGCTCATCAAGCAACAATTTGAACAGGCGATGTTGCAGCGCTCTGGCACGAATTGAGTTGACATTAGGTGAGAAAAGTCAATAACTTTGCTCACGAGTGCTTGTTGGTGGATAACGCAGTGATAATGAACAAATGACGGGAATTCGGGATCATCTCTGCAAAGTGCAACGAAGCCTGCATTGACACCCAGCATGGACGGTGCACCATCAGTAGTGATTGAAACAAGTTTATAGATCGGAATGTTTTTCTCTGCCACGTACCTTGAATTCGTTGTAGATATCTTCGCCCCTTGTCCTCAATTTCAATGGCAGGAGGGTGAGAAAGTCCTCTTTTGTTGTTGAATCTTTGAATGCCATGCGAACAAAAACAATCAGTTGTGCAATATCAGTCATGTCTACCGATTCATCAAACTGCAATGAGAAACATTCACAGTCTAAGTCTTGGTGAATTTGATGATCGATGTTCTCAGAAAGCGATTCCACCCTTCTAGCCGCTGTATTATCGCCAAGCGGCATGTTCTTGATTGCTGTCGTAATTTCATCTTTGTTGTTGTAGTCTCTGAACAAAGTGTCGGCAGCTACCGTCATAGCCTCCTTGAGAAAATCACCATCCGTGAAAGGTTTCTTGTGTTTTGCCAGCAGATGGCTAATGCGAAACAATGCCTCTGTGCTAGCTTTGCCTTTTGCCACAGGTTTCGAAAATAGTGTTGGGCTTTCAAAACTCCACAGCTTTCTTCGTCCGAATAGCGCTGTTTAAGGGGAAATTGTCATTGGGAAATTGTCTTGAAATTTGGCATGGATTGTCGTATGATGCCTCTCCAAATTCCCCCTTTCACTCAATGCTACAGTCCGATGACAGATAAGACAAACGCTCTTGTCTTTGAAATTCGTAAAAATAAATTCACTTTCCCATTCCTGGTGGAAATTGTCGGTTTTTGCCCTCTTCTTTCACGGTCCTTCCTCACTCAGCAAAATTAATGAAAATAAATTCCAGCGACCGATCTTTGAGCACGATTCTGACAACAGGCAGAGCCGACTACGGCGGCCACAGCATTTCAAAAAAAGAATTATAGATTAATAATTGGTTAGTTTCAATATAAATAATTTCTGATTGGCCCATAAACTTTTTGTGCTTTCCGGTAGCTTTTTACGGCAGTTTGCATTGGCCGCAAACGCTGTCGGTTATACACCACCACTACGCAGAATGCTTTTACCACTCTCGCTATACTATAATAAAAAATGTGTCAAAATCGACTTTTCAAGCCTCTGCGATCGACTGGTTGGAGACCGATGACCTAGGGTGTGTGTTTATGATTCGGGTCCCAGTGAATGTCTACCGAGAGTAGATCTGGGGTAGGCAACGCTTCTCCTGGACACCTGGAGATTCTTCTAGCCATTCCATCCATACTTTCAATTGAAATTCTACAGGACACTTATTAGGCCAAAAGAGTGCCGGTGGCCAAAGGAAAGTGAGATATTGCAGCGCTCCGGTAAAACGAGGTGGATCGGGCAGGTGGCTGAGCGATGCCCGAGCAGGTCCACCCGGACGCAGTGCGCCGTCTCTCTGTCCTCAGGCCACGACCTGCTGAAAAGCCTTATCAGCGCTGTCAGCAGGGCCACTCACAGGAGGTCCCGCTCTCTGCCATCCCCACCAGGAAATCACCGGGGACAGGCAGGCGACTTTGCCATGACGTGCGGTCCCGGCGCGGCTCGGCAGTAACGGGAGTGGCACCGCTTGATCGTTAAACGCGGAGGGGACCGCTTCTGCCCCGTTCGATCAAACCGCAGTGAGTGCAGAGTGAGCCTTCGGCCTTTGATAACAAGTTCAACTTATTGCTGCTATTTTTTTCCTTTTCTCATTTGCCAGACAGACCTTGCAAACGCCTTTTGCCTCAAGCCGCATTAAAGGGAAAGTGTCGCGGAAGCGATGAAAACGCTAGCGCTGCTTTTCGCTTGTTATTGAAGGTTAAAGCGAATATTAAGCCTTTGCACTTTGATTGTACTGTCCCCGGCAGCGCGGTCATCTTAAAGCCCGCTGCTCACTACGGCTCGCGGTGTGGAAACCGATTCCTCGCGGCCTGACTAAACTTGGCGGAAGCAGCGCACATGAGGCAATCGACAGCTGCTCTGCAGTGCGACGGCTAATGAGCTGGCATACACCGCGACACGGAACGACGTTTCATTTCAGACACTAAATCTCAAACTAAATCCGTTTCAACAGAAAATCTGAAAGGGGCACTGGCTTTCATGTTTGCGACAAATACTTTTCTGTTACAGTAACCCCGTTCCTCGGTGTCGGAGAACACTGCTGTTTGACGGCATTCCAGCTGATGAACCAAGGCCGAAAGAATTCCGCGAGCAGTGTGACCCGAGCGGATCGACGGCGGGCAGATGGGAACCCGCGCGTGGAAACCGAGACCGCTGCTCTTGGCCAGCGTCTGCAGCGGCGATGATGTCATCCTGACCCGGCCCCCCGCCCCGGTCCTTTATACTGTAAAGCCCCCTGATTGACAAACGCGCCTGAGGTTTCTACTCCTTTCAGCTGTGCGGCTTCATAAAGCTATTCCTTCCCGTCATGCAACGGGGCTGACACCGCTCCATAGCAACAGGCATCTAACCAGTCCAAAAAAAGAAGCCACCTCCAGGTAATATATTGAAAGTGCGTTTATTAAACTGATATTTATGCACGTTCTTTGAAACAAACCCAACGTACGCAATGCATGAAAATCTTGTAAAATACTACGTGTCGAATAAATGTACATTTATTTGCTGACAAATAGCTGACCTTTTCTTCTTTTTTTTTCCATGTAATTTTTTTTGTTCAAGAAATGCATTCTCGTTCGATTTTCCGGAATGAACTGACCATTTTTCCTACAGGTCAGCTGTCCGGTACGATTAGCGCCGAATAACAGATAAATTACAGATCGCGGAAAAAAAACTAAACAAAGAAGAGTTACAGCGTGAAGCTGCAGCCCACGGGGGTGAAACAGATACGCGCGCGGACCCCACGCTCTGCGCACTACCAGGGAGTGAAGCAGAAACAAACAAGCAGACCCTGCTCAGGGAGCCACCATGGGAGAAACAGCCCGTGGCTCTTCTCTTTTCTGGTTGAGTGAGAAGCTAGAATTCTCCCGCAACACATGGGGAGTAGCCGAGACTCGGAGAACAAGGAGGCCTTACTTCCCTAACAGGCAGGCGGGCGGGGACAGCGCTGTGATTGTGTCCGTCTGTTCGGGGGGCTCTGTCCTCACAGCTGAGACACACACACACACACGCACGCACACACACACACACACGCACACACACGACTACTGGCTGCTCTTCCCAAATAGGGCAATAAATCTTCTGCGAGATGCCAGAGGAGGCAGTCCCCACAGGCTGCCAGTTTCATGACTATAACCAGGACCCAGACAAACGCAGGCCTCCCCGGCGTGGCACCAGGACCCAGACAAACGCAGGCCTCCGCGGTGTGTGGCGCACGACACCTGAAGACTGGGGCGCTTTAACGTGGCCCCGTATCGGCGTTTGAAAGAAAAACGCCATTACGAAGTCATAAAACAGTCGAGTAAACAAACAGCGCTCTTCGATTTAAGTCTGGAAAAGATTCATCGAGTCGTGTGAAATGTCATGCGAGTGGTCCTTCGCCCCCCTGAGTAGAAATCGAGGCGTTGCTTGTACGGTCTCTTTTTGGTCTCGTTTTGTTTCGCATTCTTTTGGTCGGAGTGGTCCTGTGGTCCTGTTATCACTGACAGTGCAAGAGCAGGTCTCGCTAGCCCGCACGTTCAACCCGCTGTAAACATCTCTTCATTAGCAAACTGCGCCATTAGGAGCGGACTTTCCCAAGCTTTAACCTACAAAAGAACCACAAACTTGATACTGTTCACTGATTGGTTTCAGTTCTCACTGCTATTGGCTTTGTGCCCGGGAAGGATGGAGTGGGGGGTGTGGCTGGGGGTTTTATGCAATGCCGGAGTTGGTTCGATACCACTCTCCTGTTTGCTGAGCAGTTTAGAACCTGTTTCAGGGAACCGACGGTTATCCATTATTTTCGTGTGTGCTCAGACCTATCCAAACATTTTAAAATCCCGGAAAGGGCCGTTTCCACCGCAGTTTAAAGGTCTGCCTTTGAAAAGCTTATGACTCACAAATATTTGGGCACAAAGAGGAGGGGCCTATTTCTCCTAGTCAGAGGCCCAAGTGTTAGCGCTTCCTGTGAGCGGCCAGATTCTGTTTGCTGTCATGATCACCTACTGATGCAGTAGGCAAACGGCCAGAACTGAGAGCCGCTATTGTGCAAGGGTACGATGGTCTGCTGTCTGCAATTAAATGTGTGAGAGCACGCATTCTACTCGGCTTACACAACGACCACATACAGAGAGCGGTCACGGACTGAGAGCTTTACTGCATTTTACTTACGGCTCCAAACTGAACTTCGGCGCAGTCGAATTCAGGAGGCTGTGACTTTGTTAGCCAGGTGGAGTCCTGCCACTGTGCTCATGATCAAGGTAGGGCATTTCTTCAATATGACGGACAACTGTGCACCAAATCAGCGATGCAATGGCACAATAATTACGTTATAAAAGTACACATTTACTTACAGGTAAAGAGAGACGATCTTGGAAGAGGTCACTCCAAACGATGGAATTGATGTCATCAAATTATGGCCCAACCGCCTAGAGGGGGGAAAGAAACGTGAATTAAAGGGTAATGTGGAAATATATATTAGCTCTACGTAGAATTATATTAACTGGCGTCATTAACTACTAATCAGCTCTTTGCACACACACAACGGTCAGCCAATCGGATTTCATCTAGTATACCGTTACCATTCTCAAAATAACTTTCACAAGGCACTTTGCAAGTCGATGTGACTCACTCAACATTCACAGTATTATCTATAAAAACCTATGATTATGAAAACCAATGAAGAAACTACGCAGGATGAAAGAAACAGAGATAAAATATTTATAGTCAATGTTTCAGTCCAATAGTGAGTTCTTCACCTCCAATCCATCTTACTTCAAAGCAGTGAACACAAAAGCCGAGGATTTACAAATAAAAAGTGTGCTATAAAACCCCAAATGGCTGGTGAGAGGGTGAGAAAGTGGCCCCAAAAATATCACGCGCTCCTGCCTTGTTGCTGGACAGAAAGCGTGTCGCGTTTGCTGTAGTGCAGCTTTAAATAAGGGGCTCGGCTCGTCCATTAAGTATTTGTGGGATTCCCGTGAGGGGGCCGATATTCTGGTATTGACAGGGGCAGACGCATTGAAGAGCTAATGAACATCATCTTCATTTGAGAAGCGTTTCATTAGAGCGGACACAACGGCACACCCCAGCACAGCTGGCAGTCCATTAGGACAAAGAGGAGCACTTTGCAAAGGACCATGTAAATGGATTAGTTGTCTATTGCTGATGGATTCTGTTATGGAATCCACACAGGCAGGTAGGAGGTGACACTGTGCTGATGCAAATGGAAAAAGAGACACCTGAGCCTGCGTGTGTATGTGTGTATATGTGTGTGTGTGTGTGTGTGTGTGTGTGTGTGTGTGTGTGTGTGTGTGTGTGTGTGTGTGTGTGTGTGTGTGTAGTGGGTGTCAAAGACAGTGTCTGTGGGTGTGTGCTCGTGTGGGCGTACATGCGTGCGTGCATGCTGAGTGTTCAAGACTGTGTGTGTGTGTGTGTGTGTGTGTGTGTGTGGTCGCTGTTGAAGCCTTTTGTCTGCGTGAAAGTGTGTGTCTGTGCCTGGGTCTGTGTGTGCGTGCGTGCGTGCGTGCGTGCGTGCGTATGTATGCACGTGTCCGTGTGCGTGTACTCGTTTATTCGTTTAGAGTCCCTCTCTGCTCGTTTGGGATACTCACACTTCTCGCAGGTTCGGGACGTTGGCCAGGGCAGCTGCATCGATCGCAGTCAGCTTGTTGTGGCTCAGATTTCTGTGTGAAGGGAGGGAGGGAGAGAGAGAGGAAGGGAGAGAGAGAGAGAGAGAGAGATTAAAAGAGTGAGAGTGCTGCAGGGCTTTCCCTTTCGTCCCTCGATCTCCCTCTCCGCCGGGCCCGAGAGGCGAGTGCTGGTCTACAAGCGCCAGGAGAAGCCAGGAGGAACAGCCTCCCTCTGCCCACCTGGCCAGGTTTAGTCGATCCCTAAGGCCTTCAGGAAGACGGATCATGCCGTGAGTCAGTGCAGGTTTGAACACGGGCCAAACTCGTACGGGGCCGGGAGACTTGTGCACGCACAACAATCCCATCACTCCTCAAAACACATGGCCTTCAACGAGCCTCTATTAAAAAGAACCTGCCTTTCACTTTCTAAAAATGCACCCAATTAGTCAGGGCCGAGAAGCCTTTGCGGCACAAAATAGATCATTTAATCTAATTTAATCCAATAAGCAGCATGTTGGCGTACAGCTACTAAAGCAATGCACGTGTAGGCTGCTTACTGATTGGTAGAGAATAGTAGAAGAAGCACACACGCCTGGTAATGGTACGCACACGCACACACACATGCACAAACATACACACACACACACACGCACGCACGCACACACACTCAAGTACACACACACACTGCATTCTGGAGGCTCCGCTTGATGCTTGAGGGGGTTCAGATCAATACTGGGCTTCTGCAGCAGGTATCACTTACTCTCCCCACTCCCAGCTATTCATCTGTATAAAAGTCAATCGGCAGTTTAGACTAACAGTGCAGTTAACAGCCAAGTCTATATTCATACTGTAACTGGAATTAAAGTGCAATTTGTCTGGAGATTGTGTTACTGTCAGAGTACGAGTTTCCACTGCACACACAGCCACCAATCTGAGGCTCGAGTTAGCAGGATTGGATGTCCACACGTAGACACGTAGACGCACAGACACGCACACGTACAAGTGCACGCGCAGAAACAAGCGTGGACAAATACACACGTGCACTCAGACATAGGCCTGGAAAAGCACACTTCTCTATAGCACTGCAGCAAATAGTTGCTCGTTACTACTACTGAAACCGATTAGGTTGTTTAACGTCATGCTTTGTGAAACACGAGAACCTTGTAAGATTGTTCTTACGCATTCACAGATCTCAGAGTTTATGCTATAACTGTTCGCAATTCTGTTTCTGTAGCTGTTTTCAGCAAATTTGGAATAGCATTACCTTCAAAATGTGATCCAAAAGTTATTTTATCATTAGAAATTCGGATATCCTAAACTCAAAGACACGGAAAGTATCCTTCTTACGACCAGTAGTATGCACCGTTTCAAGACAAATGAAAATGCTCAGTGACGTGAGATTTAAAAGCCAGCCCTGATGTTCTGACAAGACTCCCACTCTTCTTACTTTTTGAGATTTTAAACTAGTGTTAAAATTCGGTCAGAAACCCGACTGCATCACACCAGCCCTGGCCGGGAGCCCTGATCAGGGGCGGCATTTGGCTGTCCGCCCCAGGGGGAGGCTGAGCCGGCACAAGCTCGTCAAGAAGCGCGAAGGGTGTCTCCAGAAAGTAGGTGGGCGAGTTCCGTCTCGGAGGAGGCGGATCATTGCTGGCTTCTGAGAACAACTTGCCCCGTAGAGACGGGCGGCGAGTTCGTGGATTAGGTCGAATCAAAATAAATAGAGGGTATACTAAACGCGGCTACTAAACTGGAAGAAAAACTGGAAAAAATCTGACACAAAATGTAAAAAAAAAATAATAATAATAATAATTTCAGTCAATAAAAATATTTTCCCGCAATAATGAAACCCCAACATACACTCAGTGGCCACTTTATTAGGTGCACCTGTACACCTGCTTGTTAATGCAATTATCTAATCAGCCAATCATGTGGCAGTGACTCAATGCATAAAAGCATGCAGACATGGTCAAGAGGTTCAGCTGCTGTTCAGACCAAAAATCTGAATGGGGAAGAAATGTGATCTAAGTGACTTTGACCGTGGAATGATTGTTGGTGCCAGACGGCGTGGTACTCAGTACAGAGTATCTCAGAAAACTGCTGATCTCATGGGATTTTCACACACAACAGTCTCGAGAGTTAACAGAGAATGGTGCGAAAAACAAAAAACATCCAGTGAGTGGCAGTTCTGTGGGCAAAAACGTCTTGTTAATGAGAGAGGTCAGAGAAGAATGGCCAGACTGGTTCAAGCTGACAGGAAGGCGACAGTAACTCAAATAACCACGCATTACAACAGTGGTATGCAGAAGAGCATCTCTGAACACACAACACGTTGAACCTTGAAGTAGATGGGCTACAGCAACAGAAAACCACACCTGGTTCCACTCCTGTCAGCTAAGAACAGGAAAGTGAGGCTACGGTGGGCACAGACTCACCAAAACTGGACAGTTGAGATTGGAAAAATGTTGCCTGGTCTGACGAATCTTGATTTCTGCTGCGACATGCAGATGGTAGGGTCAGAATTTGGCGTAAACAACATCCATGCATCCATCCTGCCTTGTATCAATGGTTCAGGCTGGTGGTGGTGGTGTAATGGTGTGGGGAATGTTTTCTTGGCACACATTAGGCCCCTTAATACCAATTGAGCATTGTCCAAATGCCACAGTCTACCTGAGTCTTGTTGCTGACCATGTGCATCCCTTTATGGCCACAGCCTACCCATCTTCTAATGACTACTTCCAGCAGGATAATTCGCCATGTCATAAAGCACACGCCATCTCAAGCTGGTCCCACGAACATGACGTTCAGTGTACTCCAATGTCCTCCACAGACACCAGATCTCTGAATGTGCAGCGGACAAATCTGCAGCAACTGCGTGATGCTATCATGTCAACATGGACCAGAATCTCTGAGGAATGTTTCCAGCACCTTGTTGAATCCATGCCATGAAGAATTCAGGCTGTTCTGGGGGCAAAGGGGGTCCTACCCAGTACTAGAAAGGTGTACCTAATAAAGTGGCCACTGTAATTTCACCAAAATGCCAATATCAGCCCTTGACATCACTAATAAGAATGCAAGTGGTAAATGTGGGAGTAAGGAAAGACAAACATGCAGTCGGTAATGCACCGTTGCCACGAGAAAAACCCTACAGGCGACATTTTTGGACAAGTTGAGGCCGGGCCCCCGTCGGCACGGCCGCCGCGTTAGCGCTGCTTTTCGGCGCGACCTCTCGGAACTCCGTGGCCCTCGTGGGTTCGTTTATCACCTACCCCTACCTGTCACCGGCCGCTTTCTCTGCCGTTGTCATAACATGGCTTTTTACTGTTCGCAAACAAAGGTAGCTCACAGAGTGGCCCCGGAGCGGAGAACGGCGGCAGGAATTCTTGGGCCGGCCTGTCGAAAGACAGATTCTGCTTCCCAGGTCTGGGGAGAGGGCGCTACCTGACGCGCCGCATTCCACGTTCCGCCTGCTGTTGCTCCCGCGGCCTGGAACGTCCCCTCGGCAAGCTCACAGGGGAAAAATACACAGGAAAAAGGAAAAAAAAGCCCTGCCACCTCTCTTAAAACGCATGGGAAAGGTGCATCGCGTGTATGTAGCGGAACACAAATGGGGGAAGGGGGGGTTAGGTAGGCGACTGAACATGGCGAGCGTGACGTGTCGTTGACAAGATGACAGCGCGAGATGACTGACAGCTCAGGCGGAGGAGGCACGGCCTAGGCAACCACCAATTTCACCCCCCCTCCTCCTTCTCCTCCTCCTCTCCACGCCCTCCCTTTCAGCGCGAAACAGATAATGGCCTGGTGTTTTCTCCCCTGCAGGCAGGACTTTGACACGGCGGTGCGCTGTGATTGAGCTCTCGGCTTTACTGCGCCATTGTGCTGAAGATTGCAAAATTGCTGTCCTTGTTACAGGAGGCAATTACCAAATTACACTGAAGCAAAGTGAAAAATTGCAGGGTTTTGTAAATGGGCTGTGCCGGGGGGTGGAAAATAGCACGTCGCCTTTTACAGCACTGAGAAAACAGCCACACCACACTAATCTATTACAGCACTGAGAAAACAGCCACACCACGCTAATCTATTACAGTAGTCACCGGGACTGTTTAACAAGGTGCAGACCACCGCAAACTGTCACTGAAGTAACCAAACTGCACCTCTTGTCATCAAAGCTGATATGGATTCCCCATAAAATCAGCGAAGAACACGACGTCAGAGTAACAAGGAGGGGAATGAGACATTTTGATTAATGCCGTTTGCGAAAATGACCGGCTGGACTACAATTTTGTCCACTTCGTCCGCCCAGGTGTTCTAAAAAGGCTGCAATGCTGACGCAGAATCTGTGTGCAATGCGCGACCCACAACTGAGTAATGAGGGGGAAATAATTCACCGCCTGGATGGCAGGTAAACATCTCATTAAGATTAACAGCGCCATTAAGAGAAATTCTCTGCTAGCTTTCACTGTGGAAACGTCTCCACAAGATTATTGCACGGGACTACACGGATCTCAGTGGAAACACCCCTATTTGTTCTAGTGCTGATAAGGCAACCGCATTTTCTGAATGACTGCTTTGATCGCTCAAAAGAAATAATAATAATCTCACCCACTATGAACTTGTCTGCGGGATTAGTGCCGTTGTTCTGTTTCTACTCATGTCTATGAGTCATGAACACGCATGACACAGTAAAAAGAACTTTCAAATACGTTCCACGCTGGTTGTGTGTAGAATCCTACATATCTTGAAAAATGCATATTGCAATCTCTTATCTGTCGGTCGGGAAAAACGCATGATTGCTGTCGGCGTCAGAGATCAGAGAGGAGGAGGCCAGGAAAATCAGTGTTTGAGAGTAATGACAGCGGTGCTGCTCCACCGACCTGGTGCCAGAGGCGGTGATTACAGCCCGCTAAAGCACACACGCCTTCCCCTTTATCATGGTGAGGAAGGCGGGCCCCCGCCTCGCTACACTCGGGGCCGTCTCTGGCTCCACCGGGGCTGTAGGGACAGCTGTTTACGCAACTTTGCTTTTCCTTGCATTCGGGAGTTTAACACCTACTGTGTGAACCTGGAGCGATAACGCAGCTCCTTCCTCCTGACGTGGGTGGAGACTTGGAGAGATTGCTGACTGTACTTCACTGTACTGTATGCAGAACCACGGGCAAGCTTGTGGGCCTAGTGGCTTTACAGCTGTAGGCATTGAAAACAGCACAGGGGACAAATGGGACGGTGGAAGGAGGTGGGGGTGTGCGGGTGTTGTAAACACCTCTGATGTGACCATAACACAAACTTACATCCAATCAGATTACTCTCTATTTTCAGGGTTCAGATGACTATTTTCAGGGTTCAAATGGCTCCATTTTCTGGGTTCAGACAACTCTATTTTCAGGGTTCAGATGACAATTTTTTTATGACTCTGACTTTTCATTTTCTTTGCCTTAGTCCTGCTCCGCCTGGTGTAGATGACCTGCAGGTTATGGAGTGTACCGCCTGTGACACATTCAGCTGACCGTACCACTCTCTGCAGGGCCTTACTGTCCTGTTTAGTGCTGCTCCCATAGCAGGCGGTGATGCTCCCTGACAGGACGCTCTCAATAGTGCTCGTATAAAAGTTCCTTAGTATCCGGGGAGACATTTTGAATCTCCTCAGACGTCTGAGGTAATAAAGGCGTTGCCGCGTCTTCTTCACTAAGGTGTCGGTGTGTAGGGACCATGACAGGTCCGCTGTGATATGGACACCGAGGTACCTGAAGTTGCTCACCCTCTCCACTGGGTCCCCGTTGATCCTGAGAGGGTTGTAATTCCTTTCCTGCTTCTTCCCAAAGTCCACCATCAACTCCTTTGTTTTGCTGATATTCAGGAAGACGTTGTTATCCTGCCACCAAAGTGCCAGGCTCTCCACCTCCTCCAGGTAGGCCTTCTCGTCGTTGTTGGTGACCAGGCCCACCACAGCTGTGTCATCAGCAAACTTGATGATGGTGATGGAGTCAGACGTGCCCACACAGTAGGGAGCTCAGGACGCATCCTTGGGGGGCCTCCGTGTTGAGGGTGAGGGTCGATGAGGTGTGGTTGGCCACCCTCACCACCTCGGTTCTGCCTGTCAGGAGGTCCGAGGACCCAGCTGCACAGGGAGGTGTTCAGTCCCAGGTCCCTGAGCTTAGTGACTAGCCTGGAGGGGACTATGGCATTGAAAGCCTCATGAGTCTCAAGGACTATTTATTTTGTTTTTCTTTGTATCCCACCATTTTCCAGGAGTTCATCTCGACCACCTTTTAAGGGGTCAGGGAATAATTTTCCAGTCTCCCACATTGGCTCCAATGGTTTTCTGGTTTTTTGATTCCCTCTGGAAAATGCCAATTGTGAAGCGCTGTGTGACAACCTGTTTGTAAATGGCGCTATACAAAAATAAAGATTGAAGATTGATTGAAGATTGATTGAAAGCTGAGCTGTAGTCTATGAACAGCATTCTCACATAGTGCCCCTTTCTGTTGTCCAGGTGGCATAGAGCGGTGTGTAGGATGTAAGCGATGGTGTCATCCGTGAGATTCCACTTTGTCACCGTAGAGCTTCTTCGCTTCCTTCACTGCTCTCCGTAGGTCGTATGAGTTTTTAAAAATAATTGTCCATATTCCCGAGCCCTGAGTTGTAGGCAGCAGTACACGAGTTCAGTGCGGTTGACCTCCCTCGTCACCAGAGCTTCCTGTTTTAGCCTGTTTGATTTTTGGCATAAGTAGGATGGCAGCGTGATCTGATTTACCAAGCAGGGGCAGAGACTAAGCTTTGTAGCCTTCTCTGAACAGCGAGTAACAGTGATCCAGTGCCCTTTCTCCTCTGGTGAGGCATGTGATGTGCTGATAAAGGTTAGGCATTACCTTTTTGATGTTCGCCCTGTTAAAGTCCCCAGCCACGATGAGGGCTGCGTCCAGGCTATCGGTCTGGAATCTGTTTAGTGCCTCATGCAGCTCTGATTGTGCAATGCTGGTATCCGCTTGAGGTGGAATATAAACAGCTGTGATGATGATCGAGGTGAACTCCTGAGGGAGGTAGAACAGGCGACATTTAATCGTCAGATATTCTAGGTTGGGCGAGCAGGAACGCAATAAAGTTGTTACATTCCTCGTGTCACACCAGTTGCTGTTAACCACAGAACACACACCTCCTCCCCTCGACTTCCCGGACTCCCCTGTTCTGTCCATACGGTCCATTCTGGCCAGATCGCCTGATCCGGCGCCGAGGGAGTCAGCCATGTTTCGGTCAGACAGAGAATGTTGCAATCCCTTACTGGTTTGGTTGGTACTTAATCCTTGCCCTGATGTCATCCAGCCTGTTCTCCAATGACTGGACATTGGGTAGCAGGATACTGGGCAGAGGTGGACAATGTGCCAATGTGGATGCCAGAATGTCTCCCCAGATGTTTATTTTGTTTCTTAGGAGGGACGCGTTGTTTGTTGTGGTTCTCACCGTAGTCACCATCCCAGAAAATCTCCCTTGGCCAGGGTGTATCAATGAATAGAAGGTCGAAAAAATGGTGAGTAGTCTGTGATCCAATGTCTACGAGTGTCTGGAGATCATATGCAGTGAATGCCAAAGTGCTAGGTGCAAAAAAAGCGAGTAAAACTACACATAAAATGAGATTAAAGCAGTCTAGTAGGAGCAGGCAGGATAGACTCTGGTCTCTGCCTCACCATCTTGGATGACGAGTTCAGATGACTCTCTTTTTTCAGGGTTCAGACGATTCTTTTTGCAGGGTTCACACAGCTATTTTCAGGGTTCAGTTGACTATTTTCAAGGTTCAGATAACTATTTTCAGGGTTCAGATGACACAATTTTGCCCTCCCCCATTAAGGTCTAATTTTGATGTTTTTCGTTGTGTAATGTGGCATCTGCTTATATATATATAGTTTTAGCCAATGGCACACTTTAAAGGTAGGAATGAAAGTGGCATGTAATCTCAATGTAACAAGAGCGCTGCAACAATCTGATTACATTTGGCCAAACACACTGACTTCAAACTATGCCAGATGAGGAGAAATACAGGATTTAATCGGTTTCAGACACTCATTGGCAGATTATCACATTTCAGAAGCATGGGCTTTGGGCTATGAACCTACAGGTATTGCATTCTGCAAAACGGATTCTGAATAACTACAAAGGAAGAAACCCTTCTCCTGAACTCATCAGGCAAGGTCCAGGGAGCTGTTTTTCAGGGCCTTGTTCTTACATTGAAAATATAACAAAGACAATAAATGCATAAACAACATGTGAATATGTCAA
The DNA here is from genome assembly GCA_029706075.1 of Aldrovandia affinis. NCBI lineage: Eukaryota > Metazoa > Chordata > Actinopteri > Notacanthiformes > Halosauridae > Aldrovandia > Aldrovandia affinis. The sequence continues at coordinate 2,978,944 of JAINUG010000031.1, read as the reverse complement.
ACTTTAATCCAATAGCAATAGCACAGACAGTAGTAGTGACGTGAATATAGAGGTCTAAACAACCATACTGCAGGACCACGTTATCTTAGTATAGATGGAATTCCCTTCTGAGGAAAAAAAAGAAACGAGGACATTTTGCCCGCTAATTTTAATTTAGACAATAGTTTGTTTCCTCATACTGAGCACATTTTTGTAAGAATTGTCAGAATTGTGTGCCTACTTTCAGAGAGATCTACTCATTGTGTGCTAAAATGAAACAATGTTGCCTTTTCAAGCCGATGGAAAAAACGGCACTGCAACAAATTAACGCGACGCATGCCTTAACAGAAAACAGGTCATGTGTTTCTCATTGTCCTTATTGAAATAGTTTTCTGCAGAATGCAGTTCATTCCATCTGTTCCACCCCTGGACTGTGGGGTTCCAACGAAAGGTTCTCACGATCCTCTACACAAGTCAGCGAAGAGCAAAGTGGTCATTTTTGTCCTTTCCGCCATCGCGCCTGCAGTACTCCCTCAACTCGCTCGGCCAGGCTGCGGCAGGGCCTACTGCCGGTCCCACCCCCCCCCACCACCCCACTGCCTCACAGACAGTCAGCGGGCATTTCACACCTCCCTACTGTAAACCTGTCTGGAACAATTACTTTCTCTCTCTGGATGGATAAGCCTGTTGTACGGATTCTAACTTAATTTATAGTGTGCAGCCTGCCACTCTCCTGGAGCCTGCCCTCTGGCTGTCTTGAAACCGAGTGTCTAAAAAGAGTTAGCCTCAAACTCTAGAGTAACAAAACGAAATAGCACCTCTTCAATCCATGGTCGCAAACATTGGGTGAAATGGTTACATTTGTAACTGTAAAAAAAAAAAGAAAAAAAAGGAAAGGGCGTTGTCAGTTTTATTTTATTTTTATGAAAGTCTCTAATTATTCTGTCATGGGTTTTATGGCCGGTGAGTTACTGAGTAGTGAAAGGTAATGAAGACCTCTCATATCACTGTGCGAATGTGTGATGGAACGCTATATGTTCATTTGAACAGTCAATAAAATTATGATAAGGTGGAAAAGCAGATAGGCCCAAACCAACTTGGAACTACAGAAACCTACTGAATCTGGATTAAAGTCCAATCAAGGCAGCACTTGATACTGCAACGTACTTTTAAAATAGGGAAACCCAACTTCAAGAAAGAGTCTTTGAAGAAAACGTCTGGCCTCGTTGCCTGTGCTGAGTACCACCCTCAGTTGCATATACACTCAGTGGCCACTTTATTAGGTACACCTGTACACCTGCTCGTTAATGCAATTATCTAATCAGCCAATCATGTGGCAGTAACTCAATGCATAAAAGCATGCAGACATGGTCAAGTGGTTCAGTTGTTTTTCAGACCAAAAATCTGAATGGGGAAGAAATGTGAAGAAACGTTTTTACCCCCAATTTGGTAGCCAATTACTCCCGCTGTGCTTAGTTCAATCCCCTCCCTCGTAGTTCGCTGCCGTAGCCATGACCAGCAGTGACAATGGCGAAGCGCTGCCTCCTCCGAGACAGCACTCGTCGTGCTGTCGACTGTAATTCCGGCACCCCAGAACCATTCCTGTGCACAGCGCACTGTGTCGGCTTCCCTCCCCCCTCCCTGGGGCGGACAGCCAATTGCGGCCCCGGTGGCACTCCCGGCCAGAGCCAACTCTGGTGCGACGGGGAATCGAACCCAGGTCGCCATGGCCACCATCGTACGTTGAAACCACTAGACCAAGTGACTTTGATCATGGAATGATTGTTGGTGCTAGACGAGGTGGTGTGAGTGTCTCAGAAACTGCTGATCTCATGGGATTTTAATGCACAACAGTCTCTAGAGTTTATAGAGAATGGTGCGAAAAACAGTAACTCAAATAACCATGTGTTACAACAGTGGTATGCAGAAGAGCATCTCTGAATACACAACACGTTGAACCTTGAGGTTGATGGGCTACAGCAGCAGAAGACCACACTGGGTTCCACTCCTGTCAGCTCAGAACAGGAAAGTGAGGCTACAGTGGGCACAGGCTCACCAAAACTGGACAGTTGAAGACTGGAAAAACGTTGCCTGGTCTGACAAATCTTGATTTCTGCTGCGACATGCAGATGGTAGGGTGAGAATCCATGCATCCGTCCTGCCTTGTGTCAACGGTTCAGGCTGGTGGTGGTGGTGTAATGGTGTGGGGAATGTTTTCTTGGCACACATTAGGCCCCTTAATACCAATTGAGCATCATTTAAATTCCACAGCCTACCTGAGTCTTGTTGCTGACCATGTGCATCCCTTCCAGTCTACCCATCTTCTAATGGCTACTTCCAGCAGGATAATGTGCCATGTCACAAAGCACACGTCATCTCAATCTGGTTCCACAAACATGACAATGAGTTCAGTGTACTCCAATGTCCTCCACAGACACCAGATCTCAGTCCAATTGAGCACCTTTGGGATGTGGTGGAATGGTAGATTTGCAACATGAACGTGCAGCCGACAAATCTGCATCAACTGCATGATGCTATCATGTCAACATGGACCAGAATCTCTGAGGAATGTTTCCAGCATCTTGTTGAATCCATGCCACGAATAATTCAGGCTGTTCTGGGGGCAAAGGGTGTATTAGAAAGGTGTACCTAATAAAGTGGCCACTGAGTGTAGCATGACGTCACGAGATGATCGAAAGCGAGGTGCCGCCATGTTGGAGGAGTATTATGATTAAAAATGGAGTTCTCTCACGCAGAAAATACAGGCAGTGCATGCAGTGGCCCGGATGAAGTCATAGATACTGCCCTAGCACTTTCGAAATATGCCAAATCATTGGAAGAAAAGGTTAAGAAACGATATATTGAGAAAATATCTGTTATTGGCATTGATCCACTGATGATTCCTCAGGATAAATTTCATTCTGAACTCCTTCCTCCCGTCGGGGCGTGCGACATCTTGTCGTACCTGATACTTGAGGCTAGCTACTACACAGAAGAACAGTTTAAAAGTTTGTTAGCGTACAACCAGATGGTTTCTGGATTTATCTTGAGTATTCTGGGTCAGATAATTGCTGACAAATATGTCGTTTTGGCAAAAGTATGACACTTGCAGAGAATGAATGACCCTCATGTACAACTGTGGATTATCACTACTAAAGAAGGCACGATGATTTCTGTGTACTGTGCCGGCTGCATGGCTGGACTTGGCGAATGTTGTTTGCACATTGCTAGGGTTCTTTTTTACCTCGAAGTGTGGACACGACTCAGCGGAAAGCTATCTTGCGCCCAGGTAAAGTGTGCTTGGCTTTTACCTACGACGGTGAAACAAGTAGACTACGCTAAAGTGAAAGACGTTGTTTCTTCTGCAACTAAACTGCCTAATCAGTACTTTCACAGTGTTGTGACGTTTATAATTTGAGAAAGTTTGAGCTCTGGCAAGAAGATTTGTTAGTCTGTCAATAAAAATGTCAAAACAGTCAATGATTACTGTGGTCTTTCATCCAAAGGAATCAATGAAACACCGTGGCATGGTTCTATGCAAATCATCACGTTCAGGCCAGACAATGAGTGAAGATAAACGAGTATCCATTACTGGCAACCAGATAGATATAATTATTGCAACCATAGTTCTAGATAAATTAAAACGATATGCGAGGTCAAGTTGCGGAAACAAGTTGCTTAGTCTTCATTTTATGAGAACCCAAACAAAATTCTGAAATTTAGTGAGGACTTCAGAGCGTCTGTTTACGTGAGGTGCAATGAAGAGGAATACCTTCTTTAGAATGTCGAGAGAGTGCAGTCCTGTATAATATTTTACCTTCTTATCATCACCTTCAAAATATTCTTCGTTGAAAACTTTTGATTGAGATGGGAACCATGGTGTCGAGTCACGAAACATGCAGTCACAGTCGTCCGTCTGAATGCTGACAGTTCGTGAGAAATGTAAGCCATGAGTTTCTGTGCAAACAGACTTGAATTTTCCCTGTAATTCCTCCGGTATGTCTTCAATATCATCGATTTCCTTCTCAGAAATGTCACTATAAATGTCCCTTACAGATTCACCAAGCTTCATTCGGTCTCTGCAGCTTTTCCTTTACTTCTGCTTGTTGTCCTCGTTTGCGTTTCCTCCGTTCTACGATCCTCTGCGCTAGTTCTTGCTGCTTTTCAATCGACGCGTCATCTTCGTCTACCTTTCTGTGGCCCAGATTTAAATTGGGAATCCAGTCGACGTTGAAGTTGACTCAAAATGTGCTCCACAGACTCGATCGTTTTCCAAGACCTTATCTGTAAGTTCATTTCGGCTTATGACAGACAACCACCTCCTTCGCCGTTCAGTGGTAAAAATTTCAGTTTTTATCATTTTGGGCACTCGGCAAAATGACAGATTCAGCTATTTCTTTTTGTCATTTGACCAACCGAAAAGAAGGAAAAAAGACGTCATTGTTGCAGCATGCTTAGTCAGCAGATCAACTCACAGTGTCCTTTATCAAGCATGTGAACTCCTCCAATATGGCGGACAGTAAATTGTGCTTATGTCATACTCACGTGACCCAAGGCCGTAACCATGGAGTCAACATTGGGGGGGACCAAATCAATTTATTTATATTTTTTATATCAGCTAGGCTATATATTGGGGGGGACATTTTGAGCATATCTGAATATTGGGGGGGATGTCCCCCCCCCAATATATATGGTAATTTCGGCCTTGACGTGACCGCACACACAGAATAGACGAGACCAGTCTATGGCAACTATGGACAGCTATGCCACCCAAGCACAGCGATAACTCTGGACAGCACTAAGGACAGAGATCACCTCAAAAAAATTCAACATGGCCTACTTGCTGTGAAAATGGGCACTAAACCTTGAGACGGGCTGATAAAATGTCTCCACCTCAACACGTTACCTCACCTCGAACACAATGCTCAAGAAAGCCTTCTCTTAACTTTAGAAATTTGGGACGTGACATCATACTAATGATAAGATCTTCATGATTTATAGTTGGAGGAGAGAAGCCTTCTGTGACAACCTGACAATCTCTACTGATAAGAAGAGTGTGAACTTCAGTCTTTGAAAGTGTGAAATGATGTCAGTGACAGCCATTTATGATGCAGCTGGGAGATGGTGGAGGCTTCTTTAATGCTGCTCAGTCCAAACAGTAATAAACTAGTCAAAGAATAACCTTCTGTTAGAGACACCAGCCAGCAGAGATAACCCAGCCCAGCTCAAACAGATCCTCGCACAGCGCAGCATATTTTACCTTCTTCCTGTCGTAAACTGGCATTTACAGCCGAGCAACAGTGCTGACAGAAAAGCCGGGAGATGCACAACAGTGCACAATAATTCAGACTCACAAAGGCCCTCACAGCGCTCAAACAAACACTGTAATCACATACTAGCTCATGTGTGGCTATATCAGGTGTGTATTGTACAGAAGTTCAAAGTACAAAGTTCACTTTAGACACATTTTCTAAATAAGGAATATTTTTTTATCACATTCATATACCAAAAATTATCAAATAGATTGGAAAATTCATTTGTTTCATTTGAATGATTTCCTCCACATTCTACTCTGCTAAGTATCACCATTACCATTAATTTCCAAACAAACTCAAAAATCTCACAAGGGCATTAAAAAATCTAGGAGCCACGCCCACGTCTGACCCTTCTAAATCACCCCTGGTTCGATATTTAAATAAGTGCTTCAAAGTTTGGGGGAGGGGAGGGGAGGGGGGTGTCGGCATTGGCAACAAAACACACTTGCCCGAGGCGCAAAATGAACCTGAGTGCAGCAATGGCAGCCAAGTAGCCAGAGACAGGAAGGAGAGGGAAGCAGACTTCTACAGGCCCCGACAACATTCAGGGAACAGCCAAGGAACCCACATTTCTTTGCTGACATATTTCCCTAATTTTACAGCAGCAAGAGAACCTCTGAGGAACAACAAATTGTATTATTAATTTTTTTTTCATATTTTCTCTTTTGTTGAGTTTGGAATTGAAGCTAATGGCCAATGGCTAATTGCAGGCGAATGGAAACGCAAGCAACACACGCCTTTACTGGGCTGCTAGGTATCATTGTTCGGCCCGTGTGCCTAACAGGTTACACAATCCATAATCGTTTCATAATGTTCTTCTTCTACAAAATGTATATTATTTTTGCAATAAGAAAACACTCACACTAATGGTATGATAATTAAACCATAGGGGGGGGAGCGATATTTGCAAAAGATCAAACTGTAACTCCATTGCTGTGTGGAGCTGACGTTTTGCTGTGCAGACATTTTCTTCTTTTAACAGAAGCATGGTTCATCAAGACAGTCTACGTCAACAGAGTTTAAAGGACTGCTTTTGAGCAGTAGGAATGTCCAACTCTGATTAGACCTTAAGAATTGGGCTCTCCAGTCTCCAGCCAGCCAGCCTTGCAGTGTTCCAATCTGCCTTTTGTGTGCTGCTTTACCTCTTTGAGCCTTTATGTTTTTCTAATGTCTTTTCCAGATTTCCAAACTCCAACCAGATGTAGAGAATTCACAGATGATTCATCTATCAGGGCCACTTTGCAGACGACACACTCAAATGAAAATAAAAGCTTGGAACTTTAAGGGGCCAAACAACAAAATAGAAGAAGAAAAAAAAACAGTTTTGTTACAAGATGCCAAGGAGACAGTCTTCTGGCAGTAGAATGTTCAAACTGCCCATGAGAGAAATTTATGTGAGCATGTTTACATTTATTCTCTGAAATATATGGAAATATTTGGATATTTGTTCACGTCCGTTGCAGTTGTATTGATCTTTTTTTCAATCGTTTTCAGACAAGACTATATTTTGCCCTAAGTAAACAGCCTTTAAAATGTGCACTCCAAAATACATTCCGAGTAAGAATATACTTGAAAAATATTGTTTGATGAGAGCACAGTTCTGACAGCAGCAATGTCCAAAGGGATTCCAAGAAAAACAGCCGGCTGAGAAAACGGGGTAGAATACCTATGCAGAAAACTGCCTCGTCAGAAAAGAAGAATGCCAGAAAAAAACAAAAACTTTTTCTTACACTAACAAACCCAAGAACTTAAGATAATAAACAAACAGTGCATTCAAAAAGAAGCATCTCTCACCACAAGATTACAACTCAGCTTCCAAATAAATGCCAACGAAACCACAAGCAACACGCTAACCCTAACCCTAACCCTGTGCTGGGCTGGGCTGCTGGATGTCAGTGTTCAGCCCGCATGCCTGATGGGTTCTCTTTAAGGATGACAACGCAGTGAAGGAACAAACAGAAGTGGAAGGCCTCTCCCACAAATGTGCACAATGACACCGAGAATATATTTGTTTAAATCAACACTGCATAGATTCACTGGTCATTAAATCACCTGAATGGATCATCCTACCCGCTGAGCCCACTACGTCGGCCGATCCAAATGCTGTATAGATCAGTGCATCTGCACAGCATCTGTGCAGCACTGATCAAAACAAAACAAGCCCACGAGCCTATATTGTTCTGCCAATCTACATATGCCAGCACAAAACAATTTCAGCTGAACTTCTAAGAAGAAAGCAAACTCTATCATCTTTATTTTAGTGTACATAAAACGTCGTTACTGCGCAGCCGTAAAGTAGGTCATCGTTCCATTTATTTCCCACCCTTACCGTCTCAATGCCTCGGTATTGCCAGTCTGAGGCAGATATTCAGTTTGGTCACATAACGCTCACAGCGAGCAGGCTGTGACACTGACGGAACACTTTTTGGCAGCGGTCGGAGAGCTTCCGCGGCGGCCGGCGTACCGCACCGCACAGAGGCTTGTGGCCGCGGCCTCCCAGCGCACCATCAACAAACCAATTTCCTGTCGGGGAAACCCTCGTTGGGGTGTTTACAAACACAAAACGCCCGGGGCCAAACGGAAGCGGGAGAGCTCACGGCCCCCACCGAGCCCCAAGGTCAGGCTTGTGTAAATTATGACTCCCATCTCTCCGAAAACACCACGCTGCGACTGTCCAAAGAGGTGGAAACCAGCAGCCGGCTCATTCAGGAAACCACTCAGGAAGTGTTCGGGGCTGATGGGATTGATCCAGCTTCCTCCTCCTCCTGAGTGACCATCCGCAGAGCGTGCGGAGTGTGCCAAGATCCTGTATTGTGATTAATATACGCGACCGGTTACCACCGGATTCCTTGTTAACATTCGGCTTCACGTTCATACTGATCGAGAACGCTTGCTGCGCCCCCGATTCGATTTGCCACTGAGGTAGGGGTGGAAGTTTAGAAGGTGTCCAATGCCTTCAAAAATGCGGGAAGGGAATTTTACCTGCCCCCCACTACTCTCTTCAACTAAGTCAACACACACAAACACACACACACACACAAAGGGGCTTTTTTGCATGATTATCACAGAATTATTTGCATCAAAGGCTGTGGCTTTCTCCCAAATAAAAATACACTGATGCTTTAAAAGTAGAAGGGAATTCGCTACACAAAAAAAGTTCAACTTAGCTGTTATGCTCCTACTGTCTAGCACAAACATAGCAAGCTCTCGGTCCTACAAGCCACAGTGGCTGCAGGTATTTCCCCTAACCAATCAGCTGGACAACCTGATAGGAATAAGAAGCTCGTGTTTGTGTTTCTACACATAACAAACCTAACCACAAAAATGGAAAATGACATCGAATGCCATGCGCATTTGCTTACTTTGTATTAAGGATTATCACAACAGCAATGTCAAGAATACTCTGATGGCGATGACCTATAAGAATTCCTCAGTTTAAAAAAAAAAGTGTTGCATATCCTACATCTGAAAAGTAAAATAGAAATGATCTCCTCATCATTCGACTGGTAAAATGGTCATTTGGTACACCACTGTTATAATGCAACATAGAGCAGAAAGATGTTTCCATATTTGGCAATGGTGGGATAGCAAAAATTCATTATTGGGGAGTTCATAACGAGAGGAATATTTGTACAGTATTGAATTATATTCCTTATGATTATGATTTATGATTATGATTTGACGTGTGCACTCTTTCAGGCAATCTTACCTGGCTTAAAATTGTAGTAAAGCCTACTAAAATGTTATTTTTATATTTACAGTTTAGACAAATCGTTTTTGGATAGGTGCAAAGAGCCTCAACAATGTGTATTGCTGTAGAAGTCTGTTGTGGAGCCTGAAGTTCCATGCACTAGACTAGAAGAATTCAAAGAAAAGAAAAATCTGCTTTTCCATGTTATCAGATGAAGTACACACATTAAGCTTATCAAGAAACACGGTTGCATGTTGGGTTAAATAGTTGCCTTCAAGGTAACAAGACATGGACTGCCCATCTTGTATAATGACTTGAAAGCTGTCTGTGCAGTATCTTCAAATTTGTATCTTCACATCCATGTAAAGAAGAGGTAAAATACTGCACCCAGATTACAGTCTGTTTGATATAAGCAAATAACTACATTTACATGGCACACCATATAGCCTGGCTTTCGTCATTCTCTTCGTTGACCCTGTAACTTTTGCCTCACTCACATTCGCAAATAGAGTTGTGAACAGTGTGAAAGAAAAAATAATAAGCATATGGATTGTACTTGACCTCTGTTGCTCAGTTCTTGACTTAACATTTAAAAAAAAGTTCTGCCCTTTTATTCTGAGCATTAAGGTAAAAATGTTCTTACCCTGATAGTGGCCTCATGAAAAGTGAGACATGACTTGTGTCACTCAAAAAGGTGTGCTTGTTTCGAACATAATTTGTTCATTTAATCTCGGTACAACATTGCAAACATCTGTTGCCTCGAATGTGTTTATAGCTAATGTCAACAACACCTATGAGCAGACTTTCAGGCTGTTGCTAACAATGTTGACTTTCCGGTTTTCTACCTCATTTGAGTATCCCTTTTGGGGGTCACTAAATTGTTATGCACACGCATTATCCTCACGAGTGATGAGAAACACTTCAGCCTCTTATGTAAAAATACACTATGAAAGCAAGATTCTAGTGGTCTCTTAGCTGGATTGATGTGTATTCCTCAAAGTCATTTTGAGCAGGAAACGATTAGAGCACAGGTCTGGCATTGCATAACTGCATTAATTGTTAAACCAGACAAAAAAAAGCAATCGAAGGAGCACTTCCTAGTTTAGCCTTTCTGATATTTTGACCATTTTTCCAGGCCTCTTATCTAGGTAACCTCGTGGGATTTTTTTTAATTTTTTTTGAATTTCCACAAACATACCAAACCAGGGTACTTGTTCCTGAGGGGCAGATTCTTTATAAAAAATTGTGGATAGGGGCCAAAGGTTTTCCACATATTTCGAAAATAATGTATGAATAGCATGCAGTATACATGTGTGTAAACAAAGTAGATGCATCCTTAAAATGTGCTCAGCTATCACATATTCTGTCAGATGTGAGAAGTATGCAAACATTGTGCAGATGCATACCTGAACAATGGACAGTCACAATTGTTGATGCATCTGAATAAATGTTTTTCTTCTCAATAATGAAAGGGCCGAGTGTATGTCCATGGTGGGCCACCAGTTGAGTAGCCCTGCATGATACCAACTCTTACATTTCAACTGACTTCTGACGCATCAGCTAGCAACTGATGTCTTTTTTCCCCTCCCAACCTTATTTTAATTTGCATACAAACTCTGACAGTATCTGCTTTGTTTGAGCTGGGTAGTATTAGCTACCTTGAGCTGGATAATTGTTCACTTCTTCTGCATAGCTCTAGCTATACATGTGGCTAAATAAAATATTTTGGTGACAGGAAATGTTGATCATCGAGGACATATTAGTCACTCAGAAAAACTCAGTTTAGATAAACACCAAATTATATTTTAAATAGATCTTTTCACAGGTTTACCTCAAACTCAAACACAGTGCTATAGTGTTCGCTCATTTGTTTTTAAGTGCTATTGCCATAAAAATTTATGATAAATGAATTGCATTCAAATAAATAAAGTATGAATCTAACCTCCCAGCCCCACCAGGGCTTCATTCTGACTGGTTCCCCCACTTGTGGTATTAAAAGAAGTGTATAAACAGCAATGCTTTTATTTATAGATTGCCTTTGAGACAAACCTGAAAGCACTTGCATGTGTGGATAAAGAGGACACAATTTAAATTGTATTCTGAAAATGTGTCCAACATTCAGATTCAGTCACATCCCTCTAAATAGAAGATTGAAAACTTTTATTTGATAAATATTCCTGGGTTAAAATGGGTTTCGGGACACAGAAATCATGGCAGGTTCATATCCTTGTGTGTATGTTAGTATGCGACACATTTTTTCACAAAACAAACACGTATGCTCATTTGATGGAAGAACAAGCAAAACAATCTGCTAAATATTTCTGTAAACAGATTGAAATCTGAAGTTTGATGTGGCTGAAATTCAGACATTAAAAAAAAACTCCAAGACAGCAAGGTGGAAACTAAAAAGTTGCGATCTATAGCTAAATGCAGAAAGGATCACCCGCAATTGAAAAATGTAGAACACCATGTTCACAGAACTTCGAGGCACTGTGTTTTCCATTGCAGTTACAAGGTGAAATGTGACCTTTTCACACAGAAGTTAAAACATACATCTTGACGCAAGCTTAATGTTCCAAGTCCTGTTGAAAAAGGAACGTTCCCCCAAGAAACCTGTATTCCCCTCCATTTACTCCCTTTTCTCGAGCCACATGGTTAGCTCGCCTTCCTCTGCTTTGCCTCTTGTTGAATATGCGAACAGTTGCTTGTTTCCTACTATCCCCATCTAGCCACAGTGTCACAGGGGAGCTGTAAAAACAGGGCATAGTACAGAAGATATTTTGACAACTGGAAGGCATTAGGGCCTGATTCTTCACACAGGCCGTGTCCAGAGTTTTCCTCGCAAACCTTTTTCCTTCCCCAACAGATTATACTGCAGATGAGCACCAAAGTTGCCCCTTCCATGGCTACTGTAGGAGACTTCACCGCTAACCTTTCTGGTTAAGCCCCATGTACCTCGCACTGCTCTTTCTAGTAGCTATACCACAGCACCTCCCTTTCTGGTGTTCATGGGGGATGACTATAAAGGAAGGATTCTCGAGCAAGATAGATTTTGTGTTGTCAATTATTTTTTCCTTCTGTTTTTCTGCATGTCACATTTTATATTTCTTCTGAGTAAAAATTTACAATATATACACGTTTATATACATGCACACACTCATTGTATATATTTATTTAATATAAATGTTAAATGCATATATTTAACATTTTGTTACCTTAAATGCAGTAAAAATGGAATACAAATGTAAACAGCACTCAATCTTAGAATGGGACCCCCCCAGAACATGGAGATATTTCTTTTGGGCTCAATGTCTTATGCAATTGCACACTCATACAGGACATACTTATTTGCTTAATAATAAAATATTTTACACCCAAATTTTAAAGCAAATTTTGCACACGACAGAGAACCTATTTTAACAAGCAATTGTGGCGCTCTCTACATTACAATAGTGGAATTAGAGATAAAAATCATATAAACAGCCAATATGATAGCAATTTATATATTTATATAATTGTATATATTTTATAACACTGAAGGAAATGTATTTACAGGCAAGGTTGCAAGAATTTCATTTTCAACATTGCTACACAAAGTAGAACAAAAATAATAAGTCAGGTTGAATTCTTCCCCAACCAGTGTTGGTCACATGCAAACACAAATATTGCAAATATTTGGAATCAAAATAATGCCTGTTTATTTTAAAATATATAAATAAGACATTTCCATTATGCCTCAAGTGTTTATTCATACAAATGATTAATGCCCACAAATCTTGGTTGCCTCCATTGCAGCGCTGTTCTTCGGTTGGCAAACAGTCATTTGCTTGGACGACCAAACTCTGAAGGCAGGTGGGGTTTTTATTTGTTGCTTTATTTTCAGGACGTGCAGGAGAAAGCTATAAACACTATGCAAACGGACTCTATGTGATGTAGCGTGCCATGAGAGGGTTGCTTGTTTTCTCTTGACACCAGGGAGAAATGTCACCTCGGCCACAGGGTTGGCTCAATGCTGCTATGACTGATGCTAAACATAAACATGTACACTTCATTCCTTCCAATAATTCACTTGGCACTGAGACCAGGCTTCCCGATTGGTAAAAGGAGACAAGCAGGGCCTGCATGATAACTGCGGCATGACTGGACACTCTAAACATGTTTAAAATAGACCTTTGGTGAAATGATCAATCTTTATACACGCCATTTATTAAAGTGTACTGCTGCTGCTGTTGTTTTATACTTCTAAAATGTCCATCAGAAGGTGTAAAGAAAAGTGGTCTGTATTCCCTTTGATAAGCGAAAGGGCAGAAAGAATATCTGTAGAATTTGACTAAACTAAAACTAGCCTTTCCCATGACACATTAGAAATGGGCTACAAAATTGTCTGATCATAAAATACAGGGTAATCGTGGTGGTACTGAAAGCCATCGGAAAGTGACCTACTCCATCTTGTTAACTTCTTCACTACACAATGTGCACTATAAACTTTTATACGCTGCCTTTTGAAGTGCTGAAAGCATAAGAGAAGTACACTAATAAATGTGAAACAGTGCGCCAACTCCCCTGTGAACACAATTTTCCACATGTAAATGATATCGTATGCATCTTTGTAAGAAGGGAAATTAGAAGACATCAGAAATGGATTAAAGGAGATTAGTAATGCTGTGACCAATACTGCTCCAATAAAACGTGCGACAAAATGCATGGGCCATTTTGTCGTCAAGATGTATTTATTTATTTAGGTTTATTGCTGAATCCACTGCCTTAATAATCTTGAAAATTATGCATTAGCCTTAAAGTATTTTTTTTGTGGTGGGAACAATAGGTTTCAAAAAGGCCATGAGAACACAAAAATGTTCGCTACAGGCAGCCAATTCTGTGAAATAAAACCACTGAATTTTATCCAAACAAGATTATGGCTCACTCAAACTAACTGATAAAGTGCATAAATTAAGATAAAAGGATTATAGAACTAGAACTAAAACAGACCCAGGCACCACAGCTCAATCAATCGGTTTGGTGCAAGTCATTTCAGTCTTGTGGACCTCAACTATATCAAGCCAAAGGACTGTGCAAGAGAAGTTTGGCAAATTATTTTCCCCATTAGAATCTGCACTCGCACTTGAACTTGTGTAGTACTTAGGAGTAAAAACACTACCTGGACAGAGAGCTCATTATTCATGCTTTAGAGGACATTTTCAAGTAGCATTCCTCTCTTCCCAGGGGACACCAACCACCTCTGCAGAGGAACTTTAGAGTCCAAAAATTTGCAAGGCCTTTTGCTTATTGATTTCATGACACCAGGCTAACATGAAAGCAGTGGATTTTATTTTGCTTTGTTTTTAACATGGTCCATTTGACGGAAAAATCTGAAGAAGCTGGCCATGGGCTCTGTCACCGATTCGTGCCATGTAACTCGCCTCAAGCAGTCATACATACCACAGACAGTGAAGTCTGTTTTCACCAATGATACTAATTTTACTCAAACAAAACAGACCATAGGCTACTGAATCTACCCTGCTTTCTAATAAGTGCTTGGCTGCAACTGTTCAAATGTACACTCACTCAAAAAACTAGATACTATGCCATGTTATTTATGAACAAAATAAGATACTGAGGAAGAGGGACTAAATTAAATCGTTCTAATCCGTGTCACAATTAATTGTCACAATGAAGATCCATAAAGCTGCTGTTGGGCAGCATGCTTGCTGTAGAATTCTGCCTCGGTGCCTGCCTTACTCAAAAATGAATGTGTCATTTGTCAAGACAACGGCATGAAATTGGGAGAGAAAAACAAACGTACATCAAAATATGATGCTTGCTTACCGCTGTGACTCAAACAACCATTAATTCAAGTTTAAATCTACATTTGTACCATCAAGATATACTGCAGTAGCCTGCACGTGTCTCCATTAGTTAATGTAATGCATTTAGGTATCTGGCAAAGAAGTTTCTTTGGCCTCAAATTTTTGACTATACGAACTAATTCACAGTTAACCAATTGATAACAAGTTTATTAATGCTAGAACCAGTCAACAAATGCTTATTTATCCGTATTCGTCATTTGATTTTGGGTTAAAAAGTGTCTAAAAAGGTATTTCACATGTTAAATCACTCACAGAAGACGAAGGCAAGCTTTCGAAAAGATTACGTTTCTATGGAAGTATAAAAGCAGGTCAGCGTTTTACTTTATATTCGGCAATACTATCGTCTGTTTATCAGTGGGTTCAATTAATAATGTTATGTACTTACAGATAGACAGTTTGAACGGGCAGGTCCGGCGGAGTATCCGTCAAATCCAAATTGCTACAGTCCACCGAATTGCCAGTACATGTACAATTCAGAGCACAAGGCAAATCTGAGCTCAATCCGGAGTCGATAAGCAGTTCCAGGCACACAATTAAATAAAAAACATAATAAGACACCGATCCGATTTGTCCCTGCGACGCCGCCATTTTGTATCCAGTTTTAATAGAGCGGCGACTAATTTCTCGTTACTGCCCGTTTGTTTATCTTATATCGTTTGCTTTTAAATAGTATGCAATTTACTGTTGCATATTTAGTGTTCACATGGTAAAATAAATAGCAGCAGTCTATTGGTGAGCTTTTCCAGATTCCAGGAAAGTTGGCTAGTTAAAAAGTGAAGTCCCGTTGCAGCTTCTGCCTGTGCCCTGCGTAACTAAATCAAAGGTGAATCACGATTAACAAAGCAATTCAAGAAACTTGTCCAGAAGCCAAAACTAAATGCAAGTTGCCGCAGTTGTCCTTAAAAGGTTGAAAGGGGGGTCTGTCCGCAAGCTAAGCCGTCGTTTTGGCTAGCATTTAGTTATTTCAAACTGATAAAATACAATTACCAGATCGCCCGTAAAAGGAAAGCTGGCGAACTTCAGGAAAAACTCTTCACAGTACAGGCAGTAACTTCTTTCTGTTTAGCTAACGTATAGCTTGCTGTAGCATTTTTCCTGGAACAAATGGACATGTTTGCCGATATCCATGCACACGAGCGTAGCATTGCCATTAACGGCAAACTTTGCTTACAAAACTTTTCTTCTTCTGTTTTTATACATTGTAACAAACTTTGCGGTTCCTTAACCCACTTTTTACTTAGTTACAAAGTTCCACCACAGCGAGAGTTTGGGATTAGTAGATTTCTTCCCTGAAGTTGATTTCTCAGCTGTCTTACTGCAAAACACCTAAATGAAACACCAGTCGTCGGCGCCGATCTCCCCAAGAAGAACCTCGTAGCTGCTTATCAGATGCAGTCTATGGCCTGGAAATCTCTGTGATCCGGTTACTAACAAATTCAGCCCCCGCTTCAGATCGTATCCACCATAAGATATTTTTTTTTCTTTTGCCTCACTTTCTTTTTTTCAAGCGCGATTGCTCATGAACCCCACGTTGGGTGCTCAGGGCTTGTGGGAACCTCCCATTCCCTACTGCAATTGGCTCTTCAGATTTGAGGAACGTGTAAGCTCCCAACCCCACTGGCTATTGCGGATTCCTCAGGCGCCATAAGGTTCGACTGCCAATGACCAGCTGTCACTCACAACTCGTTGACCCCACCTACGTTTCCCACCGCGGGTGTGAAACCGCACCACCTCTTTTCACTCTCACCGCGTCTTAAAGGGGTAGTGCCTCAAATAGAAGTTGTTCACGAATATACATACAATATGTGCGGACCTATAGAGCTAATAATGTCAGAGTACAACAACAGAAATAATAACGTTACAGTTGATGGAGACGCACTATTAATTCTCCCGTACCTTTTAAAAATCTCAATTTGAGAACTTTGAGAGCAGTTTTCTTTGAGAACGTTTTCATATTTACGTTGAGACTCGTTGAACAAACAGATTAGGAGTATACGATTTAGTATAAGTATAAGAAAAGTAACACAATTTTCCATCCAGTGTAGGTTTCATAGATATAAATAATGTTTCCTTGAAATCCCAAAACAGTAACATTAATTTGCATAAACATGTTCTTTATTTGTTATATAACATTTTTATATTTGCATGTAGGCTACCTAGGAACAGCACATTTTTACTGCAATTATCCTATAGTCTAGTATGCATTCGGTCTAGTATTTTGTGCATCGGCAATGCCCTAGGCGTACTTTTAAACTAGTTTCTTCAATAGCTTTCACATTTTTGGGCATTGTGTCACCAGGATGACTTTCTAATCTATTGGCATAATGGTTCTATGGTGGGGAATTATATCTTCTAAACGGTCATCTCTTTACATGTGTTGCAGTCTTTATATAGTATAGCCTATGTGACAAGGAGAGAGATTCGTGAGCAAGTCTGATCATTTTACATTTTATTTTGATTTGTTTTAGTTCTTGGCAGCATTATATGATTGATTTTCTTCAAACTATTGTAAACGTTGCAAGTATGGGTGAGTCGCTCTTCTCGTGCAATTAATCACGAATGGTGGGAAGGTCCGCATCTGCACCTGTATATCTGGAGGCTGTTGTGCTGCTGGTTCCCTCGTTCCGTTTGCACTAAATAGCAATAGCTTTGTCATTGCATCATTTCTGGTTGGCCAGAAAGGCAGGATCTATAGAAGTGCACACGAAAACATATCACCAAAGGTGTGTTCTCTGGTGACGTTTTGAGAAGGAACTTGCCTCGAGCAGCTGTCTCTCGTGGTTTCAGTGTTATCATTGTTCTCGATTCAAATATCTCGTAATTTTCCTGCTAAACAAAATGGTTGACAGTATGAAAGAAATAATAAATAAGTAAATACATTAGCCAATTATTCAAACAATTGTATCACTCTCGACAGATTGCCACAAAACGATTAATTTAGGCCGAATGAATGAAAGACCGAATTAATCAAGAAATGAATTAAGGGGTGGATGGATGGATGGAGGAATGAATGGATAGACAAATTAATGATCATTTAATCAGAGGCCACTGAGTCGGTGTGTACATATAGTCCCATATTTTGTTGCACATTAAAACCAGAGAAAGGAGAACATTTGCCTGAATATAATGATCCACCGTCTGAATTGTCTGAATTATGCTGCTGATAGTTTCTCCTGCCAGTGTGATAAATTATGTCTTATGATTCACAGTGTTCAAATAACCATATAAGTCAATGTTTCCTAAATGTTGCCAATGCAGGATGTGATTTTAACATTAAATATTTTTATTTAAAAATGATACTTGATACTATCTGCTTGAAGGTTTTGCTTTTAGACACCCGGAATCCATCTGGATGTCTTTGACAATCACTTGGACAGTCCTCTCACAGGAAATCAGACATTTTGGGATCATGAAATATTCTAGCCTCTACAGCCTAATTCTACACAGGTAGGATGATTTCCCTGAAATTTGAAATCATTTCAAGAAAATATTTTTTGGTAAATGGTAAAAAAGGAAAAGCAATAATGGGAGTTCAATATGGTGGTGTCCTCTGCAAAGGTTACTTTTACTGTACGCATTGCTCATTGCTCATTATCATTGCTGCCTAAGGACAATCAGTTACTGTAGAAATGTGTTGTATGTTTTAGGTAAAAACAATACCGATTCTGTTCAAAACTGGATTGCACCTCTTGAATGTCCAATCTGATTTAGAGGGTTTTTTATATTTATGGTAGGAAAAAAGAAAAAAAACAATGTATCTTCAAGAAACAAAATGTTTGTGGCATGGAATGTCAAGCTGTCCCAAATGTTTTTATATGACATGTGAATTGCATTAACAATATATTCTCATCCATACAATTAAGATACTATAATAAGGTTATATGGCTGGCCACCCTTGTCTCTGTATTGGGGTACTACAAAACACTGTTATCCAAAATATGTGGTCATGCATTTACGTGGTCTTTTAACAGATTGGTATTTGGATCAGGTATTTTGGAGGCCTATTTTAAGAATGCTGTTGACATGTCTTATAATGTGATTTATCTGGATGTTGGCCAGCAGTAAATAATTTGGTGTCCAAATAACTTTGTGTGACAGTGGGTCAAATGGTATTTTAAGATTAGAATCAATAGCACCAGGCCTTCTGTAGAATGCCATAAAGAAACATTATTCATGTGGATGTTATGATAATTGTATTTATTAATAGAACACTGATATCACCTTAAATTCATAAATTCACTTGACATTGACTTGATTAATTAAATTCACTTGACATTCACATTGACTTTTAACACTATACATTAGTCTCAATACCCCTGTATATGCATACATAAGTATTGAGCTATGCTGTTCATAATCATTTTTGAGTTAAAAGCAAATCGATTTTGAAGTGGTCTCACCTTTAAAAACAGGTTGAAGAAGAAACAAGGGATATACAGTACTCGTAATGCCTTACAAAGGATGGAAAGCATTATGTAATTCCTTCCAGCAGTTTAAATAACATTGTTCTTGATGAGTTAATGGGATATTGGGAGCTGGAAGATATGCCTCCTGCATAAATATGTTCATTTGCCTCAAACAAATACATATACAGTTAGAATTTGTTGATCACTGCCATTACAAAATGGATATGTGATGTTTTGTTTCCATCTGGTGTTCATGTCATTGATTTCCTCAACTACTTTCATGTATTGATGATGCAAATAAATGACTTTTACATAAGTTTGAATTCATAGAGTCTATCAAACATCACAAAATGTCTGTTGCCTGTATAATGGACTGAATTCAAGGTTATATTACTTTCAATGTTATCTGGACCATTAAACATAGCAAAAATGAAATAAATCAATAAATTAAGAAATGAAGATAAGAAAAACAGAAAATAGGCTGCTGATAAAATTATCGCAAAAAACCTCAAAAACAAAACAACAATATCGTCGGGCTGCCTCAGATTCAGCCAACAGCGTTACAGATTATTATACCAGAAAAATGTCTCAAACACTGTGTATGACTTATAGAAATGTGTGCAGATGGCAACAAGGGGATAATGCAGGGAATATCAACAGTCTCACCCAAACCAAAGGCTATATGCATCTCAGGCAAGGGTGAAACCAAAAAAAAGAACTTCTTAAACAATGTACTCACTTTGTCTTATACCACCAGTAGATGGGCACAGTTACGATACCATTCGCAAAGTGTCAACTACATGAAGCTGCTAGATATATATTGGTGAGCTGAAGTGCTTTCTCTTTATATGATTCATTTTTGATAGATAGGGACAGGGTACTCATACGATTCCCTGTGCCTAACCACCACCACCACCAGCCCCCAAATAAAAAACCCACCAGTAAAGTGGTGTTTGAGTGATGGGAAAGTGGACGTGAGTTGGTCTGTAAGTGTTTTATAAGGGGGGGTAATGACTGCACCAGATGAGTGAAGCTCCTTTCCTAGCCCGAGTCTGGATGTTTTCAACGCAAACCAAACGCCCCTTTCCTTTGGTTGGAAGGGGATAAAAGGGTGGCTTAGCCAGTTAAAAGGAGGTGTAGGGGCATAGAGACATTGAGTTGCGAAAAAAACAGCAAAGAAAATCATACTTTTCGCATTGCAGATTATTTCAGGCGAGGCTCGGGCAATTCATCACGGTCGTCTTCTTGGAATCTTCAAAGATAACGAGCCATCTGCTCGGGCTATTCATCACCAATAAAACGGAGAGGCGTGAAATAAGGCCAGCTCATCATCCTCTCACTCAATGGCTAACGGGTGTATGGTGAGAAGCATGGAAATGCCACCCTAATGGAAAGCAGAGGCTCTCAAACCCGTCCACCAAGTTCTGCACCCGGCCGAACGTTGTGTCCTGAATTCATACTGCAGGTGGGTCAATATCAAAAGGGGGCCATTCCAGACCTGTACCATTCAAGCCTGAGTGTGAACATCCCTCCCCTAATATGTATGACAATTGTCATATATATTCTGTATTCTCCCATTTCGATGTGGGAGACTGTATACTCTTGGAGTGGTGGGAAAACATTGTTATACAACAAGCATTAAAACCGGATGCAAATAAATCCCACTTTTAGGACGGGAGTTGTTTGCCTTCAACTGACAAATCTATTGATGGAAATGTGATTTTCCCCCCCTCCATCATTAAAAGTCCAACCACTGCATTTTGGTAAAGGTAGGGTAAGGTGAGATTTTGCGAAAGGTAACACTATCTTACATTTGTGACCCGAAGACAAGGAAAAATGCTTTGTGATAAGATTGACTGAGGCTTGTGGTTCACGTGACTATCCTGGTTGTGTGAGCCGGGGAGACAAAAATGAATCATAATAAAAGAAAGCTTTAGTATGGTGTTAAGGGTGTTGAGTTCCTCACAACTCTCCAGTGCCAGGTGTCCAAATAAAATGGCTTGCTGAGTATGTGCACTAGCATTTTTGTTACTCGCTATTGTTTGTTCCATAATGTGAATGATTTTCACCATTTTTTTGCCAAGTTTCTTTCATTTCTTATCATTCTCCACAGGGCCTCCAAGCCGAGCATGTTGAAAGAAGCGTCTTCCCTGGCCTGTCAGCTGAAGGTGGGTGCTGTATTTCTTTATTCCCTGTCTATTATATGCATTCATGGTCAAACATGAGCAGCAGTGAAGGCATGCATTGTTGAAAGAAGGCCATGTCAACAGTTTGTTTCCATTTCTTTTCAAAGGCAGTTTACCCAATTTGTACATGCCCCGCGTCCTCATCCAGAGACAAAGTCAACTCGGTGTGTTAAATCAACCCTCAACCGATGGAAAAAAAACGAAGTTGATTGAGTCAGGTGACTTTCTGTTTATTTGGCCACGATTGTTTTGATAAACCTCGGCTATGGAATATTTCATAAAAGCAGCGATGGCTCGGAACGTTTTTGTTCTCTATGAGCAGAGGAATGCCCTGAGCCGAGTCTTTTGAAAGGTGGCTTCTTTGTAACGCGGCTGAAGTGGTGAGCCAGCTTTTGTCAAGCAGCATTCTTTGTTCTGTGTTTTTAATGTGAATGCATTAGTGCCACAGGCCTTCATTCTCCCCACAGGTCAGCCATTGCTTCATTTTCTTCTGTTGGGTGCGTTGTGAGAAACCTGAATCAACCTGTTATACCAAAGGCTTTTATTTTTCCTTTCAACAATTGTATTCATTTTGGGTCTTAACCAAGGGGTGGATTATATCTAGCTAGTCTGAGTGACAAATCCAAGGAATGGTGCTGTTATTTATTAATGGCACTTCTCATCATTGATTTTGGTTCCCACCAAACTCATTGTGCTGAGTAACAAACGGGAAAAGATGTGGGGTTAGTTGGGTTTGTTGTAACTGGGTTTTAATTGTAGTCAGAGAATTTCAAGATGTTTCAACCTACCCTGTCATAACTGACCCCCTTGATCACTGTTATTTAATAGTTATGAACCAGCTGCAAGCCAGCAAGATGGAATCCTGCTAATGAAACCAGTTCACTATTGTGGGAAAACATCTTTAGTGTTTGAATTTAAGTTTAAAGCAATGTGATTTTTAGCAAAGGCCCTGTGCCACAAAGAATGTATCAGTTCAATCAAAGTGTTTGACTAGATTACAGTATGAATTGATAATGGGGAGGCACATGGTGTTGTGTATGATCTCAAATAAATTTGGTTTTAAAACTGATTCCACTTTCAAAAATATTGTGTTACATTTTCCTATATACAGTATACAGTGGGTGGAAAAAGTATTTACCCCCTTTGGCATTTTTCCACATTTTATTTTCTGACTTCATGGAATCAAAATGTGTTTAATTGGGATTTCTTGCCACTGATCAACACAAAATACTCTATAATGTCAAATAAAAAAACAACTCTAAACCCTTTCCTTAATTAATTACAAATACAGACAATAATTGATTCCAAGAGTATTCAGCCCTTTTGCTAAGACACACCTAAATACACTCTGGTGCAATCAATTGTCTTCAGAGGTTACATCATTATTTGATTGGAGTCTGTGTGCAATTAAGGTATTTCAAATGATTTCAAATTAAATACACCTGCCTGTCATAGGTCCCACAGTTGGTTAGTGCATTTCCAAACAAGAGCTTCATCACAAAGACCATAAACATTCAAAGCAAATCCGAGAAAAGGTTCAAAAGCATCAATCGGGGGAAGGATATGAGAAGATTTGAAAGACTTTGAATGTCCTCTGGAGCACCATTAAGTCCATCATAAAGAAATTGAGAGAACATGGTACACCTGTAAATTTGCCTTCAACAGGTCGTCCTCCAAAACTGAGCATTCGTGTGGGAAGGGCAATTGTTAGGGAGGCTACCCAGAGGCCTATGGCAACTCTGAAGGAGTTACAGTCTTCCATGGCAGAGATGGGAGAAACTGTCCATGGGACAACAATAGTGTGAGCTCTTTGTGAATCTGTGGTTTATGGGAGGGTGGCAAAAAGAACATTGTTGAAAAACACTCAAATGAAACCTCGTCTAGAGTTTGCCAGGAGGCATGTGGGAGACTCTCATGTTTGCCACAAGCCTAACACTGCGCATCATCCCAAGAACACTATCCCTACCGTGAAACATGGTGGCGGGACCCTAATGTTATGGGGATACTTTTCTGTTTTTGGGACTGGAAAACTTGTCAAAATAGAGGGCTAAATGGATGGAACACGATATAGACAAATCTTGGAGGAAAACCTGCTGCAGTCTGCAAGAGACCTTGGACTTGGAAGATTTATATTCAAGCAGGACAATGACCCAATGCATACAGCAAAAGCCACTTTGGAGTGGTTTAGAAACAAACAAACAAAAATGTCCTGGAGTAGCCCAGTCCAAGCCCAGACCTCAATACCATTAAGAATCTGTGGAAATATTTGAAAATTGCTGTTCACCAATAGTCCCCATCCAACCTGATGGAGCTTGAGCAATTTTGTAAAGAAGAATGGGTGACAATTGCAGTGTCCAGGTATGCAAAGCTGGTAGAGACTTACTCAAATAGACTCACAGCTGTAATTGCAGCTAAAGGTGCTTCTACCAAGTATTAAATCAAGGGGGTGAATACTTATGCAATCCACTGTCTGTTTTGTATTTGTATTTAATTAACCCCTTATTGCCTGAATTAAAAATAAATTTTTTTTTTTTTTTGCTGTATTAAGGTCTTAAGGGGTTTGAGGCTAATTTGCAGCAATCGTCAACAAGGGGTTAAGAAAAAGCTTTAGACAATTTTTAACAATTTGACATTACAGAGTATTTTGTGTTGATCAGTGGCAATAAATCCCCATTAAATCCATTTTGATTCCATGAAGTAAGAAAATAAAAGGTGAAAAATGCCAAAGGGGTGAATATTTTTTATACACACTGTATATATATATATATATATATATATATATATATATATATATAGGCTATATATATATACTGTATATATATCAAATTTAGTGTTAAACTGATTCCACTTTCAAAAATATTGTTAAAAAATGGCCAATATATTTCAAATTTTCCAATTTTCCTTCATATTACTCTGTGACTAATTTATTTATTTTTGCCTGAATTTCTACAGTCATTGTGGGTATGCGAACAAACAGAGACTAAACAAATACTGAGTGTTTAAAAAATCTCCAAGTGGTTAATGAGACAGCTTGTTGCACACTGATTCAGAGTGAACTTCTTCTATAAATTGAATTAGATCTTCAAAAGAGGCCGATGAATGTACAAACCCAAGGTGGAAAATTCAATTTATTTTCAGTAACGCAATCCCTCTCGCCATGAAACAGCACATGGTTCCTCTCTGCATCGTGTATGTTTACAGGCAAATAATCCCACTTCATTACATTATCCGAAGTGCATGATTAACCGTGAAGAGTAGGCAAATAGTGGGTCTGCGGCAGGGGCTAAACTGAATCGACAGCATTTCAGTGACTCACCATCCTCTTCGGACTCTCGGACTCTCTTCCTTCTCTCTTTCGCTTCACTTTTCTTTTCATTTTAATTCATAGTACTGGCAAGTGTCAAGTTTTTGCTGAACCCTCTGCCAAAACGCTGGCCTAACACAGTCTCTATTTGTTTTGTATTATACTTCTTTTCTCTCATAATCTACAAGCTCCTCCCTGTACAAATACACATTTCAGGCTATTGTCTGAAGGGTAGTTGAGGTGGCTTCAATAACATACATTAAACGTGAAACAACCATACTTTTTTTAGGGTCTCAGAAAGGCATATGGTGTGGCAGGAGAATGGTGGCATATCTGAAAGCCATGTATAATTCCCCAGGGAGCCCTGGCCTGGAAAACCTGTCTTGCGTAACCATAGGGGGAAAAACAGTTGTCCCTTCATTCTCTCTGTGCTCAGGCCTTACAAAGCACAGGCCCTGAATGGCTGGTGAGAAACTCGGCCGGTAATCAATGGCAGAGGTTCACTCATGCAGCGTGCTCACAGTTTTTCCTCCCAAGGTAAAATGGGCCAGCTGCTGCTGTTGAGCCTTTTCCCTCAGCTGAATAAACCGTCTTTGAATGGAGGGGGGGCAGGGGGGCGGCCATTGAATTGGGGGCCGCTAGAGCCCGCCGGAGCCCCCGCCAAGAGCGGAGCTCATCAGGTCAGTTATGACAAGGAGGGAGGGCCTCGTTTAATCACTCATAATAGAAATTAGCATGGTGTAATGAACCCGTTCCAAAAGTCCATTATTGTTCACTTCAAAAGAGAAGGAGAAGCGACTTTGGAGATGAATTCCATGGCCCTCCGGTCAAATGTGAATTAGCAGGTGTCAGCTGCAAGCATGACTTCATCAAATCTAGTACAAAATCTATCAGTAAAATGTATGGTAGCGAGCAATGAGCAATTCTGTGTGTTTGTATATATATATATATATATATATATATACAAATATATATATCTGTGTGGGTGTGTGTGTGTGTGCACGTGTGTGTGTGTCTGTCTGTGCGTGTTTGTGTGTATATATAAATTCTGCACATGTATATTTAGATGATTCCTTCCTTCAGAATCCAATGCATTACTTGTATATCTAACTGAACCATCGCTGTAAGATGAAAGAAGTGATTTGCCCTTTGCAGTTGTTTAAAAGAGAGTTGAGGGATGTTTCCCATTGTCTGTAATGGATTGTTATTTATTCCGCTGGAATGTGCTCTCGGGGTGACAGTTTGCTCCTAAAGGCTTAAATTCCCTGTTTGGCTGGCAGTCCATAATCGGCTTCCTCTGACAGACAAGGGGTCTGTCTCTCTTTTCTCATCCCGAGTTAAACCTGGCTAACCTGCTGACACCGGATTGCCGTTCACCCCAAAATTGCGGTGATTTCACCCCTCACCATTGCAGCTGTGGAGCTTATGGATGTCTGCCCCCAGGCCCCAGTTGGAACTAATGGGATAATGGTTGCCACGTTCTGAATCCACACAGCCTATGGACGAAATGGGGGTATACTGGTGCAGGAGACTGTGGGAGTGACAATGTTTAAAAACATATACATATACTGTATAACGCTAATGGGAACATGAGTTTGATCTCTTTTCTGATATTTATTTATTTATTTCATGTTTATTTGAGTAGGGACAGGTACAAAAAAACATAGACACATTGCATTGACAATACGCTGATACCCTGCAACAAACGTTTGTAGCTTGCGCTAATTTTCAATGTTCGTCCCTAGTTGGGCTTTTAAAAGTGAATAAACCTACGCATAGATATTGTGTTCAGGTTACAAATCAAGAAACATGCCCCACGATATAACAAGGTGCCTGAATGTGCAACGTATAAAACATTGTGAAATGATAGCAGGTTAGATTAACACTGAAAAAAATAATTTGTAGACAAAGAGGAGCTGTACTTGGCAAAAGAAAAACCATTACAAAAAAATCTATTGAGTCCTTAATACATTTTAATACTTAATACTTTTTTGTGTTTTTGTTCTTTTACACTGTATTCTATGTACATAAATAAAATTAAATAAAATATATAAAAAAACACATTTATTAACCATGTATTCATCATTTGGCAAATCTCCCACAGTTGCTTAATTATTACAGTGATACAGTAAAATGAAATCATTGAGTAACAATTATTAGAATGTCAAACATGACAATGGTGAAAGAGACCTTTAAATTCTAATTTTATGAATTTTTAACTTTCGCCCTCTATCAGATATGTCAAGATCTTGAATTTTGAGATATCTGACAATTCAGGAATTCAACTGTTCAAACCATAATTATGTTATACAATATTGATCTCATCAGTAGATATTCTTTCAGCAGAAATTCACATTGGCTCATTGCAGTTTAATTTTCACTTCTTTTCAAGATTGTGATTAGGGCTTTTCATATATTCTCACACACTGTCTAGAAAGCAGGAATGAACGCATGCCATAATGTTTCGAATCCAGATTAATTTAAAATAACATCATCTCTTTTTGAACTGCCCCATTTTTGTCTTTTGACTATTAATGGCACGTTTACATTCCAGTTCCACCACCGCTCATGTGTCATTTATAAACGATACTATTAAAGTCAAAGATATTTAAGACAATAGAACAACTCCCCTGCCTACTCTCTCTAATTACGATTAACAGAAGCGGAAGTTCTGAAATGTTTTGTCGGTTTACATGTTACTTAGGCTCAAAATATAAACTACTATTAACTTTGACACAGGAGATATTTCCATTTGACATTAGGGTTTTGATTTGATCAAGAAATGTACATCATTTAAAATGCACGTCTACAAATTATACAGACATTATTTTCACAATGGTCTAAGGTGGAAGTAAAGATAATGTCCTCACAAAGATATCACACCATCAACCACAAACACTCTCACGCTCAGAACAAGCAGACACAATTCAGACTCGTCTGAGGCCCATGCAACAGGCTAATTCAGACAGGGAGGGCTGGGGCGCATAGCACAGGGGCCAGCTGTAAGCACTTGAGCCCTGCCAGAACATTTAGCACTGTGATAAATACTGGCAAACAAAGGAAGGTACCTCAGGGGCATCAATCTTCAGTGCTGCGGGACGGATGAAGGTTCCGCTGTTTTTAATAATGATAAAAACGCTCCAGTTTTTACATAAGAACATAAGAATACATAATGACGAGAACAGGCCGTTCGGCACATCTTTGACTTTGTTTGCGTTCACAACGAACACGCATGCACACACACACAGACACGTGCTCACACACATGCTTTCTCACTATTCTCTCTCTCTCTCTCTATCTCACACACACACACACACACACACACACACACACACACACACACACACACACACACACACACACACACACACACACATCACCTAGGGGAAAGATCTGTTGTTTTTTTGTTGAATGTAAAGTAATGTAAAGCAAAGTAATGCATACGGAAAGCATTACCATGTCCTTAAGTAATGCTAGACATCATACAGCTAAAATAATGGAATATTTTTTGTTGCATAAATTAGGAGCTGATCTAAATATGATCTAAAAAAAGAGATTACATGAAGTTGTATCAATGGGAATTGCTTTATATTTGATCATATACTTTTTTCCATATTCCATGTTTGGCCAAGCAAAAGGTAAAACAGATCCTCGTAATATTCTCCAAGCCAATAATATTTGTTGTTAAAGAAATGCACAAATATATGTTTCTAACATGTTATGCAGGAAAAACATACAAATGCTATTTTGTAAAAGCAGCATATAAAGCTGATCTCTCTGGGTATTTGTAGGCCGCGTGGTTTTCTGTCACACTGTGCTACAACAAGCCTTGTAAAGTGGTAAAGTGTTGCACGTCTCTTTCGCGTTGATGCAAAATGAATTTAGCAGCTGCGCAGGAAGTTGAACATATCAATAATTCATATTCAGAAACCACCCTTGCAAGATGGACACGGAAATGACTATTGACCCTTTAATGAGATTGGCAGCCACCCTTTGTATCTGTGTATGAATTATTCAGCTACAAACAAAGCTTTAGCTTTCACTAAAGAGTTGATATATAACAATTACAAACAACATGCAGACGACTAACTTCTAAATACCAGCACAAATGTCTTTGCTATCCAACAAGTGGGATAAATGGGCATATTCCACATCAGTGGAGAAATTCCTAAATGCTGGAGGTAAAGACTTTTCCATTCCAGAATGGAATGAAAATAGGAAGAAAGCACACAGTGCAGTGTAATGAGGAGACAAGCTGGAGATGAACCATGCTGAAATGATTGATGCATTTCAGAGAGCACTTTGTCCTCCAGCACACGCCCATTAGTCTTTTAAAGCAAATAAAAAGATTGCGTTTTCACAGGTGTTCATGGCTCAAAGTTTGCTTCGAGCACAAGCGTGCCCTTGTTGGGGTTGGCCCTAGAGTGATCTGCTGTGAATTTAATTATTCCTGCTCTTGAACCTCAGGTGTCACTTGAGAAATATGTCGACTCCTCAAACAGACACATTTAAAGGATAAAATCAATTTCCATAAGACATTTATTCCAATACTACTACTACTGCTGTGAGTATCGTAAATGAAATTGTACCCTGGCAGGCTGAGGCTACCGTGGAGTGAAAGCAAAGCAGGTTTATGTTGGTTTCTGGTACATGCTGGGTGTATCTGCTGTGGATACTCATAATATTTTAGATTTCCCCCCCCCCCGCTTTGTTCTTTATAGCCGTAGCACAAACAATGCTGAACATTTATAAATCAAATACCGTGCCATCATTTGACACATAGTCACTGGGCAGAGAGTCAACATAACATGTGGGCAATCACACTCACAGACACACTCACACCACACAGCCCCACCTAGATCCGTGAACTCTAAGCTTAGCTTTGAGAATTTCAGATGTCAAGAACCAGAATACCTTATTAGAATGAGTTATGGTCTCCTCCTGCTCAAATTAAAATTCCAGAATAACTCAGATTTTTGAATTCCAATCGAAATGTTCATAAAACTTGCACCATGGTACAAAATAGGAAAACCTAACATCTAGCATTACTTAAGACCATGGTAATGCTTTCCGTATGCATTGCTTTACTTTACATTGAACAATAAAACAACAGATTTTTCCCCTGGGTGGTAGTGTCTAACCATGAGGCAAACTTGGCGTTAAAATGAACTCTGAATGATGACTCTAATCGTGAACTCTGATAGAATGGCCGCTGGTTGCATGTTTGTGAATTGGGTGTTAGCCCGGTAATGTAAACGCATTGGTTTTGTGATGAGGGGGATTGCAGGTTTGAGTCCATGGTGGAATGCTGCTGCTGAATCCTTAGGCAAAGAGGCTGACCTGAACTGTTCCAGTAAACGTCCAGTGGCACACATGGGTAATGTGTACATTTAATTTAAGCCTCTCTTGATCAAGAGGTCCACTCGTACATTTGTAGGTAATCTTCATCATACTTCAAGCTCGTATGAATTACAGAGAGTCTCACGCGCCCTCTTTGACGGTAAAGAATTCAGGCGACGATGCAAACCTTTAGGGCAGAACGTGTTAATCGTCTGTTGTGCTGGAATGAGGAACAGACGCAAGGCATCAGTAGGGTCTGTGGAGCAGGCACGGATCCCTCTCGATTCGTTCAGGCTCTTATCCACTGGATCCAGAGGGACCTCCATACCGCAGGTTTTGGAAGCGTGACAGTGCAGATGCACCCCAGCTCTGCATGTCTAACTCCCAACAGGCTGTTCCCCATGTTTTCTGCAGGCCGCCGCTGTCTGTGCACCACCTGAGTCAGGCCAACGTGGAGTGCACCCTCTTCTCTCCACATAAACAGGCATTGTGTGTGTATGTGTGCATGCATGCTGAGACCTCCTCAGTTATTCCATATTGTTAGGCTACTTTACTGCCCGAAACAGAACAGCAAAAACAGACAGGGGCTCCCTTTTCTTTTCACACTTTATTCCAGCCATTTTGCAGGATGCAGCAACATCATAATCTGTTGGTTACTTTCACTCGTATTCATGGAGTTTTGGTTGAAATGGCAAGTAAGAAGACAGCCGTTAAATAATGTCTTGAGGTACATGTCACAGGGAATGCCAAAGACATGCGTATCGTATAAACAAATGCACATGCACCACTACTTTAATCCAAAATGATACAATGACACTTTATAAATAATTAAGATGTACAGTAATTGGCTGGGGAAAACTGATTCACTTTTCGATGTATTTTTTATATTATATTATTTATGAAAATGATATTACCACATGGATGACACATGGATGTAACATATTATGTTACAATACTATACAACAGTAAAACATACACAATTTCACTGTTTCCCTGTATACAAAGATAAATACCCAACCACTTTATTCAGCTTATCATGAAAAGGACTGTGGTATTGTGGTCAGAACAATATCATATCTAATATATTCAACCTTGTCAAGCATATGTGGTATGTTGCATTCATGAAAACCTTTAAAATGTGTTTAGAGCACAAATTATGCTGGAAAGGTTTGAGTACCTGTAGAAAATGTTGAAAAATTGGCTGCCTTGCAGACATAAAAAAAAAAGTAAACTACAAATGTTGACTACAGTGCATGGTTCATGTAATTTTGTTGTACATGGTCAAGTTTATGGAACAGCCTTGTTATAAAATAATACTTGACGATGTTTGGTTAATATGGAGGAAAACTAATCACAATTTGTAGTTCCTGAAGGCTTCAATGAACGAGCCAATTTAAAGAAAGTTTCTTAAGATATCTAAGGTAGATCAATATAAGAGAAACCGTAAAGTCATGTTGAATGAAACAAAATACATTATTGAGTTGTTTTTTAAGATAAATGAATATTCTCAGAGAGATTTATGGTTCTGGTTTAAAGTTCCTCTGTTTATACTCCAGACATTCTTGCGTTCTCTGTCCTGGAAATTACAGCGATGAGTTGCATGGACATCGAAAAATACCAAGATTCTTTTATCGAAGGGTACAGAGAAGCAAGGCCACATCTGCTCTGGTGTCAGTGCAGTGCAGTGGCGCTGATGTGGCTGTCAGGTGACCCAGTTCCTGCGAGCGTCGAACCAGGCTGCGATATAGACATTGCCCGTTTGGTTGGCAGATGTACTCTCCTAGCAGAACCGACAGGAAATGCCTGACTAATTGAGAAGATTAGTGAAGATTCTGGCAGCTGTTTGAGGAGATGGCGCAAAGGCAGAGAGGAGAGATATGTTCCCTGCTGTGCTGCCTTTAACTCTTTGCTCTCAAAGGTTAACCGTCAACATCCACACGACCAAAGGCGGCAACCTCTTTCCTGACATGAGAACAGTAAATTCCACGCCTTTTAATCAACATGACAAACACACCTTTTCCTTGTTTTTAAGCTTGTGCACACATTGCCGTAGGGCCCCTTATATGCAGAGGAGTGGGCAAAATGTGAGGCCTAAGACCATGACAGCTGGTGGTACAGTGGCAAGAGCTGAAATGAGTGGAAAGGAGGGATGTGGGCGTGCGAATCCCATGTGGAGGACGCCTGTTGTATCCTGGGGAGAGCTGCTTCGCTTTGACCTCATTCACACAGCAGCAAAAGCCACCTTATTGCCAGCGTTTAGTGCCACTATCTGAGCTGCCCGCACTGCGGTGGAAAAGGAGTCCATTCAGCCTAACTAGCGGTAAATACTAATGTTATCCAGCGCTTTTGCAAATAATGGGGGATAAATGCAGGTTCCTCACCACTCTGACATGCAGGAGTGCTGAATGTGCGCTGGAGTTTCGTAACAACTTTTTAATCCATTTTCCAAACAATGATGAAACCCCTTTTATATCTCCAATTCTGCCTGCAGACAGAACAGTCTCTGGCAGGAGTTAGTCTCAAGGAGGCATTTTATCTTGTCAGCTGGATCCCCAGGAGAACCTGCTACCAATCAGACCAAGCTAGAGTTTACAGCAACTCTGATAACAGGAAAAAAAAGAGGAAAAAAAAGCTAACAAATATGATCCAAACATTCCCATCATAAAGCCAATACGATGTATTATCTACGACAAATGTACCGTTTTTCCTGCCTGAAGATACTATAAGACTTGCAGATGATTTTAGTACATCGTGTTTATTATGTTTAGTCCCAATAGGCCTATGTGTTTGCAAAGTTACTCTTATCGGGGCGAATCAGTTAAATGTTTGGAAACTGGACAGAAGCTATTCAGTGAGAGCTTTGTAGTGGGGATGGTGGAAGCAGAGCACCCTGTCTTGTTTAAAACCATTGAAAACAAACTCATATCAGTCCTACCCCTTGAGACCCCTTGAGAGAGGGTTACGCAGCACCTCTGGATCAGGGCAGGGGTGGAATGGGAGATAAGTGGGCCAGGCCCAAGTTACCACACACATACCTTGTGACATACAGTATATGTTACCAGCACGGTTTCTAAGCATTTTATTGCACATTCCAGGCATCTTTATAGCATCCTTTCCTCTAATGGTTTAATTTAACAGTACGAGCAATTTCAATGTAGTTTGTAATACAGTAGTGCATGTAGTAGTCACAGTAATGGATTAAAAAAGGTTGATAAACCTATATATATATGTATATCATTGTAGTATTGTGTATCATGTGTTTGTATGGAAGATATTTGCATTAGCCAGAACACAGAGCAGCCTAACATTGCACAATCGAAGTAATCAGAGCTCTGCTTTTTATCATGAGGTGATATGCTGTTAAAAGTGAAATGTTGGCTACTATAATGAATGATGAGGGTTACATGAAAAGTAGCATAATCTCCTACTGTTTGAAACGATGTCCGAACTATGTACAAGATAAATACAGGTCCTGCACTATTACAGATGTACGCCTGAATGAACACTACAATCCATTCAACGTGGTTAACTACAGCTTCAGTGAAACACACAGACAGATGGGAAACAAGTCATTATTACTTATTATTACTCGTTTATCGTTAAATGGTTGCATTTAAATCTAATTATCTTTATGGCAGACAGAGCTAGGATTACACAGGACATCTGTGTGTGGCTATGTGAAAGGGCCCCATGTATGTGCTCCGAGCAATGTACAATCCATTTACCTACGAGAGAAGCTGTTATACTCAAATCTCACATCCGTGTCTTATTTACAGGAATTTTGAGTCATTTTCAATAATTGACTTTTAATTTAAACATTTTCATACTAAGTGTGCAAAATGTTCTGCCCATTTATGACTTAAGAATCCACATAACCTAGCCTAGATTTTACTGCTGGTTGTTAAAGTCACTCATTTTAATGGCAGAGGCCAAATGCTGTGATACCACATTTGCCAAACTTTAGGCCGATGAACAACAGTATGGAACAATGGTTAGAACAAGGTAAAAGCCTTTGGATTCAACTGTTGGTTTCAAACCTCAACAGGCAACAGTATTTAACCCCAGCTTACTCAAGCAATAAAGAACAACCCCATTAACCTTACACTCCCAATGGTGTCATATATGACACCAAATACTTTGCCAGGTATTTACTCGCCAGTGGTTTCTCCGATCTAGTTCAGTCAGAAATCAAAGTCAAAAATTGGCAAAATAGCCTTTGGTCCTTAATGAGCAATATGTTGTTCATAATCACAGTGAAGTTCTCTTTGGCAAAGAGTTTACAAACAACATAAATACAACGGACGGAAAGTGAATCGCAATTTTTAATGTCGTTTTTATTATGACTGCAGTTTTTCCCCACTGTGTTTCGACCACACCGGAGTGGAGTGTGCATGTGTGGATATGGCCTTGGCCTTGGACTGATGCAGCTTTCACAGCCACACCCAACAGCCCTTGGCTCTCTTAATCCCCAACAAACTGCTTTTCTCCCCAGCCTAAGGGATCCCCACCACAGGTGCAAATTTAGCTTGCCTACCCACAAAAAAAAAAAAAAAAAAATATATATATATATATATATCCTTAACATTCAAGGAAAAACAAACACTGACACAAAATGAAGGTGGTCAGGTTTTTTTTGACAGCTTTTGGGTAATTTTTCCTCAAAGGCACCAAACAAGCTTGAATTCCATTGAAGTAGAAAGGAACAACAGTGGTTGCTGTGATGAGTGTGGTGAGAGAGTGGCGTTGCGGTGCGGGAGATCTTGACATTGAGACCTGTCCAGCTTTTTTCCCTGCTCTGAAATGTTTTGAGAAGGCACCCAGGCTCACCTGTTGAGTCCTGACAGCAAAACAAATCACTACAATCGGGGCTGTGGGCAACCTCTGACCCCTGCTTTCAGCCAGACTGCAGAGGCACCGAATTTGTGAAGACTCTCTGGTTCAGTAACACCCTCCTCTAAGCAGCTAAGGCGCTTACGGATTTAACACCTGTGGGTCAATCCTTCAGCTCAAACTCAACTGGAATTCTCACCTCCCTCACCTCTCTGTCACAAATCAACTTACCTTTTGTGATGCTTTGTATAGAGGAATGGCTCCTTCAAACGCCTGCCTCGGTGTTCATGTTGATTTAGCTTCTTCCGTTTTGGGGGCTAGATTTGTCATACTCGATTCAGGACTTTTCAAGAATGAATACTCATTTTTATGGATACTTGTACTTGTTTGTGTTGTTTGTTTGCCTTTTAGCTTGTGTGTTAGCATTGGTTAACAGATAAAACACTACTAATGCATTAGTGCATGCACTAATCAGATAAAATGCTAATTATTGCATGGCATCTAAGTAGGAGTAATTCCACGTTTAAAGTGAATACTGTATACCTAGTTCATTTTCCATTCTCAGAAAAAAAAGCAAGGGTAAATGTTCCCAACATGTTCATTTGTCTCATTTCCTGGATGTCCCTTGAACTTTTTTTTTTAGGTCACAAGGAACTGCAATAGAATGGTGTCCAGTTTTATTAATTTAATGAAAAAATTGAATTGTGTATGGTCATTCATGTAAATTTTATGAGGAAAACTTTTCACCAAATATAGCTTTCCAATTCCTTCATTCGGAACACTCTGACAATGTTATTGACAAGTACCCTCCGTGATGTTTTAAAGACGAAATGATAACCATCAGATGATGTTACCAGTGAGATTGTTTGCAATATGAGTGGAATGTTTTTCTGTGACCTTGACAGAACTTTTTTGGAACAATAAATATGTTTACACGTGTTTATAAAGAAATACTCTTTGGGGAACAATATTATCATAATTTAGAATATTCCCCATGCTCTTGAAATGTTTGTTGTTGGCTTGGTAAAAGCTCGTTTACTGCATGGATGATGGCACTAGATCTTCCGGCCCTTAGTGGTGGTCTTTCTGACCGGGCATATCCTGTTGCAATTTAAAAAACATGACAACAAACAAAAGCACAACAATCTTCAACACCTGCAAGCAATCCTTGATCAAAACATGGCATGATTAGAAGCATAACTGTGCGGAGAGGGCATGGACAAAACTATCTGGCTTCAAAGGATCACACAACATGCACAGTGCCTGAAAGTATATAAAGTTTAGAAGATTGTATTTCGGAAATCAGGGATCATAGCTTGAACTGAAAATATCCTTGAGGGATTTCAACCCATCACCCCATGTGATGTTTTATAATGCCTTAAATATCAAATCAATGGTAAAGCAAAGAAAAAAACACAGATTCGAAATATGGTAATTTATGTGTGGTAACCTTGTAGTCATTTAATGTGGGAAAATTTGGAAGATTCTGATACTTGTTAATTAAAGCACACACATCTGCAGGCATACACATACAGGCACACACACATGTGCTCAAATGAGGGCATGCAATGCACACATACACACACACACACACACACACACACACACACACACACACACACACACACACACACACATACTGTATATTCATATGTGAACTCTTGATAAGAACTGTCTCTTTTCACAAGAATTAACATGAAAGTGCATTCTGCTATGCATGTGGTGTACAGTAGGGGCCCACAAACCACAGCCAACATAAATCATATCATAAAGCCCAGCTATTTCCACTTGATTAGTTGTAAAAATACATGAATAAATAATGTAGTGGGGTGGAGAGAGATAAATAATTAAATGACTTTGAATCGAATTTGACTGAATTATTGAAAATAACCAATGTACGTAGACAAGTTCTAAGTAGTTTTTAATGCCCTGTTCTTGCTGGTCAATGTGTAATAACTTAATAACCCTTAGTCTTGCTGGTTATTATCAGGCATAGGTGAATTCTGCCATGTTGGCCCAGGGCTGCAGGTCGTATTTTTGTTGAATATCCTCAGGTAGAACAAGTGTCCTGGCTTTTGGTCAATTCCAGTATTGACCAATTGCCCCTTCACTGTCAGAGACAAATTGCCCCTACATGGTAGTTGTAACTTGTTGTGTGCATACAGTTGCCTGCATGGAAGCTAGCTCTGCCACCATTCAATTACTTATTTCGTCCATTCATTTCAGCTATTTAGCATTCACCACTCTTGAATTCTATTTCACTTTATTTAAACTGGCCGCATTGAGTGGAAGCCAAGCTTATCTACCACATCTAAGCACTGTGTTCAATATTGGTTATGTTCAGAATAGTTGAATATGACTGTGGATAATTGATTATGCTAAGAGCAGAGTTGATTCTAGAACTTCTTGTTGCGCCGTTACTGGCTCTGTCCTTTGCTGTAGTTACTGCTGCTCTTGAATGGACTTATGTTATTCGTTTTTGTCAGTCACACAGGACACGAGTGTCTGCTAAATGAATGTGATGTAATTTAATGTAATCTAAAACATGATGACTCATTATTCCACAACAATCACAATTCCAGTCAGCCTTCATTTGCCATGTTCAGCCTCATGTCAGAAGGTGAGCTGGGAGAGGAATGCTTGAATCCCCACCACAGTATTCCCATGGTGTCGGTAAATGTGACAAAAACCCAGCCATATTGTAATATTTGGGGCCTGCATCTGGACACAACTGAGTAAATGTTTGTTGTGTCTCGTCAAAATCTTCTCACTTTACCGAAAGCTTACTAATACTAATTATAGTTTTTTATAATTAGCTCATGATATGCTTTCAGTTTATGAGGGCTCATTTACATTGTACATCCACAGAGGATTACTTTACTTTAAGCAAAAAAGTTACAGTGCTTATTAAAGAATAATCTATTATGTCCTGTAGGAAAGTATGTTGTATGTTATGTTATCATACATTATGACACACTTTTGAAATGACGTTTGTGATGCCCTATGCCATATTATGACATAGTACCTCTAAAGTAGATGCCATACTGCATTATATGACCTGTACCATATTACAGGCAAGCAAGCAGTGCTATTATATGTTATGCCCTTTGGTCTGAAACTGTATCATAACAATTATTTATATGACATTATAAAGGCTGTTATAATTACCTATGAGTTGTTATGAGTGCTTATAGCAATGTTTATAATGCATTACAAGTGCACCATAAGGCAGTATAAATGCAATTATAAAATAGTATATGTGTGTGCTTCTTAGAAAATGTTACCGAAATATATGGATATATGGATATCTGAGGCATGTAACAGTAGAGGTGAAATAACCAGTATAGCACGGTGCCGATGAGTTGACAGAGCTACTCTGGTCAAGTGTGGTGAACCTCACGTTCCCTCCTCTCACTACATTAGTATTATGGTCAAATGTTTCCCCTGGCGTTCTAACCACAATCCCACATAAACAGGGTGGAGAGATAGGACGCCTCAAACCGTATGTCAGTTTGGCAGAGACAGGGCCTGCACATTTATTTGGGCTCAACAACTGCCTTTTCAAACCAAAGGGGTCTGGAGAACGCAAAAAAAGTATTCACTTCACAGTTTCCTTCAAATTTCATGTTATTTGTGTTCACATTCAGTCAAAACAAAGCTCTGTTACGTGCTTTCCCACCGTGCCCAATTGGCCAGTTTTTTCTGCGGTAAAGTTGTAGCAAAGAAGGCCCCAGCTTTTAATCTCCCTGTATTAGCTCTGTATTGAAAATATACAACAATAAATCATGACACCTACTTTTCTATCCTTGGGTATAAACAGGAAAGTCCACAAAAGCAAAGCAAAAGACGTCTGAGGGACAGTGGTGGACCGGGAGACATGTGGAACAGGGCCTGCTTTCTTCTCCGTCTCGACCCACTTCCTCTCCCTGGTTTTAAATGAAGTGTGTAATTATAAACACACCCAGCTTCAAGGTGCGCAGCACCCCCCAACACGTGCTGCTCATCAGGGCTTGCTGAAATCCCCGCACACTCCCTGGGAGGGTCGTTAAAATGCAATAGGAAGATTCGTAATTACACAAATCTCAACGCTAAGTAAATAAACACAAGAATGACACATCAAAGGCAGTGTTTTATATACTGTTTGGTACGGTGCACACTTTAAGATTAAATACACATCAACGCTCGTTGATTCCCACGTGGTTCTTTCTGCTCATTCCTACACATTGATCTACATGCACTGTAAACAGACCTTCTCTCAGACTTCTGTCAGGAATTAGAAATTCTCTCAGCAAAAACGTATTTCTGAACTCCGTTTTCATTTTGAAAATGTGTTTGGGATTTAATCCGTGGATTCCCGTTTTATCGGTATAATCCATTTAGTATGTTAGTATCGAATTAACAAAGAATGAGTCATTTTAATGTGGAAACCTAATGGAAAGGACATCGGGGCTTAACAAATGCTCTAATAAAAAGATTTATTTGATGTACAGTATTTTTTTTGAGAACAGTTAAACATTTCAGGCTTAAACAAACCCACGATATACGATGCCTCAAGAGAACAGCCTTCAGAGCACTGGCACAGAAAAACAAATATAAAGAGCACCTGGATGGACGTGTAACGCTTATTCTTACGCCAGGGCGAACATGACAATGCAGGAATCGATTAGCTCATGTGTTCTTTTGCTTCAAGTGCTGTAGAAAAGCTTGTAAAATCTGGGATTGAGCACATCGCCTGCTGCCCAGCAGGTTATGCCGTGACAGGAAAAATATGCAGTGAGGTTCTCTTCCACCAATAATGCAATCAGATGGGCCTGTTTGCCCTCTAATTTCAATGAACTAATTACTTGTTGTGTTTGTTTATATATTTGAACTGAAATAATAATAATTATAGACTTCATAACTTTGCAAAGAAACCACTTACTTTATGAGAATGGTACACAGCAAGTCCTCAATGGAAATAATGCTACCAATGAACTGACTTGTGTATATTTTCAATGAATTAAAAAGCTGTTTGTATATATTTGGATACCTTGCATTGCGTAAAACAACAATACCCACAAGCACGTAAGCTCAGCTTAATTTATCCACTAATAACTCCTTTTTTCAGTGGAGAACATTTGAATCTTTTTAGCTGACTTATTTTGAGGGTGTATTTGGAGTACACAGAGTAAATAAATATTTGATGACAATGCCACCTCTCCCCGTTGCCGTGGGTACCGTAAGCAGATCATCTTCTGACCTTCAGTTGCTAAGGACCAGATGAATAATTGAAAACAAATTGTCAATCATCCTGTTGGGTCCTGGTGGAATTAGGAGTTTATCTGCAATCAGATCTCACTAGTGCGTCAATCATGCTGCAAAACCCCCCCTCAACTGACATGACAAGTGGACAGTGTTCCCAGAATATTTCACACTGTCCATAGACCATGCATGTCAATGTTACCCATCCGTATCTGTGTTGAGAGAAAATAATGATAACATCATTATTATCTGTATGTGTCCCTATATAAAATACAATTCAAAAAAGTGATCTAGTTTTCCGTAATTAAATGCACATGATGGCTATACATGATCATGATTTTAATCATAGATGATGATAATAATAACAACAAAAACAGCTGCATTGCCAATCATAATAATAATAATAATCATAATAATCATAATATTAGTATTTATTTAGCATCTGAAGTTGTTCCAATCCAATAACGTTATTTCCATGGGTTTTTAAATCAGGTCAGGAGTTCACTGCTTTGTTTGGGTGGACGGCTCTAATTAACACTTAAGAGATGCTATTTGTTCAGCCCAGATGAGTTGATCGATGTGTGTGCACTGCGGGGATGCCACTGCTTCTAACGGTGGGCGACTGATTAATATTTGCCATCTTATTGGGAGGCTGCAGGATCGTCAGTGCTTCTGTAGAACTGGGTGCAAGCACTGTCTAACCTTCTCACATGAAGGTGTTGCATTTGATACTTCCTAGAACCCAAGCCAAACACCATCCGATCCTCCTGCCTTTGCTGGACTCTCGCACCTTTTGCTCTATTCTTCCTGTTGATCTCATCTTCCAGCTGATCTGCAGTTTTCCTTGTTTACTGTTAGATGTGGAGGGCAGGTCACAAAAATGGCCACTCTGTTTATTTCGTTTTCCTGTAGATGCTCCATTCAGTCCAGAGGGGGAGCAGTAAAGGAATTTTGCCCAGAGAGTTTCCACCACTCAGCAACAGTCACATACAGATGGGTAGACTTCAGAGAAACAGAAGAGATGGAAGTCTGAGCGAAGCTTATATATATATATATTTATTATAAATAATAATATATGATATATGAAGAGCTTTTGAGTATCTGAGAGGACTGCCACTCACAAACATTTCATCCTATGCTCCCATTATATTCCTTGGTGTAGTTATTGTATAGGCGTAATGAGTGGGGGGGGGGGGGGTCATGTCTCCCCCAATATTCATAGTCAGTCATATCTATTCCAGTCATATCCCCCAATAATATAAAACATTCCCTTTCATTATGCCCCCCCCCAATATTTAATATGTGATTATGCCCTTGAATTATTGTATAAAAACGCTTGTAAAAGTATGTTGCTCCGCGGCTTTACAAAAAAAACACAGTATAAGAAGTCTTCCAGTGATCTCAAATAAAAATAGTTCACAGAAATGGCTTGTGAATATGGAGTCCTGAATGCATGTGCTTAGGATTTGGCTGAACTAACGGTGCTGTTGACAGGGGGGCTTCAAGAATGATAAGTGGACGATGGCTGACTTGAACAACAGCCAGACTTTTTTTTAATTTAGCCGATCCTATCGGGCATGACCTGTTCCGATTTTTTAACATGGCCTGTTTAGTCAATTTCATTTCTGAGTGGCAGGTGACATTGCTCTTTTCAAAGACAAACAGAAGCGAAGAGGCACAGGATGTCGACATTGCTGATATACACCAGATTTGCTCCTGCTGTTCATTTCGATTTTAAGATCACTCAATAAAAATCGTGTTTGTTATTATTTTTCCTATTACTTTAGTTATAACAAATGGGATTACAATTGTGAACTTGTTTCTAATATAATTGCATCTCAACTCAAGTGGGAAAAAACTCAAACAAACATTGACACAATGGATTATTATTAAGATTGATCCCATAGAGGAACGGTTATGTTTCCGATCTCGGGTATTTTAGGCTAGGATATACATGGTATGTTTTTCCCCATTGCGGGGGGGAAAGTGAAAGGGGGTAAAATGCCTTTCCCTCTACAGCATACCCAGTTGGAGCAAAAACAAACATCCCACTGCTCTCTGTGGAGATTCCCCACAGTTTATGTGTGTGCACTTTGGGAATGTATGCTGTATTTTTAGCTCTTATTTTTCCCCTTTGATATTAGAGGGCATGTTCACGGCTCTCCTGTGACGCTGGTGATACATGCTCGATCAGCCAAAGGGATGTTAAACCCATGTGGACATTTCTGCTCGGTGGCCAGTTGAAGGCTTGGACTTAGTGTTCTGCGCGCACCACCTGGGGAGGCATTTTGTTGCGATCTTGGATTGATGCACGTTCCTTAAGTGAGCCAGTGCACTGTCAGACTCCTCCAGCTTTTTTTTTGCGATTGCTTTTCCAGTTGACTCTCCAAACAGAATAAATACTCCGGCGTCCTCCTACTGTAAGGCTGTTTTGCAGGTATAGAATGGTAAACTCTTCCTGTTCCACCTGTATTTGTACCTGTCACCTGTGACAAACTAGTTCCCCTATGAATCAGGACCACTCAACCCTGAAGACTCAGAACCTCAGCTCTCTTTACAACAGAAACATTGCCCCGGCTGGGGAGGGAAGCAAAATTTCGTCAAACAAGTCAATAATTGGTAGAACCCAGTGAATTAGTACCCGGTCGGACACAAAAGCTGCCCACAAACACTAGTAGGATTGCGCTACAGAATGCCTGAACAGGAATACAATTAAAATAAAGGCTTAAATAAAACATTTTTGGGCTCTTAGTCAGTGAGAAATGAATAATTTGTGGGATGTACGAAGTCTATACCCACAAGTATCTGTTGTACAGTACATGCAAAGAAAAAATGGGTTCAAATGACAATGCATATGACAGATGTTGGTTGAGAGCATTTGGCGAATTGTAAATCTCAATGCAGCAAGCCTTGCCGCTTGGTCTGTTTTTTGAAGCAGATTGAAGCCATTTAAAAACTTGTGAGCTCGATTTTGCTTATCTTGTCAACTTGTGCATATTCTGCATATTCTGCATACCCTGCCAAGCCTTCTCATACTACTAAATACTGCTGATGTGCCCGCGGGCGTGTTAAAGTTTTGCATGCATATATTTATCGACATGTCAATCTGAAATGTTTTGCTTATTCCGATGCTGAGGAACACATTGGAGTTTGTATTAGAGATTCATTAGATCACAGCACAGCACCCTGTGACTTTTGAACGTCAAAAGCAGGTCATTCTGTCACATATTTTGTACGTTCTATAATGATAGAAGGTGTTTGGTCAGTAGCAGAAAAAAGATCAACTTTTCCAGAGCCTTGGTTCCCTCACCTGCTGCTCCTTTTTCTGCTGGAATCCCATTCAGCTCCAGCCTGTATCAACCAGTCCGCCCGTCAGCATTTTTCTGTGCCGTTGCTGTGTGTCATCGCCTCGAGAGAATATCTGGCTGGATTTGCATTTTCCCCACTGCCAAGATTCACCTCACAGAGCAGCCTCGCAAGCCTCCCTTACCTCCGGGGTTTCAAATTCCTGCAAGCCAAGGGAGAAACACTTATTTCACAATTAAACTGACCGGCTCCTATTAGTTCTGCTCCCCCATGGGATCACTTTCGGCAAGGTGGTGACAAATTGCTCTTTGGACTGAGGGCTCGGGCTGAGCTTAATCCATACAGGTTTTGTTTACCAAACACTGTACGCTAATTCTTATAAAATATACATTTCACTGCAGCTCTTAACGGCCCCTTTAAGGTCTGTTTCCTTGTCAAAAGACTGCACGTAATGCATAGGGATATGAAAGACATGGTTTCTTGTTTATTATTTTTACCGGCGCAAGAATTACAGTGGATCATCTGAATGAAAAGTACAATATATATATGGATATATTCGGTCCTATTTACTGTTAGCTTGCATTTGCTTAGTTATTTTTATTATTCGCTTATTTTATTTTAGGCCGTTCGTTTCATATGGTGACGTCGATTTTAAACATAGCATAGCATCTCTTGTTAGTGTTATTTATATTGCAACTTTCAGTGAGTGGAAATTGTTGTACTTTTAAATTGTAACATTACATTTGACATTTACACTTTAAGCATTTAGCACACGCTCTTATCCAGAGCGACTTACAAGATGTGCATTAATACATGGTAGTAACAGTCATAGTGCGCGCAAGAGATCGGCGCAATAATACAGAGATAGACATCATTGTAGGCAGCTGCGCACCATACCCGTAACACTGGGAAGGAAAATGTTAGCAATGATTTATTTATTTATTTTATTTATTTTAAATGAGGAGTAAGCAGGGATACATGGCGTCGAGCAAGTAGGCAGTGGCGACGACGACCAGCTAGGTGCACAGGATTCAGCGGTAACAACGTCTATCTGCTAGGGGAGATTGAGT
Organism: Aldrovandia affinis; assembly: GCA_029706075.1. Classification (NCBI taxonomy): domain Eukaryota; kingdom Metazoa; phylum Chordata; class Actinopteri; order Notacanthiformes; family Halosauridae; genus Aldrovandia; species Aldrovandia affinis. The sequence goes on along the minus strand of JAINUG010000031.1, from coordinate 2,934,409 downwards.
CAGTGGGTTGTGAGTGTTGAGTTGCGGGTGAACTTTTCCCCAGTTTCACCTGGCTGCAGCTGTGCGGTTTTCAGCCATGGATTGCCCCTGGGAGCCCTGCTCTAAACAGAACAGACTGCGCTTTTCCTTAGTGATTAGAAAAAAAGGCCTTTCAGCTGCTGGACTCATCTTCCTCCCTCTCTATTCTGCATAAATAACGCTGCCCCATCTGTACGGCCCCCTCCACGGCCGGGTCTTCCTCTGACCCGGTCCACTGTACCCACAGATAGCCCCGGCAAAAAAGCCGCCCGTTTTTTTCTGGAACGAATCTGGCTCTGTTGTCCTAGCTGTGACCAAACGCAGCACCGTTTAAATACACAGGAAGGAAGGGGAGCGGGGGGTTGGGGAAAGGGTTTATTGCTTGGCTCAGCGGACGGCTGCAGGAGGCCCCAGCGGCCCAGAGCACGCAGGAGGCCGGGTCTAGGGAACAGGAAGTAGGGAAAGCACCTGCGATTCTCATTCCTGCTCCCCTGATGCAGCAAATTCCAGCCATTCTGCTCATATAAAAGTTCTCATCTGATCCGTCTCTGACCTCAGGACAGGGCCCGGGGTGCCAGCGCGGTCTCTGCTGGCTACTTGGACCTCGCCGCGCTCTTGGACTCAGTTAATCAAAAGCACAGACTGACATGGCTCGGGCCAAGAGCCGTCAGCCCCCCTGCGTGCCGTTGCCACGGCGACCATTGAAGGGCTTTTGCAGATGTTGCCGGGTGCTCGCCCCCAGTCTGCGGCCTACCTCGCGTCGCTCACAAACAACTTGTTGTTTGCCCCCCTTCAACTCCTTCCAGTCCAATGTGAACTGCAGCTCACTCTACATCCCCCCCCATCCCGCTGACACCTGTGAGCCGATCCCACAGCTGGAGCCATGGGACAGGGGACAAGACCTATCCTATTTCTGTTATGTAACCATAATTTACCATGGCTTCGGGACACATGTTCGACAGACCAATCATGGCTGCGTGGCCACAGGGACGAGGGGAAAACCCATCTCTGGGTCCCATCAGCTAACCTTGATGTCATGCTCATTTTTCCAAAATGTGTGTATAATACTCTTGCTTGACATGTTATGACATTGTTGTATTTCGATGCGTATTAAAAGTGCTCTGCAATATGCAAACATATAATCTTCCCCGCAAAAGCCAGTCTGTTAAGCAAACACAGATAATCCTGTGTGCATTTAAACACTGCAAACGTACAATACGACTGGGTGATTTGTGTCATCATAATGAAGATAGGTTCTGTGCCCTTTAATGCACATATTGGCATCACATTGGCCGGCCCATACCTCACCCCTCCCATTTGGCATGGCTGCCAGACCACTCCCCCACCCACCCAGCCCTATACCCTGCTTTGTTTGCGTTGGCAGAACGGGCGCATCCGTCATGTCAACTGCCACCAGGACCTGGAGCAAGGCCTGGGGTACAGTGTGATGGAGCCACATGTCAGCACGCCCCCCACCCCCACTCCACCCTGCTCACCAAATGGGTGACAGTCCTGACAGACCGAGCCCGTCAGCATTACAGCTGTCACTCAGCATGCCTGACATGATGTCCGAGGTGTGGGAGGTGAACAGGTGCTTCTTTTTTATAGCACCCCACGGGGAGCACATTTTCTCTGTCCCCAGAGGACCTGGTGAGAGGTGCTGTGATGGGAGGGGCAGCTGTGGATGGGTGCAGGGTGGGGGGCCGGGGGGGGGGGGCGGGGCGGGGCGCTAGGGGGGTTGACACAGTGCAGCCCACCCAGGAACTGAGGATACAGGATCAGGGACCTAAAATGAATTCCAACACATGAAAGACAATCTCCTTTCAATTAGCACATTACTACGTGGACTGGTCATTACTATCTAAAGGGCTATTCAGACACACAATGAACAGATCCCTTGAATTAAAGAGATAGGCGACTAGAAATTGGTATCTGAAAGAACAAGCGAGTGGGAATCTGTCTTTGGGTGATCAGGTGGTCTGTAGAAATCCAATCGGTGCTCCAGGGGTTGCTCAGATATAGCTCAAAGCTGGATACCCTGCAGTGGATTGTATGTAGGATGAATGGCGTGTTGGAGATAAAGTGAAGTCAGTGCCCTGGCTACAGAGGCTGAGGTGAATTCAGCGCCATAGCTGAATGACATCTCCTGACACCTGCACTACGGCCCTTTTGTCCCACCGACCATATGCGCAGTGGAGGAACCAGGACCGCTTTGTCCTCCTGATCACGCCACTGTGGTTGCATCTGGGTCAGAGTGTAAAGGGAGTACCAGCCTTTCTCCTTGGGGTCTGTGTAATGGAGTGATAGGATCTCAGAGGGGGGCCTCCTGTCCCGTGAACCGTGTGGCTGTGCGGCAAGGGGCAATCCTGCCCTGATCCTGGGGCCTCACTTGGGCAGGAGGGCCAACTAGGACTCGATATTGCCCTCTGATATGGAGGGATCGCAGAGGACGTGTCAAGTACCATGTCGCTTGAAGGTAACAGAGGGAGAGGTCCATCTTTATTGGGATGCCACTCTCCTCCCAAACCCACCAACTTGCGGAGCCTCTCTGTGGGGAGTGGGCGGTGGCGGCGGGGTTTCTGATCTCTCTGATGTCAAGGTTCCCAAGGGGGTTATCGTGGCCCCTCCCACCCAAACAGCAGACATCACCTCCTGATTCTTTCGCCATGTGAGAAGATCTGTGTCACAGCGGTCGGGAATGAAAGGCTCTCTTTCTTTTCTCCCTCGCCCATCTGAAAATGCAATCTGGTGGGCTGTGGTAACCGGACACTCCACGGGCTCTGGTTCCTCCGATAAGGCTCCGTGTTTTCTTCTCACTCCTCTCCCTTTCTGTCCCTTTGTCTCTTTCGCTCTTTTTTTCCCCCCCTCAAATCCACAGAGTGCTGATCATTTGCAGCACAGGTGTCTAATTTTCATTAAAATTGCAAATTGAAGTGGATGCCTCATCTGATAAGGCCGGGACGCTGAGACCCTGTGTCCTCTTTCACACGGCTCCCCCAACCAAAGTTGACCTGCGACAGTTTGCTTGTGACAGCTGCAATTTGCGCATTGCTTGTCTGTTCCAGAATTGTGTAACTCAAGTGGGTTTTGTGCTGGTCCTCAGAACAGTCCATAAAAATATTGACGTTGATGGATTTCTACACTAGCAGGGTATCGGTTGGCATGTGATGAAACCGAAATAAAACTAAGCAGGATGATTGTTTGGTGGGGTGGAAATTGTGTTGTGACAGCAGGGAGGGTGTAGAAAACCCACACTGAATATAAAGAAATGTATTTGGGAAAACCCCATCACATACAGAATGACTAACACATACTGTATAACTTGTCATGTATAACAAAGCTGACCTTTGGCCCTTCAAACAGCCATTAATAATTCATACAATAAAAGCTACAACAACAATGAAGCTAAATTGTATTTTGTTAGATCTGATATAGTAGTCTGTAATATATAACCATACTGTTCAAAATTATATTTATATATTTCGCGAAAGAGAGAGAGCGAGAGAGAGAGGGGAAAATGTTTGCAAGGACACCAGCTGGGACACTAGAATGGGTGTAACAGCTGGGGTTTGCTGTTCTCAGCTCTCAGTGAAATTTCACGCTGAATTTCTGGACCAAAATTCAGATTGACAAACAGGATTTGCTCAGCATTTCAACTTTTTATGTTTGGAACCAACCAATTTCATCTAACTGTGAAAATCCTGACAGCTGGGTAATCTCTCCTTTCTCATTATTCACAAAGATTTTTGTATTTGAAAACGAAGAATATCAATCTCCTTGCCTTCTTCCATTTAAGAGTGACTTTTCACCTACAGACACACCTTCCTCCCCTGTTAGAACTTTCAAACTGTATTATTGAAAGTCATTGATTCTACAGGCCAGTTGCCATGGCAAGGGCTTGCAGAAACATGGCAGGTTATTTGGTGTGTTCCCATCATGCACCTGGTTGTGTTTGTGAAAGGACAGAACAGGCCAGAACGAAAGAACAGCTATGTCAATATGACTAAAATGGTTAAAACAAACTGTTACGGGTGAAGTGTTGCTTTTGTTATTTTCTTGCTGCATGCATGTTTCAGGTTCCCTACTCTGTCGATGAGCTGAAAATTAAAAGGCACCCTTTCTTTATTTGCTCAAACATTTTTGTGATTGTGCATTCTAACTTTATAGTTGATAATACAGTGAACTGGAAGGTACAACTTGACATTGTTTGTTTTCTTTTTTCTCTTCTTCTTCTCTCTCTCTTTTTCTCCTTTCCCTGCTCTGGGTTGCTTACACACAGACAGGATTATATGGTGAGGAATTTCATCACTCAGCTTTTGAGTGTCCAGAGCCAGTTTCAGAGCATAAGGAACTGTTGGCCCATGCCCTCGGTTCAGGTTCTGGTTCTAGTTCTGGCTGGTTTAAGGTGCAGACTCTCTGCAGCTGTACTCTGCTGTAGAGCACACCTGGCTGCCCTGGTCTTGGCGGGTCCGCTTTCTCACGCCACAGTTCCATTCTGCAACACCTGTGGTAGAGCCATCAGCAGCAGATGTTCCATTTACATACCATGGAAAAGCATGACTATTGATTTGAGGAAATCCTTGTCAAAATTCATCACACTCTGTTAGTGTTCCCTTTGAATCCCAGAGCAGTCCCCCACCCGTGTTCCCGGCGTAAGGATCTGTTGCTGGAAAATGCCTTCACACAAAGCCAGGAGGGCTGTTTCCTATCATCTCCTGATACACACACACACACACACACACACACACACACACACATATAAACACTCAGGCACACACACACACACACACACACACACACACACACACACACACACACACACACACACATATAAACACTCATGCACACACACACACACACACACACACACACACACACACAAACACATATACAAATACACATACAGGGCCACTGTTAAACTGCATATGAAAAATGCTATACATTTAGAGATGACATTAGATATTCTACATACAGTATTTAGTAATAATAATATATTGATAAATTACACAGAAACTCAGACACAGCTACACACATACACATTGTCAAACAGTGCATGTACATAGCAAACAATTTCAAATCTAAAATGTAATTTTGCTGCAATATTATGTGATAATATTTTATAGCTTAAAAACGTTTTTTCAAAACTGTGAACACAACATTCAAAGCATTTATTTACAAAAGATCATTTGACATGCAATTTGACATGCAAATATCAAATAGAAAATACACACTTGCATCAAAGGAAAAACCTTTAGAGAAATTATGTCAATCATCTAAACAGAACAAAATAATGCAATTATATCAGAAACACTAAAAGAAATATGATACACTGTCAAATCTGATAGTAGAATGCTTTCATTGTAAGATAAACAAATTGGAGTATTTACCTCTATCATTCCCGCAGGTCTTTTAATTCATTTACTGTATGTTCAGCCACATATAGTGGGTATAAAAAGTATTCATCCCCTTTGGCATTTTTCCAATTTTATCTTTTTACTTCATGGAATCGAAATGGATTTAATTGGCATTTCTTGACACTGATCAACACAAAATATTCTATAATGTCAAATAAAAAAAATAAAAAAATCTGAAGTTTTTTCTTAATTAATTACAAATAGAAAACAGACAACAATCGATTGCATAAGGATTCAGCCCTTTTTCAAAGATACACCTAAATAAACTCTGGTGCAATAAATTGTCTTCAGAGGTCACAAAATTGTTTGATTGGAGTCCAACTGTGTACAATTAAGGTGTTTCAAATGACTTAAAATTAAATCCACCTGTCTGTGAGAGGCCCCACAGTTGGTTAGTGCATTCCCAAACAAGAGCTTCATCCTGAAGACCAAAGAACATTCAAAGTAAATGTCATGGAGAAAGGTATGGGACAAACCCCAAACCACCCCTCACTAAGGTTCCCCTCCTGGTTTTTCCCTGGAAACCACCCTTGGGACAACCCTTTAAGGTACAATCTTTATTGTTAACAGAAATTCATAGTTGTCAGACAGTTTCTCACACTCGCCCGGGCCCCCGGTTACGTATTCCCCCTTCCATATCGCCCTCCTCCCGCTGTTGCAGTCAAAGCCCACAATCCGGGGCTTTTGGCTAAACAGGACAGATTAGCAACCTCCCCACTCTCACCCACAAGGTGGCACCCCGCTTACCGACTTCCACCCACTGCACAACTCCCCCCATCCAGCCACACTGTGAAAAAACAAGGGGATATGCACACACATACACCAGATACTTGTCGTCCCCCAATACAAGTGTCTAGGCTGCCTGTTCCCTGCTACCATGGCCTTCCCCACCCCAACTCTCCCCTTCCCCTTGGAACAGTATTATAGGGGCCCTCAGCCACACACCAACAAATTCACAAGCACACAAAAAAACACAAAGGAAATACACGGGAGGTAACATTGGGCTATGCCATTTCTGCCGGCCCTAGCTCCGCCTGAAAAAAACAAAAGTTGAAAAATACAAAGGAAAATTCCTCTGGACGTCCTTGCCTTTGGCCACCACTCCACTCCAGTCTGGGGTTTCCCCTCACTGCGGCTGAAGAATTACTAGATGGAGGGAGGGACATTAGACCTGAGGACTAGCGATGGCACAGTGACATGCACACACACAAGCTGTTTACACAGCTGTGCACTTCCCTGTTGTTGTGGAGCCGATGCTCTGGTTTTCACCTATACTCCACTCAGTTCTTTTTCTGCAGCCTGAGCGCCACCGCTCACATGCAGTTGGTTCTCGCTTTCAGGTCCCGCACTGCTTGCTCGTTTCTGTGGCCAGATCCAGGCCACCAAGGAATCCGTTGTGATTCCCCGCCACCAACACAACACAACAACAAAAAGAAACCCAGGAGCCATGGTAATAAATAAAATAAATCAAAACGAAAATCCAAACCGAAATCAAAAGAAATAAAACAAACCTTCACTCACGCACTGTCTCTCATGCACACACGGTTTCTCCTCCACATAATGAGGAAAGCATGCAGCTACCCGGAAGCTCCCTCCTACTCCACACCGGTTTCCTTTACAACAACCACACCAAAGAACCCTACCTTTGTCTAGTTTTTACTCCTTTCTCTGCAGTCTACCCCCACCGATCACACACGCACCATCCCTTTACACCTGCAATCGCATGCGGGACCAATCATTCAATCACCTTACTGCACGCCGCTTCAGTCATTCAGCTGCTTCTCCACACGTGCACATTCCATTCACCCGTGTACTCATGTGAGTCCTCGATTACTCAATTTCCATTCCTTATTCCGCTTTCACTGTCCGACAGATTTCCCTCCCCTTTTTCACTAGTCGTCCCCAACTAGTATTCATCTCTGTACCGACGTAGGGGCCACCCCTGAGTCTCATGGACGGAGCGACCCAGCCGAACCCCTACCGGTGAACCAGGGGGTTCTGCCTGTCTCATCCCCTGTATTTCCTTTTGGGGAGCAGCGCCTTCAGTAGCAGGACCTGGGGGAACCACCCCAAGCGCCCTCCTTCCTCCTCCTCGCTGCCTGGATGGGACCCCCTGGACAGGGACAGAAGTTGTTGTGATGCAGGGTACGGCTTTCTCCCTCCCCTTCTGGATGGACCTTGTACACTAAGTGACCAGGGCACAACTGCTGCACAACCTTGAATGGCCAAAGTTTCCATCACAGGGCCAGCTTACCATGCTGTCTACGCCGAAAATTCAGGATCAGCACTCACTCCCCGAGGAACAGCAGAATGTCCCATGCGTGCCGATCATATTGCTTTTTATTCTGCTGCTGCAGGCTCCCAACTCGCTCCCGGGACTTGACGGTACACCTTAGTAAGTATGATGATGGTCTGCCACCCACTGCTCCAGCTTACATGTCCACGTCAGATGGGGGACCCTCAGCACCACTTCCACCAGGATAGCACCACTTCCACCAGGATAGCACCCCGCCATCACAAACTGGGGCGGCAACCCAGTGCTGCAATGTACAGTATTATTATACGCCTGCAGCAGCATCGGTAGTTGCTCTGGCTACCTAGGGTGTTCTTCCTCTTGCAGGGAGCTCAGAAGAGACTGGTTAAAGCATTCACAGGTTCAGTTTCCGTGTGGATGATAGGGGGTCGTATGCACCTTGATACCTCCATACAGCTCACTAAAGGTTGCCACCCAGGAGGACTTGAATGCTGGCTCCCAGTTGGAGAGGAAGAGGAGCCACTCTGGGAAGCCCCACTGACATACTACCATCTCCTAGATAACCTGTACAGTTGTCTCTGCCATTTGATCCTTCATGGGGATAGCCCACCCATACCAGGAACAAGTCTGTCAGCACTAACAGGTAGGAGTAATGATCCCCGGGGTGACCCAACAACAGAACTTCCAATAGGTAGGAGGTGGAGAGGGGGACCAGGGGAGCTGTCCTCTCCGACCCAACCTTTGTGATGGCACACTGACTTCACTCACCCATCCAGTCCCACACAAGTGCACTCATCCCCAGCCAGTAGAACCCTCAGCATACGGCTGCCTCCACCTCAGCAACCCCCAGGTGCCTCAGGCATTGATGGTAGTACTGCCACACTTCTTGAGCCACCCTGGACGGAACAAGTACCTGCCACACCAGTTCCCCTGAGGCGGGATCTTCAGCCCAGTGGTGTAGAACCCCCCTCCCCTACACAGAGGCGCTCCCACTCTCACCACTGCTTCCTTTCCTCAGCCACCACCTGTCTTCGCTCGTCTCCCTGGGGGTGCTCCCCCAGCCGTATTCTCTCAGCCAGAGCTTGCAGTTAGTCATCTCCCTGCTGGAGGGCCCCCCAGGACTGGAGGGCCCCCACTAATTGCCCCTTTCTCTGGACCACTCACATGTCACCTGCTACCTGTAGTCGAGATAGTCATCATTAGCCTTCTTCTTCACCTCCATCTCTTAGTTGGTTAACTATGCCACCCAGTGCTGCTTGGTAGCTCCCAGGTTATCCATGCCCAGGTGGACCAGGGGGTTATGGTCCATGTAGGTGGTCACCTTGGCACCCCCCGGATAGTCTTTGAACTTCTCAGTGACCGCCCACTTCAGGGCAAGCAGCTCCAGCTTGAACACGCTATAATTCTGATTGTTCTGCTCCGGGGTATGCAGGTTCTGGCTAGCATAGGCAATCACCCTCTCCTTGCCCTCCTGTACTTGGCAGAGCACCGCCCCCAGCCCTTCCAGGCTTGCATCAGTGTACAGCCTGAATGGTAAAGAAAAGTCAGCTTATGCAAGCACGGGCAAGACTTCAAGGTGCCATGCGCCTGCTGGCACTCCTCCATCCACCTTACCGGCTGTGTCTTCTCACCCCAAGTCATGGTTCCCTCCAGTGTATGGTGTAACGATGCAGCGATCTGTGAGAACCCTGGGATAAACCAGTGATAATAGCCAGTAAATCCTACACCTGCACCTGCCACACCATCTCTGGCCAATCCCGGACTCCTGCCGTCTTCTCTGGGTTAGTCGCCACCCCAGCCTGGCTCACCATGTGCCCCAAGTATCTCACCTTGCGCTGCATCAACTGACACTTCTGGGGCTGCAGCTTCAGGCTGCGAAGACCTGTTCAAGATGGCGCAGATGGGGCCCAAAGACTAGGGTCATCTCGATGGAGTCTCATTCACATATTCCCCCAGGCACTGCTGCATCAACAGTTGGAAGAGAGTGGCCTCATTGCAGAGCCCCAATGGCATTTGCTGGAACTTGAACAAGCCCACTGGGGTGGGAAACACCATCTTCTCGCAGTCCTGAGTGGCCACCGCCACCTGCCAGTACCCACTCACCTTATCAAGTGGTGAAATACCACTCTCCCCGCTTCATACTGGTCAACGATTCCTCAATGCGAGGCAGAGGGTCGGCATCTTTGTGGGTCACTGCATTCAGGTGGTGATAGTCCACACAGAACCGCAACGCACCATCCTTGTTGTGCACCAGTACAATGGGGGCATTCACCAGACGCACCAATGACCAGCCCACACACCAGTTTGCCACCTCCTCTGCCGCCTCCACCAATCCTGCCATACTGTTATCCCAGGGACCCCCCGTTATGTGGTACCAATACACCACCTCAGTATTAGGTGGAACGGTTACCCATTCTCGCTGGTCCAAACGCACCCACAGGGTCAACGAATCAGGAGAAGGCCGGCTGGAGATGTGGCGGCAGGCAGGGAGCGCTATCTCCCACCCCCGTCAGACACTCCCATCAGCTGTGCTGCAAAACCAAGAAAGGGAGTGCTCCCTGCCCATCCCTCTGGAACAGATCGCGCCAACAGTGCATGATCACATTCATCCCTAGTACCCTATACTCCACCCCGACGCACCTGTCCCGGACAATCAGCACCCCCTTCCGAGGGTCCTTCACGCCCCCCACCACAAAGTCCAGTATGACATAACCAAAGAAGGGAATGTCCAATCCATTGGCACTTTTCAAATCCAGCCACTCCAGCGCCGTCGCCTCCTGCAGTGGCTGGTTCTTCAACCACCTCCGGTAAACCCCCTCTCTGAACAAGGTGACCTCTGAGCCAGTATCCAGGACACAAGGCATGTTAACCTCTCCCACCTCTACATCCACATGAGGACAATGCCCCAGCACCGCTGACTGCCTTGGGCCTTCTTCCATGTTTTTCCCTGCCTCAGACTCGTGCCCTACCACGGCCAGGGCCGTCCATTTATTTGTATTTCCTTCCACATCACAGCAAATGTAGGCTAATCATTCTCAACGTGGAAAAAGCAACATACAGTCAACTCCAAAATGATTCACACCCTTGATAATGGGCTTCATATATTCTATACTAACACAATTGCTCAAAAAAAGATTTTGTTTAGGTAATGTTTTCTTCCCCCAAAAATATGTCACAATTGTTCCACCTTTATTTAAATAAATAAAATCCAACCGCAACAAATCTGCATTAACATGTTGTGTTCGTATTTTATGACTTTTAATATTTTATGGTGAACATATTGGGGGGGATCTTTGACCTTTCCTTCATCCAGAATCTTTTGAGATACTTCAGATCCTTCTGTCTGCGCTTGTGGACTGCCCTCTTGGAACTGGGTGTTATGAACCATTTCAGATGAAATGTGGTTTTACCTGAATGAATGGAATTTAAAGAGTTGAAAATGAGATATAAACTAATAAAACTATATTAACAGTTTTAATTAAATTTAAATTTAAAAATTAAATTTGTGATTCACTGTATTGTATGTTATGTTAAGAGTCTTGACATTTTTGCAAAATGTTTTGAAAAATGTGCATAAGCAAAAGAAAAAGCTGTAATAATTGATACACAAAATCCACAGAAAAATCTATATGCGCACACACACACACGCACCGTTCCATAAATTGGAAAAGATGTTCAGTACCTAATCACAGAAACCATGTAGATCTAGTTATATCTGTTTTCCGCGTTTACCCTTTACTGTCGATATGGACTCATATCAATGGCATAGGTTGTGTTAAGTTCATTTTGATTATGATAAAAGTCTAAATAAGGTAAGTATGTAATCTTTGAAGTCTTGCGTTACCAGCGAGTCAGTTGTGAATTTCACTAAGGTCAAACGTTTAAGACCATTGAAAGTCTAGACTTGACCTATGAGTGTTAAGTACATTTCATGACATGTGTTTGCAATATAAATTTTGTTGGACTCCAGTTGTAGAAGTGGCAGATATCATAGGAACATTTAACATGCAGACAATTAAACTGTCAAGAACATCATGTTCAGTCTATATACTCTTACTTATTCTTACACTCTATAAATATAGATTTATATAGATTTTTTTATACTCTCTCTCTCACACACACACGTATGCATATATATATATATATACAGTGGGTATAATAAGTATTCACCCTCTTTGGCAGTTTTCACATTTTATTTTCTTACTTCATGGAATCAAAATGGATTTAATTGGGATTTCTTGCCACTGGTCAACAGACAATACTCTATAATATCAATTTTCTTAATTAATTACAAATACAAAACAATAATAATTATTATTAGATCATTATAATAGATAATAATTCATTGCATAAGTATTCACCCCTTTTGGTAATACACCTAAATAAACTCTTGTCTTCAGAGGTAAAAAAATCTTATGTCCTGGAGTAGCCCAATCAAACCCCACAACTCAATCCCATTGAGAATCGGTGGAAAGATTTGAAAATTGCTGTTCATCACCGGTCCCCATCCAACCAGATAGAGCTTGAGCAATTTTGTCAAGAAGAATGGGCAACAATTGCAGTGTCCAGATGTGCAAAGCTGGTAGAGACTTACTCAAATAGACTCACAGCTCTAATTGCAGCTAAAGGTGCTTCTACCAAGTATTAAGTCAAGGGGGGTGAATACTTATGTAATCAATTATTTCCTGTTTTTTATTTGTAATTAATTAAGAAAAAGCTTTAGACTATTTTTTTTTTTTTTTTTTTTTGATTTTATAGAGTATTTTGTGTTGATCAGTGGCAAGAAATCCCCATTAAATCCATTACTTATAGTTACAGTATATATATACTATATATACACACTCAGTGGCTACTTTATTAGGTACACCTTTCTAGTACTGGGTAGGACCCCCCTTTGCCCCCAGAACAGCCTGAATTATTCGTGGCATGGATTCAACAAGGTGCTGGAAACATTCCTCAGAGATTCTGGTCCATGTTGACATGATAGCATCACGTAGTTGCTGCAGATTTGTCGGCTGCACATTCATGTTGTGAATCTCCCGTTCCACCACATCCCAAAGGTGCTCTATTGGACTGAGATCTGGTGACTGTGGAAGCCATTGGAGTACACTGAACTCATTGTCATGTTCATGGAACCAGCTTGAGATGATGTGTGCTTTGTCACATGACGCAATATCCTGCTGGAAGTAGCCAGCCATAAAGACTGTGGCCATAAAGGGATGCACATGGTCAGCAACAAGACTAGGTAGGTAAGCTGTGGTAGGCTGTGGCATTTAAACGATGCTCAATTGGTATTAAGGGGCCTAATGTGTGCCAAGAAAACATTCCCCACACCATTACACCACCACCACCAGCCTGAACCGTTGACACCACCACCACCAGCCTGAACCGTTGAAGGCAGGATGGATGCATGGATTCATGTTGTTTACGTCACATTCTGACCCTACCATCTGCATGTCGCAGCAGAAACCGAGATTCGTCAGACCAGACCGTTTTTCCAATTTTCAACTGTCCAGTTTTGGTGGGCCTGTGCCCACTGTAGCCTCACTTTCCTGTTCTTAGCTGACAGGAGTGGAACCCGGTGTGGTCTTCTGCTGCTGTAGCCCATCCACTTCAAGGTTCGACGTGTTGTGCATTCAGAGATGCTCTTCTGCATACCACTGTTGTAATGCGTGGTTATTTGAGTTACTGTCGCCTTCCTGTCAGCTTGAACCAGTCTGGCCATTCTCCTCTGACCTCTCTCATTAACAAGATGTTTTCGCCCACAGAACTGCCGCTCACTGGATGTTTTTTGTTTTTTCGCACCATTCTCTGTAAACTCCAGAGACTGTTGTGTGTGAAAATTCCATAAGATCAGCAGTTTCTGAGATACTCACACCACCCCGTCTGGCACCAACAATCATTCCACGGTCAAAGTCACTTCCCCGTTCAAATTTTTGGTCTGAACCTGAACCAACTGAACCTCTTGACCATGTCTGCATGCTTTTATGCATTGAGCTGCTGCCACATGATTGGCTGATTAGATAATTGCATTAACGAGCAGGTGTACAGATGTACCTAATTAAGTGGCCACTGAGTGTATATAAATATAAAAAAACAAATCTAAAGCTTTTTATTTATGAATTACAAATGTGGGTATTTAGAAAAAAATAGAAGTAAATATTCACTGGGTAATTCATATAATTAGAAAATTAACAAATATATACGTCGTTTTTATTGCACAATCATGCTTTTTGTAAAATTGCTCATGTATGCTAATTATTCAACACTGATGACAGCTTGAATCACTTGAATTTGAATATGGTTCAAGCGTAATCATTTTGTTTCCTTCAGTTTAAAAATTCTGCTCAGTTTCAAGATAACATTAACATGGACAACTGCAAATAATATGCAGGCACAAATAAACTGCCACTCACAAGCACCTCTCTATCCCTCTGTGTTAGCAGCAGCTGCCATGCAGCAACAGCTGACTGCTGACCCTGGTGCTGCGGGCTATGATCCTGAGTCAGGTGGGCCTGCATAAACTCAAGGAAAACACAAACGACCGTTTTGAACAGCTCTGTGCAGGCATGGTTATGGACTACGAGGCTATGGACACCTTTGGCAAAGGAAAGCACAGTGCTGGAGCAATGCAGAAGAGGTGAGAGGCATACAGTGGAATCCCTTCAAGTCAGCCAATGGCGGACCGGGAAGTATAAAGTAAAAATGATTACGGTCATTATTATGATCATTGTGAACATGGTCTCTTCCAAGCCCTGGTGGGTTACTACGGTTGTATCCCCACTAGGGATGGGATTTGAACATGGAACCTTCTGATTATAAGAAAGTTCCACTACACAGCACAACCTTGACACCGATGGATTGGATCGCCTCACAGTGTGAGCTGCACTGTTAAAAGAACGTGTTTTGTGCGACCAAGATGGCAGCAATTAGGGGGGTTTGAAAATACACATTCAAAATGTTATGTTGACTCCTTCTTTTCGCAGTTTATTAATGCTCTTTTATTGTATTCCAATGTCATTTGTATGCAGTACGTCCACCAAAGATACCCATTCCACAGAAACTTTGAGGTCCCCAAATGGTAGGATCAGAGAGTATCTATTTATTGGAATGTCAACTTTGAAAGAGAGTTGGTTTTATAATCAGCTAATAATAACTTGTGAGATTACTTGTACATAAGTGGGTTTACATGTATACATTTTGTATGTGAATATAAACAGTGTATGTGGTATAATATGCACACTATAATTCTCTGTGTGGGATATACAAAAATAAATGTAATTTATTTTACTATTTAATTTTACCCTGGCAATGCAACATGTGCAAACAAAACAATTGTGTAAAAAAGAGATGATTTAGTTTAACAACCATGTGTAAGGATCATGTTTTCAATTGGTTGTTTGAGTTCAACTGCTGTTTCATACAACAATTTGAGTTAAAGAGTTTTGAAATACATACACAAATGACTGACTTTTGTGGTCATAAAAATGATATTTCAAAACCGTCTGTTTTGACAGTGTGTACTGGACTGTACACTGAGCCACCTCTAGAGGTCTTCTCCCAGTACTCCCCTCTCACATTGCATTGGTCAGGCACTGCTGGGCCTAATACAACCCCCCCCCCCACCCACACCCTATCCGTTCTTCTTCATAAAAATCACAATGGAATTCCCTTTTGCAAGAAATGCCTCAGTTTTTTTATTTCCTGAATTTAATAGCTTTTCAGTCACACCCTTTTGACATCTTGTCAGCTTTTGTCATCGGAACACAAAATCAACATGTAGTCTTGCACTTGAAAGGTGTTCCGTCTTGCCAATAACGCTCTCTATAAAATGGATATGAGGCTTTCTGGGCCCATCAAACAGATTCCGAGTTTAAAACAGTGTTATTCACAGGTCAACAGCAGACAGAAAATTGTGTCTCTTTCTCCCAGCGTTGGGATGTTTTCATGGACAGTTAGTTGTTTTGAATTCGAGTTTAATTGTCGTTTAATTAGAGTTGTAATCGGTTCAAACATTTTTGGGCAATTTTTTGAATATACAAAATATCCGTTTTTTCTTTTAAATATCAGTTTAGAAACAGGCAGATGTGTAGAGCTTTTAATAAAAGGCTCTGAATGTTGAAAAAATAAACAGGATGTCTTTTTGGTAGGAACTGAATGTTTGACATGTGAGGTAAAAAATGGTTTCCAGAAAAGGTGAAGAAAAGAAGGAGGAGACTGCAGGGTCCTTGGTATTTCTTAAAAAGACAGCCAAGGAAACTTTCACCTCTTTGGCCATTATTGTTTGACCAACACAACACAGTCCTTTGAAAGAGCACATCACAGCTGCACAGCCCATAGCACAAATGGACAATTAAGGACTTTGGTTGCCGTGGCAATATTGTTGCCTACAGAGCTATGTCTTTTACGAGCACACTCCAGTAATTTGAACAAAGCAGCCCATACTCCACAAAGGGCTGTTGCTGTTTTCAGGACAAAAAGAAAAAAAAAAGATGAATTCGTCCTCAGCGACTTCAAACGGACCAGCTACAAAAACATTATTGTATATTTCACATTACAGTTCCTCAGTCGAAATTCAGGTTTTTTTCCGGGGGCCGGGTTAGCTTCAGAGTGCGAGTCTCCAGCCTCAGCTTTCTTGGCATTGTGAGGATTTGTGAATGGGATCTGAGTGGGCTGGCAGGGAGATGTGACATGTCCCCGGGATTGTGTTTGTGCTGCTCCACACAGCCCATCTGTTTATTGCTGGGCCCAGTCTGGGAACCACTGCGCCACGAAGAATTCACACACAGCACAAAGATCCAATTATGAGTCCACACACTGTGGGGGTGGGTTGAGGTGGATAATGGGCACTTGTCCATCTTAGACGTGAGCAAGATGGCTTCCTTGCTCGCTTACTCTCTCTGCCCCTCAGAAAAGTAGGTGTTCATTAGTTTGACTGAATACGAGCATAGGAATGACATTGTTCTTTGAAAATAAAATTCGAATGGTCAAATTCGGTCATTTTTTCACATGTAAAGGACTTGGGAATCAATAGAGACATTGCAAAGAAAATATTCGTTTATTACATTAGCTAAGACATGGGATTGATTTAATAAAAAATACAATTTTCTTTTTTCTCTTATAGTCATAAAAATAATAAATTTTCAGCTAACGTCTCCCCAGAAACACCAAAAAGATTAAGAAAAGTTTTTTTATTATTAATAATTATATGTGTTTTATTTATCAATATTTGTAATTGTATTATTATAAATATTGAATTACAAAATATGTTGTTTTTGATGTTTTTGAACCTATTCTTAGAAAGCAAAGATTGTTGTAGAAATAAATGATCTTACACTTTCTAGATTAGTATTGCTGTAATGAAATTATTAGTTGGTGCTGAAGAGAAAAAAATCTATATTCTGTGATTAACTTTTATGACATCAAAGTGAAAATAAAAAAAAATTCTAAGCCCACGTTGCAAGTCATCTCTTCGATAAGATTTTCCTTTAACTGTAGAGTATGTTTCTGACTGTATATACGGCCCTTTAATGCTGCTATAGATCTATGTATGCATTCATTTCCTTTCATGAGTCACAAATACCAACATATAAATGCTCATGTTTGAATATTCATCATGTTCCTTTTGTACAGCATTATCCTCAAAACATAGATTTCTGCAAAAGAGATGCTGTCACTCTAACAAAGATGTTACAATTCTACCAGTATGTGTTGATAATTATGATTGGCTAATCTTTTTGAAATAATGTAGAATGCATACAACTTCAACTGACTATAGCTAGGCCATAAAAACAAATGTGGACACAACAGCAAGTTTTGTGGAATATGTTACAATTGTACTAGTATATGTTGATAATTATGATTGGTTCATCTAATTATGATTGGTTAACCTTTTTTAAATATTCTAGATTACATACAACTTCAACCGTCTAAAGCTAGGCCATAACACAACAGCAGGTTTTGTGGAATAAAGCCAGTGGGCATATTTCACTTTGAAAGGCATTGCAGTCACTGTCTGCTATGGAGAATCAATGGGTTAATTGTGTAATGGATTGATTCCAAGCATTCATCTAGTGCCAAACTTCACAATATGTTTTTCTAATATACAGGTTTTACAGACAGACAGTTGAGAATTGTACTCGATGAACTATGCAAAAACACTTCACACTCACAGCATGCCAAATCCATCGCAAGGGAAACGTTTGGAAAAGGTACAGCTTTAGTTTGGAGCGTCTTTTACATTTGTGCAGGAATTACAAAAGATGCCAAAAGAGGTTCCATATACCTTCGCTGTTTTATTGCTTGCTTTGTATATATTTCGTTCTGTTTTTCCTGTAAGTGTGTGCAGGCCTGTGTGTGTGTGTGTGTGTGTGTGTGCCGTACATGTACATTTTTTTGTGTATCATCCCTGTATGCGTGTGGATTTGTACTGTGTGAATGTATGCATGCGTTTATATGTGTATAAGAGAAAGAGTGTGTGAGTGTGTGTGTGTGTGCGTGTGTGTGTGAGTATGTGGGTGGTTAAATGTCCTGCTGCTGATATTGGAGCGTCAGCAGCTGGTGAACTCCTCTCACACACCAGGTGGGACCTGTAGCCTTCGGTTCTGTGTCAGCACATAACCCTGCAACATGACACCATTTAACACAACACACACGTGCACACACACCCTAACACACACACACACACAGACATAAATGTGCACACACATACACAGTCACACACACATGAGCATGCACATACCCACACACACATACACACACACCTACACAAACACAATAACCGATTCTTAAGCACACATTCTTAAGAAAAAATGTCAAAAGCAATGTACATCTGTTAACCGATTGTTGATATCAAAGCCATCTGGGGCTGTTGATCAACTTTGCTTTATAGTGACTGTGTGATAGTGCTGAGCCATGTACTGTTTGTGTGTATGTGTTTAAAAAGATGCTGAACAGATCACATTTGAGATCTTCCCTCATGTTTTTACTGTGTGGTAAACTGAAGGTTTCATATTTTCCTGTGCTGAGTGGAAAAACGGTTTAGTTCAGCTGGAGAAATAATGCTGATGGAAAACAGAGGCGAGGACAAGGGGACCCACAAGTGGCAGAGGCAATAAACTGCATTTGGTTCCCATCTGTGTCTGTGGTTTCGGTGTGAACAATCTGTTGTCTACTCCCTTTATCCACACCATGGCCGCATTGTTTAACGTTCCGAGATTTCCCACACATCTCCCACTGGAGACAGGTTAACTTGAGTCAGCCGTCATCACAAATGACAATCTGTGACACCATTATTTGCTGATGACTCGTGAGCGCCTACTTTGTTTGACTACACAATACCAATTCATTTACATTTATACATCTACGCTACTCTTAACGAGTTTTAACTGCAAACACCGCTGAGTGTTGATACTGACACTAATGTGAGTACATTGGGGAAGTTTTGCACATTGGAATTTAAAAGCGTAAGAGATGCATTTTTCACAGACCCCCTTGAAAAAAGGGGGAGTCACCACATTCCCCTCAGGAAATAAAAACAGTCAATATACAAATATGTTTTTTTTATTCTTTAAATGGACCGACAGAATTTCCTGTCTGAGTTATTTTATGATTTATAAATGGAGCTGTCAGGCCTATTGCCGGTTTTTGAGTGGCATAAAATGTAATCAGGGTCGAGTACTTATTTTAACTACTTCCAAGATACTGGGTGTGTGCCTTACAGGCCCAAATCTTCAAGAATCCCATGAGCACAAGCGCGGCCCGTGTTGAACAAGAGCAGATAGTGTCTATGAAAGAGAAACGCACTGTATCCATTTAAAACCACGCTGTCTGACTGGCTTTAATCCATGGCAGGACAAGGCAGCCACTTTTGCCAATTACTGGTTAACAGTAAGTACTTTATTGAACCACGATAATCTGCAGAATTAATCTTTTTCTTATGAGAAAAACAGCGGTGGCTGAAAGCGACTGATACGAGCGGGTGCTGACAGACGCGGCAAGACACCGCCGGCTCTGACATAGCCTCGCGCCGCCGACTTCCCAATCGTCTCCGAGTTCACATAATCCCGGTGCGGGGATTTAGAGGGTTATTGGCAGTGTGGCGGTTGTGTTGTGTTCTTTGTCGTGAGGTCAGGCTTCTGGCTGGGGTGACGTAGAGGTGAAAAGCGTATGGCTGCAAATGCTGCACCGCGCGAGTTACAGTTTTACGAGCTCCCTCCTTCCTCCAAGACATTTCAATCCCAGTTTTACTTTAAATACTGATCGCCGAAGTTAATTCAGGAGCACGAATGCCAGCATTTCCAACAGAAAGGAAACCGAACACCTGGAGGCTTGACAAGGACAGTTGTTGAACGTTTCAAATAATGATAGACAAGATGTCATTGACCTCATGCAGTTGTGAGTGAATGCAAGAAAATACCAGGTGCCTTTGAAATGAGAATAATTCTTACTCACAATGTTGTGTTTTAAGATGCTCAGGAAATAAGGGATGGTTCATTTTAAGTGAAAAATGTCAGAGCCCAAATCACAACAACAGATGTGGTGAGAGGGGATGTGAACGTGCATAAGGATTGGTTTGACCACCATGAGGGTCACAGGTGACACCTGTCTGCCCCTCAACCCTCAACCCCCCATCTCCATGTGCTAGTTTGGCCGCAGCAGGGAAGAAAAATCACCGTCTGCCTCTGAGAGCTGTGATCCAACAGGCTTGGTGCTGCAGGTCTCCATAGATATGCAGCTTCTCTAAATATGGCTGGACATCGGCTGAACTGATCTATTCAGACGTATAATGAGTGGGAGTTTGAAATAGCGCAGTGATATGGAGTGACAGACAGACCCCTGCAGTATATCCTGGATCAAAGACCAAAGTCTCCTGTCCCTCTTATGGTCAACTGTGAGGTTCAGCTCACCCAACTGTTAGTCCACACCTGCACATTTCATACTGAATTGTTCTTACATTTTCATGTAGTTATGTTGGGAGTGTTTGCTTGGAGAGTGAAGTCCACTAATTGTGAGATAAAGGGAGATGTGTGAATGGAGAGAGTGTGCCCCCTTGTGGTCCTGATGTGCAATAATCTAAATATATGCAATATTTTTGGGTCTCCTGTATTTCACTCAAGAAAGAGAACATTTACAATTGCATAAAAATAACTTAATTAGATCACGTATTGCAATTAAAATGATTAAATATGTTAAATAAGTAAATATGTATACAAAAAAATGTATGTTGTTTCAATAGTTATTCTCTTAATGATGTGTACAGTATGTGTTTTTGGATCTGTTTCAACATTTGCCACACAGTTGTATTTATTATTTATTTTATATGCTGTATTATTTGGCCTGTGATCATACACGTTTTATTTTCAGTTGCATTTATAGTTGTCATTTACAGTGTAGTTGATGGTCAACTTGGTTTTCCTCCGAGAGTTTGCAGTTCCTCAGCAATGTGTCACAACGCGCCAGAAACAAAGTGTGTGTGGCGGACCGTGGAGATATAACAGTAAAATCGAGATGGAGATGCAGAACAAATAGTAAAGTAAGAAGACACATATCAGGTGTTTTATGCTTTTTACCCCTTTTTATCCCAGTTTGGAATACCCAATCATATTCTAAGCCACGCTCGCTGCAACCTCCTCCATAAAACGTGATGTCAGCCACCACTTATTTTAACACCGCAGTCTACAAGTTAAGCTTGCCCAGACATGAGTCAGAAGAAGACACCGTGTGCAGCTTTATACCGGCAAACTGTGGGTGCCCAATTGACATGTTCGACAAGACATGGAATAGGAATATGTTATACAAGGTAATTGGAATTTGTCTGTTTGCATTATCTCTCCTAGATATATATATATATATATATGTATACACACACACACACACACACACGCACGCGCATGCGCACGCGCACACACACACACACACACACACACGCCACTATATTCCATCTGAGAGGTCTGAGCACATGGTCAGCCATAGTATGGCGCTCCTGGAGCAGTTTAGGGGTTCAGTACCTTGCTCAAGGGCACTTCAGCAGTGCCCCAGGAAGTGAACTAGCCTCCCTCCCTCTGGTTTTCAGTTCATTGTTTTTTTTGTTGGCCTTCCTGGAATTAGAACCAGCAACGCTCTGCTTGCCAGCCCGTGTCGCTAACCACTGAGCCACTGCCGCCCCTATATACAGTGTATATATTTTTTTTTATAGGAATAGGAGAACCCGGCTGGCTGAATTAATGCATCACTGACACTACCAATTATGCGTCGTCCTGCGGGGCTACTGGCCACACTCTGAATTCAATACCATACTGTGAGGCTCATCCATACACTAGAACAGTGGCTTAATAGGATAAGCCACCCAGCAGCCCTGGAGACACATATTGTGCAGGATTTGCATTTTTGCGGTGATGGACATTATGCAACATCTTCAACACTTTGGCAAAAAAATGCATTGTGAGCACAGGGGGTGAGTCTTCGAAAATGAGTCTCAGTCTGGAAGCTGATCAAATATTTTTTTGGCCATATTCCCTATAAGCATACCTTCTTAATTGAATATAATGTGATCTATGTCAAGTTGATTAAAATAGTACATGGTGTAGCAATAATACTATGCAGTACATAAATGACAACTGTGTGGGTAAATAGAAAATAAATGTCAATTTATACTAAGAATGAATGATTCGAGTAGCTAATAATTGATTATGGAAATGACGGATCTGTAAACGACCATGATGTGGTTTCTTGGTGTTTATATATATATAATAAACTGTATATAGCAGGGGCGATTCTAGGATTTGACCTTTAGGGGGGCTCAACCCCCAATGAGAATGTGAGATGTACATATGCAAAACACAAGCCTAAAATTTTAATTAATTTACTGTTACATTCCCCAACATTTTCAGGGTGGCTGAGATGAAATATAGGGGGGTTAAAGACCCCCTAAATAGGGTCTAAAATCACCACTGGTATATAGTCATACATTAAAATAAATAGGCTACTCAATCCAAGCTTTAAATTGTAAACAGATATTTCTGTTTCATAGATTTATAACAAATACACATTGTTTATTGTGAAAAAGAATTTTAATGAATTTTGTGTTGGAAGAAAATCTACTCAAGTAAAAACATGGTTTCACACATATCAACCAATATTAATAATGAGTAAAGTTATCAAGAGTGGACACACTCCACACAGAGCTCACACTACTACTCAGGAGTATAAATATTAACTGCATTTCAGAAAAAAAGCAAATTTGTATTTGGCATGCTGGAATTCGCAGAGAGAATTAATTTATATTTTCTGTGGTCGTTAGCAAAACGCTTGGCTGTTGCCTTCATCATATGGTCCGGGATGATGCCGTGTGTACACACGCTGAAGGTAGGTATGGGTAGAAAATGCGTTCTGGAACAAAGAGAAAATCATTAAATCATTATTCAGTCTCTTTCCATCGTCTGTATTGCCCTCTGCTTTCTGAGTCGAGTTCTCAAGACGTCAGGCGTGAAACGGCGGCACGTTCCCCTCGCTTGTAGGCAGCCGCCACATGCTAAAACACTTGTCCAATTCAGTGCATAGACTGCCCTTGCTATCACACGCACATGCACAACCCTGATAAGGATAGTGTCTGCTGACAGATGTCTTTTTAATTTAAACTCACGCACATGCATAGAAACTCACACTTGCATCGCATATGTCCATTGTATAAACACACACGCACGCACGCACATCATTTTGATCTTACATGCAAAATAAGTGTCTTGAAAATCCGGTAAACCAGCGCTGGGCAATTTCAGTTATGGTATCACGGCTGGAGTGCTGCATGATTCAGAGCCACCTTTAAACCAGTTGCAAACAGAAACGCAGAATAACAGGTTTGGAGCCACAAGACAAATATTTAATTAACTTTAATGTCACGTCAGTTTGTATTAAGACCTGCCGAACCTGTGGCACTGAGGAATGGTAGTGCCAGATGTGCATCCAGCCTACCTTTGCCAAATAAAAACACAATAAATTCACAAGGCAAAAGAGCAAAACAGTAGGTTAGAAATGAACAACACTCAATGCAACTGTTTTCTTTTGAACAGAAATGCTTGTTTAAAGTATAAACAGATGCCTGTTATCTTTGATTGTAACATGAGCAAACCTGGGCAAGTGATCTGATGTGCCAATCCTGAATATGGTGCATTTGTTATGGATCTGTCTCCCTCATCTGTAGAACAAACATGGAATCATGTGCTTTGTTTTCAAAATTTTTTCTGGTTTATCAATTTATCAAATCTATTTACCATTCCCATTTTGCAACAGTTTATCAAACCTGGACATCTCTCTAACTCTTTGCTCTTTTGCTCTTCACTCTTTCTGTGAGTTACACCTGCTCACCAGGAAAAGTGTGCATGCAAAATTCTGCACAGGATTATTACTGGAAACAAATAATTTCATTATGTTGAAATCAGGATTGCAGTTATGCCATCCACCAAGTAACGGGTTGATGGGGCTTATACCCCATACTTATAGTGCATGAGAGATTGGAACTTTTCAGGGTCTCCCACAGAAATAACTACAATGGCCACAGACTCTCAGTCCTTACAAACATTAACTTCTGTACCCTCTGACCTTCTGTAAACACACTGAATTCTGATATAATTTCACGTGGATACACAATAAATCCCCAATCTTGGGTTATTTTGAATTTCAACCTTATATTCTTCTTCCTCTTCTTCCGCTTCTTCATCTTCTGCTTCTTCTTTAAAAATGTTCCTGCCAATTGCATGATCAAAAATGCTACATGCTACATGCCCCAAATTATGAATTCTCCCCAATAGTCAATATCTATGTCAACCACATCATCCGTTCAGATTTACTTCTACCAGTAATAGCATCTGTTCATAGTTGCCAATTGCAGGACACACAGGCAAAAAATATGTTTTACTCCTCCAAATGTAGGGGGTTTTAATGTGGGAGGTTTCAAAGCTAAAATGTATGGGACTCAAAGAATGCATGGGGAAGACTTAAAAAATGTGTAACCTCATTTCAGCCACCTGTATCTGGGACCTTACTCTTTCAGTCACTACCCAAAGCTCATGACCATAGGTGAGGGCTGGAATGAAGATTGACCGGTAAATTGAGAGCTTTGCCTTCTGACTCAGCTTCCTCTTCACCACCACAATACCTGAACTCCTCCACTTGGGTCAGCTACTCACTCCCCACCTAGAGGGGACAAGCTCCTTTTTCATGACAAAAACCATGGCCTCAGATTTGGAGGTGCTGACTCGCATCCCCACCGCGTCACACTCGGACAAGCAGATAATCACAGATCCCCCCCCTACTCGGCTAGGCTGGAGATACCCCAGGTAGGCTACCCTGAACTCGGCTACACCACTGCACAGATAAAGATCAAACTATCTAGAATAAATGTGTATCACATTCACCGCACTTAATCCCACACGGCACACAGTGAATTCCCCACTCTGGCCCCCATGGGATTCCACGCCTCTGGAAGGGAGACCCGATTTTGCCCGGTAGGGGAGAGAACAGCCACTATAGGCAGCGCTCCATACACGCACACCAAGGCCGAAATTACCATATATATTGGGGGGGACACATCCCCCCCAATATTCAGATATGCTCAAAATGTCCCCCAATATATAGCCTAGCTGATTTTTTTTTTTAAATGTCCCCCCCAATGTTGACTCCATGGTTACGGCCTTGACGCACACACACAAACGACGAAAGAAAAAAAAGGCAAAAAGAAACCTGGGGACATAGCGTTGGTCAGTGCCACTCTGCTCAACCTAGCTACATCCCCCCCCCAACAAATTAAAAAACCCACACACAATGGCAGCTCCCACTGCTGCCTGGATGTTGTTGCCCCCACTGGACCACACACTGAGGGAATAGAGCAGCCCTCGTTAGCCAGCAGACGTTCCTGACTGCAAACACACGCTCCACCGGCACGGTTCAGTAACTTCCACGTTTCTTGTATTACCAGGGACCAGTCCCTATCGCGCCTTCCTGATCCGCTCCGGGATTTGGTGGTCACCTACTGCTCTGCTGGTTCGCTTCTAGTTTTCCTCCGTTCGCGACCAAGGAGGACTCGAACGCAATCCCCCGGTCCGAGAGGAGCCCCAGTGCTGCACCACCGTACCCCACAATGCGTTCACGGTAGTTACCGCCGACTGATCCCGCACTGACACGGCCCACCCAAACCTGGAAAACTAGTCAGTGAACACAAGAAAATAGGGGTACGGGTCACCAGGGTGATCCATAGCCACTACTTCCAGGGGATAAGAGGTGGAGAGGGGGACGAGGGGAGCCTTTACCTCCAGGCTGGCTTTGACCACCACACACTGCGCACAGTCCCTTGTCCTGTTCCGTACATCCGCCCCCATGCCCGGCCAGAAGAACCACCTCTTCAAGGCTGCCTCCAGCTTGTTTGTGCATAGGTGACCCATTGGCTGATGGTATTGCTGCCACACATGGTAAGCTTCTCCAGTGGGCACCAGCAGCTGCCACACTAAGTGGCCCTCCACCGGATCTTGCACCCTTCGATAAAGAACCCCCCTATCTATTCTGGAGCCTCTCCCACTCTCTCCACCACCTACCTTCCTCAGACGGCACTCCTCTTCAGTTCCACGCGCCATCGGGGGCAGTAACATTGTCCTCTTGGGCTAGGCAAACAGTTCCTCCACGCCCCGGCAACCGAGACAACGCGTCCGCGTCGGCATTCCGTGCCCCTACCAATAAACTGTTGCAGAATTGTCTATAGCCCTTCAAAGTTCATGTGGAGGGCTTTATATTTAATTCCCAGATGTCCCTAATTGTGTTCCTCCCCTGCAACGTGCCATTCTTTTTAGCAATAGTTCACCACACTGACAAGCTCAGTCAAGGAGCATCTGACCTTTCTAAAAAGCCCAACAAGGCATTCTGGAATGATGACAGCAATCCGTTCCAAGAGCATAGTTATGGAAGAGCCAGACTGTCAGAGAGAGAATTGGGATTTATCCTCTGTGCTTCCTCCCTACCTATGCAGACAGCCTCTAATCACTGTTCCCTGATACTGCGCACTGCAGCTCTTAACTCTGTCATAACCTCTGTTCAGGGCATGGGGTTTTGTGCTGAACCTCTTTGCGATGCAAGGGAATGTATGAAGTTGGGAGACAAACAGCACCAATATACTCCTGTCATTGCAAATATCGTTTCAGAGGGTACGATCCAAATTACAAAAAGAACTTGAAGCCTGGGTCAGTATGAATGTTATTTATCCACTAACCAGAACCTATCCCACATACTACATGTTCAAGGAAAGCTTACGGGAAGTAGTGGAAGTACAGGAAAAGTAAGAGGTTTTGCTTACGTTAATGTTATATTTTCAATGAAGTATGCAGTTACATTTCAAAATGGCTGGATCGAGCTGTTGATATGAAGAAGAGAAATATTTATTCGTAATGACACATTTCTTTGCCACTAACTACTCATATAGTTGGACTCATATTTTCCAAAGTTTTGAAGCAGGCAGCATTGCATTGTTTTAGCCAACATTCTACTGTAGGAACAATTTCCTACATGCATTTCAATGTGTCCAATGAATTTGTATATTGAAACCTCTTCCACTGGGTGCACAGTACACAAATGTATCATATAGAAGGTTACTGTGTTAGCATTCACTTACACATTATACACCAAAAAATATTTCTCCCCATTCTGTCTGTGTTCCCCTAAAATAGCTTGTATTATGAGTATGTTGGCACGAAACATGATACATATGATTAACATATCCTCTGAGTCTTTTAATTGTATCCACATGCGACTTTCACTAACTTGTTCACTGGATACTCCTCTTTTTCATGTGGAGGTCATGCGGTTAAGGATAATGACTGTGGCGGTTTGTTGGTTAGACCCTGCCAATCGCTGCTTGCAGCTGTATTTGTCCTTGTAATTTGCTTGTCAAATCTGTCACACATGGAGTAGAACTTTAGCATTAGTAACTGTCCCCCAAGTCAAAGCAAGCAACTTAATATTTCAACTTAATGTCCAAATTGATATGTATGGTCATAAGAATACTGAAATGGTAACTGTTTACAGGGAAATATGTGTTTATTTGACCCAATATGAGTAACAGGTGTAGATTATTAAATATAAGAAATCATCATGAGGTCTACTCATGAGGCCAAACAGATTCCCATGTTAATTTACAATGGAAATGCCCCCTAGTGGCTTTGTCTCAAATATGCCATCATTTATTATTTTAATTTCAAGCCATAGATACTGCTCCCTTTGAGAGCCATTACCCCCCCTCTGTTGGTAGAAGAGACCATGTTGTCCACTAGAAACAGTTCATACTTCTTTCCAATTGAGAGACGAAACGTATATTCGGAAAGTGAATAATGGTGAATATACTAGGATGGCAATCAAAGCAATTATGCCATCAGCTAAATTACACCATATCTATACAGCACCGAGAGAAAAGGCACTTTTCAGGGTCTCACACAGAAATAACAAAAATGGCCACAGACTCAGTCCTTAAGAACATTAACTTCTGTACCTTCTGACCTCATGTGAACACACAGAATTAAGATACAACTTCACATTAATAGACAATAAAGCCCCAAACTCCGGTTATTTTGAATTTCTTCCTCATCTTCCGCTTCTCCTTATTTTCTGCCGATTACATCAAAAATGCTCCATGCCCTAAATAAACACCATAAAATAAAAATTTCGTATAGAGTTGTAACTTTAATTTTTTTATGCCTCATAGCCAGGGTGACTAGGTAAGCCCAGTTTCATTCATACACCCATGTAGCAGCCTATTTTTAATATTTTAAAGAAATAAAAGACAAAGCGAAAATTCCAAAGTAAAGAGTAACAATTGAAAAGCAAAGGCTGTGGTTGCTGCCAGGATCCACTGCTGCCACCTCTAGCTACAGGAAGGCCGCCAGAACCCCTCGAGGACCCCCACCAGAAGGGAGTCTAACTGCACTTCATTCTCCAAGGTCTCATTCATATTAAGGCAAAATATCACCCTTGACCACAGTGCCCCTTTAAGATATTCTTTAGTTTTTTTTTCTTTCGGGGGGGGGTTACAGTTTCTACCTCAATGGCAGGATTATGTCACTAAAATCTGGGAGGCCTTGCACCCCCGAGTTTTGAGTCATTTCAATATCCATAGCTATCCTCTTCAAACATCCGCTGCATTGTTACAGTTGTGTGTCACTCCTCTGTTGGATTACTGACATCAGGCACACATTTGTCTGGGCCTCTGCTGTGATGTCATGGCCCTTGTGCTCACTGATGAGGTCATTCTTGTGCACGGGCCAGGTGTTGTCGCCGTGGGAACGCACAGCCAGGGCGACAGCTGTTTGGGCAGATTTGAGTCTCCCTGCCAATCTGGCAATGCAGCCTCCTGCCCAGATGGGGCAGAGGATTTTAAGATAATCAAACTTTATACCCTTGCAATAATATTTTATTTACAGCAGCACGTCTGTGCTCCATACCTCTGGAGTGCAAGTGGGTTGTTATTGCCTACTGAGTGGCTTCATGGCTGGTGTACTGCACGCATGCATGCAAATCACATAGCCGGAGGAATACAAATGTGTTTCTTTGCAACAGGTTCAATTCTCCTGATGGTTGTGTAAATGTGAGCATTATTTTCAGCCAGTGGGCTGATACAATGAGAGATCTCTAATTATATTTTACGGAGTGTGCTTTGTCTGCATTGTGGTAGAACCTTTCACACATTTATTTCAGCCTATTGATTTTATTTTATTTTGTATTCCCAAACCTGTATTCGTTATTTATGCCTGGTTCATGCAATAAAATGTTGTGTACACTTTTCAGAGCCAAGTTTTGTTGGATTTGTTCAAACTAAACAGTGGATGGCGGATTTGAACTTGTGGATAATTTCATTGATTAGGCCATGCAATACTCATTTGTCTAGTGCACTAGAGTAGATAACAGAATGTCAAATGATATGACATTAGCGCAAATGGAGTGTTTTCTCCAGCCAGTGGCGTCGTGCAGCAGAAGAGCTGCTTATTAATCAGGCCTATTCTGCGCCCCTTCACACTGTGCAGCAGCAAATGGGTCTGGAAATGAGCCTTGAAATTGTAATTAATTGCTCTAATAGAGAGATCATTATTGTGAACAAAATATATTGATCAATGCCATGAACTCTGGTCTTAAAAACTACAGCACTCAGCACTTAACTCATACCCACAACTACAGAACTCTGAGCTAATTCCCCTTGCTATCACCCAAAGCAAAAACTTTTTATGACGATGAGTTTTTGGGTTACTATTTTCAGACTCCACCTGCAATCATTTCAGGTTTGATAAGTATTGTACACGATGATTTTATTGCCTTTTAAAGTTGCTAGACTTTATTGCACTGCACCGTGCACATCTTCTTACCAGATGATCCTCTGGTCTTTGACTTGACATTCCTGTCCTCTGCATGACTGGTTTAAGTAAATGTCATCCTATCCCTTGACAATATAGACAAGGCTTAGAAACAATATACAGTGTAGGTTTCGGTGGAATGTGGCTGTGGAACTCTGGATGCATAAAAGGTGAAGAAATACAAAAAAAAAAGTTTTCTTTAAACTATGAAATTTTAACACTGGGTTTTTATTTGTTTATTTTGCTGCTTGAAAAAATGAGAGAACATTTTGCCCCTATTTATGAGACATATTTTACATGGGCTCTTCCCTAGTGTTAAGGCCAGATGGTGACTTTGTATTGGACTATGATTGACTTCAGCAATATTAAAAGGGTGAACACTAAATACCATGCTGATTTCTGTTCATGCAAAAGCTTAAGGAGTAGTTCCTTCAATCGCTTCATCCTTAGTGGACTTCCTCATGTTCTCCATTATATGAAATACTTATTGTTATCCTTTTTGTCATTATTATCCATGTAATTTGGGAGGAATGCTGGACAGACATATTTAAGGACTTGAGGATTAATACAGACATACATTCTTTTGAAAATAAACAGATTTGCAGCAATTGCTGTGCATTGTTGAACTGAACTTAAATATTCAGAATTCATGTGAAAGATACTGTGGCAGGATCAAGGGTGCAGGGTTTCCATGCAGTGATGATCAATAGCAAAACTTCACAAAGGAGAAATTTGAAACAAACGTGTATTTATTCTCTCTGTCTCTCACTCTCAAATTCAAATTTGCTTTATTTGCATGACAAATGATCTTGTGTTGCTAAAGCGTTAAAATACATATATGACAACAACAACCCCCAAGAAAAAAATGTATAGATTAAAAAAACATACACGCAACCCTTCTCCTCTCACACATACAGTATATACCTCACATTACTTATTTTTAATAAATAGGCTAAGCAACCCACCCCCTCTCACACATATATATCCTAGATTACAGAATTTTAACAAACATATTATGGAACCTCTGTTCCATATATGAGACTGATGCATTTAGCTCACACGCTCGCTCAAATGATGGCAGGCAGAGACTCAACATTTTTATTTGTTGAGTCTATTGTTTTGGTGTAATTTTGTGTACATCGTGTACACTTTGGTGTTCCATGGCCAGTTGTCCCAGGCGTTCTTTCTCTGGGCAGAGCTGGTTGGTTTTCAGTGCTTTGTGCTGGTAGCAGTGTGGGTCAGCCTGGTTTAGATGAACCCAGAATTTGATAGCTTTTTTTTATAGGGATAAGGAAGGAATCGGCCTAATTCGGCCATGTACAGTTTATGCACCTAGCTTGAGTATACTAGCTAACTCTAATGTTGCATTGAAAAGTGCAGGTGAACAGCAAATTACCCAGATAGGAGGTCCACTCTCATAATTTAATGTAATGTAACACATTTTCTCTGCCAATCAGAATGGAGAATTCAGCAATCTGGGGTATAAGCATTTATAACTCAAATTCCCATACTGTTCACAAATAGATAAATATGTTTTTCAAATTATAACAATTTTTTCACATATTCAAAGTGTGAAAGTAAGGTCTGAGATAGAGCAGCAGCTGAGGAGAGAGAGAGAGACAATCTGAGGGACAAGAGACAGAGAGAGAAGAGCCAGTAGAGGGACAAGAGACAGACCGGAGACCCAGCAGAGGACCAAGAGACAGATACAGAACAAGCAACAAGGAAAGGGTGAGCACAAGGGCTGACTGGAATGGAAATGAAGATCACCTGTATTTGATATATCAACAATAAAGTACTTGAATTTATTACATCTTCTGTACCACGTGTGAGGAAGCACAGAGACAGTGGGTTTGTCCCACAGTGGCTGAAAAATCACAACTGAATCACAACTGGTTATATCATTCTAAAGAGGGAACGGTTTGTGTAATGTGCCAAAAACACAGAATGGTACAGAAGTTAGCTAGGGGTCCATTTTTGAGGGCCAGAGGGACAGGGGTGGTGGTGAAGGCCAAGCAACACAACGACGGACCACGTGTGACTTGGCCTACGCCAAGTAAAGTAAGGTTACCACCTTAGCCTGTTTTTTAGGCAGGATAAACCCTGGTGAGGGATGGCAATCAACAGCACTGAAGACACGATCAATTAAGGAAGAGAAACCTCAACAGGAGGGTCAACATTTGCAATTGGACAGTAAAACGACAGGAGCCTTGTGAAAAGTTTTTTTAATGTTTATGGTATTATTTGTATATCTTTTTTTATGTATAAATCATCTGACCCACAGCTTTTATTTAAATGTCAATTTCATAACCAGACAAAAATAACTTGGTATGCTATAAAATGCCCTCAGCATTTTTTTTAATGGATAAATAAGGGATGATAAAACATTAGGAAGAATTGTAACCCATCTATACCATTCAAATACCCTTTACATCAAACTAAAATATCAATAGAGGTCAAGACCAGGACAAAATCTACTGTAAATATAAAAGGGCACACAACCTCCTCTGCTCATTTTTATAGTGCTAATCACTGCTGGGAGTGGGGCAGATAGTGTATTTATTCATAATTACATAAAGAACATGTGGTTTTCTCTGTTTAACATCAAATAAGGTGCTGATCCTTGAGCTAGGATTAAACTGCTTGTTATTTCCTAAAAAGAATGTGACCTCTCCCGAGTCTTACAGGGTGAGTTATTAGCCTCTCGTGGTACAGTCCGCAGCCTGCTCTTTTCATGCAAATTCCATGTCAAAACATCAAATGCTCATTTGATCAAAGGTCATCTTTTTGTGTGTAGGTGTTTGATATAAAAATTTCTATTTCATCTCCAACTGTCATGGTCGGTTAGGGGATAAGTCTTGAGATGGTGAATCGGTGATGTGCTTCACGTACCCAGTAGGGGAAAAGAACCCTTTTCATTTATCATGAGTGTTATAATTTGAATATGTTTTCATTTTTCTCAAATAGCACACTTATATGGGCTTCAGAGAGGCAGTGAGGTGAGACCCCAGATTGTCTGCTGATAAATGGAATGTCAATTTACTTTGAGAAAATTCTCGGGGAATTTTTAGTTTTCATTTATTAAAATCCCATTTCCCTCACATGCACGCACACATTAGTCAATGGTTGAATTTATTTATTTATTTTGAATGCAACCACACATGCATGCACATATGTATCGCCCATGCACCCCTGAAACACACATTAACGTGTGAAAAATGTTTGTATGATTTTTGTAAATAGTATAACATTTTTATATATTGCATATTTTAAAAATAAATAAAAGAACACAGCCATTCTTGTTTTGAGACTAACATTCAAAACTACTGAAGGCTGGACTGAGCCAGAGAGGAAGGAAGTGAAAATCAATGCCTCCCTCAGATTAATTAGGGCTATGATTTGCTGTGTGGCTTGGAAATAAACCAATTTGAATTATAAATTAGGATTCATAACATAATAGTGTAGATACAGAGCACCCAGGACTGTGACATTATGCATGAAATTATGTCAAAAATAGGAATCGGCCCTCTTAATCAGAGACAGAGTGACTTGTCATTCTGAGAGGTAGCTGAGCAAGGGGAATTATGGGATGTTTTTGACACTGCATACCTGAATATCAACCAATGACAAAATAAAACAGATATCAGGCATGTAAAATGGTCAATATTACTGTTTATTATGTGCTACCTGAATCATGTAATATTTACCAGAAACACACTTATTAACAAATGAAAATAAATAATATAACAGCAGGAGGATAGCAGAGGCTAAAGAAATGGCAGACTTTTTTTTATGGGAATAGTTTTTCATCCATTGCTTTTCTGAATGTGTGTGTACTCTGGGGAATACATTTCTCCCATCTCTCTTTATACCAGGGGTACTCAAACCTTTTTATTAAAGGTCCACTTATGAATTTTACACAGAGTCAGAGGTCAGAGGTCCAGAACAATGCCAGGTAAACGCACCAACATCAATCAAAGTCCATAACTCTAAAACTATACACATTCAACAATGCAGAATGGTGGCTTTAATCCGTGGGATAAATGGTACTGTTTGCCTGTAACCAATGCTTTGAACCTGGGTACAAAAGGTGTGATAGCCAGGTAGAGGCACTGATCCAAGTGTTCATTGGTTAAACTGCTGCGGTATGTGCTTTTCACTATGTTCATCATGGAAAATCTAGATTCACACCTATACGTGGAACCAAACATGGTGAGCACATGAACGGCCACCTTCTGAAGGTGGGGAACATTTGCTGCAGTAACCATCTTTGTTGGAAAGTCACAGTCCACTTCATTCAAGAGCAACATTCTCCTGGAGACCAATCAACGCAGTTTGCAGAGATGCAAAATTTGCCCATGGAAAGATGCCCTGTGCCTCTCGTGAGAATTCTTGCACATTTCTCACCGGATCCGGACCAGACTTTGAGAAGCCCTGCTTTATGCATTTGCATTGCTCCCTTTTTACTTTGTAACTCCAAGGCTACGCTGTTATTAATATGTGCATGTCAAGTGTCACCACGTGTCAAGCGGGTCAGAGCTGGGGTGGAGGCAATGCTGGAGGTTAGTCTGCAATATGCAGTCCAGACCCAGGAGGCCATTGGCTGTAAACCAGAGGGCAGCACTCTAACTAGCTGTGTGCCAAGTAGCCATGCACGCACCACTGCAGAGGTCCGGAATGCCAACCAAAGCACACAACGACAATGAAGGTTCATTCATCTAATTATGCTGGTCTGGCTTCTCTCTGATGTGCTGAGGACTTTCCCTATGGTATCCGCAGAATGTGAAGGGAAAGCACGGCCGTGGCAGTAGAATGATATTCCCGATGGGTGCTTTCTCCTGGCAGTGGAACAGATAAATGTTAACTCTCCAGTTGGATGGACAGGACCATCGAACAAGAAATAACTAGGACCCCAGTCCCCAGGCCTGTCAGTTGGGTTAAAATCATACTCTCGCTCCATCTCCATTTCTTACTAATGGGAGGGGGGCTCTAGTTTGTAATTATACAAATGATTATTTTTAGGATTACGTTAAGGGAATTCATGCACATTCAACTATGTGACCCAATGCTTTGTTTATGTTTGGCGATTGCTGTTAATATGTTATAGTTTTCCAGCCATTACACCACTGTGTTTCATCTGCATTTATTTGTTTATTTTTATATTTTGTGTGATTTTATTTTTAGACAGTTTTATTTATTTACATTACAATGATGATTTTGCAAGTTGGGGAACTTTTTATTTATAAGCAAAATATAATCCAAGTGTGCCATATGGTTGTGTAGGTAGCTACAGGTAACTGCCAACATAAAGGGTGTCTTTATAAGGTGCTGT
The DNA here is from genome assembly GCA_029706075.1 of Aldrovandia affinis. Classification (NCBI taxonomy): domain Eukaryota; kingdom Metazoa; phylum Chordata; class Actinopteri; order Notacanthiformes; family Halosauridae; genus Aldrovandia; species Aldrovandia affinis. The sequence goes on along the minus strand of JAINUG010000031.1, from coordinate 2,899,012 downwards.
TGGGCCACCATGAGCCGCCAGGACAGTTTCAGGTGCCTTGGCATATATTATACCAGTGGCTGGAACTCTACTGGAGGGATGCAACACCATTCTTCCACGAGAAATTCCGTAATTTAGTGTTTTGTTGATGGTGGTGGAAAACGCTGTCTCAGATGCCACTCAAGAATCTCCCATAAGTGTTCAATTGGGCTGTGATCTGGTGACTAAGATGGCCATGGTATATGGCTTACATTGTTTTCATGCTCATTAAATCTTTCAGTGACCACTTGCGTGGATGGAGCATTGTCATCCTGGAAGACATCACTTCCATCAGGATAGAAATGCTTCACCAATCACCATAGGATGAAGATAATCACTCAGAATGGCTTTGTATTTATTGGTGTTTACCTTGCCCTTTAAGGGATTGAATGTACCTAAACCATGGCAGGAAAATGCACCCCACACCATAACAGAGCCGCCAGAACCCTTTACCCTGGGTGTGACACTGGGAGAGGTGGAGGGAGGAGTAGAGAGGGCTGCGCCTCCCTTTTGGCTGCTGTCAGGTGTTCCTGTCCCCTCCCACAGCCTGGAGAGGACAACAGGGCCTTGGACAGCAGCGGCCTCACTTACAGGCAGGCTCAGCTGAGGCTAATGAGCAATCAACTCAGCTGTGAGCCATTGCCTTCGTTAGGCCATTATAAAAGCACAGCCTGCCATGCCTGATAGAGAGGTTTTTGGGGCATGGAGACAGAAGTGCTGGGGTTTTTTTTTTGTTGCTGTTTCCCTCTCTTGAATCGGTTTGGAGTTAAATGCGTTATCTTTGTGTTTTGTTGTAATTGTTTGAAAAGAGTAATAAGTTGGCCCATTAAACCATAGTTTTTTTGGTAGTCTTTCATCCACTCACCACACGGCATGGTGGCCACCCCTGCCACCTTGCTACACTGGGAAACAAGCACTCGGGTCTGTAGGATTATTTTGGCGTGCACCACACATGCACTCTTCTACTTGTTGAGAACAGGGTGAAGGATGACTCATCTGACCATATGAGTTTTTCTACTGCTCAGTAGACCACTGCCTGTGTTCTTTGCACCACTCACAAATGTAAATTTTTAGGTGTAATAAGGGTTTTATGCACTGCAACCGTGCCATAGTATCCCTCTCTGTGAAGTTCTTGATGGACTGTTCCTGATTAAACTGCCTGCTCACACCCTAGATTGATATTTGCAGAAAACGTATTCAGTTGCTCATCTGTTTTGCCTTGCATCTCAAACCAATGCACGGACATCACGAGTATGCACTTTTGACCACAGTTGCCCCTAGTTGATTATGTCTTTCCCTCAGACATCCATGCCAACATCACCTTAGCCACTGTTCCTTGTGAAACATCAGCAAGTTGAGCAGTCTTCATCACCGAAGCTCCTGCCAAATGTGCCCTAACAGTAACCACCCTTTCAAAGTCACTGAGATCTCTTCTTCTAGCCATGATAGCCAAAATAATGGACAATTAGACCTGCTCAGCATTTTTATACATGACCTTAAGCATGTTGAGATGTTAATTGCTTAATTAACTCAGGAACCACACCTGTGTGGAAGCTCCTGCTTTACATGCCTCATTTATTCAAGTGTTTCCTTTATTTTGGCAGTACCTGTAGTTTACATCAGTGAAATAAACCAGAGCAGGATTCATGCATAAGGGAGATATGTTCCTTTTTCCAATGATAGATGGCAGTGTTGCACTTTCATAGAATTACATTTTAACATGATTCTGAAAGAACAGAATTTTCTTTTGAAGTATAGCCAATACTTTTCATCACGTGTTAGACATAAATGCCAATTATGTAGAATGTGATCAATACAGTGACAAATTGTCATTGTATTGACTACAATAATGAAAATTACATAAATATATAAATACAATATAAATGATATATAAATAATAATAGAATAACTATATATATATATATATATAAATCATATTTAATCATATACATATTAATAATCATATTACTATTGATAATAATGATAATTATGATATAATGGTAAAAATAATAACACATAAATAATGAAGATTCCCAATCAGAAATGGAACCTTTTATAATAAAGGATTATAAATAAACAGATTGATAACCATCAAACCTCCGTAATAATAATAATAATAATAATAATAATAATAATAATGTATGATCAATCACAGAGGAGAGCTGAGATGTATGAATAAATAGAAAGCTGAAATTATTTTTTACAACAGAAAGAAGGAAGAAATACAATTTGTTCACTTGACTGGAATACATAATCTTGTGGCTATGTTGCTTAAATGACCACTAGCATATGAAAAATGTGCATCACTTTAATGGATCACCTTATCATCTCCCTCATGGAACGAATGAATGGGAAAATGGAGTGTTAATTCCACTCAGCAATTTATTCCATGACTGCATATTAAGGTCAGGCCCTCATCTGTATGCTCATGAATAAGACTTGCTTATGACCATGCCATGCCTGCCACAGCTGATTGAGTGCTCCTCATTGCCCTGGACACTAGTGTGGTCACACTGACAAGGGTTATTTTGATAGTTTTGTTATAATGTCCAACCGAGTCATCAGGATTCACTCTATTTTGATTACCTTACTCTAAGCTCTAAAAATAAATAAATAAAAAGACCTTATACAATCCCATTGCCCAAAAAATCAACTTCCTCTCACATCCCAAGAGGAAAGATTGCTTCAAAGGTATAACACATAATTAACTCATAGAGCCAGTCTAAGATTCCCTGGGATATATGTCAAGCCTGTTAAATCTAAAATCTTTGTTTTGTTTTGATGTGGGACCCATTGTTCCCACTGGGACCACATATACTGAAATATGTATGCATTCACTACTTTAAGTCGTTTTGGATAAAAACGTCTGATGAATGGCATATATTATGTGGTTCCATATGATGCATCATTTATTGTCACAGGTGAAGCCTTCTCAGTGTTGTTATGAACAGAATACAGTTCCTATACAAAACAAAATGTATAGAAAACATTTTGGTAAATGGAGAAAGCAGGAATATGTAATGGCCCGATGTCCTAAATGTGTTGAAGCTTCTCACCTTCACATCGGCGGCTACACCAAATCTTTTCCATGCGTATGCATGATATCTTCAACTGAGATGCTACCCTCCCAGGGACCTATTTAAATGCAAATCACTCGGCACACATTGATGTAAATCCCAAGACACTACATAATATGACTAATCAACAAGGAAGCAGGTTTTTCTGCACCTGTTGGGTTTGAGAAACGGTTGTCATCTGGTCCCTTAATCTTTTATCGAATGCTGCAGGTGACTTTCTTTTGATAGCATTCCTGCCTTTCGGTCCAAAACTGCATTTATTTGAGAGAATACAAAATACTTGGATAAATGACGCTGGCGGTAATTTAAGTCTTCCTCAGATGGTGCGATTCCACGAATGGCCTAACAGGGTTCAACAGCTTTCACCTTTTTAACAACAGTGAAATCCCCCCACCCTTGTCCAGTCACCCACGACAGCTGCTGTTTCACTGCTGATCTGTACCTTTTCACTCACAGCTGACCTGGTGTCCGAGTGACATTTAACAAAATAATGAGAGCATCCGCTTGCGGTGGCTAATGTACTGTTTTTTCACAAAACATGGACTGCAACACAAAGGTTGCAAGGGGAATCTGAGAGCAGTGTTTTTTTTAGTTTTTTTTTAACAAGTGACAAATTATAAACATTTTTGTTTTACATTGGTAAGAAGCCTCCAAATAATTATAGGTAAAATGTAATAAGGAACGAATATAATATTGGAAAGATTATTGAGCATTAAATATTGTAATAATAGTAATGATTCATATTTTCTCAAGAATCTATTCTTATATATTCATAACTAACGTGATATAGTCAAGTCTAGTTTTGTCTTAATTGGAATAAAGAGTGGGTATAAAAAGTGTTCACCCCCTTTGGCATTTTTCACATTTTATTTTCTTGCTTGATTTCTTGCCACTGATCAACTCAAGATACTCTATAATGTCAAATAAGAAAAACGACTCTAAACCGGTTTGTATAAAAAGTTTCAAAAGCATCAATCAGGGGAAGGTTATAAGAAGATTTCAAAGACTTTGAATATCCCTCGGAGCACCATTAAGTCCATCATAAAGAAATGGACGGAATATGGCAAAACTGTAAACTGTAAAAAGAACAGGCTATCCTCCAAAACGGAGCATTTGTGCGACAAGGGCACTTGTTAGGGGACTTGATCATCCCAAGAACACTATCCCTACCGTGAAACATGGTGGTGGCAGCCTAATGCTATAGGGATGCTTCTCTGCTTCAGGTACTGGATAGCTTGACAAAATAGAGGGCAAAATGGATGACGAAGATATAGAAAAATCTTGGAGGAAAACATGCTGTAGTCTGCAAGAGAGACTTGGGAGAAGATTTATGTTCCAGCAGGACAATGACTCAAAACATACAGCAAAAGCCACATTGGAGTGGTTTAAAAACAAAAGAATCAATGTCCTGGAATGGCCCAGTCAAAGCCCAGACCTCAATCCCATTGAGAATATGTGCAAAGATTGCTGTTCACCAATGGTCCCCATCCACCCTGATGGAGTGGAGCGTGAGCAATTTGGTAAAGAAGAATGGGAGAAAATTGTCCAGATGTACAAGACTGGTAGAGACTTACCCAAATAGACTCACAGCTGTAATTGCAGCTAAAGGTGATTTTGCCAAGTATTAAGTCAAGGCGGTGAATATTTATAGAATGAATTATTGTCTGTTTTTTATTTGTAATCAATTAAGAAAAAGCTTTGCTGTTTTAGAGTTGTTGTTTTATTTGACATGATATAGTATTTTGTGTTGATCAGTGGCAAGAAATCCCAATTAAATCTATTTTGATTCCATGAAGTAGAAAAATAAAATGTCAAAAAATCCAAAGGGGGGGAATTATTAAATTATTAAAATGAGTTTGTTAAGGAATTCTTTCTATTCTAATATTCTAAATATTCTGTATTAAAAATGCTCAACGTTTTCACAAACTGCCGGAAGACAACATCAAAAAGCTTGAGTTGAGGCTTGTCTTTCTCTCTTCGCTTGCTATAGAATAACAGGAGGTGAATGAAAGTCAAAGTGTTTGTTTTCACACTCTCACGTGCACACTCATGCTCCCATCTGTCCCCTCTCTTGAGGGTGCACAGACACCAAAGTCACACTTTCCTCTTGCTCTTTCACCTTCAGTGGACCGGTATCACTCCGGGAGTCACAGGAGAACCCCTCGCGCTGGTAACCATTGGGGTTTTGGTTGTATGGGCTCCCAGCATGCAACAGGAGACGACTGCTAATGTACCTTGGAGTCTCAGTGGGAAAGGCTCTGTAAGATCCTCCATTGCTGCACAATGACCTTGCTCACTACTCATTGCAGAAGAAGGGAATCATCATCCCCTTTAGTTATATTCTAGGCCTACTGCACTTTATTCCACGTTGCTTACAGGGTTGACTCCTGGACCTGAGGGTTGTAGCTTCATATCCCGAACAGGACTCCGTTTTTGGTGCCTTGAGCAAGGTAGTCAATTGCCTCAATTTGCTCTAGTGCAAACCTATAGTAGTTGTTTATAGGTTAGAAATGTAAAACAAAGCTTTAAATAAGGTTTCTTAAACTAATACATAGCAGTGTCAGTAATTGCAGGCAGTCACATTTTTTTTCTCAGAAAGAGATCCTGAAAACAACGAGTTAATAACTTACTGAATTATTAAAAGGCTGGCAGTGTATTATAATGGTTAGGGAACTGGGCTTGTAATTCAAAGGTTGCTGGTTTGATTCCCAGGTGGGGCACTGCCATTGTATTCTGGAGCAATGTACTTAACCTGAATTGCTTCAGTGAAATCCAGCTGTATAAATGGATTGTATATACCAAATGAAAAACTGTGTAACTCGCTCTGGATAAGCATGTCTACTAAATGCATGTAATGAATTAAATAAGAATAATAATGCTACACAGACATTGTGGAAGAACATACAAATGGTATATTCTTACAGTGTGTGTACACGTGCATACACACTATACTGTATATATATATACATATAATACTTTATTGTCCAAATGTAAAATCACTTATGGGACTACAATACAATACAATACAATACAATACATACATTTTCCTTTAGTCTTGACAAGAGTGGTCCACTTGTTTCATGGAAGTAAATCCATAAAATTACCAAATTTCCTGAGAGTATGCTCTCATTTACCACCTACTCAAAAATAGTTATTTTAAAACTAATGGTGGACCAATTATTCTTCACCATTGCTGAAACAACTCAGGCAACCCTCTGGTGGCAATTTCAATGGACTTAACTGACAAGAAATGTCTCCTACTTTAAGACACTTAATTAAGGTTTGCTCAAAGCCATGTTATCAGAGTGAGTCAACCTGGTAACATTTGACTCACACGTTACTCACTTGTGAAGTGTTCCCCAGCTGATGTGAAGCAAGGCTATGTTGATCTTCTCCCCTCCTGCTATGGGTAACACACTTACGCCATTGACTATCTCAGCACCGGGCAGTGCCTGGGGCACCTAACCTTCACTGAAATCATATGGCTGCACGTTGGACCAGAGCATGGTTACATACCCTCTCACTGCTGGCCTGATCTTAACTCTAATGGACAGCACAGCCTATACTGTTCTAAAATTGCCCACCCTACTGCAAGTGTCACTGTAAGTGCCTGGACCAGGGCCTGAGCTGTCCCATTTAAACTCATGTAATTTAAACAGCTTTAACCCTACTGCAATTACACTGTGTGATGTGTAATTGTGCTCTTGTGATGTGGGCTGGCAGTGTAGTGTAATGGTTAGGGAGCTGGGATTGTAACTCAGAGGTTGCAGGCTCAATTCCCAGATGGGACACTGCTGTTGTACCCTTGAGCAAGGTACTTAGCCTGAATTGCTTCAGTAAAATATCCAGCTGTATAAATGGATTGTATGTAAAGAAATGTAAACTGTGTACGTTGCTCTGGATAAGAGCATCTGCTAAATGCCTAAAATGTAAATGTAAATGTAAATTTAATGTGGTGTCCACACATTTCGAGTTTTAACACTGTCGCCATTTTGTGACAGAAAATCGAATAACAATGCAACCAAATGCCAGGTATTGCTGCAGTCCAGCTGGCGATATCCTGCCTTCAAACAAAAGACCAAGAGGAATGAACAAAACCAAAACAGAAGGAAAAGCTTCGGATAGGTATAAAATAAAAGGTGAATTATTTGGTTTGCACAGCCACGTTCCAGTGAAGAATTTGGTTACATACTGTATTAAAAAAAGCTATCTCAAAGACTCGTCTGGCTGTAAAGTGGGAATGATTAAGTGCTAAAGTTGCATTTCACCCTCTAAGCAGCGGGCCCTGGGCTCGGAGGCTGTATGATTGCCTCTGTGTGGTACATTACATTGACATGATGGAGAATGCTCTCCCAGGGAACAGAATAATGTAAAAACCCCATCCCCTTTCTGCTGGAAGTTCAGAATTCTCAGTGTGCAATCGGATTTGCTGATGGATCTCCCCGCGCCGCCGCTTCAATATTGATGACAGGCAGAGCTTTCACGCGCGGGCGCGCGGCGCACACTGGGGAGTTCTCTAATCCGATTCTGCTATTAGAGCGCGGACCTCCCAGCTGGGTGTCACAGTTTCTCTCACATTAGATGAGCTGAACCATGCCCGGGACACAGCCTGCGAAGAAGACAAGGGGGGAAAAAACCTGCTCGCACTGCTCGTACTAGTCGTAGCGGCAGAAAGATGTATATTTTCAGCAATTAGAAGGGCTAAATAAAGCTCTGTGTGTAAAACGGTATCCATCAGCCCGACAAGTGGAACAAATGACTCGACCTCGCAGTAGGGAGTGCGACCTTATTTGTTTGCATTTTTTAACTTGAAGGGCAAACAATGTGCGGTCACCAGCCTAATAAAGTGCTTGCAAAGTTAAAAGGAATGTGTTGGGGTACTAAGGTGCTGAAGTCACTGTGTGCCACTTCGGGATCATATCAGATGGATAAATCAGCGAATCAGTACGCTTTGAACCTTTGAAGAGCTGTACAATACAGATACAAATTCCACTGCCTTTAATGAGTTATACAACCAGCCTAAATAAATAAATAAAAAATGTATTTGAAACATAAAATAATAACTCTTGCATGCCATTTTAGCATTCTGGTCCTGCCAATTACAGACTATTACCAAAGTTTCATTATTGATCAATTCCAAATTAGTATATTTAATCGTGCTAAGGACAACCACTTGCCCCATAGCAGCGCAATTAATCATTAAAAAAATACATAGATTTATTACAGCATTTATCTGAAACTGGTGTATTGTAACAGGTCCAAAAGATAGATCAGAAATGCACATCGGCACCAACACCCATGCCCACACCTGCATGTTATAACAACACATTGTTCCTGTTTAACTAAGACAATATGATTTTTAAAAGTGAATGGTGGAATTAGGTAGGTGGGGAAAAGAGTGAAAGGAATTCCTTCCTGAGTAATAAACAAGGCCAACATGCATCATAATGAAATGATGAATCCTTTATTGAACCAGAAATGCCAGCCAAGACCTAATTTCTATTTGAAAATGGGAAGTGACTCAGTCAGGGGCAGACCACAAGGGTTTCTAACACCAGCCAAGTGTAGGATATCGTTTGGTGGTTGGTTTGTGGGAGATCTAGCTTGATGGTAGCCAAGCCATTAAACCTTAATGCCTATCTACTCTATTATTACCGGTGGTGTGTTATTGTGGTCCCTGTGCTGAACTTACCTGCATCTACTATGTAAATGTTATATTTTATTATTTAAATACTTGTATGTGTCATTTACTGTGACACTTTTTTATGATGAGACGAGGAAAACACCACTCATTGTAAACTTATGGCCCAAGAACTGATATCAATTATGTAACAAATGCGTTGAAATGTTTCAAATGAGAGATTTTGTCTCGAAAACAATGTGGTCAAGCAGCATATCTGAATCACATGAGGTGAGAGTTGCAGTTCTACCCACAATCTTGAAAACTTTTGTACTCTCATGATTTTCTTTTGTACTCTCACTGTTTCCTCGTCATTAACCATCTGAAGAGGAAACAGTCTGCTTATCAAACAAACTATTGTCCCACTCCACTCAAAATGCATTGAAAATGTATTCATTTATTTATTTAACCTTTATTTAACCAGGAAGTCTCATTGAGATTAAAATCTCTTTTTCAAGAGAGACCTGGCCAGGGTAACAGCAGTAGGCTTACACAATAGTTGCAGACAATGCAACAATCAACAATACATACAACAATACACATAGACAGCTATTCAGTCTGGAGGAACATGGCACCTCAGAAACATTTACATTCCTCTGTCACAGTATCTTGTATAAGACTTTGAGAGCCCAATTAAAATATAAATCAAATGTTGCTTTGCTTGAAGCACATGACATGCTGCATGAGTATGTCAAGGTACGATTTACATGTACGTGCACCAAATTTCACCAAGAATCGTGACACCTTCAAAGCAAGCTTGAGAAGGCAATTAAAAGGCGTGACGTTGAGCTAAAATCATGTAGTGTGTACTTGGTCTTAGCAACATGGCCCTGGAGCATAGAATGGCCCTGTACCAGTAATTCAGCAGTCAGAGAAAGTGACAAGTGGACAGTTTGTTCAACAAGCATGAGTCGACAGAGTAACAGATGAAACAGACAGTGTAGCCTATACCCTGTGCATTTTAACATGGTTAGTAATGGGAAAAAAACCAACAATATCCAGTAATCAAGAATGACAATAGCAACTCTAATTAGGTTGAACAGAAATAATAATAATCATTAAAAAAATCCTTCACTACCAGCTTGAAAATAAAAAGATTTTCCCTAACATTGATTGCGCCATGAGGTACGAACACACTCAGAGCAGATGTCTGACTATTCATTAGCCATGTAAGAGAAGCGGTGCTTTTTAAACATGAACCAGAAACTACAGGTTGGTATTTACCACAGCCTCCCATTGTGTTCCTATTTGTTTCATCCTGGGTGGCTTGGAAAACACGGGGAGGGAAAGCGGCTCTTCAGGACATCTGCAGGCATTCTCTTAGAGGTCCCTGGAGGCATATAATAACCTATTACCTCCATCTCTGACAAAACATACATTTAAACTACAATTACACCCCCTGCCTTCTCCTCTCTGCAATTCCATCTCGTCTTCCTCTCTTCTGCAATTCAATCGCTCTGGCCACAGCTGCTGCATTTATACTGCTCTCTCATCTGCAGGGGAGGTGGCATGAGATTGGGGAATCACACCAGAGAGGGGCTTTTTAGTCACGAGATGGGAAAATCTGACCCTTTTTTTAACACAAACGTGCACACGCAGACACACCCATACTCACATGCACTTACTCATGCATGCACAAACACATACATTCAAAATCGAAACCGAATGCTCAATGTCATTTGTATAATGCTGGAAGGTATTGTGTTGTATTTGCGCCTGCACTAAAGACAGACATACAATGAAATACACCAATAAATGTTTTCCAATATTCTATCATTGATAAAACCCTCTGTGGAGACAGTTTTCATGCATTACATTTCACTTTAAAAATACAGAGAGCTTAATGAAAATGACCAGCAATCTGTCACTCTGAGTGTGTCTGAGTCTTAAAGGGAAACAAGTACATTCACTGTTTATGGGGTAAGACAGACCATCCATGCGGTGCTATTCACCAAGCAGCAGATTAGATTTCCTTCAGTTGACACCAGTCTGGAGTATGACTATCCATATCAGTCAATGGCTGAAACCGTCCAAGCATGCAGCCCACCAAAACGCAATTGAGGAAAAGCATCTTAGGTACGAGGAACATGAGTGTGTCAGGGTACTGATAGTTTTGGTGAGCACAATTTCTCTTAATTTGCATATGTTTGTCTCACAGGCTCCTGCGCTAATTGTAGATGTCCAACATAGTCCAATTCTGTTCATTCTTGGTCAAGAAGGTGTGAACACTATCTTTGCTCGTGCCCTTTCTTACTGCACTGAATATGCTGTGGAGAGAATGGACCACATGGTGGCATTCCTGCTGACAGAAAGAGTGATCAGATGCCAAGTCAGCAAAATTAAACTACATTTTGAACTTAATTTGACTGCATTGTTATTGTCATTTATTTCCAGAAAACAATTAAAACTATGAATCCAAGGAAGTTACAAACTGTACCATCAGAACTATATTTCACAACAGTAATGTGCTGTGCAGCGTATGGTCAATTCTGTTTTCCTGGGAAGAAGCCAACAACTTAGGACAGACATTTTTGACTGCCAACTGAGAAAAGAAAGTCAATAATTGATAACCCTATCTATTTTTTTTTATTTCCTCGGGTACAAAGGAAACCTTATCGTTGTATTTTAAGGGATTCTGCAGATATTGCCATTTTTCAACCTGGAAAGGTAAGCTGCATTGAAAATGCTTCACATCCATAAATCCCTTTTTCTGAAACGACGTGACCATAAAATGCAGTTCCCCAGGAAAAATGGTGATAAAGGACACCTATCATGAGATCAGGATCCATGTATCTTAAGGCAGCCTAAGGAGGGGTGTACATGAGCAGAGGTATCATTAAATAACTGAATCCCTAGGAAGCCTCTTCCCTTCCTTTCACACTGACTGGGGCCAATTTCACAGCCCACACTGTGGCTGAAGGGAGAAATTGGAAAAAAATGTGAAAATCGATTGTGTGGATTGCAGTTCTATTTTATTTCACTCTCTGTCTATCATTTTACAGTGTTGTGGAGCATTAGAGTCCATTCCTGCCTGCTCGCTGCTGATAATAGCAAAGGAGCGGTCAGCCCCAACTGCCTGCTGTTGAGGGAGATACAGTAACTGTGACCTGGCATAGCTCACCGGTCTTGGAAACAGGACCGCGTGCATGCAGCACTGCGAGCTGCTTGGAGCTGTCGAGAACAAACACTTCCAGAGCAGGAGGGTGAGCCACCGCGCATCTCTAATTGTCAATTCAACTGACCTCATAACATTTTCAATCCTTACCTTATCAGTCTCATCAGCCCCATGCAATTCTTCTATCACCATTCAGTAGGTGATTCCTGCAATTCTAAATTCCATCATACCCTTGCGGGGAGATAACCACAAACTTGATTTTGCAAGGCCCGATGTTTCCGCAGATACTGCAGGAATCTCATTTCCCTGCCGCATAGTACCTTAGAAAGGAACACCGCTGAATATAACTGCTCTGTTGGATAGGGTTTTACCATAGTGGCCAGCGGGTGAGACACACAAGCTCATTGAGTTACACCGTGTGTGATTGTTATTTGCTTGTTTGTTAGGTTTTGCTAATAAAATGAGGGATGCCATCAGCATGGTAGCAAGAACTATAGATTATCTCAATTTCAAATTAAAATAGTATAAATTTGTAGAAGCAAGAGAAATAGAGGTCACACATATACTGCTTCAGAAGTTTGAAAATTCTGGAAAAACTAAGGATTACCAAATTAGTCAAGTTCATCTTAGTGCAGCAAGCTAGCTTGTGTTGCATTCAAACTACTGCATCACTAGCTTGCTAGTTAGGAAACTTAGCTAGCCGGCAAGTTAGCACTCAACCTTGACTTCACACTACTAAAAAATGCATTGGAGAGCTAGTTGGCTTGATAGTTATCATGAATATTCACAGCACTGAATATTAGGATAGCACTCTTTGGATAAAAAACCTCCTGAGAACAGAACCCTGTTCACAAGCCAACAAAATACATACATATTGTGCCGGTGAATGCCATGAAATCAAGAGTCGAGAGACTTCCGGGTAGCCTAGCCTAGCCAACAAACAAGATGGCGGGCGATGCCGTTGGTAAAGTTGGATTTTGTAGACCACGTCTGACAGCCGGTCCAGGACGAGACAGGGGCCTTCTCAGTTGCTGTCTAGTTTTGGCGACCAGCCTTTCCTTCTGCGGGGGTTAAAGACCCACACTCGCTTGCCTGCTTGGAACTCACGGCCCATGCAGCATGCGTCGTAATTCCTTTTCTGTCGTTGCTCAGCCCCCTGCTGATGGTGTATGCGGTCGAGGCTGTCTTGAAGCTGGTGGGCGTACCTGAGCCCAGGCTGGCGGCGCAGTTCCGGATCAGGCTGAAGATCAGCTGGTGGTACAGCAGGTCATCGTGGAGGTGTAGCAAGTCCCACTGGGCCTCCAGCTGCTTGACTGCTGGAGAGAAGGGAGAGAGAGTGGAGCGACTAGGCCTCGTCCCTGTTCGTAGCCATTGGAGCACCGAGCTGACCTCTTCGTCTCCCTCCTGTGCTGCTCAGACCTGAGATAATGTTAGGTCACCTATCGCCGTTGGTGTGGTGGTGTCGAACATGGCAGCAGCAGCGCAGCTCCAGCCTCTCCTTCCGTATTTTTCCTCTGCCAGCTCGCAGTGACTGCAGGCTTCAGCACTGCAGCGGCGGCGGGACAACGTGTCAGCATTCAGGTGTTTCGCTCCTGCACGGTGTTCAGTTAGCCTAGCCACCCGGAAAGCTAATTGAACAACATAAAAAATGGCTTCCATGCTACATGTAGCAACTGGCTACCTAGCTTAGCCACCTTAGGCGCTACAAACAAACAATATGGCGAGCAGCTAGCATTCCTGTGGCTAGGCTAGCTGCCCACCGTTACAATATATAAGGCAAGGAAGCTAACAGTCAATTGAATTTAGACTAAGACTATTAAAAAATGCAATGGTTTAATAGAGGAACGAGCTTGAATATTGAATTAGGTACTTTTCCCATTAAAGTAATAAGGACAGATTACAAATGTGAGCTGCCTATCACGGTCGCGGTTCAAAATCTGACTGTACCAGACCGGCCCTGGTGGGAAGTCCCGATAGGGGGCGGCATTTGGCTGTCCGCCCCAGGGGAAGGGGGGAGGGTGAGCCAGCAAGGACTCACTGACAGGGGGGTAAGGGTGTCTTCAGAAGTGGGTGGGCGAATTCCATCTCGAGGGAAGCAGAGTTCGCTGCCCTTGGAGAATTTGCTTGCCTCATAGAGACGGGCAGCGAGTTTGTGTGGGAAGGGCAAATCGAAATAAATAGAGGGTATAATTGGCCGCTAAATTGGGAGAAAAAGTGAAAAAAACCATAAACAAATACATTTAAAAAAAGAAGTCATAAGGACAGAGCTGGGCAATTTTATGTTGATTATTAAAAGTTTAGCTTATCAGCAAATGATTCAAGGAATAACCTCCAGACATTTTTTCAATGTTTACATTTGCGTCTCATTGAAAATGAATTGTCTGCAGTTTCATCCCAGAACTTTATGTTACTAGGGCTGTTGATAAGGGCGAACCCGACTTTCCCAGCATATAGGACTGGAATTTTCAAGGTGTACACAGGAGTGAACCATTTAGAATCACTGCTGCCCCCTACTGTTCCACCAACACCACCACTTTCAGCAGCACATGGGCTTCCCAGGAGGTCTCCTGTTCAAGTTCTAGCCAAACCCATCACCACTTAGCATCAGCCATCAGGCAGACATTACTGCAGTACTCTCGCATCTGTATGTTACCTTGTTCACCTCATTATAAACAGGCAGTCAGGAAAAGGTTGTCTGATGAGCAAATGAATTACAAATAATGATGTAAAACTAGTACAGCAACCTTCAACACTGTTCTGCATTTTCCCTCTGCGATGTCATCAATGTTTACCGAGAGAAAGATATTTTGCTTTCAAATTCCAATTAACATGCCAGAGTCAGTGACTTGCTAAAATTAATGGACACAAATTGTGTCATTTAAAAATAATTTACTTTGCACGAGGAGGTAATTAATCTGATTATGTTGTCACTATATAAATTCCAATTAAGACCAGTAGAAATGAAATGGTGTGGGGATTTTAATTTATGGAAATATTCAGGTAATTGCATGGTTTATAACAGTAATTAATGTATTCTTCTTAACAGAAGTAAATTACAGGTTGCACCTCATGTTGTGAATATCAATATTATGGATCAATATCATCATCAGGTCCATCACAAAAAAACAATCATTTACAGTCAATAAGAGCATTGAGCAAAATTCATGCCTTATACAGTTTACTATCACATTATGAAAACATGCATACAAAGGTTTATTCCACCACATGTAGCCAATAGAAGATAAACACACAGAGGAAAAGCTGTGTTTTGATTGGCTCACCATGTACGTGTTGCATATAAACAATGAAACCATAATAAAAGGCACAATAAAATCTGGAGAAATAGTTGAATATGTTACAATATATGTTAAAATATACAGTATTGCCTGCAGCAACCATATTCACATAAAATCTTTATTTTGATCATTTATAAAAGACCATCAAAGGAAGAGTTTAGTGTAAGTCCCGTGTTAAGGGGTCAAGCGATATAGGATATTAACTGTTGCTTAAATATTCACTTAATATTTATTTAGAATTGGTTAAAATCTTTTTTTCCCCATATTATCATAAACTCTGGAGACATATTTTGATAAAAGAAAAGAAAAAAACGTTATATTTATTTATATATTTAGATCTGTACTAAATTTCCCATACAACACTTATCACGTTACACCATATTTGCATATTATGTGTAAATGCCTTAATTGGATTGACGAGTTTGGCCATGTTTTTCATTAAACAACTTTTCTAAATAGCTTTTAAAGAGGAGCGTCAAAGAATAAATTAGTCAAGGTTAGACATGTCTTTATGCCAATCGGTTTATGAGGAGATGTTCTCTAAGTGTTACATGTAACATCATTATTTACACAGTGACTAGATATCTTTTAAAGATGATCATTTTTAAGTGTCCAAAGAACAAATTAGTGAAAGTTTTATGCCAATATGATAAAAGGTCTTCAACCTCTTTAGTGGCAAAAACATCAGATATAGCATTACAAAATTGTTCAGCTAAGAGTTACATGTAGGCTAGATGTCAAGTTGTGTACAGTGTATATTTTGCTTGTTATGAAGGTTCATAATGAAGAAACAAATGTTACAGCACCACCAATAGGCCTAATCTACCGTCTATGGGCCAATTCAATAGTGTTGGGTGTATGGATTGCAGTACTTATAAAGTAATTGCCAAAACTGCAATATTGTGTGTGTGGCCATTTTGGTGGAGAGGGGAGAAAAGAGAGATTAGCCTACAATAGGGTCTTGCAACTACACTACATCATGGCTCTCTAAATATCCCAGCTGTAATAAAGTGTATGTTGGATGTAATTATGTTATAATTAGATAAATGTTTTATCTAACTAACAAGATGAACAACTATACATAATGACTATTAGACTAACAACTATTTATCTACACGTTTATTTTCACCAGCAAAATGTTTAAACACATCGAAAAACTCATTCCATGTCGTCACTGCTAATTATGCCTTAGTGTTTAATTTCTGGACATTTTGGATAATGAATATGGACTTCGAAGAATTGTATTTTAAGTGTTGAAGCGCAACCATTTCGATGATGTCAATCTACCCTCATTGACCTCTTCGTAATCGCTTTAAAAATAAAACAAGCCAACAGTGTCATGGAGCTGGTATTGACTCCAAACTTTCTGGTAGTTGTAGTCCACTGCTTGATGTTTCAATACAAGAGGACGACATAGGTTGCACCGCGAGTATCGGAATTTGCGATTGGACGTTACCGGTTTCAGGGCCTTGACGGTCTCAATGACGTTTCTGTTCCGCAGCGAGACGGACTGGGGGAGAATGGCTGCCAGTGGAGGTGAGAGCTTTTCGATTGTTTGCGTTTAATGTTTAAACCCATTCAAAGCATTTAAAAGTTTGAAAGTTCAGATGGCATGGCATAACGATCGAGTGCCTTTTCAAAACGGAAGTTTTTAGATAACACGTTGTTTGTTTTACGTTAAATAGTCCCTCTTAATGCGTGCTCGAATGGTTCGTTTTTCCTGAAAGAAAAGTTGTAGCTAGCTAACGTTATTGCTGACCCGTGTTGTGTCAGTCAGTCAGACAGTTCGTTAGATAGATAGCTAGCTGCTAGCTTATGTCAACACTTTACGATGGATAGCGGAGCAATAATGACATTTAGCTAATCATCTAGCTAACACAGCTGACTAGCTATTTATTGGTTTCAGATATTATCAATACATTTACGCTAGCTACCAAATTAGGTAGCTGTCACGCATGCATCTAAATCTGACCAGCTTGCTCGCTAGCTACATTAGGTTGCTAATGTTATTTTAAAAAACCAAAAAACTAATACCACGTTAGCTATTAGCAGACTGTCTTTTGGCTAAGTAACGTTCGTTATCTAACTTTATCTACGTCGTGCTATATTCCACACGGTGGTTTTTTAGCGAGTTCGCTAGCTCCCTGACCAGTTAAAGCCATTTGCATGTTCGCTTGCCAACTTTCTTCATTAAAAATAAGGGTAACGCTAGCTGGCTAACATAGAAGGGGTTTTAGGTAAAAGATGGCAAGTTAGCTAGCTACCTGTTATGGCGTAACTTTACGTGTGCCGGCTAGCGTTTTGTGACCCGGATACGTCGGTGAATAGGGGGTTGTTTTTAATGTATCCTTATCTGGCTAGCTAGTAGCTATCCGATTGTTGCATGCTTTTGTATTGGTGCTACGTTATCCAGCTGCGCGTTTCAGATGTGCTGACTCCACGAGCTCAGTAGTTTCAGCTGTCTTTGTTTGGTTAGGTTGCCCTGGACGGGCGTGTTTATAGCACACAGCTGTTGTCTCTACCAGGAACCACGTTGTAAACGTTAGGCCATGGACAGACCGTACACCCAAACCGCGTTAAACACCAGAAACTAAGCACAAGGCCATATGCTGTGGCCTTGCACGAGTTAAAAGCAGGACTTGTTTCCTCTCATCCTGCTCACACAGTAGCCTAGTTAATCGCCATCACGTGGCTAGTTTAATTTAAATGCCAGCGGTTCACATCGTAGTTACGAGCTACGTTTATCTGCTACCAAATGTGTATTGATATTATACAGGGAGTTATTTGAACTGACTTAGCTATTTACTTAGATAATTTAGCTTTATAGTCAAATCCCATCAGTGTTGCCCTGTCTTGTATGATGATTTTAAACAATGGCCATAATAAATTAAAAGTAAATTTTTTTGTTTTGTGTTTTGTGTAAACCTGTTATTAGGAAAGTTGTATCGGCATAGTGCCATTCTTCCCCATCATTCATTGAACAAGACTATGATGATCTAATATCAAAATGTTTGGATTGAATTAACATGTAATCATTTTCTGTGCATGCTTGATTATTTGGTCCACTGTAGCCTGTGAAAATCACACTTATTATTTAGTACCCAGGTCTGGTAAATGAATGAGTAGATATTTAAAATGAATATAATAATTGTGTAAATATAATTGGCCAAAATTAAAATGTATATTGATTTTAACATTCTGGATAAATTAACCTCTAATTAAAATTTTCTTCAGTATATCTTAAGATTTCACCTTATACAGTATATGACCTTTTAATGTTTCTAACTTACAGAGCTTGTCTCTACTGTATATGATTGGTAATTTGTAGTAATTTGGAAGCCAAATATACCCTGTATTTATTTCGATTAACCCTCCCCCACAAACTCGCCGCCCGTCTCTACGGGGTAAGCTATTCTCCGAGGCCGGCGATGATCCGCCTTCCTCGAGACGGAACTCACCGACCCCCTTTCTGGAGACACCCTGGAGACACAGCGAGTTCGTGCCGACCACCCTTCCCACAGGGAAGCGGACCGCCAAATGCCGCCCCCGATCGGGGCTAACGTCCCTGATAGGCAGCTCACACTCGTACAGGTCCAGCCAAATACCAGTGCGTTAGACCGCTACACTATCCGCCAGCCCCTCAAAGCATATATGGGCCGTTTTCCATTGCACCAAAAAACAAGAACTAGACCTAAGGGGAACTAACAGGAACTAGAACTAGTTCCGGTTCTAGTTACTGTTCTTGTTTCCACCGACTTCAGGGGACAGTTACGCTAATTCAGAGCAAACATCAGCAACGCAAAGGAATGATTTTTCGCTTTGTTTTGCTGCCCAATGAAAAAAACGTATCACTTGATACATTAAGCTGCCATATGAAAAAACGTATAATTTGATACATGTGTAGATGTATTGTGTTGATGAAAACAAGATGGCCCGGCCAAGACCAGACTCTGTCCTGCCTGCTCCTACTAGACTGCTTTAATCTCATTTTATGTGTAGTTTTACTTGCTTTTTTTTGCACCTAGCACTTTGGCATTCACTGCATATGATCGCCAGGCACTCATAGACATTGGATCACAGACTACTCACCATTTTTTCGACCTTCTATTCATTGATACACCCTGGCCAAGGGAGATTTTCTGGAATGGCGACCACGGTGAGAACCACAACAAACAATGCGTCCCTCCGAAAAACTGAAAGAAACATCGGGGGAGACGTTCTGACGTCCAGAACAGGCTGAGGTCCCGAGCACATTTTCCACCTCTGCCCAGTATCCTGCTACCCAGTGTCCAGTCATTGGAGAACAACATTGCAACATTGTCTGTCTGACCGAAACATGGCTGACTCCCTTGGCGCCGGATCAGGCGATCCGGCCAGCTGAGTCCTCTGTTCACCCTATGGACCGAACAGGGGAGTCTGGGAAGTCGAGGGGAGCAGGTGTGTGTTTTATGGTTAACAGCAACTGGTGTGACACTAGGAATGTAACAACTTTATTGCGTTCCTGCTTGCCCGACCTGGAATATCTGACTATTAAATGCTGCCCGTTCTACCTCGCCCGGGAGTTCACCTCGGTCATCATCACAGTTGTTTATATTCCACCTCACACAATCAGAGCTGCATGAGGCACTAAACAGATTCCAGACCGATAACCTGGATGCAGCCCTCATCGTGGCTGGGGACTTTAACAGGGCAAACCTCAAAAAGGTAATGCCGAACCTTTATCAGCACATCACATGCCGCACCAGAGGGGAAAGGTAAACCCCTGCTTGGTAAATCAGATCATGCTGCCATCCTGCCATGGTGGCAAAAATCAACAGGCTAAAACAGGAAGCTCCGGTGACGAGGGAGATCAACCGCTGGACTGTGCAATCAGAAGCCACTCTCCAGGATGCGCTGAGTGACGTCGACTGGGACATGTTCCGGGTCAGCTCTGATGACATCAACATGTTTACGGAAGCGGTGGTGGGATTTATCGGTAAACTAGTTTGAGGATACTGTCCCCAAAGTTACCATCAAAACATTTCCCAATCAGAAACTGTGGGTGGACGAAACCATCCGCAATGTACTGAACTCGCGTACCGCTGCCTGCAACTCATGGCTTGTGTCCGGGAACATGGACGATTATAAAAAAACTAAAAAAACTTCCTTCATTGCTCTCTCTCGACCTACGGAAAGCAATGAAGGAAGCTAAGAAGCACTACAGTGGCAAAGTGGAATCTCAATTCCATCAGTCTGACTCAACGCATTTGGCAAGGATTAAAGACCATAATGGATTATAAAGGGAACCCCTCCACCATGGTGGGCGCTGATGCTTCTCTGGGGGACTAGCTGAATACCTTGTATGCATGCATCAAGGCTAACAGCGCTAGCACTAGCCTATGGGCTAACGCATCTGAGGAAAGGGTCCCCGTCGGAGAAGAGGGCACGTTCGCTTTTTCAGAACATGACGTGAGGAGGTCCTTCAAGAGAGTGAACCTCAGAAAGGCAGCAGGACCCGACGGCATCCCCGGGCATGTCCTCAAGGTCTGCGCCAACCAGCTAGCACCGGTGTTCACGGTAATATTCGATCTATCCCAGACCCTGTCCCTGATACCCACATGTTTTAACTATTGCTGTACTCCCTGTACACACACAAATGTGTGGCCACGTCCGACTCCATCACCATCGTCAAGTTTCCTGACAACACAGCTGGGTGATTCTCACGAAACCACATTTGGTCATGTCTGAGGAATTGACAAACACAATTACAAAAAAAATAACAAATGTATACATTTAACCCCAAAATATCACAATAAATCTTCATTATTTAATATGTACATAAATACAAAAAATGGTTGAAATTGTACATTTTAACTGATAATGTTACTATTTTTGGTTTAACATTTGAATTAGAACATTTTAGGCTAAATACTCGTGTCCGGGGCATGTGGTGTTCATTACCGTTGCACTGCCTATTTGGCTCATAAAAATCCCTGTGTTTGTTTAAATAAAGTTGTATTATCCCATGGTGCATTGCATGGGATAGAAGACTCACAATGGCTACCACATACAATTTACTTTCAAGCTTAAACTAGATATTTTGAAGATTGTATCTACTGACACCCTTGTGTACACTACTACTAGTCATTAGTGTAATGGCATAATATGTCATGTTTTTTAAAAGTATCGATTTGATAATCAATACAAAAGTAGCTTTTATAGAGCCAAAATGATAGTGAAAAGATTTATTCTGAAGCATCATGGCTTCCACCATTTTTATGCTAGCTAATGTTATGGTCATTCATTACCGTAATGCTCTGCATTCATTACCATGTCATGTAGGAGGCTGTTGTGGTAATGAACAAAATAGTTTCGGAAATGAAAAAAAACTTGTTCAGCTATGTATAGTGAGCTTTAACTATAAAATTCGTCGTGGCCAAAAATATTGGCACCCTTGCATGGTTTTCAAAAAAACTTATCTGAAGTAAGTTAAAATTGACAAAAGTATTTGGTCTCCACAATTCTTAACAGTACAGAAAGAAATTATTGACACCCTAGATTTAACATTTGGTAGCACAGCCTTTGGAGAAAATAACTGCAATCAAGCACTTCCTATAGCCATTAATGAGATTCCTACACCTCCACATTCCTACTGGCAGTTTGGCCCACTCTTCTCTCTCGAAAGACGGTGCGAGTTAAAACTGTTGTACCTTGTGTCTGAAGGTCAGCTTTAATCTGTTTTGCAGTTGTCCGAGTTGTCTTTCTCCACCATTTGAACAATCCTTTGCTGCAATCTTTGATAAACTTTTCTCTTGCGGCCACGTCCAGGGAGGTTGGCTACAGTGTCATGGGCCTTAAAAGTCTTGATAACATTATGCACAGTGGACACAGGAACATGAAGGTCTCTGGAGATGGACTTGTAGACTTGAGATTGTCCATACTTGGCTACTATCTTCTTGTCTGAGCTCCTCAGATAATTCTCTGCTTTTCTTTCTTTTCTCCATTCTCAATGTAGTACACACAGTGACACAAAACTGCAGAATGAGTACTTTTCTCCATTCAAACTGGTTGAATGAGTGATTATAAGATTGCAGGCACCTGTGACTCACCACAGGTGAGTTCAGTTACTAACTAAAGGACAAACACCTGCCTGAAATCCAATTATGCCTTACAACTTCAAGAAGGTGCCAATAATATTGTCCAGGCTGTTTTAGGATCTCTGTGTAATAAGCTAAGATTTAGTATTTCTTTCAGCTTTTTTGTTTTGTTCCACTGCAAACCAAAGAAATATGTATACCAAAAGATGTTTTCATTTCAACAATTGTCTGGAAGAAATTGTGCATTATTTAAAAATATATATTTTTAAAAAATTGCAAGGGTGCCAATATTTTCAGCCACCACTGTATAAAGAATTTCAATGGTTACTGAATACTGAAAATTAACTTTAGTTTTATTTTAAAGCAATGAATTGTTATTAACTGATTCCAGTTTTATTTTGCTCAGTAAAGGCTTTTAGTAGACTGTATGAAATAAAGTAACAAGCTTTGTTTTATGCTCACAAAATGCAGAAAATAATATGATTTTATAATAATAATGCATTGGCACAAACCACAATCGAACGGTTCACAAATTATGTTTTTCCCATAAAAATCAAGAATCACAAGTATTCACACCCCTGTTATCAGTACTTTGTGGTTCCTTTCTTGGCCACTATATGCAGAATTGTTCTAGTTCCTTCAGATCCTTGGGTGGACTGCTTTTTTTAGTTCAAACCACAAATGTTCAATTGGTTTCAGGTCTGGAGACTGAGATGGTCACGTCAGGACATTGATCTTGTGTTCTGTCAACCATTTCTTAGTTTCTTTGGACGTAGTTTTGGGATTGTTGTCTTGTTGGAAGGTCCATCTGCGGCCAATGTGTAGCTTCCTGGCAGAGGGAACAAGGTTTTTGAACAAAATGTCTTGGTACATGCTGGAGTTTATGGTTCCATCTATTTTAATAAGGCCCCAGAGCCTGGGGATGCAAAACAACCCCAAAGCATTAAAGATCCACCACCATGTTTCACAGTAGGTATGAGGTGCTTTTCAACATTACTTGCATTCTTTGGACGCCAAACATAACGCTGATGTGCATGTCCAAAAAGCTCGATTTTTGTTTCATCTGACCACAAGACACGGTTCCAATTGTAGTTCAGAGTTTGGCGAATTCAAGATGCCTTTTTTGGTGAATTGTGTTCTAAAGAGGCTTCCTTCTTGCAACTCGGCAACATGAAGGCCATTGTCACGCAGGTGTCGTCGAATGGTAGCTTTAGACACCTTGTTAACCCCAAGATGCCAGATTGTTTTGGAGATCTTGAACTATGCCTATGCCTAGTTCTTTGCCTTTCACCTTGATGATGGCTGACCACAGTATTTTGAATGTGCGTTCCCTAGTTTTCATACCCTAGGGAAACAGGAAATCATTGTAGGCCACTGTATAGTTCCATAACCTTCCAATGAACTTCAAATAAGTTGTATATTTATGAAGATTTGGTTTTGTTGAATTAAATTTAAAAGCATAGTTAGGGGTGTGAATAATTGTGATCCAGATGTTTTCTGGCAAAAAATATTAAAACAAAATATGTTTTTTCTGAACAATTGTATTTTTTAAATTTTTTTGCATTTTTTAAGCATAAAATGTACCTCATTACTACTCATTATTTTATATGATCTCTTTTGTTCATATTTATCAAGGGTGTGACTAAAAACGGAGTCTACTGTACTTGTCGTTCTCTAGAAAGCATCTGAATATTTAGTATACATATGAAGCGGTGTTAAATATTAGCCTGCATATGATTTGGTTGGAATTCCAAACAAATGACTTAAAATACATTTGAGGTCATTACCATAAAAAAAACTTTCATTTCCGACATGCTATTTTCATTACCGTAACACTTGCTTAATGAGTTAATATTTTGAAAGGAATATGAAAAAACCTCCATTTCATTTTGTCAAATTTACACTACAGTAAACGTCAATGTGTGGAACAAGAAATCATGTTACGGTAACATTTACAGCAACATACTGTAATATTTACATACTGTAAAATATTTACTCGCATTTAGTTATCATCAATTGAAACCGTTACGGTAATTAATTTATTTGGTCAATGACTTGTTAAAACTCTAAAAATGTATTTAAAAACATATGCAGAACTTTTCTTTTACTGCAACTGGTTAATTTACTGCAACTAGATACTAATGAGAGAAAATAGGCAAAATCTGCATTACATTTTTTTGGCACTTGTTACACCAAGTTCGTGAGCAATGACCCAGCTGTGGTGGGCCTGATCACCAACAGAGATGAGAAGGCCTACCTGGAGGAGGTGGAGAGCCTTGGTGCCAGGGTACCGACCTCTTCCTGACCGTCAGAAAAACAAAGGAGTTGATAGTGGACTTTGGGAAGAAGGAGGAAAGGAATCACTTCAGGTACCTCAGTGTCCACATCACAGCGGACCGGTCATGGTCCCTACACACCGACACCTTAGTGAAGAAGGCGCGGCAACGTCTTTATTACCTCAGACGTCTGAGGAGATTCAAAATGTCTCCCCGGATACGAAGGAACTTTTATGTGAGCACTATTGAGAGCATCCTGTCAGGGAGCGGCACTAAACAGGACCGTAAGGCCCTGCAGAGAGTGGTACGGTCGGCTGAACGTATCACAGGCGGTACACGCCATAACCTGCAGGTCATCTACACCAGGCGGAGCAGGACTAAGGCAAAGAGAGTCATTAAGGATCCCAGCCACCCAAACATGGGCCTCTTCTCACTGCTGCGGTCTGGTAAACGTTACCGCAGCCTCAAGGCCAACACGGAGAGACTCAGGAAAAGCTTCTATCTCCAAGTCATCCGGATCCTAAAAGGACACTGTCAAGGGCCTGCATGCTGCTCCCGGACAGGAACAAGAACAATAACTATGACATATTAGTCAGTCCTCACACTGGACATTATTTAAACAAAGACTGCACTACTGCCATGAGCATCTGTATCTGTATAGCCATATATATATTCATATCACACAGCTATATCTATTTAACTGTACAGTATTATTAGTATTTTATTTTTATTCTTGCTCCTATTTTATTTTATTTGTATTATTTCTATTTAAGATTAATAGCTGTGTATGCACAGAAATAGGAGATGGCAGCCAAGCATTTCACTGCATTTTGTACTTGTATAATTGTGTATGTGACAAATAAACCTGAACTTAAGAATGTGTAGATATACTGTGTTGTACAGAATCTGTTATTTGATTGATGCTGCTCTTTTGAGGCACTATTTTCCTATTTTTGTTATATGTGTAATTACTGTGGCTACTTATAGTCCAAGACAAGTTTCCGCACGGGGACAAATAAAGTATATCGTATCGTATAGTATACATTAAGCTGCCGTATGAAAAAACGTATCGCATGATAGCAAGCTAAAGCAGGGTTAAACATTAACGTTTTTTCCCTCTCTTGCCCGACCAGAAATCTACTTGCCAAAACTGCCCTCGTATGTCTCATCTCTCATCTCATGCGCTTCTGTAACAACATTAGGCTACACTTTATTTTTAATAACTACTTGTCTCATGGTCCCGTGGTTTTCTCCATGGGTTTCTACATTATGCTGATATTCCTTTTTGAACAAATGCTAACAACAATGCTTCTTCCCTCTCATGATGTCGCTTGAGTGACACAAAGTGCATAACCAATCGGCGATAAACAGTGCTGTTAGTCCTGCCCCCAACCTGTTTGGTACGGTAAGTACCACATCTTGAACAGGCACCAAAAATAAACAACGAGAACTGTACGGAACTTGAAACTTGGCGAATGGAAAGTTACCGTTTTCTAATTCTGCTTCTTGGTTTTTTTGTGCAATGGAAAAGGGCCATATTTAAACATGATGCGCCTTCAGAAAGCTGTTAAATAGCCATTTCAAATGATGACATACAGTAGCACAATATTAATAAACCTTTAATAAGACAAGAAAAAAAAAAAATGTTTATCGTTTAAGAAAATCTGTTTTTCCCCAACAACTACCATTATGTCTACTTTCCAATGAAGATAGAGCAAATATTAATGTGTTGAGGCTTCCCTATTTTGTAAGCATTTAAAATCTGAAATCCGACTGGGAATCCTTTTTCAACGAGTCACAGGCTTTTTAGTAACTGATAGTGTTTAAAAAATAAAAAATAAATAAAATAATCTATGTATGGAATGTTCCGTGGTCAGACACTTTCTTATCTGGATAGTAGAATATACATATCTGCATCAAGGTATATTACAAATAACATTTAGTCTTACATATGATAATGCAATACATACACAAGCAATATAAGATTAAAAAATGTATTTAATTGTAAAAAATACAAGGTTAGGCGGTTACATTGTCTCATTAAAACCTGAAAACAGAATAGGTTACATCGCCCCCATATCAAATGGATTTTTAATTCATCTCATACAATCAGAAGGCTTACTATTTCTAGAAAACATAATATATAATTAGATGCCTAAATGTATCTAGCTTGTAGGATGCTTTGGCAGACAGGTTGTAATGTTAGCCAAAAGAGTCATCAAAGTTAGGTCTAGCTACAGTTGCCAAATAGAATATTCGATAACATTTTTAAAAAACACTTATTTTGGGTGACTGACTTGTCGAGTGTACCTTGAATGCAACTGTTTGCTAGCGAGCTAACATTAGCTAATGCAAGCTAGATATCTAACATTATCTGAGGAGATATGTCACAGTTGATTCACTACACAAATCTATTTATATGCTTGAAATATGTCGATGTTAAAGAATAAAGAAAATGAATATAATTTTCACCTTAGAGACGTATGGGAAAAGCTAGGTCTGGCCTTGCCTTAAGTTCCTGACCTCAATATGTCTGTCCAAAGCTGTCAGAAACCTGATGCATCGCACGGAGCAGAGGCTCCTCCCTCTGGCGCAAGCTTCAAATTTTCTTTTTGAGAAAATGGCTAGTTCCTGCCCACTAATCATAAACAAATTATATATCATGAAAATGCACTTTCTAACCTATCAAAAAATTGAATATATTAAAGAGATATTGACATTACAACCATCGGAAACATTTCCAATATTAGAACGGTCGGGCTGGAAAGGGTTAACAGACACATGATCACAGAAGAATATTATTACAATAATACCAAATATATTCTACAATATCTTGAATCTCTGATAATACCTACCTTTGCATTAAGAGCAAATTACCCTCTCCTCTGTGAATTCACATTTTGTCAATGGAAGAGAATTGTCAACGTGATACCAAGGTTCTGCTTGTCCTTCCTTCCTTGTTGCCTCCTTTATCTTCCTCATGTTGCTTTATAGTTTAATGGTTATTGTTTTAATAGTATAGTTTGATAGTCTGTTCCTGCCCCCCAAATTTTAACCATGCCAAGTGTTTCTCATGACCAAATTTCTGCCATAGCTTCCAGTATGCAATGGGAGAAGCTTTGGTCATGAGAAACACTCACGTTTCTTCAAAATCTTTTTATATGCCATTTAGCAGACGATTTTATCCAAAGCGACTTGTAGTAGTGAATGCTTACATTTTTCAGTATATGTGGTCCCAATGGGAGTTGAACCCACAACCTAAGCGTTGTCAGCGCCATGCTCTACCTACTGAGCCACACAGAACCACAGTTCTGCACATACCGAAAGTGGTGTGATGCTACAATTAGGTACAAGCCTGGGACTGTAAAACCTGTCCTTATTGGGAGCACACTGCTAACACTTAAGGGGATACAGTTCCTGGCCCCTTCGCTACCTGCTTTAGCTACTGACACCACAATTCACTAAATCATCTGTAAGAACAAATGTGCTATATGTGTATTCTCTCACATGATTTTATGATGTACTTTTTATCCTGGATTAGTGCTCCACTCTTGATGAAAGTGTTCATATTTTTGTTTTTGATCCAATGTTCATCTCACAGACATAGGCAAGCTGTTACAAGCTCAGAATGGGACTCCAGCAAACACAAGCTATAATGGCGTGGATGCCCTACACGCCTGCAACATTCTCCAGCAGCTCAAAGCTTTGTATGATGAAAGGCAGCTGACGGACATCGTTGTGGAAGTAGATCACGGAAAGACCTTCTGCTGTCACAGAAACGTCCTTGCCGCAATCAGCCCTTATTTCAGGTGGGATACGCAAAGCGCACCAGTATCTCCATTGACTGCCACACTGATAAACAAGGGGCTGTTTAAGTTATGGTTTTGGTCCACATTCACATGAATCATTTAAAGTGCATTGTGCCATTTTGGGTCTCATTTTGTTGTTGGTTTGTTTTGTGTATTTTGTTTAATGATAACTACAATCTCTGTAAAAATGTCACCATGAAAAACAGAAGTTTCGTGGCAATTATGTTTCTGGGTATAAATGGCAAAATAAGACATGCTTAAAACCACTATGTTAATGGTGTTTTATAAAACATACATAAGCATGAGGCTTCCTAAATATGACAGTTTTTCCTACATTGCGGCCCATAGTTGTGTAGCTAGCTAGCTACACTTCTAGCATTGAGCTTTTAAAGTATTTGACACCTGTAGAAGAACAAGGAGCACACAGTATCAGAATTCTATTTAATAGCTCATTTCCTTCCTGCAGAAAGCTAATATCGTATGATATTATTCAGCATTAGCAAACAATACAGTAGACCCGTATTCTGTATAATCCATCAGCTTCGCAGAAACTCACATGGCATCCTGATCCTGCATCCGAATAACATTGTTATTACCAGGGACATTCTAAATAATTGCTGTAACTTTGATATGATTGCATTGGCAGGTCTATGTTCACAAGTGGCCTTACAGAAAGCAGCCAGAGAGAGGTCCGGATCGTGGGCGTAGAGTCAGAGTCCATGCACCTCGTGCTCGATTACGCGTACACCTCCAGGGTCACTCTGACTGAATCCAACGTCCAGGCTCTGTTCACAGCGGCCAGCATCTTCCAGATCCCTGCCCTGCAGGACCAGTGTGCCCAGTTCATGATCAGCCGCCTTGACCCCCAGAACTGCATTGGGGTGTTCATCTTTGCTGATGCCTACGGCCACCAGGAGCTGAAGGAGAAGTCCCAGGACTACATTCGTAAGAAGTTCCTTTGCGTGGTGAAAGAGCAGGAGTTCCTCCACATGACCAAAGAGCAGCTGGTCAGCATCCTGAACAATGATGACCTGAACGTGGAGAAGGAGGAGCATGTGTACGAGAGCATCGTCCAGTGGCTGGAGCACGACCAGGGCCGCAGGGAGCCTGACCTGCCTGAAGTGTTCGCCAAGTGTATCCGGCTGCCCCTCCTGGAGGAGGCATTCCTGAAGAAGATTCCTCCGGCGTTTGCCCAGGACCTGGTCAAGGACTGGACGGACAAGGGGAAGTCCAACAGCACCAATGGCTGCCCCCAGCGGCTGGGCATGACCGCGT
Organism: Aldrovandia affinis; assembly: GCA_029706075.1. Classification (NCBI taxonomy): domain Eukaryota; kingdom Metazoa; phylum Chordata; class Actinopteri; order Notacanthiformes; family Halosauridae; genus Aldrovandia; species Aldrovandia affinis. The sequence goes on along the minus strand of JAINUG010000031.1, from coordinate 2,869,390 downwards.
CCGAGATGCTCATCTGCTTCGACGCCGCACACAAACACTCAGGAAAGAAACAAACAGTGCCTTGCCTGGACACCGCCGCAGGGAAAGTGTTCAAGCTGTGCAAACCGCCTAATGATCTCCGTGAGGTCGGTATCCTGGTGACTTCCGAGAACGACATCTACATCGCGGGTGGCTACCGGCCGAGCAACAGCGAGGTGTCGATCGACCACAAGGCAGAGAGCGATTTCTGGCTGTACGAGCACGCGGGAAATCGCTGGCTCCCCCGGGCCCCCATGCTGCGGGCGAGGATCGGCTGCCGGCTGGTGCACTGCTGCGGCAAGCTGTACGCACTGGGTGGGCGAGTGTACGAGGGCGATGGACGCAATGCACTCAAATCCGTGGAGTGCTACGACATCAGAGACAACCGCTGGACTGCGGTCAGCCCCATGCCCGTTGCCATGGAGTTTCACAGTGCCATTGAGTATAAGGATCGCATCTATGTCCTACAAGGCAAGTATAGCAGCTCGCGATTTTACCATGGTGTTACAATTCTCTTAATAACGGATTGCTTATGATGTGGTATCATATAACGTAATGACATATACAGCCATAGCATGAATAACACCAGTGTGAATTTTATTGACCAGCTTCGATGACATTTTTTCCATTGGTTGAATACATTCAAATAAGCCACATTTCATTTGCGTTTTATTAGAATTATGGTTAAACACTTTGTTTCGGGCTTTCCCCCCACAGGGCTCAAAATTAACTTTTTTTATTTGGTACCACTAGTGCTCCCAACTTCAAGCAGTTAGTCACACTAGCAAACATTTTGGAGCACCAACCAAAATTTTATGAGCACAAGCATTTATTTATTGCACAAAGAATTTCAATTTTCTACAAATAAATTCAATTGTATTACACTGCAATTGATGTTTGTTGTAAACAGTAAAAAGTGTATTTGAAACGCAACAATTTTCTACAGATTTGTGCTTACACAGCCACAAGTACACATCATACACAAAAAGGTCACGAAAGTCACTGCTCTCTATAACCTGAAATTCTTATCTTAAATGAATTAGCTATGCAAGGTCTAGGTTACCTTTCTATGTCTAAACATATTGAAATAACTGTGTATAACAGTGACAGTCCCATGATGCTAACATTCGCTAGTTACAATTGGCTGATATTAGCCGAGTGTTTCGCTCATCTTCCACTGATTTTATCTAGCTAGATATGATTTCCTTCCTTATTAATATAGCACTACTAATTAACCAGCCATTCCATAGGACATTAACATAATAAAAAAAATACTTCTACTGACGTTCGATACAGCCATACTTATTTAGACTTTGTACACTTCTCAGTTCAGCGATTGTCTGTCCGAGTGCTTCCCTTCCCAAGCAAGCGTTACGGGGTTCCCATTGATTTTCTTCAACATCCAACCAGCACAAAAAAATTATCCCAAGACAGCCTTGTATAGCGAATAAAAAAAATTGCCAAAAATATATTTCAGCACTTTAAAATACTGAAAGAACACCAGAATGTCCTCCTACCGCAAAATGAGACCCAAAATGGAAGTTTGCTACATTATATTGCATTCCTATCGGGAGAAAATCTTACTGCTGTCAGCCACTAGGGGCTACAGATTCCAATTTGTATCAACTACAGAATCATCATTCTTTGTATCACTGTCGGTAACTAATTTAAGCAGTAGTGCATTTAATACCCAATAGATGGCAGTCTGAGCCTCTCAATTATCACTTGCTTAGTGCTTGTTAGTTACAACTACACAAAGTCGAAGGTTGATAGTTTAAATCAATAAATATTTTAAAAATACTAATTCGACTAGGCAATTGAATAGACACCCACACGAATATAAAAAATTCTAAAATTGTGATCCATCCCTACTGGCTAGCTACATACCACTTTAACTGTAGGCTACTGCATAAACTCCAAAGTTCTATGTTATTGCGCTAAAATAAATCACCTCAGGAGCGGCACGGTGGTGCAGTGGATAGCGCTGTCGCCTCACAGTAAGGTGGTCTCGGGTTCGAATCCAGGCCGGGGGCCTTTCTGTGCGGAGTTTGCATGTTCTCCCGTGTCCGCGTGGGTTTCCTCCGGGTACTCCGTTTCCTCCCACAGTCCAAAGACATGCACGTTAGGCTAATTGGAGAGTCTAAATTGCCCATAGGTATGAGTGTGTGAGTGAATGGTGTGTGTGCCCTGCGATGGATTGGCGACCTGTCCAGGGTGTATTCCTGCCTCTGCCCGGAACGCATGCTGGGATAGGCTCCAGCCCCCCGCGACCCTGACTAGGAATAAACGGCTTAGATAATGGATGGATGGATAAATCACCTCATTCTTTCAAGTGACTGGCAACAGTGTAGACCGACGAGTAAAAATTAAATCTCTTTACCACTGCTCGTACCCAACCTTTATCTTCACTACCACCTCCTGACTTGACCTCTGCAGCAGCACCTCCAACGTTACCTGAACCAGCAGTAAAGACAAAGAGCCTTCGCATTTGGTATGGAATGGCTGAAGGAGTATACATGGTTATGACACACAGGGTAATGCAATGCACTGTGTGTATTATAAAAATGGCAGCACTGATAAGGCTGGCAATACCAAGTTTCTAGAGGGCCAGGAAGCCAAACCAGACCATAAGCCAAATGATGACTGTCACACGCCACGTGACAAACCCTGGATGGTAACAGAGCAGTCTGGAGACGGAGTGGAGTTTGTCGGTCTACGGAGCAGATTATTATTATTTTTATTTTTTTCTCTCCCCCCCTCTTCTCCTCCTCCCCCCCCTGTCTCTCTCCCCCAGACATGGGGAAGAGACAGTGGGAGTAGCAGGTTAACATATAACAAACACTAACACAAACACAACAAAATCTTCACCCTACTCGCCGCGAAGCTTTCGGGTAAAAACAACTAACTAAAATAACAAACTAAAATAGTCATAACTTACGGGACACCGCGCCTCTTCAGGAACCTCCCCAGGCACTCACATATCCAGTGACCTTTCAAGTGCTTCCCACCCATGCATACTGAGACACTCAAACTTTGCAGTCCGAGTTCTCTTACCCATTCACACAGACACTCGCCACTCCCCACAGTGAGAGTTCTGGCAACCAGCCCCAAGACACTCTCCACTCTTCCAGTGAGAGTTCTTGGGCTGTTTCCCAGAAACACTCTCCACTGCCGAGTGCAAAACCGAGGGTGTGAGGCGGACTCTCTTTCAGGGCGCCCTCTCGCTCTCCTCCACAATCACACCGAGGGAGAGAGGCGGACACTCTTAGTGCACCCCCTCTCCCTCTTCCCCACACACACAGGAAGCACTCTACTCAGTCACTTTCGACAAACGCACACAAAACTCCACAAGCATCAAACATCACTCCACAATACATCGCTCCACAACATACGCGCGCGCACGCACGCACGCACGCACGCACGCACGCACGCACCAATGACAAGACCAACTCTCAATACACACAGAAACAAAGACTAACTGATTCCCCACTCGCCCCACCTGCTCTTAAATAGGCTTAGTTTCTGCCTGGCTCAGGTGGGACTCGTGAGGCAATCACCCAATCACAATCATTCAACACTAAACTCACATTCTCACACAGACACCCAATCAACCAATTGACTTCCATATAAATTGACTGATTGACACCAATTAAATAATAATTAAACCAATTATGGCCTTTGGAGCAACCCTCCGGGCGACAGTTCACTGCTAGAGGAAAATAATTTGCGCCCGTGTTCCACAGCGCACGAAAAACTGTTCTCCTATGGTTAGTTTTTGTTTTTTTACATTTATTTTTTGGCGACCCCACCATTACCCTTTCGCGACCCATAGTTTGAGAACCGCTGATCTAGAATGTACCAATAAAAGTCAATTTTTATGGTGCAACTAAAAATGTTGCTTGTGCTATCAAATTAAGCGCTACTGGGGGGAAAAAAATGTCTGGAGCCATACTTTTTCTTATGTTGATCTTTTTAAAAAGTCGTTCGGACAAACAGGGTGGTAATAGACATGCCTGTGGTTGTGCCCATCAGTTCACGCATTGTAACTGAGTCTCTTGTTTTGTGCAGGTGAATACTTCTTCTGTTTCGACCCACATAAGGACTACTGGGGCCATCTGGTCCCCATGATCCTGCCCCGCAGTCAAGGACTCGCTGCCCTCCACAAGAGCTCCATCTACTACATAGCTGGGATCTGCAGAAACCATCAGCGCACTTTCACTGTGGAGGCCTACGACATAGAGCAGAACACCTGGACTCGAAAGAAGGATCTCCCATTCGACCAAGCCACCAGCCCTTACATCAAAGTGCTGCTGCTCTACGGCAAACTGCACCTGTTCGTGAGGGCCACGCAGGTGACCGTGGAGGAGCACGTGTTCCGAACCAGCCGCAAGAACTCGCTCTACCAGTACGACGAAGAGGCGGACCAGTGGACCAAGGTCTATGAGACGCCGGACCGCCTCTGGGACCTCGGGCGCCATTTTGAATGCGTTGTTGCCAAACTGTATCCGCAGTGTCTTCAGAAAGTACTCTGAGAGCGGTGGGTGGGTAGGGACAGTCTTCAGTGATTGAAACTGTGTGTTTGTGTTTGTGTGTGTGTGTGTGTGTGTGTGTGTGTGTGTGTGTGGGGGTGTCTGGTACCACCCCGTGCTCGGTGCTATCCATGAGTCAGTACAAGGAGTGGAGAGTCTTAAAGCATTAAAGATTCAAGTCAATAAGATGGGTGCTTTGTAAGCTTGCAGTATTTACAGTAATCCAGTCACTACTAAGTACTCGTCCTGATACTTTTCAATGGTACAAGCTATCATAAGTGCAATTATCATCTTGTCTGCTACGTGTTTGAGCCATTTTGTTCAGTGGAGTTGTAAAGCGATAGGTAGGTTAGAATTATTTTTTCAATTGGTTTGCATGCAGTTATGAGGGTGAATAGAAAATAGAATAAGATGTAGAAATGGATAACCTAAGTGTCGGCATAGTAAAATATATAAATACGGGTATGATCAGCAGTGCTGCTCACTGTTTATTTTTTGGTTGTTTTGTTTTTCCCTGTCCCAATTTTATTAATTTAACTTCCTTATGCCTCTTGCAGTGAGCTTGTCTTTAGAGGGTTTTAGTTTGTGAAAGAGTGTGTTAGGAATTCAAAATATTTCAGTTTAAGTTCAGTGTTTAATTTGAGACTCTGATAATGATTTACAGTAAAGAAGAAGGAAAAAACTTTGTTCTGTAGGAAACGAATTTGGGGGAGCTGGAATGGTATGGCAGTTACCGCTAGGTGGAACTGTGTGACAGAATAGCAGTTTTTTTTTTTTTTTTTTACTGAATATATTTAAATCAGAAAATGTTCATTAAGGTGAATAGATTAATTGAACACATATATAACAAACTAATCTACATCTACCAGTCATAATACATGTCCTAATAATTTATCATCAGAATAGGGAGGATAACATTTTCTTAAGTGCTAAAATCCTAATGTCCACATATAAAACTAGAAGAACTATTGTGTAATTGAGTAGAATGGAAGATTCAGACTCACGGTGGTCATTTACAATAACCACAGTGAGTGCAGGATAAAGACTGAATGAGAATTGGAGTACTGTATAGGGACAGACTGGCTTGCATTGCCAAAGTACACAACCTTTTTTTTCTCCCAGTGATATCAAATCTCAAGAGGGCATTTTTTGTGTATTTTTCTTATCCATTATGTTTGAATGTTGTCTGTATCAGAAATGCATTGGAAATACCTCTGAAAAGCTAAGTTGCATTAAAAACAACATCTGTGGTCTGGAAATGTAGGGTTAGATACTGCTAGCAATAATTAATGTTATACTGAAGTTGTTCCCTTGTGAAAGTGCATTACCTATTTTTGCAGGTCTGAGTAGGTACTTTGAGATGCTTAAAATTGATTTTAATACGTGGGGCATCGGGGCAGAGGGTGGTACAAGTTTGACTCACCAGGAAGTGGTTTCTTTTTTGAAGATCTGTGTCATTGTGCCTATTGATGAACACATTGCACAAACCCTTCAATTCAACACCACACACACACACACACACACACACACACACAAACATGGTGCATCTACTTGGTCCAAGTCATTGCTAATGTGCCTCCAAACTTTTACTTGCTTCTGCCCTGAGTTTCTTTCCTCACAATTTGTGACTGCAAACTTTACGAAGCACCCTTCTCGTCACAGAACTGTAGTGAAGAGTTTGGTAAGCTGTATGTATGCATACATGTACGTGTACATCTTTTTATACATGCAATTATACAGGATCATGTGGATTTAATAATTGAAAACAACTGTCTTGGTGCTGCTTTTTTGACAATCTTCTATAGAGTAGAGTTGGATTCAACCCTTCAAATACAGCCAGTGTCCAATCATACCCATTCTTTTTTTTTTTTTACTGCAGCGTTTGAAATGACTTAATATTAAGTCATGCGGGGGAAATGATTTATCCTTTGGCGTCTCTTATTTGCACTACATATTACTATTGCTTTTTCAAAAGAAAGAGAAGCTGTCCCCAAATAAAAAATAAAGTTAAAGAATATATATATAAATGGGAAAAGTGATTTTGAGGGGGTCAAATATCCTTGGTAGTGCTGGCTGTCCAGGCTCTGACCGCGAAGAAGAAAATGGCAAACCACTCTGCATAGGTATTATACCTGCATAACAAAACTAACCACAAATGCTCTGTGAGTTCTGTATCACTAACCCCAAGAAAGAGTCTTGACTAGTGGCTGTTGCTATGTTATTAAAGTGTGTTCTTCCCAATGGATAGCACTATAGGTGCATACGTTCTGTAGTACTGAAATGGACAATTCTCAGGATTATATCAATACACAGTACTGTATTTAAACATTTTACTATATGTGTAATATACTGTACAATATGTTTGCTGGACTTGCACATTTTTTTTACAGGTTTTGGAACTTGAAGAATAGATATGATTTCTTTTTTTTCTATTTTATTGTCATTTTGAATAGATGTGTTATTTTCTATATTTACTTGGTTTGATTAGGTAGTTAATGATTTTTCTTTGTTGAAATGTGTATACAACATGGCATCTGTCAGAATATGATTAGAAGTCAGGTTTTCTTTTTTATTATTATTGTTGCTTGCTTATACTCTTCTTTGTCAAAGGAAAAAAAACAACAGCAAAGAACACCCATGTCATTCCAGGATTAGATTGTGCATATGCTGCAATGTAACAAAAATATTCTGAAAGTCATTTTCAATTGTAAGATGGCTCCAAATGAAATCTGTAATGTCCATGTTTTTATGCCATTGTTTTCTGTGTAAAAGCTTGGGATTTTGTGGTATCATGTGTACAAACACAGCTTCTAAGCACCTATAGATAGCAAGTTTCACGATTTGTGCTTCCTTATAATTGTCTCACTATTTGCTTGTCTGTTTTGAGGGTGGGAAAATTGAGTAATAGATGAGTTCTACTGTGAAATCCACTTTGCACATGCTTTGAGAATAAAAAAAATGAACAAAAAGGTCCAGATTTGACTTTGAATCCTATGCTTTCCTTTGCTTTGGCCTGTTTCAAAAAAAATTGAATTTTGTATTGATGTATTCTATTTTTTTATTGATGTAAAGCACCCTGTGCACCCGTGCTGAGAAGGGCGCTATAGAAATAAAGTTTTACTTACTTACTTACTTTTACAAAGGATATGGCAGCCGTATGCTTTGCTTGTCTCACATTCACATATTTGTGACGACTTTGACAAAGTTCTATTCGTAAAAAAACATTCTGTTTTAATCATTTAATTACATGTTGGGGTATGACCAAGTTTGGGGAGCACTGCAGTACCCCTAGAAGAGGAATTTTGGTCTCAAAACCGAATGAAACAATACTACAATAATTTTCCGAGCCATGAACACCACTCAATATCAACCACTAGGAGCCTTCTAATGAAATACCACGTGATCATTCGCGACTTGTAATTTAAAAGTTTCAGTTGACTTGTAACACGAAGCAGGACACATAACTATCAACATAACTCAACTCATAAACTCAAAAGGTAAGACTTCATTCTACGTCTTATGCCAAGTCTACAATTTTCAAACGAGGTATTCGAACATTGAAAATGAATTGTCCACGTGTACCGTAGTGCAAATATTGAGTGGGCATAACTTCGCTAATTCGCGTTTGCACTCTTGCCACAACTCCTGAGATGACTGGCTTAGTTGCGTGAGGTTTTGACTGCAGAACTTTTTTCAGAATTTCGTTTTTAGGATACTGACTTGTTACCTAAATCCCGATACGTAAGTCACTTTTACTACAATTATTAGTCGACTAGATAGTTCGCTTCTAAATTTAGCTAGCCAGCTAGCGAGCTAACAGATTTGCATCGGAGCTCCTGTACTGTTGGCTAATGTATATTTTAAATAAACTCCTAAACAAAGTCCAGGTTCTACGCAGCATATGTATGCTTCCCGCATTTGGATTTCTGACGTGAAATCACCAATATGTCCATCCAAGGGTTTCTGTGAGAATATTGTATTTCTATTTCCTAAAAAAAGCCTTACACATAGGTTTGAGATGCGTGTACCGAACATGCAATACGTACATTTGTCAATACTGCTCTACTGGGATACATTACAATACCGTTTGAAAGCCTGGTTTGTGTTTTTACACTACTTGCGTTATATATTTTAAGTAAAGGGAAATCCATATGAAACTAGTCATAAAGGTTGCGTTTAACAGGTTATCCGTGTGTTACTGGGTTGGATTGAATTGGCAGTCAGCTCTCACCAATTATCTCATTATTTCTTAACAGACTAATTCGTGTTTGAGATTGGATGTTAGTGACTGGAACCGTGCTTAGCCTAATTCTGTATATTGACAATTGTAAAAGGGCGCGCACTTCTAAACTCGAGAGACAAAAAAACTGCTGCTTGACACACACGTTACTACTATGTTGAGTGTTCGGAGGCGAACTAAGTTTGACTGTTTCGCTCTAAGACGAGCGCCCTGTCCAATCCTACAGCTCCTATAGAGGATGCCTGAGTCGTCGGGTGTATGATATCACGCAAGTAATCAGAGTGGGAAAGGGGGATGCAATCTTTGTAATGCACTTTAATTAAAAAATAAAAAATTATTGGGTTATTTTTATATTTATTTTTATAATTTATTACATTACATTACATTACATAATGTAATAATAATTTATAATTATATTATTATTTTTATTTCTGATTTTCTCCCAAGTTGGAAGCCAATTATACCCTCTATTTATTTTCGATTTAACCTCCCCCACGCACTTGCCGCCTGCTTCCACGGGATAAGCTAATACCTCGAGGCAGTGCTCCTCTCCTCCGAGACGGAACTCGCCCAACCCTGTTTACAAGGTAGCCCAACCACTTCTCGACGAGCTCGTGCCGGCTCTCCCTCCCCCTGGGCCAAACAGCCAAACGCGGCCCCCGATCGGGGCTCTCCACCCGGGCTCGAACCGCGACCGTGATAGGCAGCTCACACTCATGAAGGACGAGCCAATACGGGTGCGTTAGACCGTTACGCTATCGGAGGCCCTGGTGGGGCAATAATTAATAAAACTATTGTCAGGATTGGAGATCATTCTTACATGCTTAGGAAACTCAACAGTGTCTTCTCCACAGCAAGACTCGCAATGCCCCCCTCATCAGCGAAGAATTTGGTGTACACCCCTCCGGATGGTGGATGGGGCTGGGTCGTGGTTTTCGGGGCCTTCATCTCGATTGGCTTCTCCTACGCCTTTCCCAAAGCCATCACCGTCTACTTCAAAGAGATCCAAGAGTACTTCTCTGTATCTTACAGTGAGATCGCCTGGGTTTCCTCCATCATGCTGGCTACTATGTACGCAGGAGGTGAGTGAGGATAGCCGGCGAAGTGGCTGCCACAGGCACAGTCATCACTAACCTGATATTATTCAACCAATACAAGACCAACCATGCATTTCACAGCCTCAGCTTGAATGTGCTACTGCCATTAATAATACTTTTTCCTCTCCCAAGGCAATGCAATGTGTTCAATTTTAATTTATCAAGAAAAACAAACTTGCGGTCTGATTTTGAAAGTAAGCACACATACAGGTAACAGCCAAAATAAAGGAAACTTCAACATAATGTGTCTTAATCGGGTGTACGTTGGGCCATCGCAAGCTGCCATCTGGTGACTGCGACAGCCATGGCATGTGATTTACATAATTTTCATGCTCCTCAAACTATTCAATGACCACTCGTGCCCTGTGGATGGGGCATTGTCATCCTGGAAGAGACCACTCCCATCAGGATAGAAATGCTTCCGTAGGCTGAAGGTGATCACTCAGAATGGCTTTGTATTTATTGCCATTTACCTTGTCCTCTAAGGGTTCGAGTGGACCTAAACCATGCCAGAAAAATGCAATCCACACCATAGCAGAGCCACCATGGGAAACAAGCACTCGGGCCTGTAGGTTTCTTTTTTCATCTGACCGTATTACTTTTTTCTACGGCTCAGTAGACCATTGCCTCTGTGTTCTTGGCACCACTTTAATCTCAAATGTGCAAACAAGGGGTTTATGTACTGCAACCCTCTCTGAAGTTCTCGATGGAATTTTCTGATGAGACTGCCTGATCACACCCTGCTGCACATTGATATTTGCAGTCAACTAATTCAGAGTTGCTTTTCTGTTTTCTGTTTTCCTTGCATCTCGAACCAATGCATGGATGTCACAGTGGAGGAGTATGCACTTTCGACCACGGTTGTCCCTAGTTGATGATGCATTTTCCTCAGACATCCATGCCAACATCACCTTAGCCACTGTTCCTTGTCAAACATCAGAGTTGAGCAGTCTTAGGCTACGTTTACACTGCAGGCCTTGATGTCCAGTTCAGATTTTTTTGCCTATATTCATTTTTTTTGACTGTCCGTTTACATCTACTTTTTTAGATGACAGTCGCATTGGCAGATATCAGTTTCCTATTGGACTTATTTCCACATATGAATGTGGCCCAAAACGGATCTGAAAATATCCGATTCCATGTGCTTTTTCCCTGTTCACACGTTCATAATACATATCTGATATGTGCTACATGTGAGCAAAAAATTATCAGGTGGTGTAAACGTAGCCTTAGGGCATATTTTGCAGGAGCATCAATGACAAACAGTCACTCTTCAAAGATCTCTTAGAGCCATGTTCGCCAAAATAAAGGGCAACTGGGCCTGCCAACATTTTTTATACATGGCCCTAAGCATGATGGGATGTTAATTGCTTAATTAACTCAGGGACCACACCTGTGTGGAAGGAACTGCTTTCAATATACTTTGTCAATATCCCTCATTTACTGAAGTGTTTCCTTTATTTTGGCAGTACCTGTACAACGGTGCTCAAGGAATTGTCGGTGGAAACTAGTTCCATTGATGAAGACTAAACCAGTCCAGCAAGTCAAAGTTCTTCAGTTGAATTCTTTGTTGGCGTCCCATATGTCTGTCTAATGCAAAACTTCCTTTGTCTATTTATGTTGCACCTCTTGTGAAATGTTGCAGTCTATCTCTGCAGCCAATTGCTTCCTGCCCCGGTGATGGTTTGCTGGACTTGATTACCGCAAGTGATACCAGAGAGTCTCTCCTTTACATCCACCTAAACACAAAATTGTGAACCGGACACTGTCAAAGCCAATCTCTATGCCTGCATTCATTACAAGAGACTCACAGTTTAACACTGTTGGTTGTAACAGTTTCCTTAATTTATTTAATTTGGACTTTTGGACAAGCTGTAGTCTTTCTTGTGTTTTCTAGTACGTATCTGCACATTAACATGGCTATGGCATAATATCACCTTTGTGGTATGCGCTTCAATAACCGCGTTGGTGTACGTGAATGCAGTCGAGCTGGAATTGGTGTGCGCGGGGGTGTGTGCGCGGGGGTGTGTGTGAGGGGGTGTGTCGTGGGGGTGTGTCTTGGGTGTCGCGTGCTCGCGCCAACACATTTTTGCATTTAGAGAGGACCCAGAATCCAAGCTTTTGCTTTCCATTTGCGGCTGAGCCAGGATTGAGAACGGGGTCTTCGCATACACTTTGTGTATTTGTTCAGATCAGCATCTCTGATTAGTAACCATCCAGGATGGCCTTTTGAGCGATAAATGTCAAATGTGAACATTTCCTGCCAGGCAAATCACAGGAAGCAACCACGGCCCTAAAATGAGGCGTGGCCGCCTCATACATTTTTATGAATATGCAGTATGTCCCTGCGGGTGTGCACTGATGTCATCTCACAAATCGTTTTTCGCAGCCCTGCACGGCTCGTCATTATGAGTAGGGCCCTGAGATGTTGTCGAATGGTCAGATGAAGACTTTTAAAGGAAGCCATCAGTCTCTCTCCCAAGGTTGCCGGTAGCTGATTCCTCACTGACCTGCCATAATGGCAGTGAGAACCCAGGTGAAAAATTCCCGCGCACAGCCGCAGAGGCAAGGGGCTTCATCACTTTTTCCCTTGTCCTTGGCCCTTACTGCGCAATGTCACCCAGAGTTGAAAGGGACAGGACACAAGGGGGAAAAGGGCTGAGATGGATTCCGCAAATGGGGATTAGTAAAAATTGCCTGGGGGGGGGGGGGCATGGATTTTTTTCTGGACAGATGGGACTTCCATCATCCAGAGAAATGTAAGCACTGAGTCAGGGATATAACGTCCTGAAAACCTGTTTGACGGCTCTACGTTTCTATGGAACACGCACTAAAAATGTAAAATGCCAGTGGGCAAAGCAGCACGGGGACGGCATTGCGGTTTATCAGTGCCGATGTGTTGGTGTGTATTGTGATGGTAAACCTCGTTATGAGAGCAATCGTACACCGTCATCAAACTGTATTTTATATGGCAATATAAATGTCACAGAGCAGTCTTAAAAAGAACAATGCTAGTTTTAGAAGGACATAACTTGATGGGAACAGCTATGAGATTTAGGCAGCAAACCAAGCCCTATTTTAAGCACACCCAGCATGAATCTGTTTTCTTGTTTTTCGGATGTATTAAATTGCTCAAATTCGTACAAAATCTGCTGGGGTCTATATGCCTTTGTGTACTGCTCGGTTTAAAACGATATGTTTGTCCTGTTTCTGTTTTAAATCGGATGATGTAGGAGTGTATGTTTCAGCAACTTGTGATGGGCAATTAAAAAATTACTCGGAGGCCACAGCGTTTATCTCCACGGTCTCGATCGTCTTTACTGAACCGAGTCGATTTATTAACAGTGGATTTAGAAAAAAAAGAATGACCTTCTCCTTTTCTTTCACGTAAATGATTAATCTTTTTGCAAACAGGCACCAGAAAGTAGTCCATGCCTGCCAATATTGTTTAATCCTCTTATTTTTGACATAAAACGTTCAGTTGTCACTGGCTGTGCGGGGATTTGTTCCACTTTGTGCTGTGCTTAGAATGGAAATATGTGGATGTTAACTGTGCCGGTCCATGTGTTTCCTTTTTCAATGAATGTATTCCGCTTTCTCTTTCAATTAACGAGAAGCTGATTAAGTGTAAATCTCCTTGTTACAAGCAGACATACCTTCGATGTTGTCGTGTGTACAAATAGAAAGGGAAACGTCCACAAAATATCATGCCAGGCCTCATCCGTGCAAATCAGCTTAATGAGCACGTTGACTTTTTCAAAAAGTTTGAATCACAGAACTCTGTTCTGTACTGCAGTTCCACATGATACCCGATCAGATGGCATGCTGTGCCCTACAAAGATGAGCGTTGTAATTAACGGGAAACGTTGTAGCTTCTCTCTTGAATTAACGAGTGACACGTTACTCTTATGCCGGCTGTTAAAAAACAACACATAAACTAGACTAGGCGACACAAGGATGATTAAAACCACACCAGGTGGACACACTAATGAAGGACACCGTGTAATAGGCAATTACAAGTTACGTGTGAAAATCTTCCCACACGATGAAAAGTAAAATGGGGGCAAGTTCAGTAAATCGACGCCTTTGAATGCCGGTGAGCTCTGCCGTGTCTTTGCCACCTGTTTCTAGTGTTTATTATGGGGGAGGGGTGGACAGAGACCCTCTGTGTAAAACCTATGGGTCTATTGTTCTTGGACAGACTCGGTGGCCAGTTTTCAGTGGTGTCAGATAACAGATGTCTATGCTGAGGATTTCAAACTTCCTTTTTAAAGTCCAGCTGTTGACTCAATCCCCCCCCATACTGCGCACACACACACACACACACATACAGAGGTATCCTTTTCATTATTTCTCACAATGCTGTAGCACTTCCAGAAGGTTTCAGGCCCTGCGTCATGTTGTAAAGATTCAAAATGTATCTCCTCTCTCCTGTGAAGGCCACAATGACCTTCGTCATTCTAAAGCATGTATCAGGCCTTGTCTCCTGGAGGGGAATTTGACACATTGAAAATAATTCATGTTCTCCTCTTCTGCCATTTGGATTGACTGGAAATATCGCATTATAGGCTTACTTTGACCAAGACTGTTTCCTCAGAGCAGTTTAATTAATTACTACTAAACCGTCTACTAAACCTTCCTAATCATACCAAAGGGAGGATTCCACAGCTAGCTCTGGGTGGAGTTCCACTGTCCAGCATTTATTTGTCTTTTAACAGGCTACACCACCCCCCCCCTCGTGTAACACAGCTGTTGAATGTTCTATTGCAGCAGTTTTGCAGGGATGCCATAGTAACAAGTCTGTGATCGACTACAGTGCCACATAAGAAATAAAAACTGTTTTTGTTTTCTTCACTTTCAACCATTATTGTTAAAGTATCCATTGGATGTGCAATGTTTTCCTGTGCCCAGAATGTGTACATGCATGTACATTTGTCTTTTAGATTTTTGGCAAATTTTTCTTTCCTCTCCCCTTCCCTTCCCGCAGGGCCTGTGAGCAGCATACTGGTAAACCGCTTCGGTAGCCGACCCGTGGTCATCGCTGGTGGGATTATGTGTGCAGTCGCCATGGTAACTGCCTCTTTCGGCAATACCATCATGCATCTGTATATATGCATTGGAGTCATTGGAGGTATTTACTTATGCGCTATATCACCGGTGAATTGATGCACATTCCATGGCTATGGAAATGCAGTCATGAGTCGGGAGCATTGCGGAGCTGTATATTATTCCGTTAATGTGGTTTATGTAAAAATATGTTAAAATCGTGATGTGTGTGTGTGTGTGTGACCTAGCCCACCTCCTGATGGAGGTTGTTTACTGCCTCTCCCAGTGTGAGCCGGCTGAGCAGAGGGAGGCGCTCTGGGCCGCAGCGCTCCACCTATGAGCACCTTCTCTTTCCGTGCCCTCCTCTGTGGCTGGAGCTCCGGGCCGCACGCTGAGTGTAATTAAGGCGGCCAGAGAGGACGGCACGCAACAGGCTCTTGTCGCCGGGCCACCGGTCCCCCGGGAGCAGCCCATGAGACTCATTACCCAGCCACGCTTTGGCGTGGAGAATTAATTGGAGGAGGAAGAGAGCTTACATGCTCATAGAGCCGGTACATCCTGTTTCAGGCTCTGTTTTTGGAAACTTATTTTTTTCCCCTCTTCCCCCCACCTGGCATTTGGCAGCAATGCTGCACCAGACCAGCCCTGGTGGGGAGCCCCGATTGGGGGTGGCGTTTGGCTTTCTGCCCCAGGGGGAGGAGGGAGGGAGAGCTGGCACGAGCTTGTCGAGAAGCGGTAGGGCAACCTCGTAAACAGGGTTGGGCGAGTTCTGTCTCGGAAGAGACGTAACGTTGCCTCTGGGTATTGGCTTGTCCCGTGGAGGCGGACGGCGAGTTCATATATCGAAAATAAATAGAGGGTAAAATTGGCTACCAAATTGGGAGAAAACCGGGGGGAAAAATCAAGAACAAAGAACACAACTGTTCTGGGAGGGGGGGTGGTGTTTATGTCATATGGTTTGCACTGATAAAGCCTTTCTGACCAGATTACCGTTGGTTCGTTCTTCTTCTGTACAATCTGTGCTCATCATTGTTACAATGCACAAGGCCTCCCCTCTTCACAGCATAGTTACTGGAGGCGAATTCCATTGATATCTGAGTAGTTTTTTTTATTCTGGAAAGCATTGAGAACATCGGCCGATGGCCTTAACAGCAACCTCTGTAGATTAAGTCTGTTGTCTTGTTGTGATGTGTCAATTTGGTTATACATATAAAATGGAAGAAATAAATTGTAAAGGATGGTGAGCAGTACCACGGGTATTTTCCTGGTCTTAAAATTATCTATCAGTCTACTCCACTATCTGGGGTTCTCCATCTTAAAGTGAAGACTAATTTAAACACTGATTTAAAGAATGGGATGCAATTGATCTGAATTTGGAGTGAAAATAAAGCAGTTGTGAATGAAGAATATGGGATCTTAATTTATTACCATTTAAATGAAGAAATTATTTCTGAAACGACTGCTTCCGTTAATGAGATTTTAGTCGCCGATGTGAAATGAGCCGGAACGTTAATATGCACAAAAGAAGAACGGGCCATAATTTAATCTCGTGATACCCCACGCATTTAATTTTAGGATATTGGATTTGCGGATGTCATTAATGCTGATACCGGTTTATTTTCCAGGCCTCGGGCTCTCCTTTAATCTCCAGCCGTCCCTGACCATAATCGGTAAGTACTTCCAGGTCAAGAGGCCCATCGCAAACGGCCTGGCCATGGCGGGGAGTCCGGTGTTCCTGTGCACCCTGGCCCCCCTCAATCAGTTCCTGTTTGACACCTTTGGGTGGAGAGGAAGTTTTTTCATCCTCGGAGCCCTGCTGCTGAACTGCTGCGTGGCGGGGGCTCTGATGAGACCCGTCGTGGGACGGCAGCAGGAAAAAGAAGCCTCCGGGCGCGACGAGATCACCAGCGAGCACGGCGCCACCAACGGAGCCGGCGGGCCCGCCGCGAAGGGCAACGCCGGGTGCGCGGAGAAGATGAACTCGTTCATCGACCTGTCGCTCTTCAAGCACAGAGGCTTCGTCATCTACCTCACGGGAAACGTGCTCATGTTCTTCGGGTTCTTCGCGCCCATCGTCTTCCTCGCCCCGTACGCCAAGCACCTGGGCGTGGACGAGTACTCGGCCGCTTTCCTGCTCTCCATCCTCGCCATGGTCGACATGTTCGCGCGGCCCGGGACGGGGATCATCGCCAACACCAAGTGGATCCGGCCCAGGATCCAGTACTTCTTCAGCTTCGCGGTGGCCTACAACGGCGTGTGCCACCTGCTGTGCCCGCTGGCGACCGGGTACGCGGGACTGGTGGTCTACGCCGTTTTCTTCGGCGTCGCTTTCGGCATGGTGTGCGCCCTGCTCTTCGAATGCCTCATGGACCAGGTGGGAGCTCAGCGGTTCTCCAGCGCCGTCGGACTCGTGACCATCATCGAATGTTGCCCCGTGCTTCTGGGACCACCGATTGGAGGTAGGCTTATGCAGTGCAAAATCAATAGAGACTGTTTGTCACGCGACTGACCGTGTCTTGCGCCTAAACCACATTTGAATAGTGCTGTAAGGTAATTATGAGGCCTTTTTCTGTTTGGGGAAAAAAAGCCTCAAAGTGTGGAGAAATGATCAGAGAAACCGCACAGAATTCAAGTAAGGTTAAAATATAATTTAAAAAAACCTAACCCAGTTGTTTTATACCAACAATATAGAGTTCAGACGCATTCCTAGGAGTCAATTGTTGTAAGACGTTCCCACAGAATTGGATTATCATCGGTAAGCGAATCGCCTGGCTTGGTAAGCCCAGAGAAAAGCAGTAATTGGTCACGCGTATTTACTGCTGCCGTGGGTGAGGTGCCGATGCTTTGCCCTGGCACGCCCGCAGGAGAATTTGTCACCCCGTACAAATCGCGGAACGTTTTTCGCGCCTAAGAGCTTGTCGGCGTAATGAAGGGTCTCTGTGCGCACGAGTTCCCCAGCGAATCACAGGGACACACAGAGCACACTGACTCCAGCTCCACCTGCCATGGCTGGGCGTGACTCGCACTAGCAAGACCCACACACGCACACATCATTGAGACACATCAGGTTTCACTGGTGTGGGTAAGATATCCTGCTGTCTCGTATCCATAGACCTTTTGTGCAATTTTACACTACTGCTCTTCCCACTAAAGGTTGATCAGAAGGCTTATTTGGAAAGTTGTGATAAAAGTTGAGCTTCGCGGTGACCTTTTGTCGGTGTCAATCTAGCAGCAGTTTACTCCCACGGGAGACTGGCATGTTCCGTGTAGCATAGCTGTGATGGGAGGCGTCTGGTGTTGAGAGGGCACACCTCCAGAGTTACACAGCGTGGCGCATAATGAAATGCCAGGAATCAAGGTTCTTCAGACTTGGAATGCAAGATCTTTTTTTTTTTTTTTTTTTTTTTTTTGTCGTCGTCGTGCAGTGGTGCGGTTGAACTTGCCCACTCAATCTCGGATATTGCGTATGAAAATACTCTTGTCATTCCTTCCCGCCGCGGCGTTCGTTTTCTGCACTGCTCTTTCATTTTGTTTTTAATTTTCTTCTAAATGTAAATCCGGCAAAAAAACGCAACCCAAAAGTTGGAGACGCTAAACCGGAGAGGAGAAAGGGGAACGAAAGAACCCCCCCCCCCCCAACTTTGAACCACCTTTGGACATCAGCTGGTGGAATAAAAAAGTCATTAGAACTCAGAGTGGAGGGTCTCATTTCGCTGCTAAACCTGAAAGGCAACAACAAACACGAGTGGTGACGGAGAGGCCTTCGCGCGCCACGGACCTGCGGGCAGAGCCTCTGCTGGCGGAGACCCGAAGACGCCGAGTGCGTCTCTGGCTCGCCTCGGTCTCTGCTCTCTAATGAGGTGGAAACGCAGCGGTCTTGCGGCGCTTTGCCTCGCCTGTTTTTGGAGGTGCCGGGTTTTCGCGGAGTAAATAAACGCCTCCCTGCTCATTGTGTGATTATGTTATTCTCGGGAGGGCAGGAACGTTACACTTAGCCTTACAAGTCTCCTCGTTATGAGCTACCTCGACGCGCCACCGCTCAACCTCCGGGTCAGCCTAATTAGGGAGAAGTGAGGAGAGTGCCGTAATTAGCCTTTCGCTTTTGTGTTTAATGAGTGAAGTTTGAGCGAAATTCATTAAAGGCTCTTACCTGTGTGATAATTAAGCGATGAATACATTAAGGAGGAGGTGACTCCGCCAGATGGACTTAATTACCGGCCCAATCAAGGGCTGTTTTAATGACAGCGATGGTCATCAGCCCCTGTCAAGCAAGGAATATGATCAATCAATCCTTGCCCTTCGAGCTAGCGTAGGCCTGACCGGAGGCAGCGTGCCCCCCCTTTCCGAATCGGTCCGACTCATTAAGATCCTGTTTTTAATTGGTTTACCTAACCTGCAACCTACCCTCAGTATGACAACCTTTCGACTTTACTGCTGGTTCAGTGGTATAATTGGGGCATGTTCTTTCTTGCATGCATCGTTAATTTCATGGACTGTTCAATTAGGCCTCTCAAATTATGTGCATCGCTGTTTCGGGCCTCGAAGTCAATCAGTGATAACTGGTTGTCAGAATAAAGTTTCTAACACTGCGACGAGGCAGAAGATCTGACTGTTTCGGTAAGCCAACATTCTAGTGTGATAAGTAAGTGGGCAAATCACTTCCTAGTACTTTAGACCATTTTTTTATTTTTTTTATTTTTTTACTTTAAGGATTGAAAGCAGTCAGTCCATGGTAAACTCATTTTTAACTACAGCTTCAGAGTACAAAAACTATGTAACCTCATTTTTTTTAAGCGTTTACTGAAGGCTCACCGGAAGGACTGATGGACAGAAAGGCAGGCAGATGTTTTTTAATATAATATAATATAATATACGCCATTTAGCAGACGCTTTTATCCAAAGCGACTTACACTAATGAATGCATACATTTTTTCAGTATATGTGGCCCCAGTGGGGATTGAACCCACAACCTAAGCGTTGCCAACGCCGTGCTTTACCTACTGAGCCACACAGAACCACCGGTCACGGACGCTGCAGGTCCACCCTTGCGCGTGAGCGCGTGAAAGGGCCTGGAGGAGGAAGAAGAAATCCGTGATAAGGGCTTACGTCGCTCCTCGTATACACAGGACCTTTTTTTTTCCGCGAGAACAGGCATCTTACTCGATTTGTTCCGGCGCAGTAGCCAAATTACCTTCACAAAGAGCAGCATTTGGATGCGTTTGCCAGCCTGATTTCATTTTGCCATGACTCCAGCTGGATCGCCTCGTTCTGTTTGCTCATTACCGAGGCGCTTTGGTTTTTACGGATACATCTAAAGGGTTATAAAAGCAAGTAAGCCATAGTGCTGATTTACTGCCAGCCTCTGTGCACCTTTTTGGCACTGTGTGCTGAAAATGGGACATAAAACTGTTGATATATAGACCGATTATCATGATCATCATCTAATCAGAAAGTGGATTTCTCATCCCGTGCCAGCGAAACCCTTCAGTTCGGCATCATACTGCATTCTGCATATATATATATATATACACACACACACACACACACACTGTATAGGCACTTGAAATTTGTTTATGGAATTTAATTGACAGTATGTGCAATTTCTGTTTCTAATTCATACATCAGCATTGTTCGGTTTAATAAATACATTGCTTCACATATCGATCAGTGTAGTTGTTGCAAGCGCCTGGCCTGAGAGCTGTGCGTTTTAGTGGTTAAAACTGGAAGGTCAAAGGATTTTCACTGGAAGGTCAAAGGATTTTCACTGAGGTCGCTGCAGTGAAAATGATCATTTTAAACTTCCGATCATTTTCAAATAACAGGTGACCTTTACATTGGGAATGTCCATCGTAAGCCATTGTGGGGGTGTTTTTTAAAAGAAAAAAGAATGTGTTATGCCTGGGGTGAAAACCTGTTATGGGGGGGGAGGATTATGGAACCTGTAGTGACCACTGCACCGCTCTCTCTCTCTCTCCGTCACGTAGGGGCACTGGTGGACATCTTCAAAGACTATAAATACATGTACTACATGTGTGGG
The DNA here is from genome assembly GCA_029706075.1 of Aldrovandia affinis. Lineage (NCBI taxonomy): Eukaryota > Metazoa > Chordata > Actinopteri > Notacanthiformes > Halosauridae > Aldrovandia > Aldrovandia affinis. The sequence continues at coordinate 2,848,423 of JAINUG010000031.1, read as the reverse complement.
GCCGTGATGCTGGCAGCCGGCCTGTTCCTCTTCGTCATGAACTTCTACAACTACAGGCTGCTGGAGCAGGAGCAGAAGCAACGGGAGAAGGACCTGAGTCTGTCCGCAGTGACGAGGGTGGGCCTGAGAGAGGACGAGGAGGACGAGGAGCCAACGACCAGCCACGCCTGACCAGAGGGGCGTCGCCACACCCGGCCGTCGTGACATCCGGCTCTCCGGGTGTCTCAGACGAAGAACTCTGACCCCTCTCTCTCTCTCTCTCTCTCTATCAAGCGTTCAGTTAACAGTTCAGTTTCACATGCAGTCAGAGGGGGTCCATTTCCTTCCTCTGCGCGTCGAACAGTATTTATTGCTACTTGAATTTAAGCGGTTTCACTCTGCGTCAGGACCAGAGGGAGCAGACCACAGATGAAATGATTTCACATTTTTTCCTTGTCGTTTTTTCAAGCACTGTAACATAATTTTATTTGAATGAAGTGTTAAAGTTCTAGTGTAACAGCAGTTGGCTGTTTTTTTATGCTTTGAAAGTTGGCAATTTAATGTAAGCATTTTGAGCCATTTGGCACTGACGAGTTGAGCTTTCTGTAATGGTGAACGTAGTTTCTTTGTCAGTTCTCAAACAGCGGTGCGGTGCATCTGCCATACTGTTCTCTCAGTAGCAATCTGTAGTGTGCATGCTTGAGGTTGTTATGAGGCGTTTGCGTACTTCTTAAACCCAATCAGATTAGATTAAATTGTTTAAATTGTATCTTGTTGTAAGACAAGTCTTTAAATGTTTGTGTATATTGAAGGACAAAATGCATACCTCGATGTTCGCTGCAAAAGAAAAAGGATATTAAGTTAATATTAAGATAGACTAGTGTTAATAGCATTAATAAGCATTAATTAAGTGTTTGCATCTACATTTTCCTTGTACTAATTTCTAATATTCCTGCATTTTTATCACAGGACAAAATAAACCTGTGATCTGTTGCACGATTTGTTTGTTCTGAATATTGCATACTACAAAATCCATGCATTCCGGTGCGGGCTACAGTGGTGTCAAATCACAGATGCCATGCCGTGTAGCCTTCATTTCGACACTCCTGCCAAATTTTGTTTTTACAGCAAGCAGGAAGCAGCAGAAGTTAAAAAGGTCATCGCTAAGGCTGCGAGCACCTAACAAAGCGTGGCTCCAAAACTCCAGGAAGTTCTGGGCCAACGCTCGTAACTGCACGTCGTCTCCAACACTCAGCAAATTGTCAAACCAATAAATTAAAATCTCTGCTGGAAGTCCCAGGACACACCCGAGACACGGGGGGCGGGGGGAGGGGAGCGCGGTGCCCGCTGAGTCTGACTTTCCTTTCCACAGGGGCGTTCCTTTCAGTGCTCACGCCCCTGGCCGTCCCTCCCTCTCCCGCTGTTAAACCCCGCTCTTAGCTGAGCGCTCGGCATCGATCGAGAGAATCACTCGAAAAGGGTGATAAGTAGGATATTGCTGCATTCAGGTATTGGCCTGTTTTACACCGAGTACAATAAAAGTTGGCAAATAAGCAAAGCTTGCAGGTGTTCTAAATGTCGTCTTGTGCGTCCCGAATGTCAAGCGCCGATAACTTTTTATTACCTTTTTATTATTTTTAGTCATCAGGCAAGGTTCTTTTTTTGATGGACAACAAAAACCAATCCTTTCGTGCTGCGCATTAAATATGGAAAAGCTTGCAACAACAACAAAAAAAGATGGGGCCCATGACAGGAATGTTTTGCCAATGAGGCCGGCTTGGTCAACATGAGCGGTGGGCTAACCTTTTCCAAAGTCCACTCTCCGAGCACACAAATCACTGACACGGCCTTTCCGAGACCCGTGTGACCCGGCAGATTGGACAGCCCAAGTGTGGTGGAAAACAAGGGTCACCTCCTGGTAAATTGAGAGGGGGGCGCTTGCGTAAAAAAAGACCACGGAAATGGTGATGTCAGCGCTTCACGCTCAAGGATGGTCAAAGAGCACTGCCTCTATCAAGGCTATAAGCTGGAGGAGAAATTGGAACGAGTTGGTTCAGAGCACTTCCGATTAGATACGGGTCTAGTGCTTGCACAATTGTTGTTCTAGGCTGCCGTTATGCTGAAAGAGCAATGGGGGAACCCGGGCGGACTCTGGGAAATCTTTTGCGACGATCATTTGCATCGGGTTCGGGGCGGTGTTCCCGGTGGCCCGCGGTGAAATGGCAGCCGAGCCGGACCCGATGTGTGATGTTCCGCCTCGCTCATGTTTATGTTATGTGTAACATTATCGCCGATCCCAAGTGGTGTCGACGTGAACTTTGCGTGCATCCTACACGAGAACAATCTCACTTGATAGACCGTAGCAGCTGGGCTGAGCATCTGATGTTTCTCCCTCTTTGGAATTTAATTTCGATTGAATTCAGATCTAATGCATGAAGATCAGACCGCATTCTTATGCAGCTATGTGTTTTTATTAATAATGGAAGGCTATGTGCGAACACTTACAAATAATCTGTATTTTAGAAATAGGTTTTCAGTTAACAATGTAGCACAGTGATCCCATTGAGATCAATTATCTTTTTCTCGAGGGATAATTCTAAAACCACATGTAGTATATTCACCAGGTACCTTCCCACAGTTTTGATAAAAGACTTATGTTAAAGTCTGGTTCTCTACTTGTATTTGATCAAGCTGTTTGTGAATCGCAAAGGTTTTCTTTCGAAAGATTAATTGGTAAAAATAGGATCTCAGAAAGCATGTTACAGTGGGAGAATGAGGTGGAACGGCGGCACATGAATGGAGTTTGGAGCTTCATACAATGAACTACTTTATGTTATTGATGTAGACCGTAAATAAAATGTAGCTGACGACTAAGGCTCGTGTCTCCTAGGCTCATATCCGCTAAATTAGATCGAAGGCCACCAGCAGCTATACAATGGAGTCTGTTCATCGGGTTCATTTTGAGAGCAGTCAGCTGTGCTGTAATTTAGCCCGATATTATAAGCCCTTTAGTGAATAACATGCAGTCAATAATCCCAAGTGCTTTCAAAAGATGGGAGAGAAGCGAGAGAGAGTGATGTTTACCAGAGTGCACGTACCTTCAAAGAATTTGGGGTTTGGTCCGTCATTATAGGAACTGATACCGTCTCCTTGTTTTAGGGTGACGAAGCTCAGGAACCGCGTTCCTCAACAGAGCATGCGTGCTTGTCTACACTACTTGTGATTTTCACATTGCAAAGAAATCAGCAATTTTTGGAAGACTAGGGTCCTCGGGGGCAGTTAATGGTATAGCATTAATATCAGTAATGGCATTAAAAATGTCTCTTCCCTAATGGTTATTAAATCAGACAGCTGTTTCCCTCCGGTGCACCTGGAGTACGATACATTTGTCCTTGTAAATTGCCTTCCTTGTTGGATAGAGCAGCAACACTTAACTAATTATATAATATTCCGCTGGAAGTTATTAATTTTTTAATTGCTGAAATGTACTAATCTGGAAAGATTGGTTGGTTTTTGTTGGTGCAAAAAATGTTGGTGCTGTATTTGTGCATTCTTTTTATATTTGAGTAGCTGCAGTAGCAATCTATTAAAACAGGCTTCTGTTATAAACAAGTTGTAAGTGTATAACACTGAAAATGCATTAGCTCAGTGATGGGTTACGTTTTTCATTGTTTACACATTAAAACGGAATTTTGTGACCAAAAACCCATTTGACCAAATCCTACACCATTTATACAAAAACCAAATCACTATTCCTGCTTTTCACTCAAATTGCAAATCTGAATCAAAAACTCTAAACACAACATTGCTCATTTGACACCAATGACATACAGAGCATCTCCGTCTGTTCACGTGGAAAGCAATGCCATTCAAAAACCTGAACCTCAAATATCATTGGCCACACTCACGCTCACAAGCGCAAACGCTTCTAGACTGACTATTCAATATTCAATCAGCAATCAGAGCTTCAGCATGAATATAGGGGCCACAGGAGCTCCTCTATGTTTGAGATAATACATTCTCATATTTTTGTACTTCACTGTAATTACTATCTTGCACACATGCAGTACTGTAAACTGTTGTAAAAGGCAACTGTAGGCTACGTGGTTGGCATGTACTGTACGTAAGACTTGCCAAGTATTACTGAATTCATTTTGATGCAACAGATGCCACGGTAAAATAATTTACTGAATGGTGGTGTAAGCAATATCTTCAAACTGAAGCAAACATGCTGATGCATCTGATAAGTAGTGTTTTAGATAAATGTGTTTTCCATTTATTTCACCACTGTGCATTTGTTCTCAGAAAGGTCTATTAATTCTGTGGCTTGTGCTTATCATTTTGACAAAACATAATTCTGAAAAGAGACGACAAGGTTTTTTAATAAAGCATTTCATTTTGTGGAAAAAATGGTTAGGAGTGTTTTAGGTGCAGATCTTTCATAAAATGGTGTACAGTTCCATGAAATGTGTGTAAGCAATGGGGGAAACAACGACTTCCTGAGCAGTTACTGTTTAATTTATCACAACCGTGTGTAATTGCTCATCGGTAGAGTCGCATCACTTGATGCTGTGTGTGTGTCATTTTGGCTTAAAAGGGTCAGTTCGAGAAGAGCATTTTGAAGCGTCGTTTTGAATGCAGTGCACTTTGCAAGACTTTTGAGGAGTTTTGCCAAACCGGTTGACTGTTTTGAGTTTTGTGTTTGTTTATAGTTTTAAGAAAATGAGTTACAGTTTCATAAGCATAGAGTTACAGTTACAGCATAAACAAAGTTTGACAACTCTGAGAGACATCCCTTTTCTCTCTTCTTTATAACACATTATGCTGAGTCACTGAGTACATAGCTAAAGATGACTATTAACACAATAAAAACAGTTATTCTCTCCATTTGACCAATAGGGAGATTATCCAAGAAAACTGACCTCACAAAACATTTAAAGAACCTTAAATTGGGCTTGGACTCCTCCCTGGGGTGGACAGCCAATCGCCGCCCCACAGTGGCACTCCCGGCCAGAGCCGATACGATTGGCCGGTGGAATCGAACCCCGGTTGCAGTGGCCAGCGTCAGAGTCAGATTCAAAGGTTGGTGTTATTAAAAAAAATGCCAAAGGCTGTGTGTTAAAGGGAATCGTTCAAATCAAAATTATAAAAGGTCTTAGAGATCTGACATCATGGTTCCGTTCTATAATATGCTATGGTTTTGTTTTAAAGGGTAACATGCTCAGAGTTCTCTAATTGAAGCTGACTGACCTCAGTTAACAGAATGAATCTCTGAATGATTTCGCCTACACACTTTGATTATTTATGACCGACGGAGTCCCACAGCAATATACCATAGATTGACTCTGATCATTCCAAGATGATAATTCCAAGTTCTTAAATAGTAACAGCACAATATATACAATTATGTTATGAAAACTGTTACTGTGTGGCAGATTTCCAATTATCTCATGACTCTTGATGTCTCTGGTCCAAAGTGTCTTATAATATGATTTAATTCAGAGATCAATCAGCATCACTCCTCTTGCCAAGGTTTAGTATGCGATCTGTGATCTGTGATCTGTTCCCTTCTCTTCTTGCTCATGTACCCTATTTTTGGGACATCACTTATTTTGTGCCTGGCCTTTTCCAGACACCCGCAGTGATGGATACTGGGTCACTTCGTTCTGTGCACATTCCTGGTTTACAAACATGCTATCCATCCATTCCTGCAACCTTTCCTTAATGCGTTGTCTACCCACACTAGCGTTTGACTTTGCTTTCTCTGCACAAACCTCTAACGCATGAAAAATAAAGTGCCATTTTCACAGTGTTCAGCAGTCAAACCTGCGGGAAGAGCGAGAGAGAGAGAGAGGAGGGGAAGGAAGGGGAGAGAGAGAGCACTGCTAGGGGGATGTATTGAAATACTGTTTCATCATTCATCCCTTTTCTCTGTGTCCCATCCCAGGACCAGGGGAGGTAATGAAAGTAATTTAACATACATCTATAATTAATTCCTGCTCATTCAGAGCTGCTGGCGATTGGCCTCCCTCACAGCATTGGCGTTGTTGATGGAGTGTATTTATTATGTGAACTTGAAGGCGTTGGTGCGCTGGGGCAGGGGGCAGTGACATGGTAATTCTGTCCCCGTCACACCATCGCCATGGTGAGCTGGAATATGGGCCATTCCTGGCCTGGCTTCACTTTCAACTCCTGGAAAATGAAAGAGGTGTGATCCATAATACAATCCTGCCTGGGGCTGATGCTCTCTCTCTCTCTCTCTCTCTCTCTCTCTCTCTCTCTCTCTCTCTCTCTCTCTCTCTCTCTCTCTCTCTCTCTCTCTCTCTCTCTCTCTCTCTCTCTCTCTCTCTCTCTCTCTTTCTACCCCTCACTCCTGTTCTCTCTCCCTTGCTCCAAATCTCCCTTTTCTCTCCAGCTCCCTGGCACTTTTTTCCTCTCCCTCTCTCTCTCTGAATTTGAGGGAGCATTTTTACAGAATGCTTTTAAAACACAGCCATATCTCTCTCTCTCTCTCTCTCCTTCTCTCTCTGTCTCTTTCTCTCTTTCTCTCTCTCTTTCTTTCTCTCTCTCTCTTTCTCTCTCTCTTTCTTTCTCTCTTTCTCTCTTTCTTTCTCTCTCTCTCTTGGGGAAAGTTGCATATTTTACTTTGTCACAGAATGGTTTTAAAACACAGCCATATCTCTCTCTCTCTCTCTCTCTCTCTTTCTTTCTCTCTCTCTTGGGGAAAGTTGCATATTTTACTTTGTCACAGAATGGTTTTAAAGCACAGCCATATCTCTCTCTCTCTCTTTCTCTCTCTCTCTCTCTCAAGGAAAGTTGCATATTTCACATTGTCACGGAATGGTTTTAAAGCACAGCGACTCCTTGGCCCTGGTTTCCTCTCAAAGCCAGTTCGCTGGCACCTTGAAGCACTTGTCCCTCTCTGCTCTGCAATTAAGGCTCCATAAACAGATGTGCTGTGGGTCATGTGGTCTGTGCTCTTTGCCAGGAAGGTGTGTAAATGTCTGCTATTAATGAGCAGCATATGGAGAGCTGATGGATGAGTGTTGATCCCCAGTTGACAGGTTCTGACCCGTCTCTCTCTGTCACGGGGATCCTCGCTGAACGGGCCAGGCAGAAGTCCAGCACATTCTCCGCCTGCGGAGCAAGCTCCCATCTCTGTGTGAGATCGGAGGCGGTGTCCATTCACAGCTCTGACTCGCGGCGTTGGAGGTCTAGCTGAGCCCCACTTCGCTGAATAATGGAATGAACTCACGTTGGACTCACATGGTCCAGTAGTACCTCCCACAAGGGTATTAGCAATATGCTGTCAATGAAAACCTGGAATACACACACATACACACAGAAAGCAGACAGCTTTTCTCCAACTCTGTTTCAAAACCCAAGTCGGCACAACCTGATGAATAATTCTATAGACCTTTTGTTTCATGAAAATAAATACCCAGACCTTGCTGGAGCTGCCATGACCATGTGATGCTTCCAGTTGATTTCATTGTTTATTCATTTAGTCATTTTTAACAAGGGCTAAGCAAGCCAGTCCCTCACAGTAATCTTCCCGTGTGTTATCAACGCACCTGCCCAACCATAGTGTCAATCTGCCAACAGTGGATATACAGTGGGTTCGGAAAGTATTCAGACCCCCTTACATTTTTCACTCTTTGTCATATTGCAGCCATTTGCTAAAAGCACAGCTGGACTCCAATGAAGGTGTAGGCCCATCTCAAGGATGATCAGAAGAATTGGACAGCACCTGAGTTAAATATACAAGTGTCACAGCAAAGGGTCTGAATACTTATGGCCATGTGATATTGCAGCCATTTGCTAAAAGCACAGCTGGACTCCAATGAAGGTGTAGGCCCATCTCAAGGATGATCAGAAGAATTGGACAGCACCTGAGTTAAATATACAAGTGTCACAGCAAAGGGTCTGAATACTTATGGCCATGTGATATTTCAGTGTTTATTTTGTAATAAATCTGCAAAAATTTCTACAAGTCTGTGTTTTTCTGACAATATTGGGTGCTGTGTGTGCATGAACGAGGAAAAAAATGAAATTAATTGATTTTAGCAAATGGCTGCAATATGACAAAGAGTGACAAATTTAAGGGGGTCTGAATACTTTCCGAACCCACTGTATGTAATTCAGCCTTATGTGGTAATGATCTTGCGACTTTTTTCCTCCCATTTTAATTCGAGAAGTGAAATCTAGTTTGACACGGAGCCCAGATGTATCGCAACTCCATAGCAACTGGCTCCTGCAATAAGGTCGCCGTGGAAGTGTTTAATTAGTACAGCGTGGCCGTCCCTGCGGAGGGCCGCTTTATTACCTCGATATGTCATGCGAACGCATCACCAACAGCGAGGGAGAGATTGCATTCTGATCTGTCCTCCATACATGTGCTCAATACCAGGGGTGCAGGAACCAAGTGGACAAGTCTCCCCCCCTCTCTCCCTGTTTAGAGACCAGCTCCAGATTAGGGTGCATGAGCCTGCGTGTCACATATCTGGGCATTTGAATGGTGTCTGTGTCTAATCCTGTGTTTTATGGCAGTCTCATTTCCCTCCTCCGCTCAGAGGTGACTTCAGATGCTCGGCACAATGAGTGTGTTAATGAGGTTCCCCCGATTCGACGCAGAGCCCTGGGTCAAAACCGACACACTCGCATCACTAACAGCTGGGGACGTTTGTCCACAGCATGGTTGTTTGTCCAGAACTGAGCGGAATCTGTTGACAATCCAACTCGCAAGGTGAATTGTTTGCCAAGGGATGGGGGTGCGGGGGTGTGGGAGGTGGTATAAATGCAGAGGCACAAATGACTTATTTTGCAAGGTCACACATTTCTTCCTGTCATAAAAGTAATTGTACAGATTGTTAGCTTGGATTGCTAGAATTACAGTGACTTTTTTTGTTGCGGAAGGGAAGTGGAAAACATTTTTGGTAGTCTATATTATGCCGCGGAAAGTGATTGATGGGCTTACGGCTTTTCCACCTTATTATCGGCAAATGTTTTTTTATTCATCTCCTAGAAATTGATCAATGTGTGCTCTCAAATTCAGAATGATTTTAGCAAGCAATTTTAGGCCACATACTTGTAGTGGATTGCAGTGGAGCCAAAAAACATTTATCATACGACATATTTCGGCCACTAGAGGTCAGTATTGCTCTATATTAGAAGCCGGGAGTGAAGTCTGCAGTGGTCTGAAGCTCATTGACCTTCTTGCTTTCAATGACAATCCTCCTGTCAACTTCTCATTTTCACTTAACTCCAGGTGATGGGAATCATGCCCTCTTTAATTATAAGGGGGGGAAAAAGATGTTGCTGGGAAAAGGTGCAAATCTTGCTGAGGTTAAAAAATTGGGGGCCGGGGAAATGCACCAATGATAGGGACGCTGTCCTGCAGGAAGTGTCGTCCTTTGGAAGATGCATTTAACAGAGGTCCTGAGTCTCTGTGAACATTAAAGATGATATGTCACTCAGGAAGAGTGCATGTAATGCCATGTAGGTAGAACAGTATATATGGTGGTCGATGTGAAGTTCTCCATCTCCGTAGAGAGCTTTGGAACCTAATTAAAATCACAGTGCCAATGCAATTCATTCTTATTCATTATTAAAATGTATTAGATGTGTTTATTCCAAACTGGGCACATACACACCCTTCCAATGAGGAAGGGGAAAGTTTTGCATTTGACATTCGTGACATTTGTATTATGAGTGGTGTGGTGTATAATTGAAGAGTCGTCCGGTGATAAACGTTTTGTGTCATAACATCTCAAGAGATCATGACGAGAGGTTGCAGTGTACCGCAACCCTCAAAATATGAATCAAAGGCCATGCACTAAGCCGGCCGCGCAACATGCTTCCACGCAATACATGCAACGAAAGGCATGCACGAGTCTGGCACAGCGAGACAGAGCCTCAGACACATATAGATGAGTGAATTACAATTCAGCGTTTAATGATTTTCCTCTATTGATTTGTGAGCGTGTAGTTGTCAACATTACGATTTGATTACTGCTGACACGATAGCCAAGGTTGAAACACTGCCTTGTTATGCATGTGATGCACTGTGCATATTAAATATAGAACGGTTCCTGTTGGGGTAATTAATATCACAATGCAGTAATGAATTTCCTGGCACAAACAGGTGATCGGCTTGCACGGATTGTTTCCAGCTGTGTCGAGCAATGTAGAGCATTCTTGTTCTTATTTAATCCGTCTCGTTGTTTGTAGGGTTCGGCCAAAAGTGAGTGCCGCGTTGATATTTTACTTCAGAACTTCGTACAACTGTAAGTGAGCACATTAACATCATTTCACAGTTATGGCAGATGCGAGGGCATGGCTTGCTCTGGGGTTATTCAAAGTTGTAAATCCCCCAGTCTCTTTGGTTGTTTTAGTACATGTTGCCTCTGTGTCAGTGTGCATCTCACGCTTTTCACAGCACTAGTGAAAATGGGTTGCGTGCCAAGGTGCTGTTAGGGTTTGTGAATTACACCGTAGCCCGTGGGACTAATCCCTCTCTCCATGAAATACTGCACCAGATTCTAGATTGCGTTTCTATTTCTAGTGCTATTGTTTCAACCTTCGGTAGCTTCTTAGATAATTGGCTTCAAAAGTTAACTCCATCAAAAAAGTTCGCCATTTTCCCTTGGCTATTTTATTTTGAATGTATGTCTGATGTATAATAATGTGGATAGATGCAGGTAAAACACTATTACATGCATTATAACAGTTTGTTTTTATTACCAGCACCACTTAATTACTGTAAAGCATTAAAACATGTCAGTAACAATATGGGACTTAGTGTAAGTTATGGCTATGAGATATAGCATGTGAATTTGGGTCAACTCATGTTCTCTTTTTGGCATGCAGCCATTCAGAATAACCATCTCAGGGTTTTCTTTTTGAGCCCTGTAGTAATATCTGGTTATCTGTTGCATTCCCTTGTTGTTTGCTGCCAGTGTCATGCACAGTGCTGCATGTCAGGGATAGCCATGTTATATGGGGTTAAATAAATGTGATATATGTACGTTATGACACTTACAGCCACCTGCGTTCAGAGCAGCAGTGACTAGCCTTTGGGTTGAATTGCCTAGAACTGTGAATTCAGATTCAAATAATGTAGGGGACGTCCGATTGTGAAGTACGCACGTGATCAAAAATGTATTACCGTTGTGCTAAAATTGAAATCGGGATGGTATTTAAGTTAAATTGTGGGACTTTGACCAGTAGCCCAGAGATGCATTTTTGTGTTTTACTTCTCAGATTAATTTTTTTTTCTTTTTTTCCCTCAGACGACGAAATGAATGATTCCTCTATTTCTCAGCTCTTTCTTCACTTTCTGTCATTTTCAGGCCACAGGTCCCAGGAGAATTCCCCGCCGCAGGCGTGACATATATAACACATGGCACTGTCAAGGAGGCTTATTTTAGATTGGCCTCTTTGGCTGCAGGAAGTTTAACTTTATGTAAATCATATTAATAAATGTATTCCAAAGTCGCTCTAAGGATTGTGTTTCTGCTGGACCGGAAGGTGTGGAGACTGTAATCCTTTGCTCTTCGCGGTTACGCAACCTGCCCCTTGTGCACGCTCTTATTTTTATTTATTTATTATTTTTTAAGGCAACGTTTCAAAATGGGTCACCGGGAAGCAGAATGATGACATCATCAGAATTTTGTGTGACTGGGAAAACTGGCCTCTAACTGGTGTAGTATCCCAGCTATGGGGAGATGTTGCATAGAATGCTGTTATACACATTTAACGACTGACATTGGTACTGTGTCTCTGAGGAAGAAAATGCAAATGCAGGTGATGTTGTTGTGAAAGGACATACAGCCAATTGCCCTTAGCGGTGAAGTGTGCACAACACTGTATATTGTGAAATATGTTGTATACACTTCCCTGATAAGGCCAACTGGTTCCATGTCCTTTTGCCTTAATATCACCACTATTTGCATTGTCTTCCTTAGAGACACATATAATAGTGCAGAAAGAATAATACAATCATAGTTACTTTAACATATTTGTGACCCTTTGCTGACCACAGACTTTGCCATCATATCATTTTTACCATTTACCACTAGCCTGCTTTTTTGTAATTATCTGAAGTCTTATCTGTTTTTCAATTCATGCAAAGCAGATTGAACTTTGGGCATCTGTGAGCTTGGTGTTAAACTGATGACCGGCATACTAATCAGGAACTATGGATGCTGTTTTACACACAGCTAATAACTCTGGACTGTTCTGAGGTCAGGGGAAATGGGGAAGGTGGCATCATACATGGTAATTTAGTCAGGGGCCTTTGCTTATTAGGGTCCCTCTACTGCCGCTAAAAGACCTGAAATAGAATCCTGTCAGCTGCTTGCCTTGTTAACCACAGAATGGGACATTCAAGCTGGCCACTAGCAACCATGCCTTTTGGTTTTTTGTTATTTCATGCCTATTTTATTTATAGTCTCTTGGTTCAAAGGACAGTTGGTAGGAGAGTACACAATGAAATGCAAATAAGATCGACTGTTTTTGAATTCCAATTTTGAAGTTTTGGAGGTTTTTTTCGCTTTAGAAATGCTTTTCCCATCTCTCACTTCAAGCAGTTTCCACTGCAGCCTTGTCGAGAGAGAGAGAGAGAGAGAGAGAGAGAGAGAGAGAGAGAGAGGGAGAGAGGGAGAGAGGGAGAGAGGGAGAGAGACTCATTTGTCCTCACTTTAACTACAGGCCTCTTCATCGTGAGCCATTGATCGGCGCGTGAAGTAATGTTAATATGATCAATATCCACTCTGATGACTTGGTTAAGAAGAAGAAGTGAGATCTGTCACCGCTTTGCTGCGGAGTGCTTCAGGAAGCGGAGGAATGGCCGGGCGCACTTCTTACCTCGTCGTCAGCTCTCTATGCTCAGAGAGATGAAAGACCCGCAGTGACAGAAAAACCCCCAATGCGGGCCAACTAGTTCTTTGCCTGTGTGGAGAGCTTCATTTTTAACAGATTTCAGGTCCAGTTCTATTTTAATATCTGTCGCTCAGCTGGCCCCTCGCCTAAAATATTGTGTCGATTTGAGGCCAAACGTGGATGTTCTTTTTCAGGGCCCAGAAGAGTTGTTATGGAAACACGCACAGCCGTTCCCCTGCCATGTCGGCACGGTCCATGCTGTCACACCCCTCCCCTGCCTGTCTAAGTCCCTGAATGTCACGCTCTCTAAATGAGAGCTGTTGAAGTGGGACATGAGGGTCTTCAGCCCTGATCCTGGTGAGCCACAGGAGGACTCGGCTTTCCTTTCCACCTTGGCTCTTCATTACTTCTCTCAAGTCAGAGATAGGATGGGAGCTGAGACGGCTGAACACTGTTGGTTCCGGCCAGTGACTGAAACAAAGATGTGCTGCCCAACGCTGGCCGGTATTGGCGAAGCAAGTGCACATAGTCACGCGCACACATACGCACATATGCACGCTCACTGGTAAAATAATTACGTCTCAAAGTGTCTTGAACTATAGAAAGACTGGTAAAATAACTAAGTGATGGTGTATTGCAACCTAGTGACAAAACACAGTCTGAAAGTGGCAGTGTCGGTGAAATATAAAGTTAATATTGTGGTCTGTGAGCCCAGAAAGCAAGCTGATCAAATTGCTTGTCTGGTTTATGCTCCAGGCTAGCCCATAAGCATGCTGTGTTTTTTTTGTAAGACTGTAACATAAGAACATGTCCTCATATAAACTCATAAATTAAAAAAACTGTTCTCTATTTTAACACTTTGTTGTACGTCGCTCTGGATAAGAGCCTGTAATGTAATATAATGTAATGTAATGTAATATTCTGTCATGTCCAGTTCCTCTACATAATAGCACTGTTGTAAAGTATACTGTGTATGAAGTACAAAATTGTTGGATTATAGGTAAATCACCGAATTAAGCAAGGTATGACCCACATTAAGATATACTGTCTATTAGTTTGCAAGGTTCTGTTTTCACATTTTATTACGTTTCCATTTTCAGCCACTTGTTGACCAATCTATGTATTTGTTTTGCTTCCTTTGCAGTGATTCATGAATGTGGCAGTAGAAAATGGGTAGAAATATGGAACTGACTGAACAAAGCATTAATATTGTACTTAGGTTTCGATAAAGGTTCAGCTGGACTTCAATCATCCCCAAACCTTTCCCGATTTCTAGAAATGAGTCAAATTAATCTTAATCTCATTTTTAAGCATGGATTTTGTTTCATTGTTGCCTCCTGTGGACTTTGATATTTGTTTTCAGTTGCAGATAACTTTTGGTCAGCAAGATGCACTTACAAAAGTCAATCAGGCTGCTCCTCTTTTGGGGATTGTTGAAGGCCCTCTCAATCATATGGGTTTAGTTTAAAATGTGAATATTTAATTATATTCGATAAGAATCCTGTCACTTATTGTCAAGACAGGTTTCATGAAACCTCTGGAGTTTTACTAAGGTTGTGCAACCAGATACAATGATTATGGCCATGGCCAATGATCACAATTGGGAAACTGTGGCCTTATTTTAAAGATAAGAACCCAAGATTTCAAGCTTATAAAAGGCATTGGCTAATCCTAAAAGGGATTAACAAAGTAAAATACCAAAGATTTTTTAAGATAAGTGGGGTCAGCAGAACAAGAGGCCACAGGTGGAAATGAGTTAAAGGCAAATTCCGCACAGATATTAGGACGTTTTTCTTTACACAGAGAGCTGTCAATACCTGGAACAGCTTGCCAGGTCAGGTAGTAGAGGCAGAAACGCTTGGGCTATTCAAGTCCAGGCTAGATGTAGTACTAGATACTCTTTAGATTAGGACATGATGAGCCTAGATGGGCCGAACGGCCCGTTCTCATCATTATGTTCTTATGTGCATTTCATGGTGGTTGGAAACGATCAGCTTTGTCTTTCTTGTATTAGCACACTCAAAGGCATAGCATTAGGAATTTGCGGCCAACTGGGTTCAGTCATGCTTTTTGTCATGTTTTAATGCACAAACCCTTTTCATACAGAGAATATTTTTACACGGAAAAAGGTGTAAATGTGGATCTCCCCTCCCACCTTCGGTTTAAAAGGAGTTTGGAGGGGTGGGAGTCATTGCTTTCGTGTAACATTATAGTTGGCTTTCAGATAACAGAAACACTTGACACAGTTGCATATCTAGATGTATAGCTTTCAAAACATAGACGATGTGATGGTTTGATGAATTTCAGAAATAAACCACTTTCTACACCCCTTACAACTGTCCACACCAAACAAATCTCCCAGTGTCCGTGGCCATTCTAACGAAGGTCCTGGATGTGCAAACATGTTCGCAGAATGGATTCCTGGGCAATGCTGTACCTGAGGGCAAGGCGCTTATCCTCAATCACTTCAGTAAACATTCGGGCTGTATAACTAACCAAAGCGTTAAAAAAATGTAACAAACACAATTTGCCTCAGATAATGGATCCTGCCGCAGTAGTGGATTTCACTTTGACTGAATGCCCCTGAGGAATTTCCACAGTTTAGCTTCAACGGGAAGTTAAGACCAGCAGAATTTTCAGTAGGAAAATCCCTGCAGGTACAAAGTAATACAGGAGGGCCTAACAAGGGCATGGGCCTGCCAGTCACTCCGGAGACAGCTGAGAGCAAAGAGCCAAGCGTCGGTTTTTACATACATTCTCTTGGCTATATTTAGCATTGTTTCAACTGTCACACCAACAGTAGCGTTGAATCTGCTTACTTACAGAGTCTGTTGGACACAGCCAAAGGGACTCCGGCACTGTTCTATAACTAAAGAGGAATAATAGTGTTTTCCTGATTATTTAATTTGATTTAATATCCTGTTCATTTCTAGCTATAATGACTCGGCAAAGAGTTGGTATCATGGAAAATTATACATATACTGAAAATAAAAATTGCAATAATAAGTGTTTGGAGTGGAAAATCACAGATCCAAACCTTTGTATTCATTCCATTGAGTTGCCTTTGCTTTACCTGGATTAGAAAGACTTTCTATAAATAATATAAGCACTCAGGCAGGGAAAATGTACATACCGCTACTCATGAAGACTACCTCCAAGCAAAAATGTAAAAAGCCATGTTGTATCCCCCGCGAGGTGCAGCCCCGCAGCGGTGCAGGTCCCAGAGGAGCGGAGCCTGACCTTGGAGCAGTGTAAAGGTCGGGGGCTCTAATGGACAGGATCGCAGCCTCCCGCCCCATCAAAGTGGCGTGAGACGGAACCCCAGCTGGGATGGGGGATGGGGAGGGGGGGATAGACCACTCTGGTCATGTAGCGAGCAAATGGAGCGCTATAGGACAGCGGGCGGAATGTGCTGGTCAGGAGTGCTGGGCTGCGAGCGACTAGCCGCCGGGTAAAAAGCCTTTTCCACTCAGACGGCTCGCGGCATGTAAGTTTGTTTAAGATGCATAATGCATGAAGGCGACATCACACCACCTTCGGATAACTTCTCGCTCATGGCCCGTTTGATGCGACAGGATCGGACAGCCGAGGTCGACCTCTGAATGCACATTCCTTGTGTGTGTGTGTCCAGCAGAGAGTGCCCAACCACCCCCCCGGGTCATAAAATGGAAAGGATCACTTTTACCTTGAATGTGGCAGCAAAAACCTCTGCAGCTTTTTCAAGCAGCGCAAACAAGCGGTCATTTTAATTGTTTAGTGCCAGCGGGGCAATGGGACTGGTTGAATGATATGCAGGTGTACGTATTTTACCAAAAATATCTTTCTTTGTTTTTACTGGAACAGTATACTACGCTTCCCAAAACCAGAAGTTTCCCCAACTGAGGGGAACTTGGAGGCTCCTCAATGTCTGACTGACAGGTTTCAGGGCTGGGTGAATTTCTCTCAGACTCTTCCTGTCTGATCCCTGGAGGAAGGGGGCGGTCTGGGCGTATCCCCTCCTGTACACTGGTGGCTTAAATCCCCCCCCCCCACACACACACACCCCGTTCCTCTGACTGCCTCCTTCTCCCTCTCCCTTACTTCCACACTCCCTCTCACACTCTCTCTTTCTCTCTCACTTCCTCCTGCTCTCTGTCACCTCTCTTACTTTAACATTTTCTCTCTCACACTCACTTTCTCTTTCTCTTTCTCTCACATAAACACACACATGCATGCTTTTATTCTTGTAGACAGTGGGATCATGCTGGGAAATTCTGATGTCGTCATTCATCTTAAACTGAGTGCAACTCTGACTGGAGTTAGAATCGGATCCAAATCCACATGAATATTTTCCCTCTTTTTGTTAACTGAAAATGAAATGCTAACCCTTTATCCAATCCAGCTATCAGCATAGCAGAGAACAAGGAGAACAAATGAATAGTAAAGACAATGAATTTCATTCATGTACAGTTGCTATGGATTCCAACACACAAGCCGTGTGAAGCCCCCATCATAGTAATGTGTTTCGTTGACAGAAAGACAGACACCTGAAACAAAGAACATTTTTATAAAAAAATAAAATGAAAATAAAAACAAATCTGTGGCTTTGAAAGAAAAAATGATGTTTAGTTGAAGTACAGCAGTCTCTATCTCTCTCTCTCACACACACACACACACACACACATACACAACAGCACTGCGTCTATGGATCCACATCCAATACGCTGATGTAATGATGTATTCGCGCACTAACATATTGAAGTATGCATATCTTTATTCCCGCAGAACTAAGCCAAATATTTGTCACGCAGTTAGAATCTTTTGACAGGCGGAGCACCGACGGCCCGTTCTGAGCCGCAAGCTGGGACCAAACGGCATGCTATTAAATCAAACTAGCTGTGGGGATGTGAGCCAAATATGGACACATTACCATGGCACCATTCCCACCACGCTGCCCATCAGAGGCAAATCAAATATTCTATTACATTATTCTACAATTTCTGCCCTGTCTTCCGCTGGGCTCAGGGGTTGCATATATTGCGATGGGTTCTGAAACATTTTCCCCGCTGCCATCTGCCCTGATGGTCGGACATATTGGAAATCAAAGCGAGAGCAGGCTATCACTGCCTCGGGGGCGGGGCCTCGGCCCTACTCTTACACTTGTGATTAATTAAACAAACAACCACAAGAGGTAACATTGGGGTTTGTGAAAGACACATCACATAGTGACAGATGCGTGCTTACTTTGTATTTGCTCTGCACTCACTCGTTGTTCTCCATTCACTAAAACTGTGTTGTGATAAGACAGTGGCTTTGGAATGAAATTAATAAACGATGAACAAACAATCCAGTGAACCGCTGAGTCGCCGTGGAAACAAACAAAGCTTAATTCGTGTGTTTCTTTTGGATAGTTCATGTTCCGTTTGTTACTGAGAATGTTTAAATTACACATAGGGCCATTTGGAAAATCACGTGTCAGTTTTACGATTATGACTCAATGCACATATTTCGTTGAAATTTGGGTTTTATGTGAGAAATCTATAAATAACAGTTCAATTTGAATATGAACCCCTTGGAAAGCGTTCACTTGGACACACAAAACATTCACCGAGTCAAGTCAACGGATCATACATGTTTGATGTGCACATAATTTGTATTGTCTCAGAGAAACATTACATTTTACATTTACATTTTAAGCATTTAGCAGACGCTCTTATCCAGAGCGACTTACAAGATGTGCATTAATACATGGTAGGAACAATCATAGTTAGCGCACAAGATCAGTGCAGGAATACAGCAATAGACATCATTGCAGGCATCTGCGTACCATACCTGTAACACCTGGAAGGAAAAGGTTAGTGAATTATTTTGTAAAAAATGTTTGGGGAGTATAGTGTTGAACAAATAAACAGTGGTGAAGACAATTTAGCTAGATGGACAGAGTTCAGTGGTAGTGGAGTCTGAAGAGGTGGGTTTTGAGTCTCTTGCGGAAGATCGCAAGTGATTCCGCAGTCCTGACCGATTGCGGAAGGTCGTTCCACCAGCGAGGGATCAGGACAGAGAAGAGGCGAGACCATGAGGCGCGGCTGCCAGGTGCCCGGAGGGAAGGAACAGTCAGTTTACCAGAGGAGGCGGAGCGGAGGGGTCTGGGAGGGGTGTAGGGAGTGATGAGTGACTGGAGGTAAGGGGGAGCAGTACCTCTGGCCGCTTGAAAAGCAAGCACCAGTGATTTGAATCTGATGCGTGCTGCGATGGGGAGCCAGTGCAGAGAAGAGAGTAGAGGGGTGACGTGGGTGAACTTCGGCTGGTTGAACACCAGACGAGCGGCAGCGTTCTGGACTAGTTGCAGTGGCTTGATGGGACAGGCCGGAAGGTCTGCCAGCAAGGAATTGCAGTAGTCCAGATGTGAGATCACCAGGGCCTGGACCAGGAGTTGAGTGGCCTCTTGGGTGAGGAACGGTCGGATCCTCCGGATGTTGCGGAGGGAGAAACAGCAGGTCCGAGTGATCGCTGCAATATGGCTCGAGAAGCACAGCTGGTTGTCCAGGGTTACCCAAAGACTCCTGGCAGACTGGGACGGAGACACTATGGAGCCTTCCACGGTGATTGATGCATCAATCATTGGGGAGCCCTTCGCTGGGAGGAAGAGCAGCTCTGTCTTCCCCAGGTTCAGCTTCAGGTGGTGGGTGGACATCCATGCGGAGATGTCAGCCAGGCATGCAGAGATCCGTGCCGGGACCTGGGTATCAGACGGAGAGAAGGAGAGAAACAGTTGAGTGTCATCAGCATAACAGTGATAGGAAAAACCATGAGCAGAGGAGGAAAACGTAGAGTAGAGTTTACGAGGGTTAGAAACTGAAGATTGAATTTAGAAGACTTAGCAGAGGAGAGGTTAGAGGAGAAGGAAGCCAGGAGTGTGTGGAAGTCAGTCAGAGCTACAGGGGATTTGGATTTTCTCCATTTCCTTTCTGCCGCTCGCAGTTTCAGTCTGTTAGCCCGAATGGAGTCGGTTAGCCAGGGGGCGGGGGTCGGAGGCGCGCAGGTTTAGTAGATAGAGGACAGTGAGAGTCAAAGGAGGAGGAGAGAGAGGAAAGTAGGGTGGACGATGCCTCCTCAGCAGGTAGGTGAGAGAAGGCATCAGTAGGGGGAAGGGAAGATAGAACAGTAGCCGACAGGGCAGCTGGGGAGAGAGAGCGGAGGTTGCGACGGACAAGGACAGTGGGAGCAGGTGAGGATGGTTTAGGCACAGAGGGGAGGGGGAGGGAGAAAGACAGAAAGCAATGGTCAGACACATGTAGAGGAGATACCGTAATGTTGGGTGAGGCGCAGTTCCTAGTGAAGATCAGGTCCAGTTGGTTACCGGCCTTGTGGGTGGATGGGGATTCAGCCAGGGTGAAGTCGAAGGACTGAAGCAGGGGGAGGAATGCAGAGGCCTGAGAGGTCTCCAGCGGCAGGTTGAAGTCACCGAGGAGTAAGACGGGGGTGCCATCCTCAGGGAAAGCGCTGAGTAGGGCATCCATCTCATCTAGGAAACTCCCCAGTGGGACCTGGAGGGCGATAAAGAACAATGATGTGCAGGGAAACATGCTGTTTTATTTTTCTTATCAGTTGAATGTATCGTGAAGGTACAGGTAGAGAACCAAAAAAATTGAAACAATAGTGAAGGGCTCTGGTGGTGTGGCGCATTTTCCCAGCATGGTTTGGGTGCACTCATACGCTTAAGAAGACAAGGTCGATGTCAATCTTTACTTAATTGTACCGAGTAACCATTTTCCTTTTCCTATGTTAAAGTATTTCTCTCCTGCAAGATGTCAATGCATGTGTGGTCGCCCAGTGGTTTGAAGGGCACGACACTGACGCTATCCGTCTGTTGTGGCCTGAGACAGCGTTTTATTCTTCAATGGACTAGGCGTGAGCTGATTGACTTTCTCGTCGAAGAGTGATGTCATATTCCTCCTGCAGAATTACAGACACTGGCAGTATCTACAACTGTACGATACAGCTGCATGCAGCCTGTACTGGCCATACATGGTGGTCTAACACCCTCTTAACAGACTTTACCTTGGTGGTTCCATTTTTGTTTTGTTCACTACCTGTAATACCTGTGAGAAAACAAAATTTGTGGCCTCCCGCGTGGTCTAGTGGTTTCAACGTCCGACGCTGGCCACGGCGACCAGGGTTCGATTCCCCGTCGCGCCAGAGTCGGCCCTGGTCGGGAGTGCCATCGGGGCGGCAATTGGCTGTCCGCCCCAGGGAGGGGGAGGGAAGCCGACACACACAGTTCGCTGCGCAAAGGAGTGGTTCTGGGGTAAACGGAATTACAGTCGACGGCACGACGAGTGCTGTCTCGGAGGAGGCAGCGCTTCGCCCTTGTCACTGCTGGTCACAGGACTACGGCAGCGAACTATGAGGGAAGGGGGATTGAACTAAGCACACGGGTAATTGGCTACCAAATTGGGAGAAAAACGGGGTAAAATTGGAAAAATACAATTATTTAAAACAATATTCAAAAGATTGAAAAGGAATATACAGTGAGTAATAATGGATTTGTTGTGTGTGTGAAATAGAAAGCCTTAAAAAAAGGCAATGAGGGACCCTACACCCCCTAGCCCGATCTTAAAGTTTCAAGCAGACACATATAAGCAGAGAGAGAGAAAGAGAGAGAATGTACGTTGCCCTTAACACAGCCTTAACACACCAAAAAATCTTACTGCACTATTCCATTCTTTGATTGTTTAAATGGCATTTTTGATGGACAGGCCAATGTACCAGAGTGCAGCTGGTGCATTTGCTGCTGTAGGTGATGTTGGCGCACCCACGGTTGAGTGCCACACTGGTTATTGGCTGTGGACAGTTATTGGCTGTGGCTCAGTTAAGTCACAGAGGTTTGGACCTCATTGCTATGGAACCCATACCTGCTGAGGCCAGGATGTGAGGCACCAGACATTCCAAAAACATTCTCACAGACTGTCAAAAGAATGATTACAAAGCTATTTCTTCCGTTAAAGGGAGGGAATTTACCCACAACTCTTCGGCAAATGGGCAGTAATTATCCAGCGTTGCTATGGTCTCTCCGCGAGGCAACCTGCCATGGGAGCCACCCTCAAACAGACGGGTGAGACTGGCACTGGGAGTGGGGAATTGGAAGCTGATGACTCCTCAGGAAATGAAATCCTATTTTCTTAATTAAGGGAACATTCGCTGCCTCCTCTCACAGTTTGGCTGGTAATTACCCATAACCCCTTCCCCCCTATTGAAAGGAGCCCACACTGGTATATTGACTGGCATATGCTGGCTCAGCAATAGGGAGGGCCGAGGGCTGAGCGGTGTCTGGTGGTTAGATTGAGCCCTCACACAGGCTGGGAGAATGCTAGATTGGGTTCTAATTGCAGAGGTATTGCACCACCCCGCCATGTGCTGTCTTTTACATGCGGCTGTTGTAGATTCATCACCGCAGTCCAACTGACTTCTCCGTCTCATTTACTTTAGAAAAACCTCACGTTCGGCATCGCAGCAGGCCCGAAGGAAAGCTCATGGCCACAAGACGCCATTTATCTGAAAGGTCAAATGTCAGAAAGGGAAAAATAAACTGACATCTATTATCTATTACCTTACCGTTAAAAGTGACAGAATAATATATAATAACGGTGAAATAAAGATGAATGTAAAGATGATAATCCGGTCCTGCCAGGTTCAAGGGATTTTATGATGCGTTGTTCTGTTTTATTTACTGTCTTCCATGGCTGATGCACTTTTTTTTTTGATTTGGTTGTGACCAGGTGATGGTGTGAATTAGTGTGGGGACAGGGCTCACAGCATGTGTTGGAACACGGTGACAGCCTTGTTGGAAATTTGAGATGTGAGGACAGAACTGCGCGGGGGTGAAAAAACACAGAAGGGCCAAGGTTGAGTCATCGTCTCATGCCCACATCACGTCGACACAACGCATGGCCAACGTGCTAATGTGGCTGCCGAAACGTTCAGGAGAGACGGCGTGATAGGGAGGCAAGCGAGAGGCATTAGACAGGTGCGGAGAAAGTCGCCTCGAAATTTCAGCAATGGAGAGAGAGAAAGAAAGAAAGAAAGAAAGGAAGAGGGGGGGGAAAGAAAAACCTCACAAGATGACTGTCAACCAAAATATCATCGGTTGCGATACGATTTGGACAACCTCTTCTTTCAGACAGACGCTATCAGCGCTATCATTCACAACATTTCCCACTTGTCCTTTTTCATTAGAGCGCTCAGCCATTCTCCTGAGCTGATATGTAGGGCGGTTCTGAGGGTAGCCGTCAGGATGAAGATGATTAATGCCTTTATTGTCCGGCGTGCCATTCGCTGCTCACCTGCCCGTGGGGACCGAGCAAGATCCACTTTGCGCATTTGGGATTAAGCTGCCCTTGTCCCTCCTCCAGCGGTTAGAGAACGCTTTGCCCCTCCCAGCTGAAAAACCTGGCCCCTCCTTTAAGGATAAAACAATGTCTGGAGTGATATTCATTATTATACAGTGGGTACACGGCACCAGTACACGGGTGCCACAATGACAAACAGCAGAAAATTAGACATATCACAAAATCCAACCAACAGCAATATAGCATTATAACAACCAAAGCCACAGTTTAGATGGATATAAATACACGTATAGCAGCAGGCAAAGAGCATCTAAATGCACACAGGATCAATAGTTCTGTTCTTGAATGTTTCCCAGAGCTTCAGAAAACTCCAAGAAAACTGCAGCCTGGAGCTAAAAGGCTCCCAACGCATTCTAATGCTGTAAAAGTGAAGGTTAAATCTGATCAATTTCAGCTATTCAGGAAGCACACACACACACACACACACACACACACACACACACACGTATGCACAAATAATCACACACACACGCATATACACTCACGCACACACGCATGCACACATGCACGCACAC
Organism: Aldrovandia affinis; assembly: GCA_029706075.1. Taxonomy (NCBI): domain Eukaryota; kingdom Metazoa; phylum Chordata; class Actinopteri; order Notacanthiformes; family Halosauridae; genus Aldrovandia; species Aldrovandia affinis. The sequence goes on along the minus strand of JAINUG010000031.1, from coordinate 2,824,659 downwards.
ACTTACAAACACACACACACACATACACACACACACACACACAACTAACAGTAGGTTTAAACCTGAATAATTTTTGATTGGTTCCCTCCAGGGTGTTCCATTGACACAATACGCAAATCTGACATGAGTCACTATACGTCAATAAAATGGATTCCTGAATATCACAGCCCTAAACCTTATTAATTAATGTAGAAATGGACTGATCAATTATCAAATCCAGATAATTTTCCATCCAGATAGTTGATCTGGGTGAGTTAGGTTGCTTTAGGATGCCGAGCACCTTGTGGCAGCCCTTTTCAGTCATCTGTTTGAACGTTTTGTTTTGCTACTGTGGAGAATAATGGCTTCCCCAACGTCAAATTGATTATTTCATGAAGCTGCGGCTTGTCAGTTTATGACTACCTGTCCTTCTTCTTACGCTTTCTAAAGCATATTTTTAAAGAATGTTAAATGCAGACAGGCACAGATATGGCACAGCAGAAAACAGGTAACAGCAGATGAAATAAAAGAAAAACAGGAAAGAGACGGCATTCATGGCATGTGTCTTCGGCCAGCCGAAGCTGTCTATTTTCCCCTCCATTTGCTTTCACAGAGTGCGAGGATACACAAGGATTTCTGACACCCGATCTCTCTCGGATTGTTGACAGAATGTTAATTAGCCTGGGATCACTTGAATTATTCATGCATCTTAATTAGCCATATTTCCATCAGGGCTTTCCTTTTTTCCAACCTCCATCTCAGTTCTGCCAAAACCATTCATTCACATTAGAGAAACAGAAGAACTGGAATATTTGAGCAACAAAAAAGTGGCAAAATTAGTCTCACCGTGGCGCATATCGTGGTAATCCTGAGACACAGATGTCCAGATGAGACTCCACATTGCCATGCGCCGCCACCAGAACACCTGAGCATCCTTTCGCAAGGATGCCAAGGATATTCTCAGTGTGCTATCAAGAACTGAATCACATTCAAATTTGTGATCCGTATCCAATCAAATTCACTCCAGACACATTCTTTAAAGCACACTGTAATATAATGGCATATGCTAGATAGCAACAATAAATAAAGAATACACGAAACCCACTGGGACAGTAAAAAGTTGTTGCCCGTAAAACACCAAGAAGAAACAGAAGCGAGCAACACAAAGCACCCATGGCAAAGCCTACTATCAGGTTCAATGTCCTAAATTATTCACGCTACGAAGAACTTGCGCCAGCCATGCAGGATATCTGCGAGCACGCATTCTCTCGCGCGCATGCAGGAGAAATATATCAGCATGTTCGGCGGCAGCCCCATCCATCTGTTCCTTGGTTTGCAGCAAAATTAGCTGCTTAATGTAGCGTATTCGTTTAAGTAATTGGAAAGTAATTAATAACCTGAAATTTGATCATCTTTGCTGAGTGATTCTTTCAACACATGTAACCACAGCTGTGTTTGAGATTACTCATGAGTGAGGGGGTGGTATGCATCATGGCAGTATACCAGAAGGCTTGATATTATAGCTATCAGGATACAAGGGTCCCAATACGATAGATGCAAGGATACTATGGGCACCATGATTCACGAAGCAACACTATGATTCACTCACTTGCATGCGGTTTCTTCTATCTAGATCCAAACCTACTTCTGTAACTGAAGTGAAAAACTGCAACTGACAGGTTAGATGTGTTATCTCATCTTTAGAACCAGATATGCTTCTTCTTATCCTTATTAATAATAATAATAATAATAATAATAATAATAATAATAAGAAAAAGAAAAGGAAGAAAAAAAGAAGAAGAAGCAGAAGAAGGAGGAGTATAAAAACTAGATATACTGTACATAATGTAGATTACATTAACACTGTGTTATTGTGAACATATTATTCTAAAAATATCCATACTGGGGTCATTCGACTACACAAATACTATCTTCCATACTGGGGTCATTCGACTACACAAATATTATCATTTGCACACCTCTAGTGTACACAGAAAAGAGTCTTGAGGTTGTGCACATGCCTTTGATTGTGTGCTGCCCGGCTTGTGATACACCTTGAGAAATACCCGTGACATATCAAAGGGACTAAAAAAAATATCTAATTTTCAAAGGTAGACAGGGTAAGGGTAGGCAAAGCACACAGAGCCTCTCAGTCTCTCTCTCTCTCTCTCTCTCTCTCTCTTTCTCTCTCTCTTACTCTCCCTCCCTCCCTCTTTCTCGTTGAGTGGTCACCGGCGTGTTTCTCTGTGGCAGCCATCCCTCTGACACACATTGAGAATGACTGAAAATAGCAGCATAGGAATAGGAGGACATTAAATCCCCCCTCTAATTACGCCGCTCCGAGATTGTTTTTATAAATATTTTATGAAATGTCATCTGCCTCGCAGGACTGTGTGTGGGGGCTGCACACCCGGTGAATGCTTCAGCTTTGTGCGGGAGATTCAGAGCCCTCATTACGCACAGATCTGAGGCGTCTGCTGCCCATGGCGTCCCCGTCTGATTGGATGTGTCAGGGCCCGTGAAGCCAGGTGAAGTTCAAAACACTGCACGTTGCTGTAGTGTTTGCATTTCAGCCCCTGCCTTCATCTATACAGTGCCCTGCAAAAGTACTCAGACCCTTGCAAATTTTGACATTTTGTCGCTTTCAAGTTTTTATTCATGACACTTTCATTTAGAAACGAATATCTGTTATAAATGAATGGACTCCACACATTTGTTTAAAAAAAACAAGTGGAAAAAAAGTATATTCATACTTAAAATGAAATAAAATTATGATTGCAAAAGTATTAAAACCCTGTGCTCTGGCAGCTGTAAGTTAATGTAACTTATCCAAAAATACATAAAGCTGTTATTGCAACAAAAGGTGCCTCCACCAAATATTAATGCAAGGGGTCTAAATACTTGTGCAGCATATTTCAGTTTTTTATTTTTCTTTAAAATATTTTCTGACATAACGAATTACTTCTTTCTAAAAATTCAATTGGAGCATATTTGAATAAAAAAATATTAAATGGAAAAAAATATGTGAACGTATCATTTGTAATCCAGCAACATTTAAAAACTTCCCAAGGGTTTGAGTACTTTCGCAAGGCACCTTTTGGCTAAAAAGCTACGAAATTAGTCTCATCTGAGAACAAAACATTTATCCACGTCATAGCTGGACCACTTATGCGCTCCAAGCAGGCTTTGAGATGTTTTGTTTTAAGTAATGGCTTTTTTCTTGCCACCCTGCCATACAGGCCAGTATTATGCAGTGCTCTTGATATTGTTGACTGATTAACTATTATTTTATTCTCAGCCACTGAACTCGGTAGCCATTTTAGAGTAATTGCTGGCCTCATAGTGGCTTCCCTCACAAGTCTCCTCCTTGTTTGGTCACTGAGTTTGGATGGACAGCCTTTTCTAGGCAGGGTCCACTTTTTGATTATTGAGCCAGCTGATTGAGTGATCACTGGGGTATCCAAACCCTTAGATCTTTTTCTGTATCATTCATTTAATCTGTGCCTTTTGATAACCATATTCCTGACTGAGAAAGCTCTTTGGTCTTCATTTTTGTGTCTTTCCTTCAAATTCATTACGCGACCAAAGAGCCTCACAAAGTGTGTTATGGCACACAGACAGAGGCCAATCAACTCATTGTGTGGCTCGATAAGGTAATGTTTTGCACCTGCATTAACTTAGAGCACATCAATATCACACAAATAGTTTTGCAATCAACATTTTCCCATTTTTATTTCATTTTAAGGATTTATATACTTTTTTTTTTTTATGTGAGGAGTAGGTTGCACTTACAACAGATATTAATTCTTAAATTAAAGTGTTATAAATGAAAGCTTGAAGGTAACAAAATGTGAAAAGTGTGCAAGAGTACCTTTGCAAGGCACTGTATATCATTCTAACATCCCTTGCTAGATTTATATTGAAGTCGCGAAGGAGCGATCTTTTCAGTTCTCGGTTTAACATTTCCCTATTGCAGAACAAAATAACAATAAGTAAAACAGAATGAATAAAACACCTTAAAGGCTTAAAGAAGATAGTACTTTCAACTCAAGCAAAGCTATTAGGGGCATGTGTAACTAGTGGCCGCTTTTATGGCTGCTGTGCGGATCCTGCTGTCTAAACGAGAGAACAGTGGCACCATTCTGGCATGGCATTAACGGCCCAGTCTGCACATCTTATTCTGAGAGCAGAATGGAGATAACAATTAACAAGATGTCAAATGCCTCTCTCCCCTTCCCCATTCGGCATACCAGGTGTCCTCTCTCCAGTTATAATGTAGAAGCCAGAAGTCCAGAAGCTGTTATTGGTCACTTTACACCTCCAACATCTCAGCAGCAGAGACGGCAATTCACCAAATCCAATCAAACCGCTCTGATGAATTCGCTTGGGAGAATTAAGAGCGGATATCCTCCGCTCCCTGCGGCTTAAATTGGGCCCTTCTGCCACAAAGGAGTGTGTAATTTAAAAGCGACAAGTGTGGAGCCAAATTATGTTGTGTTATAGGTCAAAGATTGTTGAGGTATTAGAGTGCTTTTCACTGTATTTCATCATCTGAAATGTGGGCACAGGAATCTGTGAAGACCAGACTGGGAATGACTGCGGGACACCCACATCTCACGTTGAACCAGACTCTGGTCTCAGGGAAAGGAGAGGGGGTAGGCAGTGGAGATTGGAGTAATATGAATCAGCTGTGCTTAAACAGATCACTAATAAGGATCTCCAAATGTATACTGCCAAATGGAACTAACTTTAACATTTCAACAATATAACTACATGTGTGTGAGCATTTCAGCAACAACAACAACTCAAAAACAAAATCCCAACAGTACAGATCACGTGCCAACACTGCCTTCGCAGAACACTCCGTGGACTCGTCACAAGCAGTTTGTGGAGCCTTTCTTCAATGATTACATTTTCAGAATGACCTATTAAATGAATATTAATAGTATATTTAGCCACTGGTGAAAGGACACCCTTAAAGGGTTGTACCATAAATTAAATAGCCATTTCTCTATTAAACTCTTTGGCGAATCTCATGAATGTGATATTCTCAGTTGAACGCCGCCGCGTTCTAATCTTTTGTTGCATTGTCGCCCGTGAATTCTTTGCTGTCTGACACGTGGCGGTTTGTGATGCACGGGGTCAGTCATTTTTAAACACTAATGAGAGTCATAGCAGCATAAAACAATAGAACTCATTTTCAGTAAGAGCGAGGGCAGCACTGAGACACAGCTGAGAAGGGTGAAAGTGTGGCAAAAGGGAGAGAAATTGATTCAAGTATTGAATGCTTTATCCTTGATCCATCGTCTGATTATACAGCTATGTAATCACAGGCTGCTAGAATCATAAAATACCAATTTGTTTCTCAATAGCCATTGCTAGCAATAAATAACAGAATGTGACTACTGTCTCTGTTTGAATCCCATCCCGCCCCTCTCATTCACACCGTGGCTCACTTTAGGAGTTAGAAACGCTAGTCCCGCTTCAGCAGGGACATTTCAGCTAGGGCAAGAGCTTTACCCTCATCTCCGCCCTTCCATTGAGACGTCAATTAAGGGCGTCCTGCAAGCGTGAAGTGCCGACGGTCTCTTATACCTTACGACAAAATTACACACATTTCACATGTAAATATACAGGTAACTGCCAAAGTAAAATAAAGGAAACGCCAACATAAAGTGTCTTAATAGGGCGTTGGGCCACCACGAGCCGCCAGAACAGCTTCAACGCTCGCATGGATTCTACAAGTGGCTGGAACTATTGGAGGGATGCAACCAAATTCCATCATTTGGTGTTTTGTTGATGGTGGTGGAAAATGCTGTCTCAGGTGCCGGCAGGCTCCAGAAATTCCCATAAGTGTTCAATTGGGCTGAGATCTGGTGACTGAGATGGGATGGCATATGGTCTTTTTTTTCTTCCTGCGCATCAAACCACTCGTGCCCTGTGGATGGGGGCATTGTCATCCTGGAAGATGATCCTTTATTGATTACACTCCCTGTACTGCAACCTGACCATAGTATCCCTCTCTGTGAAGTTCTCAATAGACTGTTCTTGTTTCTTGATGAAACTGTCCGATTCAGAGTTGCTTGTCTGTTTTGCCTTGCAAATTGTTAACTGTTTAATTAGCTCAGGAACCACACCTGTGTGGAAGCAACGGCTTTCAATATACTTTGTGTCCCTCACTTACTCCAGTGTCTCATTTTTCTTGCCAGTTACCTGTATGTGATCCCATGTAAATACCTGTGAAGTAAATGTGATGACATGTAATCATATGATATACACATGGGACAATATGTGGTATACATGTGGAAATGTGTGGTATACATGCGGCGTGTGTTTTTCATTCTCTAAGGGCTTGAGTGGACCTAATCCATGGCAGGAAAAGCAACCCACACCATAACAGAGCCACCATGTGTGTATTGCCATTGACATGCAATCGGAAACCACCTATGAATCTGCCTCTCCTGATGCAGGTGGTTGAAGTGGTGGTTTGCATGTGAAATACCATAGATAGTGTAGGTAGTACACATACACACACACACACACACACACACACACACACACACACACACACACACACACACATATATATAAAAGATATAAAACCAAACATTCCTTGTATATACAAGAATAGGTGATATTTTTGTAGATCTTGTATATTCATGCACTGACATGAACTGGTTTATATATCTTATACCGTGGCCTCTAAACTAAAAAACATGCACAATTTTAAATAAAACTATTTTAAATAACATTATACTTTTAAATGATTCCTCGTAGTGATGTAGAACTGTGATCAGGCACTTTGCCATGCATATCCATAATATATATCATGGCTGTTAGCCAATCAGAATCAAGTATTAATTAATATATATATATATGCATATATAATATAAACACATCATACATATATATATATATATATATATATATATATAAATGCTCTATAATTAAATGCCAACTTAAAAGGACTTTTCATAAACCAGGATTTGAACCACATTAGCTTGCATAATTTAAGGTTAATGAGAAAACAACTCCACATGAATATCAAATCTGAGCATATCTGGCTGGCTAGGAATTCCTGCCATAGCTCCCTTCATTAAAAAGGCATCATGCTCTGCTTTAAATGATCAAAAAAATCATTAATTTCAGAATATTATTATAGCAAGGTCATCTCCCATTACACCACAATGCATTCCACTTCCAAAGAGATGTTCGGTTTTATTTAGATCGAGTCAAATGACAGGTCAGTGGCCACATATCCCACAAAACTAGATTCAATCCCCACAAAACCAGTATCACTCAAAATATAAAACAAACGTCATATACATTAAAATGAATACATGAATGTGGTACTATCATATTGACATACTGAATACATAACATATTGTTGAGTACATAACATATCTGAGATGGTTTGCCTGGAGAAAAAAGATTTACAGCCTGAGGCCTAGACCCTCCATTTTTACTCATGGATACATATCACCTAGCTTGACCCTCTCTCTGTATCTCTCGAGCATCTGGAAAAAGAAGTTTGATATGGATTTCCTTTCAAACACTATATATAATATATGCCATTCAACAGCGACTTACAGTAGTGAATGCATACTTTTTCCAGTATATGTGGTCCCAGTGGGAATTGAGCCCACAACCTAAGCGTTGCCAACGCCGTGCTCTACCAACTGAGCCACATTGCAAACAAAATGCAAAATGGGCAACTGAATGAAATCCAGATATTAAAACCTGAGTGTAAGGAAGAGGGTGAGCATGAGAGTCTTCACCAGAATAAATTCCAAATCTGAAAATATAGAAAGCGTGGGAAATTAATATGTATAAAACATAATGAGGAGCTTTATTCCCTCGAAATGAGCATTTCTCTACCTCATTTTATTACCTCATGGGAAGACATCTGGGGCGACTCGTTACAGACATTGAGCAACACTTTGCAACGGTCCTCCGCCAGATGATGAGGGGGACTTTGAGAGTACCTCGTAGTAAATGTTTTACCCGGTGAACTCGAGTCGTGCGCCGCGAAGACCGTCACAACTTTTTAATGACAAATTTAAATGTGCGCAAGTCAGTTTTATTCAGGATACTTATTTTGCGTAACAGCTAATTAACAACTACATTACTATGTGTAAACATGTGTATGGTTTTTCTGTTGCTTAGATTAATGGTGAAGATTTGACAATGCGAGGAGAGGCTGTTAACAAGCTGATTAATTGTTCAACACCAGTAAGCAATGTTAATTAATACTTGTGGTTTCACAATGTAGGGGGCATCCTTTTACAGAACACAGAGATATTGCCAGGAGCGTCTGATGTAGTTTCTGTCTCTCAAAGCGTTTGTGCTATGTGCATTGTTATGCCATCTTTTTCTAACCTGCTCTTTGAATGTTAATACATTTTGTGCGATATTTATACATCTTCATCGACTGAGTTTCTGACATTACAAAAAAAAAAAGTTTAGTGGGCAGAGCAACAGCAAGATTAGTCACCAGATGTAAATCAGATGCAGACTCAGGAAACTCAAACCTCTGGCCATTCAGGACTGGAACCACCCACTCCTGCCTGACCAGAGCCTTAGTTTCAAATGCGATAATATTAGGGATCAGCATGCATCCCTCTAACACTGCAAAATGATGCATTCTATTGATAACCACAGCCAGACTGAAACATTATACTGCATGGCCAGCCTAGGTAAGGACAAAAACACAACTTGATGAGTTGATATTGATCAACTGATATTGATTCATCTCTGTGCATCCAGTTCTGTTATAATTGTATTATTGTATGTAGGCCATTTCAGGTGCCATGGTGGCTGAATCGAAGTCGATGAGTGCGAAATCACCCACTGCACTTTGCCTTCCCTATTGTATGACTTGGATTGCAACCCACCCCCAGAATGGAGAGAGCATTTCAGTTCTGGAGGGTCTTTGAACCAAAATGGCTGCAGTAACCCTGGCAGAGCAGACGGGACAATATTTCTCTCTTTAATAACACACTAGTAATTGGGAAGCAGAATGAAGAGTCCTTGTCCCACTCCTGCCACGCACTGGAAACAGAACTGCTCATCCCCTACTTGATTTGTATGAAAAAAGAAAAAGCTTCAATAAAAGAAGCATTGTGGAGAGATGAGTTTTTAATCTCAGGAAGGAGATGAGATTGTGACCTGCCTCCATTTTGGAATGGACCCAAGGGGTAATTTGCAGAGGTGGGACTGCGACTCCCTCCCACAAGAAACTGTCATTGTACTTTCATTAATTTCCCAATATCTCAGGCGGATAATACCTTCCCGAAAATTGTTCCTTCAAAAACATGCGCCCTGTGAATGTGCTTTATGGAACACAATCAAAGCAGTGACAGATATTTCAGCGGGCAGGAATTATTCCTTAAAATCTAGTCTTTCAAGAGGTTAGACACTTACTTAGCTCACATTGCCCTTGCTTGACCCAGGTAATGGAGGATATTACAAGTGGAAGTGTATGAAATGTATTCTGAAAGTAAGTAATGCTTTCATTTAGGACTGTATGCCTCACATTCACAGTTCACAGTGAGTCCTCACTCAGGGAGACACAATCAGACCAGTAATAATAAATGGAATGTGGTGCATTTGCTTGTGATTATTCCTTGCAAAAGGCACGCTCTGTATATCCTTGTCATTTCTATCATCGTAAGAGATGATGTTGGTGTACAGAATGTCATATCGGTTACAGTACTTGAACCTGCTCAAAGGAAAATGTGTGCAGGTTTTCAATGTCTGTGTGTATGGAGGGAGTGTATCTTTTAATGCATCATCGCAATATAAAGATTTCAACTGAAGGAATGGCCAACCCCACAGTCGAATAAACAACTTGAAAACAACCTCTGATCGTCAGAATGAAGCGCAATTAAAATAAGCACAAGGCTGTAGCGGGTAAGACGCATACAGAAAAAATGAAGATAAATGCAAAACTCTTCACAACCATTTCTGTTTTTATAGGACTGCTTTCTTAATCATAATGACGGTAACACTCGACACATAGCATACCAGTGCGCCCTGGACCGTTAGAAAAAAAAGAAGTACAATAATTCTAACGATCAAGATCTTGTAGCCTAAAGCAACTTCCTATAACAGCTGTCTAACTAGGCTTCTTTAAACTGGGAATGTATTCACTGAGCTGCAACTGCACACTAGAAAACTGCACACTGATTTATTCAACTACCGTGTTAGCACACCCCTCCCAACACACATGTAGACACGCGCACACAAACCCAGGAACGCACGCACACACACACACACACACGCGCACACACATTATCCTTCGCGCTCGCATCAGACCAGGAGATGTGGGGAAAAGTCTTTGCGAGCAGAATGCCAAACTTCATCACCTTGTTTCAGACGCGCTTTATCACATCTGCAACCTTCATCGTCTCATTACAAATTTGCTTTATCACATCGGCGAAATCACCTGTGACAGGCCACTTTCCGGGGCGCGCAGTCGACAGACTCCACGCGCCGAACAGCTCCGTCAACGTTATTTGATGTCAATAGCACTTGACATGCACAGGTTTCATATATTCACTCCAGAGTCTGCAGATGGCTAGGGGTTGGGCGTCTAACATTCCTTCGGGTTATTGCTATTAACCGGCAAAGTCACCTTCATCCCCACGCACACATAGCCTACGTGTGCACATTCAAACCTGCACGGGCACAGCACGCACGCATGCCAGCAAAGCCGTTTCAGCCATGATGAAGTATGTTTCCCCTTCCCTAGTCTTATGAGATTCCATCATTTTAAAGTTGCATAAAAAAGTTACAAAATGTTACTTTCATAGCTTGCCATATAGAGGCATTTCAGAAAATCACAGAATTCTTCCTTGTAGATTGCTCTTCAGGTTATTCCTGTTACATAAAATGCGTACTGGAACACAGACCTTTACATTTTTAACATTCTGGAATCATTAACTGATGGGAATGTGTCTAGGTAACGTTAACTAGTTCACATATACAGTAAATTGCTATTATACATAAAGACAGAGCCACACCCCTTTTTCTTTCAGGTCTTTCTGGAGTGACCTTGGAATTCTGAAATATTTCAAGGGGGGTTTTTGTACCGAAAATATGGAACATGATTTGGTGAGGCTTGGATGGGGTATATTTATCAGCATCTGAAAAGCACCCAATTGTACCTTTTGACTCCTATTATGTTTATATTTCATAACATCCATTATGTTCAGGGTCAAATTGACCCCAGCAATATAAATCAAGTCAAAACAGTCAAACATATTTCCCCAAAAAAGGTTATCTCCTAAATGTTTCTATTCTCCTATAATTACAAAAAAAAGATGTTTTTATTCCGATGATAAAATGCACATGATGGAAAGTATGTACAGCATGTGTGTGCTACTTGCAGAAGTATTTATTGCTGTCTACTAATGTGTTTTTGATCTTGTTTTCATAAGAAAAGGGACACACATTATGTGAGCTGAGCGTAATACATCAATGTCAATTTGACACAATCATCTAAAAACATCTATGCATCTCCCTCCAAATTGTATTTATAGTCAATGAGTATTGTGTATAGTTTTATTCTCTTGCATTCACTAAAATGACGAACATTTTTATGTGCAACCCTAAATGTGCAACACATTTATAGTACTATAGACTTGTCAACTACAGTACAGTATCACCTATTTATATTACACTGCACATGGACATACACTATATGGCCAAAAGTCAGTGGACACCTGACCATCACACCTATATGAGCTTGTTGGACATCCCATTCTAAAACCATGGGCATTAATATGGAGTTGGACCCCCCTTTGCGGCTATGACAGCTGCCACTCTTCTGGGAAGGCTTTCCACAAGATTTTGGAGTGTGTCTGTGGGAATTTGTGCCCATTCAGCCAAAAGAGCATCTGTGAGGTCAGGCACTGATGTTGGACGAGAAGGCCTGGCTCGCAATCTGCGTTCTAATTCCTCCCAAAGGTGTTCAGTGGGGTTGAGGTCAGGGCTCTGTGCTGGCCAATCAAGTTCCTCCACATCAAACTTGTCTAACCATGTCTTTATGGACCTTGCTTTGTGCACAGGGGCACAGTCATGCTGGAACAGCAAAGGGCCTTCCCCAAACTGTTGCCACAAAGTTGGAAGTATCCTTTGTATCCTGTAGCATTAAGAATACCCTTCACTGGAACTAAGGGGCCTATCCCAAACACTGAGAAACAGCCCCAGACCATTATCCCTCCTCCACCAAACCTTACAGTAGGCACTACGCATTCCGGAAGGTAGCGTTCTTCTGGCATCCGCCAAACCGAGATTTGTCCATCAGACTTCCAGATAGCGAAGCGTGATTCATCACTCCAAAGAACACGTATTCACTGCTCCAGAGTCCAGTTGCGGCGTGCTTTACACCACTCCAGCCGACGCTTGGCATTGCGCATGGTGATGTGAGGCTTGTGTGCAGCTGCTCGGCCATGGAAACCCATACCATGAAGCTCCCGACACACAGTTCTTGTGCTGATGGTGCTTCCAGAGACAGTTTGGTACTCTGTAGTGAGTGATGCAGCAGATGATAGGCAATTTGTACGCGATATGCGCTTCAGCACTCGTCGGACCCGCTCTGTGAGTTTGCGTGATCTACCACTTCATGGCCGGGCTGTTGTTGCTCCTAGGTGCTTCCACTTCACAATAATAGCACTTACAGTTGACCGGGGCACATCTAGTAGGGCAGAAATTTCATGAACTGACTTGTGGCAAAGGTGGCATCCTATGACAGTGTTGCGTTTTAAAGTCTCTTTACAAACCATTCTGAATTCGAAATGTTTGTCTGTGGAGATGGGTGGCTATGTGCTGGATTTTATGCACCTGTTGGCAATGGGTGTGGCTGAAACACCTGAACTCAATAATTAGCAGGGGTGTCCACTGACTTTTGGCCATATAGTGTATATAGTGTGTGTGTATGTGCATTGTTTGCATTGAATTTCACACATATGGTGCTGGTCTTGGGAGTCATTACGAAAGAGAAGACCTGGCATCTTGTACGTTTTACCAGCTACAACCCCAGGCTGGGTGAGGCTGATTTTATGACATGGACATGGTTCACGGTGAATCTGGTAGGCCCTGGGACCATTTTGATGATGTTAGCAGCTGACAGTCTACCCTGAATGTGGGGATGGGGACCATATAATTTTGCCATTTTTGGTTTGTGACTGAGGGACTACAGGAGCTTCCTCCTCTGAATGCTCATTTTGGTCAGAGGATGATTCTTGATTATCGGGATCCTCTTTAACACTGTACTCAGTTTCTGACACTTCCTCCTCAAGTCTAGATCACTGTCGTGGTCAAAAAGGTGTGATAGAGCCTTTAGTTTGACTCACTTCCTGTATTAGAGAAGCATTACGTCTGCATCAGCAGCGAGGGTTAGGAAGGCCCCGTGCAGGTCCCTTCCACCACAGTTCTAAGAGATCCTGCAATGAAAAGTCCCGCATGTTTAGATGGGAAACTTATCTCATATTAGGGCTCCAGGGCTAATGAGTTATCACATATTAGGGCTCTAAGGTGTGGGGAAAAACAAAAAATAGAGAAGAGCCATCAGGATCAGTCATAGTGGCGCAGAAATAATGTAAAAAGTGCTATACAAAAACAAAATCAATTTGAAATGTATATTTATTTAAATAGACAAAAAAAACAAAAACACATTTTTGGCACAACGCAAGTTCAATCCACCTACAGAGCTTGGAGTCAAATTGTGTTTGAACCTTGTGTGTGTACAATCATTTTCTATTCACAGGTTCATTACCCCAAATTATGAAAAGCCACATGCCAATTTCTTTTTTGATTTTTAGCAATGTGAAGCCCAAAAACTGAACCCAAACATAATAGTAGGGTTTAATGTGTGTCAAATTAAATTCACTATATAGGTCATACACAAATTATATTAGTGTAAAATTGCTTATTTGTCAGGCCATCCTGGTGAGCCACACTGACAGCACACAGAAAACCAAGCTAAATGACAAAATAAGCATTAGACAATCAACCCCATTGTTAATTAAAAAAGAGACTCATTTCCAATTTGACAAAAGTACATACAATTGTATTTTTCTCCTTAGGTTACAGTTCTTTTTCTAAAGTGAGAATCCACAGGAGTGTGGGGAGAGATTTCTGGTGCATCTGAGCATGTCAGAAGTGCACCTGCTGAGGCCTCCACCAGGAAGTGGCAGCATCTAATTATCAGGCAGTTTTAAACAAAATTATGTTGCTTGTGCTTCTGTTTTAATTAGAGAGGCTTTCAGAGGTCACATAAAATGAGTTTTTAATTAGTGTCAGCCATCAGTATATTTCTCCTCTATTGAAGCCATCTCTCCCGATACCTCTTTGTAGTTAATTGGATCAGAGAGCACTCGCAAACATACACACACAAATCGCTGTCAAAAGTTTTCAGGAATGAAAGTTTATCAAACAAAGGAGGAACAAACAAATATTTGAAAAGGTGGAGTGCTTGAATGCCAGAGTGGTTTAAACTCACGCCTTTGTTGTTTTTCTCCTCAATTAATAAAACCACATTAACAACTTGCAAACAGGTAGTGCAAATAAATACTCGCAGCTGTCTGTAAAGATGAGCCTCTCCAATAAATAGGCATGCCAGGTAATTGCATTGCTATACCAACAATGTATGCCTTCGTTCTTCTCAGGACTCTGCACTGTTTGATCTGTATAATAACGCTGCAAGGAGCTCACACAGGAAGAAGTCATGTTATTTTACCCCGATCTCTTATGCTCATGACTAAATCAGACAAATGGTAGGTAGGTAGGTTAGGAAGAGTAATGTGTTGTTTTTCAATAACCTAGCAGAAATCTCTCATTACATGTACATTCTTAATAGTAAGGTTGAAGACTTATTATTTTTTTAATTGTTTCTGATTTTTTTTCCCCGTTTTTCTCCCAATATAGTAGACAAATACCCTCTATTTATTTTGATGTCTTCAACCGTGGTCCCAGTTTAAGACATTTTAAGAAGACAAATGCTGTTTCTTTATGCCAATTGAATTTGAAGCTTTCCCCCAGCTTTGGCAGTTTGAATGTTAAATGCTGCATTGTTTGTTGCCTTTTTTTTGTTTTCTCTTGCATTGCTCAGTGTGCCTTTAACTACATGTTTTATGTTCGGTTATCATTATAACTTGACATACCCTGAATGGCATACCTTAAACGGTGTAGAGATTCAGTGAATTAACTTGATTTATTTTGAAAAAAAACTATTTCCAATTGAATTTCCCCAAATTGAAAGTATTTACGAAATTTAAGGTATCCTGTTTCCTGTTCTAGTGTCTGGATGAACCCTACGGTCAGATATCAAATCCAGACTGTGCCAGTGCCGACTGAGGCCAGCAGCCCATGGTGCGATGCATAATTGGCAGTAGTGTTTCCCAGGGAGGAAGATATTCAATCGACAGGGATGACAATGTCCGAGGTAAAGAGATAAAGAATACAGTATTGAATCACAAGTTCACTCAAAATTCATAAATCTTTGGGAACTTGAAGATCAAGCCCCCCCCTCCTCCCCAACAGGTTTTCTTTTAATCAGACATGGACAATTCTGCTGGAAAAGGAAAGTGGGCTAGTTCACTTGCTACATACTGACACAAATTATATTCATTTTACATTGCAACCTTTCAATTGTGCTTGGTTTGCTAGCTGTTCACCTACAGTGGAAGTTTACAAGAAAGCATAGAGGTATGATGGAAAATTCAAACACCATAAATGCTGTGCTCTTAATTTCCCTGATATTTAGTGCTTTCACGGATTAACCACATTATAAACAGAGCATACTGAAACAGTGTTGCGTCTATCTGTCGAAAACACTGTCCTCCCAGAAGCAACAGCACACAAGGTGGCAAAAGTGAAATATATATTTCTTCGTGATGTAATGCCCACAATTTTGTGCTCTTTGTGAGTGATTAATTTCCAACTGAACTTGAATACATTCACTTTCAAACATCAAAAATGTACATTTTAGATCCACGTTTGATTGTTTTAATTTAGAGTAGGCTCCGTTTTCATTCATACCCTTGATAAAGATAAACAAAAGGCATCATATAAAATAATAGGTATACTTTATGCTCCAAAAATGCAGAAAATTCCAAACCTACATTACTAATACTATTGTTCAGAAAAACATTTAGTTTTATTAATAATTTTTTTTCTCCAGATTTAATCCAACAAAAACAAAATCTTCAAAAATATACAACGTATTTGAAGTTCATTGGAAGGTTATGGAACTATATAGTGGCCTACAATGGTTTCCTGTTTCCCTAGGGTATAAAAAGGAGGGAACACGCATTTTAAAAACTGTGGTCAGCCATCATCATGGTGAAAGGCAAAGAACTCCCTGAAAGCATCAGACAAAAGGTTATTTACCTCTACAGATCAGATGATGGCTACAAAAAACAAAAAAGTTAAAAGATACCGCTTTCCACTGTTACCTGGCTAACCTGCCAGGTAGAGGACGGAAGTCTATCTTGCCCCCACGTGTAGTGAGACGGATGGTTGGAGAGGCAAAAAAAAGTCTAAGGGGCACAGTTCAAGATCTCAAAACAACCTGGGATATTGGGGTTACAAGGTGTCTAAAGCTACCATTCGACGACGCCTACATGACAATGGCCTTATGGCAGAGTTGCAAGAAGGAAGCTTCTTTTGAAGACAACTCACCGAAAAAGGCATCTTGAATTCGTCAAACTACATCTGAACTACAATTTGAACTGTGTCTTGTGGCTGAATAGTGTCTTTGGTGTCCAAAGAATGCAAGTAATGTTGAAAAGCACCTCATGCCTACGGTGAAACATGGCGGTGGATCTTTAATGCTTTGGGGTTGTTTTGCATCCACAGGCTCTGGGGCCCTTATTAAAATAGATGGAACCATTAACTCCAGCATGTACCAAGACATTTTGTACAAAAACCGTGTTCCCTCTGCCAGGAAGCTACACCTTGGCCACAGTCCAACAAGACAATGATCCCAAACATATGTCCAAAGAAACTAAGAAATGGTTGACAGAGCACAAGATCAATGTCAGTCTCCAGACCTGAATTGAACATTTGTGGTTTGAACTCAAAAAAGCAGTCCACAAAGGTCAACCCAAGAGTCTGAAGGAACTAGAACAATTCTGCATGGAGGTAACCTCGTACGACACTACAGAAGGTGACTACTTGCTGTCATAATGGCTAAGGGAGGAACCACCCAGTACTGATAACAGGGGTATGAATATTTGTGATTCTTGATTTTTCTGGGAAAAACAGTTTGATTGTGGTTCGTGCCAATGCATTATTATTAAATAATAATAATACATTAAATATTATATAATATAATTTTTGGAATTTTGTGAGCATAAAATATACCTCATTACTTATATAATCTCTTTTGTTCATCTTTATGAAGGATATGAATAAAAACAGAGCCTACTGTACATCTTAATAATAATAATAATAATATGTTTATTTATAGAGCACCTTTCTAGCTATGAGCACAAGGTGCTGCTGACAAAAATCAGTAAAATAGCAGAGAACAAAGGACAATAAAAGCAAAACATAACAATGGATATTAAGTATACAAATATAAAAGTAAAAGTAAAAATAAATAATCAATACAATAAAATCATACATTGGGGAAAGCCAATCTGTATAAATGGGTTTTAAGATTAGATTTAAAAGCTGAGACTCAGCGGATCTAATATAAGAGGGTAGGCTATTCCAGAGTCTAGGAGCAAGCACAGCGAAGGCACGATCACCCCTTGATTTTAGCTTAGACTGTGGAACTACAAGAAATCCTTGACCTGAGGACCTACACAGCCTTGTTGCGGTATATGGGACCAACAACTCAGCAATACATAATGGCGCCAGCTCATGCAATGTCTTATGTGTACAATAAACATTTTAAATCAATTCTAAATTTCATGAGCAACCAGTGTAGGGAGTTTTGTTCTTGTTAAAAGCCTAGCAGCAGAGTTCTGAATGATCTGAAGGCGAGCCAGAGCCTTTTGGTTAATACCTGAAAATAAAGCATTGCAATAGTCTAAGCGTGGTGAAACAAAGGCATGCATTGTTCTCTCTGCATCCTCAAATGACAGAACCGATGTTATTTTTGAAATATTTCTATCCTGTATCCTTGATCCTTTCTACTTATATCCTGGTGCAATGACTTCACTGCCAGTGTTTCACAAATGATATATATCTTTGTCTTATACAGTATACTTTTCTGTTTTAGTGTAACATTTGAAGCTGAAACATATAACAAAGGTGTGTTTCGTGAGACTCTAGGAGCTGGCCTGCAGTACACGATCTGCAGGGTAGAGGGTTCTTGGCAGCAATGGCAATGGACAGCATTATGCTGAACCAACATGTCGACACCATAACTGACAAATGTTCCGCATATACGGTTTGAAAGGAAAGCCATTCAAGCCAAATAAATTCTTTGCTTCAAAAAGAAAAAAAATATTAGCGCTGAAGATTATTTTGGAGTGTCTCTCATTTCTACTCTTAATCTCCTTGACAGCGCTCAATTTCTTGTTAAGAAGGCACTGAAGGTAATTTGAATTGATTTTTAAGTCCTACCAATTACCAGCGATCTTGCACTCCAGCTCTGGAGAAGGCAAATGGGATCGTCGCTGAAATTGCCCAGGATGAAGGCCAAACACACACAGCACAAGCATCATCTGTTTATTCCTCCAGTTTCCTCTAATTCAAGGTCACCGACGGGTGTTTTCTAAAGAATTGTAATTTTCTGAATTTGTTCCAGAAGGACAGAGGCGGTCAATGTTAAGGTCAAGGGGAAAGCAATGTCGCGAGTGAACGGACATTTAAGGACAGGCTGTGAGGGGATGAAAACCTGAGCAACAAAGGGACGATTAGTAGTTACAGCAAAGAGTGCTCAATAAAACACACCTTTCTCCTCGCTTCGCTTAAGTGGCAGTCAACTTGTAAATATTGTAAGAACCCTGAAAGAGAGAGGAAAAACAAACACAGCAAAATACAAGGGCCGCATGCAATTTACAAGACCATTGCTTTTTTATGAACTAATACATTACTCGTTGCTACCTGTAAATTATCCAATATATAACCAATATTTCCTCAAAGACAGACTTGACATTATTGTCGTGGATGAGGGAAAAGATGAAGCAACTTCACAGTAGGGGCTTCTCATAAACACAAAAGCAGCTTCATAAAATGGCAATTACCACAGTGACATCAATTTAGAAAAATACTAAAGCCTTTCAAGAAACATAAATGGACAATTACTCAAATAAATACAGGCGAGTCACAAAGGCTGATGAATGCACTCTTGGCATTGTAATTCAGTTTAATTAAAGTACGTCAGCAATACAAAACATAATTTAAACAATGCGACCGCCCTATCATTTGAAACTCTCTTAAGTCAGTATTAGCCAAGTTAAAAGCTAGAGCTAAATGATTTAATCCACAGTAACCTCGAGTGGTTTTCGCCTCATCTATATTTATGATACCACAGTGTTAATGTCAGAGAGTATATTCACACACATTTCAAATGACCTCTACTCAATTCTGAATTAAACAATGTCACCGCAAGAGCATATTTTAACAACCCTTAAATTCAAGAGCGCAATCCATCAGCTCGCATATTTGTGACACTGCATGAAGACCATGAAATAAGCAATTATTGGACCATCAAGCCTATTTAAATGGTTACTGTTCTGCCACAGAGCGCATTGAAAGCTCCTGTCCAGACACTTTTGTGGAAATAACGAGAGAATACACCTCACTTCTCATATAGGGGGAAACAAAAAACGTGATGTAATTTCTATGTAAACCCCACCAGGAAAATTAAGCTGGCTATCAGCTTCCGCGCTTCACTACGGCGTAGGAACAGGAGTGCTTTTAGATCAATTCCCCCTGATTTGTGGTGTCGAGAGGAACGGGGGGGCTCTGGGATCAGATTCGGGGCGTGTTCCTGCAGAGCGGCACTGAGCGGGCGGGCGGGCGGAGCCCTGAGCACTTGATCCCGTCGAGATCTCGTCTCAGATCGAGTGACAGGTCATTCATCAAAAGCTCAGTGGTCTGACAGGCCTGGATTTTGGCGCGCTGACCCGAGGCACTCACCTTGGTCCCGCGCACTTCCGCAGGTCAGCAACTCCTCTTCTTTGTTGCACCATTGCATTTTTCACAAACACACCTTTTACTTACAGTCTATTTGCACGGTCAGGCCTTGTTCAGGGTGACTTCAGATTCCTGTACTTTTGCGTCTTATGAATTGTGCACACTGAAGTACCTCCTGATCTTGCTTGACAGCACAACAGTGCCCCCCCCCCCCCACCCCCACCACCTAAGGCCTAAAAACAACTTTCAGGTGCAACGTCCAGGGCTCCAACCCCCAAAACAACAGCACATGCAGTCCTGTTCTACTACAGGTATACAGAATACAGGAATTGTAGGCATAGGACTTTTTGTAAGGGTACAAAACACCTGATTTACAGTAAGGTATACAAACTATTTCTGATTTAAAATTGTCAGATCATAAAGCATCAGTCAAAATCTAAGATGCATAAATGCAAAGAAAGAAACATCTTACCCTGAAATTATTAACGACAAAAATACTTATGACATTGGTGATGCCCTACATTTAAAAAAAGACATTGTTTGCACTATTAAACTTGTTTGGGACCATTTAATACAGTGTGTGGACATCTCTTCGTCATTCTGATGATCTCCACATTATTTCGCTATAAACACGAGACCAAACTTCAACTTCAAACGATGATTTCCTACGCTATTCATATGCTCGGCATGCATTTCTCAACATTGTTTCTAATAGCTGAAACATGGTTCATTTTCCTAACCGGTGTGTCAACAGGAATCACCAAGCAGATCCACGGACGGCCACTCACCAGTCGAATATGTTAATCCGCTAGAACAGTAAGACACGCGTGCGCTTTTGGTCTTCTGGCTCTCTCAACACCGTTCTTTCTCTCAAAGATATACTCTGTACCTTTCGATAAAGATGTAACAGTGAAAAGTGTTGAAACACAATGGTCCCAGACAGGCAAACATTTTGATCATTCATGTGGAGCAAAGCAAAATAGACCAGAATTAATATATCAGCAATGAAGAGAAGTGCTGCTGAAGTTTTTGACAATTCACAATGCGCGGTTTCTCGTGCCACTTGAGTCTCGTCACATTCTTCAAATATTCAACTTTATTTCATCTCCAAGAGACCTGTTACAGTACATGAAGGAATTACACTTTGATATTTTCATAGATATTAACAACACAAAACACATCTCTAATGACATGAGACAAAAATCATAGCTCGGATTGATCGGCTGGTATTGAATTACACCTAGAGAAAATTCTTCATGTGACAGAATGTTTTACATGATAGAATTCTGACACTTTTGCACAATGCTCACACACTATATGGTTATATGATCACAATATAAATCTAAAAAGCACTTTTTTTTTTTGTATTTTTAATTATATTTGGAAAATACAAAACATAATTAAATCTTGATATTTATTGCCACTTCCGGTGTTAAAAAGTGTTAAAAAGAGGATTGGCAACCATGATCGTGGCCTGTGATATTCCTCACTATAGTCAATGATTAAGGCATCAAACACCAGAATTTAAAAATTAAATAAAAAAAATCTGCAAAAATAATACCTATAATATAATGTCTATTACAATGCATCGACTATATGCAACATTTCTAAACTTCTCTGAGTTTCTCTTGATGGCACAGGATTTTTGGGTTTCAAACGCGGCGAAACATTCACAGCGTACATGGTAAATCATTCAACAATCAATTACTTTGATATCATAATTATTTCACAGTGATGGCAGAAGCTTATGTATTAAAGAAGTATGACAAAGGCATTGTCGGACATGCCATTTTTGCCATTTTTGTGAGAATGTCGGATCATGCTGACTGGCATCTTGCTTTCTATGAAATTACACCATATATAGAGGCAATACAACCTGCTTTGTCACTTCGGCATTCGATATGCATGCAATCTCCAAAGTAAAAAAAAGTAAAAAAAGAAAAGAAAAAGGTAGACATGTAAGATTACTTTTGCGTTTAAAGCAATACAGGAGAGGACCCTGAGACTGCTGGGAATGAGATCGCATGATGAGGCCTGAGAGTGGGGCAGCATCACTTCTTGGCGATGCTGGCCACGGCCTTCTTGGCCGCATCGTCCAGGTTGTTGGCTGATGTGATGGGCAGGCCGCTCTCGCTCAGGATTCGCTTCGCTTCCTGCACATTGGTCCCTGTACGACACAGAAAGCACACACGCTGTTACAGTACCATACACTCTGACACCACACACTGTTACAGTATCATACACCCTGACACCACAGACACTGTTACAGTATCATACACTCTGACACCACACACACACTGTTACAGTATCATACACTCTGACACCACACACACACTGTTACAGTATCATACACTCTGACACACACACACTGTTACAGTATCATACACCCTGACACCACAGACACTGTTACAGTATCATACACTCTGACACCACACACACACTGTTACAGTATCATACACTCTGACACACACACACTGTTACAGTATCATACACTCTGACACCAAACACACTGTTACAGTACCACACACTCTGACACACACACACACACACACTGTTACAGTATCATACACCCTGACACCACACACACACTGTTACAGTATCATACACTCTGACACACACACTGTTACAGTATCATACACTCTGACACACACACTGTTACAGTATCATACACTCTGACACCACACACACACTGTTACAGTACCATACACTCTGACACCACACACACACTGTTACAGTATCATACACTCTGACACCACACACACACTGTTACAGTATCATACACTCTGACACCACACACACACTGTTACAGTATCATACACTCTGACACCACACACACACACACTGTTACAGTACCATACACTCTGACACCACAGACACTGTTAAAACAACACACACAAGGCTACACAACTGACACCATTAACACACACTGCGGCACCAGACAATGCCAGAGTACCATACGTACTGACAGCACATTGTTAAAGCATCTCACACACACGCACCACATGAAACTTACAACAGGGTCAGACAGCACCATGGAGGTGTTTGTCCAAGGAGGGCTTTATGGTATCCATCCAGCGAGGCTAAAGGAAATGATACATGACACGGCGTGGAGTCTCACACCGCCGGGCTGCTGAGTGCTGCTCATTACGGCAGAGGCGATCACGGAAAGGAGACCAGATTAACCGGAGGGGATGGGGGATGTCAGTCAAACTCAACCCCACCCCCCAGCATTTTCAGAAAACTGCAAACCAGGGAAAGCTTGCAACTATAGCCTGGACACAGTAAAGAGTGATTCAGCCCCCTCATTATTCTGCTACCGTGCCAACCACATAAACCATGAATAAAATGTTTCGCAAATAAAACCAGAAGAACAAAAACAGAAGGTTATAATGAAGTTCTAATTGTGTGCGGCGCACTGCTATCGGAATGCTGCACGCAAATATCTCCAGGAAAGAACCGGCAGCTGTACTGGAGCACTTGTTGCCCGCGTCGCATCCCGCTCTGATGAACTGAACTGAAGCACACTCCGCTTCTCTCCTTTCTGTAGCTAACGGCTCCATGCCCATTACCTTGCCTTTTTTACGTGCCCACCGGCTCCTGTAAAGGCAATTAGCCGGGAAGGGCAAGGCACATTCGCTGCTCGCTCAAACAAATATTTGTTCGCAAAAACCCAAGGATAAACGCATATACTGTATACTGACAAAGGCGCTTGTGGGGGCTTTGAGGAGCTGCTTGTGAGAGGGGGAGCGCCGTGGGGCCTACGCAGGCCCGGCACCACCACCTGCACGGTCCCCGGCTCGCCGCAGCGCACCGCTCGGGCTCTCCGCACCGTGTCGGGCGGCTGTGGAGGAGCGCGCGCGCCGTTCCGGTGATCGGGGGAAGCGCAGCAGCAGGACGAGCGCCGCGCCTCGTTTGCAGGGGGCGCAACACGGGCGCAGGGCACGCAGCCAAGCCGCGGACGGGGGGGGAGGGCGGGGGGACGCGCGCGGGCCCTCGCGCGCACCCACTCGTTTCCGGGAAACAGCTGTCGACGGCATGTTTGCCGGGACGGCGATTTCACAGGTGACGGCGTCGCCGCGGGAGGGTCGGCGAACCGTCGGCTCTCCCGGTCGGAGGGCTGCCTGGGTTACCCCCCGATTTATTCATGAGGGCTGTCACAGAGCGCCTCCGTCCGCACGTGCACAAACAACCTTCGCTTTTTTTCGGGGGTTTTTTCACGCGCGTGCCCATATAAGGTCACGTCCGTCGCCAAGCGTCCGGCGCTCGGCGCGTCCCAGCCCATCTCGATGGCGCATCAAATACGTTTTCTATTTCCAGCGGTCACCCTAGGCCCGATCGCAATATCACTGTTTACATGAACAAACGCATTCAAACAGCAGGCGCGGAGTAGGGCCGAGGTGGTATTTGGCTGCGAGATGTCTGCCTGTTTGTTCGCTGGTGTGTAATTAAGATTGTGTGTGGTATCTGAAATCTCAGACGCCCGGGTGCTCCAATCAATACGGGTTCGGTGAGGAATTCTCTTACCGCCTGCACTCAACTACTAATATTTCATTGCTGTGTTCATCTGCTGAAATAAGACATTTTAAACGCCTCGTCCTCAGCAGAAAGGATCAATTGAATAATTTAATTAGCATGGCGGAGGGCCAACGTCAGTCACGCAAATGGCGGATCAAATGCTATAGCAATTATTTTACAAATAATAGGTTTGCATGTTTGTTACCGTCTTCGGGCATGAGATTTAGGAAATGAATAAGCTTGTGTTGGGACATTTTAGAAAGAGAATTTGGGAGACTTTGCACGACCAGCTTAATTGGGAACAGTGCCTCAACTCATCAATTCGCAAGAAAATGACAAATTTTTATAAAATCAAAGCAATATTTATTGGCTTTAGTGATAAACTAAATTCACACGACAGGGAGAAAATGCCCTGCATAATAAACGTTTGCTTTTTATCCCTAATGAACACCTTTCCCCTTTCAGTATCAAACTACATGCCCAGAAATGAATTTTCAAAATATTGAAAACACACAAATGACTTTGATCCAATGCATAATTTCCTATCGTAAAAGCTTAGAGAGCTTAGACCCCATAGAAGCTTCAGTACAGCCAGCATATTTAGCCTGCCACCACTAGGTGCTGCCAAAGACCTACTTAGAGCTGCCTTGAGCTCAGCTCTCTGCTCAAACTCCAAAGTTGACACACAATGCCCACACTGAACAACAAACCAAACATAGGCCTGTCCAGTCCTGCCACGCCCAGCCCCTACCCCCTCGTCCGCGTTTGGAGCACACGTTTTCCTTAGAATATATTCTGTCAGCCATCAGTTCACTCATTCACTGGAACATTTGAGGATCGTTTCTATACATGGAGCACAATGTGAGACATTTTACATAAGAAGAAAAAAACCTCCCACAACACTTCCCTGTTTAAATAGTCACTGCACAATTCTGCAACATAATTCAAATGGTCCAAAATATAGTAATATAGTGTGTGTGTGTGTGTGTGTGTGTGTGTGTGTGCGTGTGTGTGCGTGTGTGCTGGGTGCATTACAGTATAATATAGTAATACAGTGTAAGTGTGTGTGTGCTGGGTGCATTACAATATCTGTCATCATGGCGCTTGCCTCTCTAAAAGACTAAAGAAGTTTTAATCCAAGGCGAAGAAGCGAATCTTAGAAGGAAATGTATCCTGCACACAGTTCGGTTCAATGTACTGGCTGCAGGACAAAGAAAACCTTTCTGCCAGGTAGGCCTTTGTCGAGTGTCACCTACCTGATGCAAACAGTGTCTTTGTTGCACAGCCAATGAATGGAACTTAATCGGGAGCTTTTAAGCTATGTGCAGGATATTTTTCTTTCTCTACGGGCAGTCACAGATGCAGACAACTATGATAGCGATGAGGATTGCTACAAGGTGGATGACTCCAAGATACCATACAACTCTCATTTGCCGGGGGATGCGAAAGAAAGCCCCCCTCTCTAAATTTCAATTCAACTTGAAATGCTTCATGCCACACTTGTGCTGCACATAATTGCATAGCAACTGAGAATAAAGAGCAATAGTCAACAGTGCAGAGCAAGATTATCCAGATACGGCAGGTCAATCTGAGGAAAATGCATAAAAAGATGAGTGTTGAGGGGAAATGTAACAGCAATGAGAATAATAATGCTAACAACAATAGCGATAATAATAATTACAACCATAGCGCCTGATGCGTTTACACTGGCTTGAGCAGACATTGTGCTTCCGGCTCTGACTGTGTGTGTAGTAGTGCTGCCAACAATTCAAAGCTCCTCTCCTCCAGGAATATATTCTCTTATTTAAAAAAATACAAAAAATAAAAAATTCAGACAGAGTTGAGAAAATAGAGATTTTTAAAATTTTATGGAAGAAAGTTTCTCTAATTTCTTTTCATTTCTTAGATCTTGCTTGGAAAATGCAGCTCTGTGTAAATGTGTTACTGAGAAGACAGCCTGTCCTCTCTGGAGGGCCAGAAGTATGAGCGTGTACTTTCTCACTACTTTTCCCTTTGCAGTTTTTCCACTGTGGTCAGGCAGTTTAATACAGTGCACTCTCTTTCTAGGACAGCACAGGTAGCTGTCCTAGAAAAGACTGTCCCTTTCTGCTTTGCGCTTTTGTTTGTGTTCCCCAGTATGTACCAAAACTCTGTTTGTGTTTCACAGTATCTACCATACCTCGGATTGTTTTTCCCAGTATATACCATAGCTCTGACTGTTTTGCCCAGTATCTACCATAGCTCTGACTGTTTTTCCCAGTATCTACCATAGCTCTGACTGTTTTTCCCAGTATACACTACCGGTCAAAAGTTTTAGAACACCCACATTTTCCAGTTTTTACTGAAGTTTAAGCAGTTCAAGTCCAGTGAATAACGTGAAATGGTAAAAAGGTAAGTGGTAAACTGCCAGAGGTTCAAAAATAAAGTTTAGGTTATCAAAAACAGAAAAATTATGTAATGTTTTGGCAGTGAGTAGTTTCCTACACCATAAAAAGGCACTTGGAAACTGGAGGAAACTCTGACAGGAAGAGGTCTGGCAGACCCAAAGCCACAACAAAATCAGAGGACAAGTTTCTGAGAGTCAACAGCTTGCGTGATAGGCGGCTCACAGGACAACAGCTTCAAGCACAGCTTAACACTGGTCGAAGTAAGGAAGTCTCAGTTTCAACTGTGAAGAGAAGACTTCAAGCTGCAGGTTTGACAGGTCCAGTGGCAGTAAGAAAGCCATTGCTAAGATGGCAAGATAAGAAAAAGAGGCTTGCCTGAGTCATGAAGCACCGCCAGTGGACTACTGAAGACTGGAAGAAGGTCTTATGGACCGATTAATCAAAATTTTAAATCTTGAAATTTGGAAAGGTTTTTGTAGGCCGTCGAGTAGGCGAAAGGATGGTTCCTCAGTGTGTGACACCAACTGTCAAACATGAAGGAGGAGGAGCTCTTTTGTTGGATCCAGAGTCGGCGACTTGCACAGAGTGACTGTTAACCCATGTTAACCCATTACTTGCCTTTTTTTATAACACTGAAATTTACAGTATTTTTCAGTTTTTGATAACCTAAACATTTTTATTGTTTAACCTCTGGCAGTTTACCGCTTACCCTTGTACTATTTCAGGTTGCAGACTTGAACTGCTTAAATTTCAGTCAAAACTGGAAAATGGGGGTGTTCTAAAACTTTTGACCGGTAGTGTATACCATAGCTCTGGTTGTTTTTCCCCAGTATATACCATAGCTCTGATTGTTTTTCCCAGTGTGTACTATAGCTCTGATTGTTTTCTCCCGCATATACCATACCTCTGTTTGTAAACAGCCCTGTTTGTGTTTCCCAGGATGCACCACATTCCTGTGTGTGTTCTGTTATCATTTTGTTGGCTTTTTTTATTTTTTTTATTACGGAAGTTTGTGTAGCCTGTAGCTATTGTGCTGTCCTAAGCCTGATTTGTGTTTGTGATCTCTCTCTTTCTGTCTGTCTCCCTCTCGGCCTGTGTGCAGTCTGCTGCTGTAGACTGACTGTGTCTCCTCTCTTGTCTTGGCAACAGATAGCTCAATTACAGCCGTAATGATGCTGTCGGGGCTCAGAGAGCCATCACAGCCCGACCTTGGGATCAACAGAGTTTTAATCAGGTTGGGAAAATTGTGATATCCTCCGAATTTTCCTCCAAACAGAAAATTGCCTCTACTTGGGAAAGGGTGGAATGACTTATTAATTGCAAATCGATATGAATATAATCACTTTAGAAAACTGCCTTTTATCACGTGGAGTGGTAGGTACCGGAGAGCTCTGTCGCCAGGGACATGCAGTGCTCAGTCACTGATCACAACTTCAACACCTTCACCCTTTCCATGTCACCGTGCCAGAAAACGGTCTCGCTGACAGTGGGCATGGTAAGTGTGTGTGTGTGTGTGTGTGTGTGTGTGTGTGTGCGCGTGCGTGCGTCTGCACGCGTGCAGGCATGCATGTTATGGCCACAAGTGTTACTCTTTTTCGAATTAAACGATTCTCATAAAATACCCTGTTCTCTCATCCGTGCATTCGCACACCATAATGCGCGCAGTCAGCAGAGGGACAAGTGTGCGCGCCTGTGCGTGTGCGTGCGCGCGCGTGTGTGTGTGTTTGCGTTCCGTGCTTGTGCATGTGCTTATGGTGATTCATGCGTTAAGACAGCATGCGACTGAGTGTTTAGATAATTACAGCGCATGGATTCATCACTTCAATAATGAAGCAAAGGCATTCATGCATATTTAGCAAACTCACATAAAACATGTGACTTGTGAGTACAAATGACGCATGCTTTGGTTTCCAATTAATAACAGAAGACATAAGTCCCGCCTGATCCTCTAGCTGAACAGCTTGCCATTATTACATCAATTGTGCAGGGACTGGTGTCAGGAAATCTGCTTAAAGCCAGATGCAGCAGATTGATTCCAAGCAATTCCTCTTTCAAATGCCACTCTCGTAGTGGCTAGAGTTAAAATTTCGGATTAAACACTCCTACGGACAGATTCGAGTTAATGGGTTTGACTTTCTGTATATGTCCGCTGAAAAGATTAATTACTTTGGGGGACGGAAAAAGATGCTACTAAATATCTAATGTTCCATGTCAGATTTGATAAAACAAAATAGCATTAAAGCGATCAGCATGTTAAATAACAGGGCAACATCCATGCGTCACCAAGACAGCTGCTTTCTGAATAGGATTTAAGAACCCTTTAGGCTACAGATGGAAGAGGAGCGTGTGCCTGACTCCAAACAGTGTTAGCACTACCCTGGCCGGGTTAAGAACTTTCCACCTGCTCTGGAGCGGTCGGTCTGGACCGCACGTGTGGCTTTTCTGCCTCAACGGACAGCAGAAGATATGAAACCTCTCTCTCTGTCGAGGGGGAAGAGAAGAGCACACTTCATCGGTCCCTGTGTGCTACCCTTAACATTGACGAGCTGAAGATCACCAGCCTTTCAATACATGTATGTATACAGAAATGCTTTCCTCATGACAAAAAAAAGTCATGGCTTGGCCCTTGGCTCTGCTTTCTCCCCAAAGAAACACACAGACAGACACACCGATTCACCCACGCCCACACATTCACAGTGTTTATACATGAAAAGTACCGGAGCACAATGACCGTTGCATTGTTCTGAGTCTGCACTGGTTAAGATGCTTTGGATTCAACAACACATGAGCATCCCATGAAAAAATATACCGTGGCAAACCGCAGCGGACAGCCTCGATGTCAGGTTCCTTTGTGTGTTTTTAAACGCATTTGCATTTAAACTCCAAAATCTACATACTGACTACAGACATGTCTCGAAACATTCCAGTCAAACCCGCAGATTACGACGCCGTTTGTGGCAGCACTGAAAAGTCAGCGCATTACTGAACAAATGAAGTTCTGTAAACTAATGAAGTTGAGGTTTCTGGACTCTCCCAGGACACAGGAGTCAGCTGTTTTCTGCCAATTATCCTAATGACCAGATGGGACAAGACGACGGCCCAGAGCCACGGCCGTGGCGCCTCATTAGAAGGCACAGGTGAGGGGTCCCGACCCTGCCGTCCCAACGATATTCTCGCTGTCCTTAGCACCCCGTGCTCTGGACGTGATGCGTGTGACAAGCAGCACCTCCAAGACGCCTCCGTCTGATCCTGGAGTGCGTCGGTCAGGGGCAAGCCGACTGCCGTCCGTTTCATCGAGAAATCGAACCGTACAGTGGAGCGCGACGGACTGTGACGCACGTCACATTGTGATGACTATCAACGCTATTCTTAAGTCATAACTCGACACTGCCAGCCTCCATCTTACAGCGCCTGGCCAAATTGCATTCTCGGTTTGTCCTGTAGGGGGCGCAGAGTGCCTGCAGTGCTCTCGCGGCACCCTCTCCCTCCCTGTACCCACCTTCCAGGCGGACTACAAGGGGCACCTTCAGCTCGAGCTCCCTGCACGCCTTGGTGATGCCGTTGGCGATGATGGCGCAGTTCACAATCCCCCCAAATATGTTCACCAGGACGGCCTCAACCTATGATGGGAAAGGAGAGGGGAGAGAGGGCAGGGCAGGAGAGGGGACCAGAGAGGGAGGAAAAGAGAGGGGGAGAAGAGAGACACACAAGAGAGGAGAAGGGAGGGGCACAGGAGAGGAGAGGAAAGGACAGGGGAGGGGAGGGAAGGTCAAATAGTTAGAGCCTGAATTGCAGGTACGTCAGTCACAGAAACTGCAAAATTGTTTAATGTGTCAAGGGGAACAGTGTGGAAAATAATGACGGCATACGCCCGACGAGGAACAACTGCAACAGGAAAGAGGAACAGTGGGCGCAAGCTGGACACTTAACAGGATAGTTGCTAAAAATCGACAGACTCCCCAATCACCAGATCTAAACATCATTGAACCTTTATGAGAAGTTCTGGAACATAGAGTACGGGGTAGATTTCCACCCCCTTCACCACTCAAAGAAACGGAGCCTTTCCTTCTTAAAGAATGGTTCAATATTCCATTAGAAACAGTCCGGAACTCTATTGGAGTGATGCAACACCATTCTTCCACCAGAAATTCCATCATTTCGTGTTTTGTTGATGGTGGTGGAAAACGCTGTCTCAGGCGACGCTGTAAAATCTCTCGTAAGCATTCAATTGGGTTGAGATCTGGTGACTGAGACGGCCATGGCATATGGTTTACATCATTTTCATGCTCATCAAACCACCCAGTGACAATTAGTGCCCTGTGGATGGGGGCATTGTCGTCCTGGAAGAGACCACTCCCATCAGGATAGAAATGCTTCGCCATAACACGGTGATCACTCAGAAAGGGTTGAGTAGACCTAAACCACGGCAGGAAAATGCACTCCGCACCATAACAGAGTCACCAGAACCCTTCGTTTACTCAAGTGTTTACTTGATTATGGCAGTTGCGTATTTACATATGCAAAGAGAAGCTTTCGACGTATTCGCCAGTCCTACAATCAACACCCCAAAACAAAATCAATCGCTTCGCTACTGGCCCGGGCCCCAAGTTAGTTGGCATTCAACGGAAGTAGCAGCTGACACGAGCATCACGCCCATGAGATAAGGTATACTTTGCGTGCTTGACAGCATTCTGCGAAATATACAAAACAGACGCAAATGCAAAGTGAACTCCAGTCAGGAGACGAGGAGTTTGGAGTGTGAGGTCAGAATTGAACAAGTGGCAAGGGTGCCCTGTGTGTCTCCCCGCCTTCGCTTCTGGCACAGCTCTCCAGAGGAACAAACACTTAGCAGCCCAAAATAAACTCCATGACAGATGCCAGAAAATTTGGGCTGAATGTGACTAAACCACAAGCCAGATATATTATACACAGTAGGGCAGGGAAGGAGCCTACTGTAGGCATTATGGACAAGCCAAAATAAGCAAACAGGTCCAAACTGAACATCTGATCCCATGATTTTGCTGTCTGAATGACGAGTTTGCAATGTGCACAGAATGAGACGGGCACAGGGGCTCTTTGGTTCGACTGCGGCACACGCGTTTGAGCTCAGGGCGTCTTCTCCGGGGTGAGACGTTTCGGTAGTAACTTAAGACATAAAATAATCAGTGTAGTGTAATGGTTAGGGAGCTGGGCTTGTAACTCAAGAGGTTGCTGGTTCGATTCCCAGGTGGAGCACTGCCGTTGTGCCCTTTAGCAAGGTACTTAACCGGAGTTGCTTCAGTAAAATATCCAGCTGCAAAAATGGATTGTATGTAAAGAAATGTAAAACTGTGTAAGTCGCTCTGGATAAGAGCGTCCGCTAAGTGGCTAAAACGAAAATGTAAAATGTAAAAATGTAAATAAGTTCGTGGTCGTATTTTACCTCATGATTGATCAAGCAGTTGACCACCAGACCAGCAAAAGGACATTCATACCGTAATGAGATAATGTCATCTACAATCCTAAAAGGACAACAAACCTAAATGAGGGAGACAAACCCCAGTGTTGGCAAGGCCTGTAGAAAACTGACTGTAGCCACTGCATTAGCAATCACAAACGCATTTCTGTTGAAAATCATTCAACGGAACTACATGCGAATTAACATTTCAATGAGATCCTGAACGACCAGGCTACATGTGAAAGGCCCACACGTTGGCTCGGTTTCTGAACCCCGGGTTACATATCTGTAATAATAAGCCATGTAATTACTACAGGCACTTTTCTGGAAAGTTGAGTATAAGAAGACAGGATTAATTTTGCAGATTTATTTATAATCTCCACTAATCTGTCAGACGTGCTACGGAGGGCATCTGCGGCGCATCCTGTAGTAATGATGTTTACATTGCACCATCGCGGGAGACTGCCATTTACAATGCCTTGTATCACCACTTGTTTTTCCTCTCCAATTAAGGAACACGCTGGCGGCTTGAAAACACCCGATTTGTTTGTGGAGACGGAGACGGCCGTCTACTTGAAGGTGCCTAGTATTTCCAAGTGACCTTTGTGTAGAATGCGAGTCTTTTTGATAGACACGTACTGCGGTGTGATACAAAATGAACACGTATTCCAATAATATCTTCCATTAGTTCGGTGTGATGGGGGGGGGGAAAGAAACACACACAAAACAAGAACAAGTACGCACCCGAGTGTGAATGCAAATGAGCAGCGTTTCGGGATGAAAACCGCCAATGGAAAACGTGGCTTTTGTCTCCGGCGCCACCGCACAGAGGGCATTTTCTACAGGGTCCACCCTCCTCTCTGACACATCCATACATCAGACATCAAGATGTCTGCTCTTCAAACAATGATTCATCAGGTGCCAGGGTGGGTTAAAGCCACGCTTTTGGGTGAGAGCAAGAGACAGATAAAACTGTAATCCCTTCACAAACAGAAGCAGGCACATCTCAAACACAGATCCTACACTGTGGAAAATGTGTTTTTCACAATGCTGCTTGAACAGACACTTTGCGGAACATCTCCCCATTGGGGAATTCTCTCTCTCTCTCACTCACTCTCACTCTCTCTATCCCTCTCTCTCTCTCTCTCTCTCTTTTTAATCAGAAGTGTTGCTAACTGTGTTAACTGCACAAGCTCCAGTGCGCACGGTGAGGCGGCGGGGGTAGCTGACGAGGGCCGCTCGTATTTGCATTGCCCGACCATCTCTCGTGTCAGTTTGGGGATGAGTGAAACGTCTCTAATGGGTAGTGACAGGCGGGAGTCGGTCGCGGTGCGGAGCGCGCGCCGGGGCTTCCTGGACGAGGCGGGATTGAGGGGATTTGATCCGTCCCTGTTCGCCACCCACTGATTTCAGGCTATCTGCATGCAGAGCAAAAAATTAGGCTAAAGGATTCCTTATCTCGCTCCGACACAAATCCGGATGTCAACGCGTCTGGCAAGAGATCCTGAGACAAACTGGCTTCAGGGACGCTGCCGTAGGCAGGGAAGGATCCCACGTTAATGTGCTCAGATAATAACTGTAAATATATGGCTTACTCTGGAAGATATCCATCTAATCATGCTGTTGCGAAACAGCGAATAGCAAAAAAAAAAAAAAAAGAATAATATAATATACAAGACTTCTGATGAACATGAATTAATTTGTTTGTTTTATTTTGGCTCAACGCCTACAAATACATGACCACGTTCCGCCGTTCCGCTTTGGGAATGCCGTTTAACTGCAATTGGGATCATAGTAAAGTAACCTGGGACATTCCTCATAGGGTTAACCGTGTCATTTTAATCCCTGTGCGGTAGAACCGTGGTTCCCGTGGTTGTAAATTAATCAGAACTGTCAGGCCCTGCGCAGTGAGACCCACTCTTCATCGCTGTCATCTGCTGAGTGACACCTGACACTTGCCAGAGGCGATGTATTGCCCACACTTCCCCAGTTAGACCATTACACAATGCAGTGTCCTGTTCTCAAGGCATTATCACCTTCAGTGAAAGTGTGCTTTCTCCCCCAATTTACTGCAGCTTAACCCCTTGCAGGCTCTGGCCTGTTGAAGCGAATGCTGGCACACTGCTGTGCCACTACACAACCGCACTGCGATACAAGATTACTGGAACCCCGCGGGTCACGCCCCTACATTCGCAATCAGCACGGAGAGTGTGAAGGGAAACTACAAGTGCCCCTGGGAATTGGAGTGCGATGGACACACAGCCCTCCTGGGATACGGAGTTCTGAGTGAACACCATGGGGGTATCGGGGAGTTGGGGTATTATTATTGAAATGATTGATTAATTATTTATAATTTCCTTACCAGGCACCCTTGTAGAGTGCCTTCCACAGCTCACACTGTTTTTGTACACGTATGCCATTTAATTGACTGATTTACTAGCTAGATTTACGAATGCACTTCAGGTTAAGTGCCTTACACAAGGGGTAGGTACAGCAGCTGTGCCCCACCTGGGATTTGAACCAGCATCCCAGGAGTTACAAGCCCGGTTCGTGAACCGCTGCATTACGCTGCGGCCCCATGCAACCCCGACGCCCCACGTGTGCACTGCATAATGCAGGGGCAGGCTCGATGTTAGCAGGGAGGGCACGGCGCCCTGTGTTCTCTTCTCCCCAGGTTGCTCGTTATGGGCTCAGCCAGTGTAGAGACCGATGCCGGCGGAGAGCTCGGGCACCGCGCCCCGGGGGCCGAGTCCGTCGATTCCTCCTCCCCTCCGAACCCCCCCTCCTCCCCTCCGAACCCCCCGCCCTCAATCAGTCATTAACACTCCCACACGCGAGGGAGTTGATTTCTCATCTAATATGAAAGATGAGTCTATTCCCTCTGAAACCCTGTCTCAAGCAAATAAGAGGAAGGGGTGGGTGGGGAAACACAGCGCGTTTAACTCCGGGCCTCTGGACCGCTGGAGCGTGGAAGACGCGCTTCTGAAGCAATGACAACGCCACAAAGGAGTTACCACAAAAATTAATTGCATTCACTTTCTGGTTCTGAAAAGTCAGGCAGTAGGTAACGATCAGGCACATTAAATCGGCGATTCACACCATGGTTATGTTTTCCGTGTGATTTAACCACATCGAGTGCGGTTTCCTCAGCGCGCGAGGAGCCGATTGACAGCACTTGGCGTGCGGGTTTTTCGCAGATAACGATTACGCCCGTGTGCTGTGCGTTAGTGGCCCCGGAGCAGCCTGCTTATGCCGGAGAAATCCATTCAAACAAACTCACACTAGAGGGCAGAACAGCTCAACGCGCTGGAGAGAAATTCACAAACACAACACTCGCCCTCGTTGCTATTTATACCACATTTCCAATTCCAGCTTTATTGAGCACCATCATATTTCTTCCACTCATGCATTTCCTATTGACACCTCTGTATATAAATGATACATATGATATGATTTATGTACACATATACACAAGTAAATGCATTCATAAAAATATAGATGAACAATAGCAGGCATTTCTCCACTGGAACACAACCTACTCTGTGTCACAAATGAAAACGCAAGCAAAAGAGAAGTTGCTTTGTAAACTATTTCAGCAGACTGACACTTATCTCAATGTAGAAACTTTACGATAGTACAATGGCACATATTCACACAATTATGTGTGACTTTGGTGGAGTAATTTCCTGCGCAGAGTAGTTACACTGTTGTACTCTATAGAGGGAAACCTGGAACATTTGGGATGCCATAGGAATGTTTGGTGAGATAAGTGTTAGTCTGCTGTAGTAGTCTCTACAGTGTGAATGAGTGTGTTGGTTTGCAGTCTTTATTGGGAAGTGTGTCAGTGTGCTGTAGTAGATCTCTATAGTGATCAGTGTCAGTGTGCTGTAGTAGATCTCTATAGTGATCAGTGTCAGTGTGGTGTAGTAGATCTCTATAGTGATCAGTGTCAGTGTGCTGTAGTAGATCTCTATAGTGAAGTATCAGTGTGCTGTAGTAGATCTCTATAGTGAAGTGTGTCAGTGTGCTGTAGTAGATCTCTATAGTGATCAGTGTCAGTGTGCTGTAGTAGATCTCTATAGTGAAGTATCAGTGTGCTGTAGTAGATCTCTATAGTGATGTGTCAGTGTGCTGTAGTAGATCTCTATAGTGATCAGTGTCAGTGTGCTGTAGTAGATCTCTATAGTGATCAGTGTCAGTGTGCTGTAGTAGATCTCTATAGTGATCAGTGTCAGTGTGCTGTAGTAGATCTCTATAGTGATGTGTCAGTGTGCTGTAGTAGATCTCTATGGTGATCAGTGTCAGTGTGCTGTAGTAGATCTCTATAGTGATGTGTCAGTGTGCTGTAGTAGATCTCTATAGTGAAGTGTCAGTGTGCTGTAGTAGATCTCTATAGTGATCAGTGTCAGTGTGCTGTAGTAGATGTCTATAGTGAAGTATCAGTGTGCTGTAGTAGATCTCTATAGTGATGTGTGTCAGTGTGCTGTAGGAAGGGTCGGTGTGCTGCAGTTTATCGCTATCATAACAAATCCACACAGTGCATGGGTAACACTACCCCCTGAATGTAATACCAGACACCGTCCTAAAAAGGGTCTCCTCGGAACTGAAGAAAACTCACTAGAAATCCTGTAACATCAGAACTGACCAATGGGTTTGAATCGGAGAGGGACTTCACGTTAGGCCAGTCACCACAGTTTGGTAAGGTAGTAAACACACAGGTCCCAACACATGAGTCTTTATTTTCCCTCTCTTCCCTCTGCCTCTTGCTACCGAACTTCTGCATCCGAACGTCAGCACAGATGCACAGGCCCTGGACAAAGCCAGGCCTCACCGTCGCGATGGGACTTGCCACAAGTTGATGTTGTCGAGTCTAGCTATTGATAGTTGCAGTTACAACAACGCGAATTAACGTCTACATTCAGAACTTGCAGTGGAAGTATCCAAGTAGGACCGAGGCAGAAGTTAGTTCCAGCGATCGATAAGCCTTCGAATAAGAGATGAGAGTATGAAGAAGGACCAACCAGTGATCCCTCACTTGTTGCCCCAGTGTCAGCGTAAAGCCGAAGGAAGCGTAGCCAGTTGTTCCACGCAGGACAAAGGACACCACCCCAGCAGTGGACCAACCAGCTGGACCCTTAAGACCAAGACGGAGTATAACGACCTCAAATCATAATGACTGAGAGTGAAAGATCACCATTGTGACTAAGCAACATATATTATTTTCTCTTTCAAATAATGAAATCTCTGTTTTTCATAAATAATCATTGTAAATAGATGTTTTTGGTTAGATATTGTTTTGCGTCTATGTTATAATTAATTGGGCTCAACAGATTCAAACTCAAATTAAAGGCATTGGTCAATTATTATGAATTGTTCATGTTAAATAATTCATTGGTTCCCCCGTGATAGTCGGAAACGCTTGATCACACCCCAGAGGCAGATCATTCTGAAGGGCGGAATTATATTGCATAGCAATATATCGCATCATATTATAGCCAACACCACTACAGGACTGTGGCAAGGCCTCTACAATGAAATGATTGTAAGTGTGCTGTAGTTTCTATATTGGGAAGTGTGTCAGTCTGCTGTAGTAATCCCTATCGTGAGATGCATCAGGGACGGATTGACAAAAGGATTGTGCACCCTGTTTGACCCCAAAACAGCCGTAAACAACTGAAAAGCGTAATGAGGGATTCACAAGGAACTCACAGTATGTGAAAGTTGAAATTAACAACCATTCTCCTCTGATAGTGACACAGGGAACCTTGGCAGTTGATGTAATTTACTATTTGCATATGTATTTCTTGGATGTCTGTGCAAAAATGGGGAGGAGATTATGTAAATGACGTTCATTAAGTATTCCAACAAAATAAAAAAAGGTCTACACTAATTATGTGGTGCTATTAACCAGCATAAAAATAAGAATTTCAAAAAGCTGGTGTTAATTCAGAAAAAAGGTGGTGGCCTACCGCAAGGGTCCCCAAACATGTTTTTATTGAGCATCTCTTTCTATATCAGCCAATGTTCGGTGTACCCCAGCCAAAACAATATGTTCCATTTCCATTTCATGCTCACAAATTTCCAGCCATAATAATAACATTGGTAGCGATTCCTGCACTGGTGTCCCGATGATCCATTATTTTATTTTCCCCACTGCCTCATTTTCCCAGACTGGTTTTCAACGCGAAGTTGTTGCGGGCATGAGAGAAAGGAACACATTATGGGAGATTGTGGATTAATTTAGCTGAACAGGAAGTTTATTTATATAAAGGAAACCACATCAAATAAACATATTCCAATGACATGTGAGCATATTTGATCTATTAAGCATGGCCACTGACAAGTTCACCAATTCACCTGGGATTCATAAATAATAGAAATGTCATATGAATGAAATGATTCAATGGCTAAATACTGCATCAAGGTCAGAGTTAATTTATATGAAAACCATGATCTTTGATGCAGTAATGCTTTTGAGAATTTAGAAATCATTATATTACAATATTATTAATATATATGTACATATGTACATTAATTTTTTTTTTAATGTCATGGTAAACCATAGTAAAATGTAAAACATTACATAGTCATTATTTATGTAGGCCTTCTGCAATGAAATTGATGGAAATAGATGCAGAGGAATGGTATTCTACTAGAAACCTATAGTTGGAATGAAAAAAAAGTGACATGATTGACATTTTATACACTACCAATAGATACGTAGGCACAAGTAGTGATTATGTGGGGCCAAGCACCAGCAAAACATATATTGGACATGTTTTCTAATAATATGCAAGGTTGAATGGGTTTTATGCCACACTTCAAAACCTTCAAATTTCAACTTGTCCCTAAACTGGACTCAAACTGTCAACCTTGTGATATGGTGTCTTATCAATGGTGCCACCAAACAGACTGACATCGATTGACCAAATGCTGAATTAGTTTGACATAGCTGCATATTACATGTAACCTACTAAAAAGTGATGTATTACATTTAATAAGTCTAATGTCATCTAGAGTCCATATATTATGCGTGATAAGCTTTGTAGGGATCGGATTGGCAGTTTATGATAAGATGTTAATGAACTAATTATTCCTAAACAAATTAATCTGTGTCAAAGCCAACATTGTGGAAACATAATATGTGTGTTATGTTTGGTATGTTGTGATATGGCGAACATGAGTGCAAAGGTTCAGAAATGTCAGAATTTTTTATGAATATTTAAAAATATAATATATCATGCCTTTCACATTTTACAACACACAAACACACACTTGCACATACACACGCCAAAACAAATCAATGCGGCACTGTCAGTCAATCATGTTTATGGCCCTCAAAACGTACTTCATTGAGATTTCCACAAGTTGTTTTATATATGAGGTAGACAAAATAATAGAAATACCAAACAATATATGGATATTTACTCACTTATAAGGAGTTTGCCTTCAGAAAGGCTTCAATCCTTCTTGGAATGCTGTTCTACAAGTTATTAACTGTTTCTAGTGGGATATTGGACCATTCTTCAAGAAGGAAATCCTCAAGGTCTTTGAAAGATGAAGGCATTCGAAATTCTGCACTCTACGTTCCAGAACTTCCTATAAAGGTTCAATGATATCAATGATATTTAGATATGGTAATTGGGGAGGCCATGGAAGGTGTTTGACTTCATCCTGGTGCTCATGAAACCAGTCTTGAATCCATTGAGCAACGCATATGGGAATAACTTAACCCTCTATGGGATTTTGTCTTTTATAAATGACAATCACCCAAAATAAAGGTCAAATAAATAAAATAAAAAATTAATTAATGGAATAGATTTTTTTGAAGCACTATTTCATAATGCGTCCCATAGAGGGTTAATAATATAATAATATTTTTGGCACCCTGGCACATTTTTCAAAAACACATTTTCTAAAAAATAAGTTGAAATTGACAAAAGTATTTGGTCTCCACAATTCCTTATTTCACTGTTAATAGTACAGAGACTTTGTTTTTGCTTCAGAACTTAACATATCCTTTTAAATCATAAAATAAACAGAAATGGCATTGACATTAAATGTAATATTTGGTAGTACAGCCTTTGGTGAAAATAACTGCAATCAAGCGCTTCCCATAGCCATGGGTAGCACATTTTGCTCCAAAATGCCTTGGTAATCCTCTGATTTCATGATGCCCTTAATATGTTCAAGGCATCCAGTACCAAAGGCAGTGAAGCAGCCTCACAGCATTATGGAACCTCCACCATATTTGACTGTAGGTAGGGTGTTATTTTCTTTAAAAGCCTAATTTCGTTGTCTTTAAACAAAGCGCTGATCTGCATTGCCAAAGAGCTCTAATTTGGTTTCATCGGTCCACAGAACATTTTCCCAGAAGGATTTAAGCTTGCTTAGGTGGGTCTTGGGAAAGATTAATCAGGCCTTCTTGTGTTTCTCTTTCAGCAGTGAGGTCTTCCCTGGCCTCCAACCATAAAGCCCTTCTTGGTTCAGTGTCCAGCATATGGTACGGGCTGAAACCATTACCCCAGACCTCTCCAGGTCAGCCTTGATATCTTTGGATGTCATACAAGGTGTTTTTTCAATGGCTCGCACGAACCTTCAGCGACATCGAAGATCAATTTTCCTCTTACCACCACGTCCTGGGAGATTCTTAACAATTTCATGAGCAGCAAACTTCTTGATAATATTGCGAATTGAGATGGCCTTATAGCCATTTGAACGCTTATGTTTTGTGATAATAGTTTTTATAACATCCTCAGACAGCTCTTTTTATTAATCAAGGTGCATGATGCATACTGTTATAACACCAAAATATAAATGAAATTTGCTTATTACATTCCTACAACAGAATGAACTGTGGCTCTGAAATATTGTATTTCTTTTGAAGCTGTCCATTTCATTATTTATTTATATATATTTTTCGTATATATCCATTTTTACGAATCCATATACTGTATAGGTGAATATCCAATGATAAAAAACAGAGGCTCTTCACCGTCGCTTGAATTGGGTGTTACTACAGGAAACATTACTGCATGAGAAGTGTGACAATGTGAGATGTGTGAAAATGTTCAGGCATCTCAGACATAGTAGTGATTCACCCTTCCCCATGCGTGTGCGTGTGCACGTGCGTGTTGTGTGAGACTTTTTATTCATGACTATTTTTTTTAAATGTGCATTTTGGTGTAAAGAGCATGAGGTGAAACGGCCTCAGTGATAACATGGTTAGGTTTAATTTCTTTCCCCTTTTCTTGTCTCTCTCTTTTGGCAGCATCTTATCAACTCGGAAGGGCTATTCTTCCTCCTGCAGACGCGGCCTGTGCTTTGCTATTCCAGAGGCGCAGTCGCCTGGGAGAGACGTACGGGGCCCTGGCTCCTATTGAAAGTTGGGATTGGGCCTGGTGAAGGGGATAAGAGGGAAATAATTATCCGGCCTGTTGAAGCATGACAGCTCCTCCTCGCCCAAAGTGAAAAAGATGAAGCATTATGTCAAAAATCTGCTACAAACACAGACAAATCTTGACACTGGCATCTGAAGTTTCGCTCCATGTTTAGAAACACTTGAAAATCACCAGCTGCCTCCTCCGTCTACGATGTGTGTGTGTGTGTGTTTGTGTGTGTGTGTGTGTCTACATTTGTGGATATACATGCCTACGCACGCACACGTAGAGTTATGGACTGACCAGTTAACCAAACAATGGTTAACACATAGGGCTGGGTATTGGCAAGAACCTCACAATACGATTTGATTTCAATACTTCACATAATATCAATATTATATACATTATATGACTGAAATTCACAAATAATTAATACATATTATAGAGTGTATAGAGTATTGAGATTATGATCATGTGCATGACATGGTTTAAGGGACAAATTGCGAATTGAGCCAAAATTATTTGAACTTTTAATGATTTTAACTGTCCAATCTTAATTTAAGTTAAACAATGTGAACAATACAAACGTATGTGTGCTGTAGTGCATTTAAATAAATGTTAACACATAGGCTTTGTGCTTTATCAGGAAACTGTAAACAAAATGTACAACTGGTTCGGTTATTTTGTACGTTGAATTATAAAACGTGACATACATTCTCTCTATATCCCTTTGAAAATAGTGCAAATGAAAGAGTGTGTCTTTGGAAATAGGTTAGTGCAAATGAAACAGACAAACAGTATGCCTTGGAAAATAGTGCAAATGATTAAGTTATTTTTAACACTCATTGTGTAAGAAAAGTAAAAAAACTAAAGTCACATAAGACTGCAGTGCAAAACATGGTAAAGACCAGCTGAACTAAAATGTTAAACCTTTCACTGACTCAATGACGGTTTTCTTCACCTCCACATATAGCTTTGGGACTGCTATTCCAGTCATGTGTTTGCGCATTGGTATGGCGTAACGTACCATGTTCTGAAAACCCTCATTTTCCACAACACTATAAGGGCATATGGCCTTACAGATTAAAACTGAGTCAGACACTGTAGATGAAGGCCTTGTCCAGTTTGGGCTGTTTGGGATCCACAAATTTAGCTGCTGGCTGTCTTAAAACATCCGATTGGAGCTTTCAATACTGAAGCTTACAGACGACAATATTTTGATTATTTTTTTTGTGTGTTTTATACTGTTCTGGAAGTATACCTTCTACTCATCACTACAATTGAAATATGTACTTAATAACTTGAAACACTAAATACATTACAAATAGCATGTCAGGGAACTGAATTCTGCAATTATTAAAAATTATACAAAACAATACTATTCACTCCCCGCTGCGTTATTATAACGTTATATTTGTTAGTTTCGGATTTCAGCACCCCTAAGTCAAAACATATTCCCGCGTCTTTGCTAGCAGGCGCTGGCTTTATGGTGTCTGCCATTGCTAATACCCGGATGGTTCAATGGGCCTTCCATACTACTTGGAAGTAGCTTTGGAAAGATCACTGGGGTGACACCTATAGGTGCGAGTTTTTGATTTAAATAAAAGAAATCTGCACTTGTTTTATAACGTAGAGATCGATACCTGGATTTAAAGAATAAATACTGAATTAAAAAAAGTTAAATCGATATGTATTGGTGTATCAATTTTTTGACCCAGCCCTATTAACAAATTAAGTACATAGGCTTTTAATACTTTAATAGTGAATTGTAAAAAATATACTTTAATTTCAAACATATTCAAAGATGTGCAACTATCGGGACACCATGATGATATTTCTTCCCAAAATAAAACTTAACCAACTGAATACACAGCAACAGCCACTTACTAGGTATCTATGACCTTCAGTGCATCTTCTAAACAATTTGATGCTACATTTGAGGTAAATAAAATATAATGAGTGCAGATCCAGATCGCTGTTACAATAGCTCACATGACCACATGACAAACTAGGGGTCTAAAAATTAACCAATTTACATTGGAAATGGGAAGATACGGCTGCATCGATTCAGAACCGTCAATCAGATTCAAATTTAGAAGGAAATCGGCTAAACACTGTTACAGCCGTCACAAAACAATACAGCCAGGTATCCATTATCTAATGT
This sequence comes from Aldrovandia affinis, assembly GCA_029706075.1. Classification (NCBI taxonomy): domain Eukaryota; kingdom Metazoa; phylum Chordata; class Actinopteri; order Notacanthiformes; family Halosauridae; genus Aldrovandia; species Aldrovandia affinis. Next base: position 2,780,697 of record JAINUG010000031.1, on the reverse strand, counting down.
AAACGCCATGTAACCATTATCTAAATATTGCCCGAACGTGCAGTGTTTAATTAAGAATACAAAGCCTTTTCTTTCTACCCTGTGTGTGTCAGTTACCCCCACTCTGCCATCTTGTCACAGCAGGGCACTTGTGTGAAAATAAACACAGCGAGTTGTTTTGAAGAAACTTTTTCAATATGTTTTTACTTACAGGCAGAGTCAAAACAAGGACACTTCAATATATGTTAAAATGAACTGAACCAAATCGAAACGGAGCTGAATCTAATCAGTGCTGAATCTCATTTTATCGAATTGTTGCATGTTTAACTATGAAAATGATATACATAGTGGACATTTTGTACCAAAATTAGATCCCTCTTAAAAACTACAAAGAACACTGTACCCAAAGTTCAGATTTGGTTGTATAAATGGTTGAGGAATGTGGGGGGGAAAAAACAATATATGAAGAGATTCTGAGGCCTAAGTCTGTAAATCTCCCAAATTTGATCTGATGTGCGACCCCCCCCCGGTCCGTGGAAAAATGGTCTTGCATGAAACTGGTCCGTGGTGCAAAAAAGGTTGGGGATCGCTGATCTAGGATACATAAAATCCCTAGTGCTATTCTTAAAGTCTCAACAGCTCCCTCTAGTGCAATGGGAAAATGTAGCCGGAGGACGTATCTCCTCGTCCTCCCTAAGCCTTCATAAGCCACCATTTAAATGCATTTTTTCCACATTTTCCACTATCTTTTTACATGTGAAATGTGTGATTTTTTTATAATAAATATTTTATATAGTTGTGCAAATTTCATATTTTTCAATTGAGGGTAGTAGGGCGTAAAGGAGAGGTCGTAGTAATTATTTTTATTATTCATTGTTGGAAAATCTTGGCAAAAGAAGGAAGTTTGGCTAACGTTAGCTTATTTGCTAGCAAGCGAACTAACAAGGTAATCAAACGGTCAGGGGAGGAGGAGAACTGACGAGAGCTAGCTAATTAGCAATGGACAGAATGGTAAATGTGGAGAAGGACGTGGTGACGTTTTTATTGCAAACTCCATTCCACTCATTGGAATACAGAGAGAAGACGAGGATTAAAATGGAAAAAAAGTACGTTCACTAAGAGAAACGAGAAGGTAGGAGTGTTCAATACTTCTTGGTATGATAGCTACACTTGGCTAACTAGGAGCCTCACTACCTGTATTGTATTGCTGGCTGTGTCTTCTCATGGAAAAATCACTGACATGGACTGTCCAGTGGTTTGGAGACATTAAGAATTTGGATCAGGCAACCAAAAGTCATGACAAATGCAAGGACCACATCAGTGCTAATGTTCGCTACAAGCTGCTTGGAAGGATGCCAATTGAGCAAGTCCTCAATAAGGGTCTGCGTCTGCAAACTGCGCAACACAATGGTAAGGTGAGGAGAAATAGAGATGCTCTTAAATGTTTGATTGATACTACAGCCTTTCTAGACATGCAAGAGCTAGCTTTCCGGGGGCATGAAGAGAGGGACAATTCTGCTAATAAGGGCAACTACAGAGAGCTGGCTGACATAATTGCACGGTATTACAAACGTCAGACTGGTTCACTGGCATGTCGAAAACTATCCAATATGATTTCATTTCTGCAATAGCCGGCACTATCAAAAGTGAAATAAAAGCAGAGGTAAATGCTGCATCCTTCTTCTCCTGGCAGATTGACGAGACTATGGCTTTGCCTGACGGGATTGCTGTTGTCGTTCGTGCAGAGTTTGAGCAGATTGTTTGTTACTGTTTCGGTCGTTGAGATTATTGGGATTGTGGTTCTGTGTGGCTCAGTTGGTAGAGCCGTGTTGGCAACGCTTGGGTTGTGGGTTCAATTCCCACTGGGACCACATGTCCTGAAAATGTATGCATTCACTACTGTAAGTCGCTTTGGATAAAAGCATCTGCTAAATGGCATATATTATTATGTTTTGTATTGTTGATTGTGTTTTGGCGTTTGTCATCGGAAAGGGTAAACGGATTTGCTCTTAAGGTTAACTTTTGTTAGGGGACAGAGATTGAATTTTTTTTTCCTGTCTAGCTTCGGCAACCCAGCTAGCTTACACCCAGCTGACGTGAGTTTTTTGTGTGGATTTTTGCCCTCTTAGGAGCAAATCCAAGAGGAGGGGAATATTTGATAGCTAACCAGCTTTTGTTTGTTTAATTATAAGCGTTTAAGTTAAAGCATTGAGATATAGCCGTTTCAGTTGGCTGCTGCTGCTAGCTCGCTCGCTACAGGCAACGAGACCAAAAGTTTACTAGTTAGCTATAAGAGGGGTGTGTTGCCATTTATTAATTTCTGCACCTGACTGTGTTGGAACCACAGATTGTATTTTTATCGGCTTGGTGTCTCTGTTTTGGCAGTAATTCGTTCCATTGCAGGGAGAGCAATAGACTAATACTTGGGGTTCAAATGTGGCCATCGGCAGTGCAGTGCAAGTCTTGCAGAATGATTGCGTTTCTGGAAGGAGGGTTTCGTCTGCGACCGTTGTCAGCTTGTGAAGCATCTCGAGAGCAAGATTCTTGATCACTGTGAGTAGCTTCTGTTTGGAGAGGAATCCACCACAATCCACTTCAAAACTTAGTGCTTCCTGTGTTTTATCGTTTTTTTGTGTGTGCTTTGTCTTTTACAGATGACATTCTGGAATCATGAAGGATTTATACTATTTGATGAATAAACATGCATTTTATGATGAACAAATGCCTCATGTAGTTAAAGAAAGCCTAAAGTTTGGACTTATTTACCTATTATTTGTTGTTTAATTTTAATTGAATTTTTATCTCTCCCGCCCTCCCCAATTTTTGAACTCACCAGCCGCCACTGACGCGCGCACACACACACACACACAAACACACACAAACACACAAATGGCTATTTGCCATGGTAACACAAATTATGAATCAGGGTGTCTGAGCCACAAACTGTGAATGACAAATCTATGTGACATGCACTGCCATTCATAGAGCACCAAATGAGTACCATTCATGGAGTAGCTTCACAAACAGGGTCCTAGTTTACTTGAAATGGATACGCACATAATTATAAATTCCATAAATGTCTCATGCTCTGCATCAGCTGGCACCAGAGTTCTAATCTCTAACACTGGACAACAGAAGCACAAATATAATCCGCAAGCCAAAATGATTTTATTATCCCTGGCCGAAACACAAGGTGTTATTCTGGCTAGCTTCATGCTGCCAAGATGAGTTATTGTATTTGCTAGGTAGCCTGCTAGTGAGCAAGAGAGCAAGATAACTAGCTTTCTTAATTCTGAATCTTCCTAGATTTTAAACATGCGAACATACAAGCTAGATGTATCCTAGCAACATGCAATGGTTTGACGATGGCGAAAAATCTAATGTATTTATCATTTATTTATATTTATTAACTACTGACAACATATGTATGCATCCATGGAAAATTATTCTGTATCAATTAATGTGGTTCGTGAAACTGGGCTAAGCATAATCAAATGTATTACAATTGATATGCCTGTAACAATTATGTGTTAGAAATGAAATTAAAGAGGTTCTCTTTTAATTAAAGGTTTATTTTCTATTACATTATATATACATATATATATATACACACACACACACTCTCGAAAGATATATTTCAGCCGCATCACAGGACTATCCACGTACAACAGACCGTTCACACAGATATCAAGTTTTTACGATATCCTTCCCCTTCTTCCCTCCCTCGCCATGGACTGCGAACTCTCCATCTTTCGGGAGAAGGAAGGATTTTCTTCTTGGACAAAGAAAAGAAACTAATAAAAATCTGAGATAGTTTGCGCTAGAATGGTCTTTATGTGTGGGGGTCTGTGGTTTCTCTATGAATTGATAATCAAACCGGTCATTTCTGCTTCAAGGTCTGCCTTTCTTGTGAGAGAGCGGCAAGGTTGTGAACTGTGACAGCTGTCTTTTGGAAACCCAATGCGGATAAGTAAGACTGTCTTTTCAGCTGGCCAGTCATTCAATTTCCACAACACAGTGGCCATAGTGCCCATATAAAGACATGTCTTCAATTACATTTTGAAAGCAAGCGCGCACGCGCGCACGCACACACACGCATACACACACGCATACATACACACACACACACACACACACACACACACACGCACGCAGGCACACGCACGCACACACACACGCACACACGCACACACGCGCGCGGCGCGCGCGCACGCACGTGCACACACACGCACACACGCGTGCACGCATGCACGCACACACACACACACACACACACACACACACACACACACACAGACAGACAAAATCAATACCTCACTGTCAGGAAATTGCATGGCCCTCCAAACTTAATTTAAATGCCTGCAACACAAAGATTTCATAAATATTTCATTCAATTTCAAATTTCTATTTCTGGAGGTTCATGAACATGATATTATGCAAATATTGCATATTTGCTTAAGAGACATCCTCATTCAGGGCCCCATACACAGTTTACATTTTTCTAATTATCCATTTATACAGGTGAATATCCAATGACGCAAAACAGCATCTCTCAACCTTCCATTCCAGGGATTCAGCATCTTGGTTACTTCCTTGGTAAAGTCCATTTCCTTCACCACCGCCATGGCACTGCCCATCAGACAATGGGATTGAATCGCATCCAGACATAAGTATACAGTATGCAGGTTTATTTAGACCTCCTACTTTACTGCCACGGGATGGTGCGCACAGCGTAGCCATGAGTCCCTGGGACTGGTTCTGGCATTGGAGCAGTCCGTTACAGACAAGCAAGGCCTTTCAGTTGAGTACATCGCTGCGGCAATGGTCCAGCATTACCCCCTGGGGCTTTGTTGTTGTGTTTACAGTGGATATTAAATGATATAGTGACCATTATCTGTCATTACAATCTCATGTTTTACAGTTTCGCCTAATCCATTCAACCTCCATTAATTACAGGAAGGAAAACTGTACATAATAATAATAATAATACTACTACTACTAATCATAAATATATATATATATATATATATGTATGTGTGTGTGTGTACACACACACACACACACACACACACACACACACACACACACACACACACACACACACACACACACACACACACACACACACGTGGGTATAAAAAGTATTCACACCTTTGACATTTTTCACATTTTATTTTCTTACTTCATGGAATCAAAATGGATTTAATTGGGATTTCTTGCGACTGATCAACAAAGAATTCTGTATAATGTCAAATAAAAATCAACTATAAAGCTTTTTCTTAATTACACATATATATATATTTGTGCCTCGTCACGTACAATTGGGAGAATTTCTGTCTACTCTCCCAATTCCACGAAGTCATTGCAATCTTTTGATCTAAGAAAACGAGTCCTGTTGCTTTAGCAAACTCCTACGCAGGCTTTCTGGTCGATGCTGTGGACATTAATTTCCGTAACTTGACAGATGAGCTGCTGTGTCCGTTTGAATTTGGAATACTGATCTTAGCAGAAAACCTGGAGCTCTGAGCAGTGGAAGAAAGTAATACGGTCTGATGAGTCTTTTTCCTACATCTGGACGGGTTTATGTTTGGAGAAAGCCCAAAAAATACTTCAACCTAAAATCTAAATTGGTTGTTATGGTATGGGCAGCCATCTCATGGGAGTCATCGGGTCCGATATTACTCTGCATGGTAGAATTACGGCCAAGGAATACAAAGCCATTTTAGCCGACCATGTGTACCCTATGGTGAAAACATTGTTTCCTCAAGATGTTGCCATCTTCCATGATAATGCCCCATACATACTGCTAAATGGATTCAAGAGTGACGAACGCTATGAACACCAAGATGAACACCTTCCATGTCCTCCCCAATCACCAGATATAAACATCATTGAACATTTACGGGATGTTCGGGAACACAGAGTGCGGATTAGATTTCCACCACGTTCATGTTTCAAAGAACTGGAGGCTTTCCTTCTTGAAGAATGGTCCGATATCCCATTAGACACAATTCAAAACTTGTTTAATAGCATTCCAAGAAGGACAAAAGCTGTTCTGGAGGCAAATGCCAGCCCAACAACTCCTTATTAGTTAATAAATATTCATATAGTGTTTGGTGTTTCCATTATTTGTGTCTACCCCCTGTACATGCATGCATACATAAATAAATACACATGTACATAAATACAAAAACAAAAGTCTACAAAACACTCAAAATCAGGGGCAAAGTGAATTAGCAATATAGCACATTTGACCCAGTTTCTTTTTTAAAGAAGCCCATCAAATATGCTATTGGGCTCCAAAAGGTTCCCTTTCCCTGTTACCACTGCAGCAAGACCATGCAGGGAGGGAGGGAGGGAGGGGTAGAAAGAGAGACGGGCAGGAATGACACAGTGTCAGATGAATTTTACATCCCTGACAGATATTTCATACACATCATTTTAGGACTTTCCTGCACACGTTTTACACTAGCCTCTATTCACAGTGATATCACATACCCTACATTCAACAATCCCACACCTTTTGAAGCTGACAAGCTATTCATTCCGTATCTGTTGGCGAGATATCATCACTGACAGCGAAGCATAAATATTCCTCAATCTGTCTATAAAATGGTTAATGGCTGCCCATCAGAGTAAAGCACGGGTTCCAGCAATCCACACTGTCATTGTCAGCAAATAGCTATGGAGTCCAAACGGTTCCTCATGAAGGAATATTCAAAATAAATAAACACATGCAGTAGAAGCATTAGACCTAATAGTTTTTTTTATTTGTCAGTGAATTCCATAGTTTAAATTTCATAGATTTGCTTGTATCCAACAGTGTTATTATTATTATTATTATTTATAAATATATTTGTTGGCTAAAAATGCAAACATTATGACAGAACTATTAGACACTGGAGATCACTGGAGATCACCGTACACTAGCATGCCATGCTTTTAATTGGCCTTTTGACATTTACGGTCTGCCTTGTTTTTCTCTGAGCCTACCAGAACTTTGCTATCCACACACGTTCGGCTCTTTACGTCTGAGAATTAGGCTGATAAACAGTATTAATAATTCAGGGTAAACACCTTGAAAGGAGACCTGAAAACGCATGTATGCCTGAACCATGGGCTGTCAAGCTGCTACAAGTGCCTTTCCGATATCCCTCCTTTCAGTCATCACCAAGTTCAACCGCAACAAGAATTGGGCTTGCTCCTCTCTGCTCCCTGTAAGAACTGCTTTATTAGATTGAAGGAATTCGTAATAGCACTGAATGGCATACATAATCACCTCTGAGACTCGGTACAACAAACTAACGCTGAATATAAAAGACTACATTTTTTACTTTGTTCATAATGCTACGCGGCCAATCAAATTTAATTTATTCTAATGTATTCACACAGAAGGTCAATTATCCAAATGATTCTAATTCAGATTGCACCTGATCTTGGTAGTCAATGAGCCATCTAAAGGGCGTCTGTGCTTTTATTGCTGGGCAACAATGTTTTTTTATTTTTTATTATTATTATTATTTATTTTTTTACACATTCCGTTTGCAGACAACTTTTCAATGTTAGCGTAGCATGGCATCAGGGGTTGTCCTGTGGGGACAAAGGACTGCGCTTTACCCAATATGAATAATTAAATATCTCATTAAGGCCTTAAATTAAACTTATTGGAAAACTCCAATAAATATTTAACAATTAACCCTAAGGAAGGAGTTTTGTTGGACATACTGTAAGTTGTCGAGCATACACAAAGTCAATAATTGCTTTGTTGACTACGATCTAGTCAATAATAAAGATCGATTTGTATATGGGTTGGTATGTCCAACAAACAAAAAAATCCCCCGGTTTGTTGTGTGTACATACAGCAACCATAGGTGTCCTTTCATTCTATAAACAGACAGAAAAAAAAAAACGTACATAAATAAATCAGAGATTCCTTATTTCCAGCAAAATAATTCAGAAGAATTTTAGTTTAAAGAATGCAATCTCGTTGTAACCACCTCCACTCAACAGCATCCCTCAAAATAGCACACATTGCCCTAATTAGCAGTAAACCTCTCTATTAAGAAAATCCACACCAAAGTCCCACCTGTTAAAACATGAAGCTACCTCTGAAGATGACTGCAATGCTACCTGGTTAAGCTAGACTTTCCTACGCTGAGTTTGTGGCGACGGATCACACAGTCGAGTTGGGGAGCGGAGAGAGCCTTGTTGCCCAGAACAGTTCTAAGAGAGCACGCCAAAGACACTGAGACACAAGCTGCTCTATCTGTGATCTGGTACTGTTTGGAGGCTCCGAGGGACTGCTGATGTTTTCCCGGTTTCAAACCAGCATGAGAGCGCTGTGCCATAACAAGCTCCAACGTTTCCAGAGGAACAGCCTACGCGGCCAGACAAACACACACACACACACACGCACACACAAAGGTGTACGTGCGCATGCACACACGCGCGCAGCATTCAATGTCATGCACAAACTGTCACTTGAAAACAAATTCCACCTCAGGATGTATTTCGGAAATCTGCTCAAATGCAATTAAATGGCATTTGTCACCTCAGGGTGGAAACAGCCAGGACCGCAATGATGAACCAAAAAAATCAAAAATGTTTAAAAAAAAGACCACCATATACTGTATGTGTATCACAACACACTGTCAAATTTTTAAATACCTTATTTCCTTTCAAACTGGTTATTATACAATACTTCACAGATAAAGTATTTGTACCCCTTCTATTTACAGTCAACCACCAAAAAAGTAAAAAGGAAAAAAAAACTGTCTAGAGGAACCCAATAATTCACTTTTCTGGTATTGTTTAGCAGGAGAAGCAATTTAGCAAGGGAAAAATAACCTCTGAAAGCTTTAATCATGATAGATGGAATTCTACTTTGATAGTGCATTTCCCTCTGTTGAAACCCTATAAAAATAACCCTTTTAAGACCCATTAATTTGTTATTCATCTATACGAATCACAGCCTTTATTGAAATGCAATGACTGGTTTTTCATGTGACTCAGTACTGACTAAATGGGTAATTTAAAAATTGATAGGATGCATATTGCAGACTGCCCCTCCACCCCCCACGCCCCCACACATACACACACTTATTAACTTAGAGGGGTTTGGAGAGTCTCACTAAACTACCAGTGTAGAAAGGAGGATAAACAGACGCTAGACGTCGATACACACGCCGACTGTGTTCCGGAACATTCACGATCACACCGCGAGTGAGTCAGGAAGCCGTCCGAGGGCCCGTGACATTTGAAAGGGAAGCCGATCCGTTTCCTTGGGCTGACGAGGAGCGAATCTTTCAAGAAAGCGGGCGCCAGCTTAGCCAATGTCTCCACGGCAGACGCTAAAGACCTACGGGCTGGCGTTCTAATCTGCATAACACTGAGGCATATCAATTAGCCATTAAAGGTTAGCCCAGGTATTAGAGGGATTAAAACACGCGATTCGACCTAAAGAGCACAGCTGCTCTGTATCCCCCCACCCCCCCGCACGCCCGCACGCCCGCCCGCCCAGCCAGCCTGGTTCTGCACTCGGAGACGGCCGATTAAAAGATTGTCGTCGGACACATTTGAGGTGGAAACATTGCTTATTGGTTCCCCTGGGCGTGCAGACAGTGGCCCCGTTGATGAATTGGTTATTTGCAGGAGGAACGGGAGCTGGGGCGCCACTCTGGAGACACTTTTCCATTCCTTTTCCTGGCTGAGGTCTGCTGTTTTGCCCAAATAAACATTTAACCCTCCTCTGCCCTCACGCCAACCCCCAAACCCTCACCCCCAACCCCCTAACCCCCCCCTCCACCAACTCTGCCCAGGCAGCACCGGGTGCAGGGAAGCCTTCCTGAAGATGAGCTCCAGTGATTACAGACACAGACAGTTTTCTAATTATTCTGTCAAACATCAATCACGGGGTGATGCAGGTCCTTCTGAGCGCTGATGGACACTGTAATCACTTCTGTACTTTAAATGGAGAATCGCTGCTCGGTGGTGGACGGCTCCTGATGGATGCTGAAAAATGGATTTGTAAAAGGCTCACTTGCTCGCTTGTCCGATACGCCCGCGCAGTAGAGAGCAAGCCCACAAGCCCCCGCAGTCGCATACACATTGGCATATAGAACACTGCCATGCTAACATGACGGAGAAAAAATAAAAAAAAGAATAACATCAAGTTAAACAATTTTTTTTATTTTTTATACTATAAACAATGTATTATGGTTGTAGGGATTTTGGATGATTATGCCCCATCCGACTTCTAATGACATTATGGCAAACAACAGCAAGTGCAAATGAAAAGGATTACTCCTGGCATCAGAGGAGAGTAGACAGTAACACTGCCGATGTTTTATGCAAACCCCATCAGACCCGATACGCGAGTGAAGGAAATTCGGCATTAAGTGCACAAATACTTGACGTGATGCTCTTAGTACTAATCTTAATTGATTCACACCAGAAACGTGGTGAATAACGTTGAATGGAAGTGCTAATGGCGGTTTGTTGAGTAGTGTATGGTGCCCTGCGAAGCTCCCCTGCTTTTCAGCCACATTTGCTGAAATTGCACAATGAAATACTGAACTAACTGCTGATCTCTTGCATTTTCCTAATGACAGAAACATTTAAAGTCCGGTTGATCGTCTCCCCCACTGAAGAGGTGAAGAGGTGTGCTGATCAGAAATGCGCCTCGTATAAAATCGAATTATAGTGACGGTAATCTCTTTGAACTGCAGCCAGTGTTGTTTAGTATACATGACACATCTCGGGCTGTGAGAAAATAAGACTGAGATGCCGTCGACACCGAGGCGCATGGCAAACGTCTGTAGAGGCTGAAATATATCCTGTGTCGCCGGTAATCTTTTTGTGGTGAATCTCCACTCCCGAATATATTATTTCAATTCCGAAATATGTCTCATATATATCCAATCTGTGTGTACGCTCTTATTCTGAATTCATTTGCAAGTACAACACATTTACAGAAAGCCTAGAGCCACTAAATGCAGTTGATTACAGAAATACAGTGATCAATACAATACGATGTTGATGTTTTTGAGAGGAACTGCTATACACAAAGACTGGGGGCAAGCCAGTGCGGGAGGCACATCCTCTCTCATCACAACATGCTCGAGTTTATCACATGAATTATGCCATGGATTCAGAGCACTCTACATTTCTCAAGATGGGGCAGTGCAAGGGTATAGCAGATGCAAATGGGTACATGGGGGACTCTGTTGAAAAGGGATAAAATACAGTTTCAAAACGTCAATCGCATTACAAAGGCAATAATGCATTTTCAGTGCATTAGCCGCATATGACTGAAACATTAGCTACCTCCGCATGTCTCCAAGGCTCCAAATGTTCTCCAAGGCTTCTCTGCGTATTGACCAGACTCCAGACAATGGGACAACGCCGTCCTTTGAATATGTTCTGCTGGGAGCACTTGTCATGAACTCATCGAGCCCCATGAGTCTCCAGCCAAACAATGCTCGCATACATACAGCGTCTACAATTGAGCAACAGACAATGACCGCCAAGGATGGGCAAAATCTCAATTTGCTAGCGCTAACCCAGAGCGGTAATGTCTCAAGCGATGCAGACAGCGGAAATTATGCCGTTCGGTTCTGGACTACAGCGTTGGGTTTGTGAAATGAAAGAAATTAGGCTACACCTAATGCACTTAAGGCAAGACAAAATCTAACCCTTCAGTGCAGAACGAGGTAAAAAAAAAAGACCTGAACAGTACATATCAGTGCTCTATGAAGCTTATACAATCCTCTTTCTTTAGGCTGCTATGTTCGGTAAGTGTATTTGAATAGAATTACATAATTGAGCTATTGCAGGCAAAAAAAGATTCCTACTTCGGGTAAAATCACAAGACAATTTTCAATGAGCTCCCAGAAAATGTCAGTGGACAGAAGTGATTCATCACATAGAAAATATGTTTCATATACAGGTGGCTGCAGTTATCAGGTATTTTTACCCTGATGTAAGATTATAATCAGTAATATGATCACAGGAAAGTAATCAGTACCTGCAATCACATTCATTTCATTTGATCTGACTCAGATATTTCAATAGGGGCAAACGGAAAAGAGGCAAATACTGCAGCTGACATATATTAAGAGTTACATATAGAGGTAGTGGCTAAAAAGGTGGGGTAAATATATATATATATATGCCATTTAGCAGACGCTTTTATCCAAAGCGACTTACAGAAATGAATGCCTACATTTTTCACTATATGTGGTCCCAGTGGGAATTGAACCCACAACCTAAGCGTTGCCAACGCCATGCTCTACCTACTGAGCCACACAGAACCATAAATGAGGGACACAAAGTATATTGAAAGCAGGTGCTTCCACACAGTTGTTGTTCTTGAGTTAATTAAGCAATTAACACCCCAGCATGCTCAGGGCTGTGTAAAAAAGAAATGCTGGGCAGGCCTGGTTGCCTATAATTATGGCTAGAATGCCTATAATTATGTCTAGAATGGCTAGACTTGCTAACGATTCACAAGGAACAGTGTCTAAGGTGACGTCGGCATGGGACTCTGAGGGAAAGACATCATCAACAAAGGGCAACTGTGGTCGGAAGCGCACACTCCCGGATCATGATGTCAGCGCATTAGTTTGAGGTGCAAGGCTAAACAGGCGAGTAACTCTAAATCAATTGACTGCAAATTTCAGGGCCCGAACAGGCAGTTTCATCAGGAAGGGTGCATCAAGAACTCTACAGAGCAGGATACCACAGTCATATCATATTGGTGTTTCCACCTATTTTTTTTCCGATGAAAACACGTTCGACACATTTCTCTAATCAGATGCTTGAGTGTTCATGGCGTTATGACACCCAGAGCATTTTTCAAAGGCCGATTGAAAAACTCAACAGGATTTGAACTGGCGACCCTGTCTATGCATCAATTACAATTTTACATTTACACTGAAGTTACCCTTCAACAGACGCCCTGAGCCTATGCGGTCACACTATCTAGGATAAAGCAAAATGATTGTCATTTTTTAAGCAATATTACACCTTCTGCCATTTAACAGAAATGGCAACATTTTGGGAAGTAGGTTAAACCCATCCATTAATTAATTTGCGTCCTGCACAAAGAGAATGCTGCAATTCCATATAGACTGTCGAAGTTAACAGTCTGCAAGGTTATAATATAATAATATACGCCATTTAGCAGACGCTTTTATCCAAAGCGACTTACAGTAGTGAATGTATACATTTTCAGTATGTGTGGCCCCAGTGGGGATTGAACCCACAACCGAAGCATTGCCAACGCTGTGCTCTACCAACTGAGCCACAGAGAACCACACCTTATGCCTTATAAAGAGGCATATATAGGAATCGATCTGGTAATGGCACATGTCTTGCATGCCATGTCAGAAGTTGAGTCGATGCTGTGAGTGAGATAAACGGTTACTAATCTCACAGGGCACAGTTACATTACATTACATTACATTACAGGCATTTGGCAGACGCTCTTATCCAGAGCGACGTACAACAAAGTGTTAACCGTAGTCAAGAACAGTTTAGCTGAAAGCCACCCTAGTGGGAAGTACAGTTCCAGGTGCTAGGAGCAACCACATAGTTAAACTAGGACCCTGTAGGTAAATCTGTAGCCACAATTCAAAGGTAGCAATAAAGCAATCAATGCAGAAAATAATGCCTAAGCCTAATACAATACATAAACAAGTAGACATGTGTAATACTGAGCAACTATGTCCCAAAGTTAACAAAAAAACGGACTACAGGGAGAGGTGCACCCCGAAGAGGTGAGTCTTCAGTCGTCGCTTGAAGGTGGCCAGGGTCTCAGCTGTTCGGACTTCCACAGTTGAAACTAGGAACTTGAAAATAACTTCAAGCATACGTCTTAGGCATTCAAATAAGAGCGTCGCAGCTCTACGTGGTGACGGTGCTTTCCAATACACACACACTGCTTTTCAAAATGGTGCGATGCTGCACTGTACATGGCTTTATTTCAGACCATGTGCTCAGCGCTCGGGAAGCACGCACACACTGCGTGTGTCACTCGTATTTACTTGTCACAAGCATTGATCACAAGCATGATCTATTATTATGTTATTAGTATAACCGTGTGACCGCACCTATACCTACTATAATAATAACTATATGCAGGTAACTGCCAAAATCAAGGGAACACCGGCATAAGAGGGGTTTGTTCATGAAAGTCGACGGTAACCGCTTTTCGACACGCAAAATCCGTGGCCCTGTAATTTGAATAGATTCATACAAATATTGTGACAGTGATTGCCGCCAAAGAGTCAGATTAACGTATTAACGTAGAATATCCTATTTGCAGCGGTGTGGTGTGGCAACTGACAACCAATAAAACTGTAATGCTAATTAAGTGCTGCATATTTAATACATAAGCTACTGGTTGTCTGAAGGCTGCTTCACTGTACTTGGGTAGATTGATGGGGATAGGCATACCTGGCAACTCTCCTCGTTTTTCGGGGAGTCTCTAGTATTTTTGACCAATTTCCCTGCCTGCTGCGCTATTGTGAATTCATCCGTATTTTAGAAATTGCTTCTGAATTATTTTGCCACACAGCGTAGTTTAAATTATTATTATTTTGAGCTGTACAACAATTCAATGGCTAAATGCATTATTGCCAATGGTTTAAAATATGCCAGTTTCATAAAAACAAATCCCATATTGTAATCAACTGCTGAACAATTTGATTGCGTATTTTCAAGTATCAGTGTTGGCAGGTATGGATATAGGAGCAGTCGATAGCTCCTAGTACCTCGGGGAAACCTTCCATTCTGGAAAAAAAACGTGTTGGGGTTTCTGGATAGCTTCGGGAGATCTGGGAAAAGAAATGTACTGATGGGCCCGCTTCAACATGGCAGCGTAAATTATAAATCGTGTTTGAATACAGAGGACTGACTCACCCCTGAACCCAGACCAGTGGTACCCTGAAAGGAGCCAGTTGTGTAAAAATAGTAATTGCCCTGTAAATGTGCTAGTGGCCTTTACCAAGATGGCAACAGCGCGGTTGCTTCAGGACGAGGACTGCAGTTCTGCCTCGAGCTACAGCTGCAACCACAATATTTGCCATTAAGCAGTCAAAATAGAAAATAATTTGTGTTTTAAAGCTGCCATCAATATCGAAGCAGGATATGCATAATTACGAATGACAAATTGATCGTCTCAAAGGATTTCGAAATTGTGTGACACATTTTCAATATTAAACATTTGAGATAATTATTATTTCAGAAATTGCGGTAATATCTGTCTGCTTAATACAACAGAGCAGAAGGTGGTATTTTCCATGCTGCGGTGTCCTTTTATGAATCACTTTTGCAATATGCAAATGATCAAATGGGGGTAGTGAAGACAGAAAAACTTGAACAAGGAAACAATAAGCTGACCCGGTAATCCACGTTTATGAATTGGAAAATACTCTACCGTGAGGATCTCAGCCCCTACCGTCACACAAACCCTGCCGGTGAGTTTTATGAATAAAGGAAACACCAACATAAAGTGTCTTAATAGGGTGCTGGGCCACCACGAGCCACCAGAACAGCTTCAATGCGCCTTGGCATAGATTCTACAAGTGTCTGGAACTGTATTGGAGGGAGGCAACGCCATTCTTCCATGAGAAATTCCACCGGTGGTGGAAAACACTGTCTCAGGTGAAGTGTTCTGCCTCCTATAAGTGTTCAATTGGGCTGAGATCTAGTGTCTGAGACGGCCGTGGTATACAGTTTAAATTGTTTTCATGCTCAGCAAACAATTCAGTGACCATTCGTGCCCTGTGGATGGGGGCATTGTCATGCTGGAAGAGACCACTCCTATCAGGATTGAAATGCTTCACCATAGGATGTAGGTGACATCTTTCTTTTTATACTCACAATTTTTTTTACACGACACTAAGCATGACGGGATGTTAATTGCTTAATTAACTCAGAAACCACGCCTATATATATATATATATATATATATGTGTGTGTGTGTGTGTGTCACGACCTTTCCCTGCACATAAATGTAAATTAATCCGGTGTACATGCCTTGTGTGAAGAACTGAAAAATTCATTCCATTTGGTGGATGTGCTATGCTGCAATGCTGTTTGGGACAACTGTTGACATGACAAAAAGGCTCATAAAGCAATAAAAGTAAGAAAATGGCTCAATTAGCTCGACTCCGATGCCAGATCCAGTATCGATTTTCTGAGATGAAGAATGACAGACGAGAGATTTTTCAATCAGGCAATTCTTTTGGTGGTGTCGGACTGTCCAACAGAGAAACTCAATTGGGACAAACGGAATAATCTACCTGAATACACAAATGACCGCGGGATGTTCCTCTGTACGAGCAGCTGTCGATGCGGAACGACACGGTGTCATGAACAGTGTCTTACGGCTCTCTAGAAACTAAACCTAGATGCCTGCATTCCCTGCCCCTCAGCAGGGCTGAATGCGATGGATCATCAGATGCACAAGAGCTCCCTCAGCAATACAATCCAGTTCCAAATTAACCTTCATGATGAAGGGAGAGAACAGAACAACAAAAAATAAAAAAGCAAAAACAAAAACAAACACACAAGTCTGGCACAGACTTACACCGATTCTCCCTCGGGCATAAAAACTTCATTTATTATTTGAAATGTTGAGGGTATACTCTAAGGTACTATTATCTATGCATATTATATTCTATGAAGGCTGTTTTGGACAATGATGAGGCTACATCGCCTCGCCTTCTGCCTTTCCTCGGGAGGACGGCTGAACGTCGGTTCATTTCAAAGCATAAAAGTACATGGATCACACTTTCTGCAAAAAAATTAATAAAACACAGGCGGAGATGTAGCATGCAATCATAACTCTAATTAGAAAACAAACTGGAAACAAGGGTAGTGCAATTTATGTTTTCTAAATTAGATACCTCCCAGTCAAACAAATTCCATTCGTTTAACTTTAATGTCTATGTACTGTCTTTACAATATTATTTATATTTATCATTAATTCGCATGTCAGATGTCAAGCCCAGGGCTTATGTGGCTTAACTGTACCCTTTTTTATACAACTGGATATTTACTGAAGGAAAACAAATAGTGTTGCTTGCTTGAGGGTTCCTTGCTTGAGCCTCACCTGGGAATAAAACCCAGAATCTTCTGATCATGCCTCCAGTGCAATTAACCAGACAACACTGTTGCACTAATTTAAATTTTTTCAATATGTGTTAGGCTCAAATTAGACAACTATTCGAAATATCACAAGAGATGGAAATTAACTGCACATTTCAGACATCAATCCCAGTCTCGGAACTGCACTGCATTGCAATTTTGTGTTGTGCCTTTTGACTTCCGGTTACCTTCTTCCAACACAGGTGCAGCCCGTGTTTAACCCAAAACGGGACCATCTTGTAGGCGTACATTTTTCTCTTCACCCTAATTAACATGCCCTTAACAAACAGGCTATTCGGTAAAGCTGATTCTCTCCTTCATAGCGAATGATAAAGCTTGCCATTTACACCATGGACAACTACACTGCTGTGGCACCAGTGTTGCTTTTATCATCACCCAATCATACCACAGGGTTTCTTTGCTGGCACAAATCATCGTAAGCTCTTTCCCTGAATGGGGAGAAAAAAAGGATGACCTATCCGGGGCTCACTAATATGACCTGCTGGCCGGATGTCGGCTGTCTTCGCCAGAGCTTCACAGCACCGCTCTATTCACGGCCCTGGCCTCCTGAGCAAAAGGGTATGCACTTCCTGGCGTGAGCCCGTGGCTCCGTCATTCCATTGCCTCGAGCTGGATCGGGGCCAGAGCGCCGTCTCGCCTGCTCTATTAGCACCACGTCAGTGCCCTGGTGTGAGCGCAGAGCAGCACAGGCCTGCAAACAAACATCTCCGTGCCCCTTCCCTGACAAGGGCTACAGCTTGTTGTTAATTTGCACTTTAACCCTTTATTATTTGCATTTTTTCCCCCACTCCATTGAGTTCCCTGCGTGCTGCGGGCTGCCTTACATGCATAAACGATACAAACAAAATGCGACAAAACTTGGCTTCAGGAGCCACGAAACAAACAACGCTGTACATTTGAACAGAAATACGACGACGTATGTACGTATGGAAATCGTGTACTTTGTACTGTGGTTGAACAAAGAGACGGTGCAGAATTAAGACTTGGGCTCTGCATTCCTGACACAGCTACACAGTACAGTAGCTCCGAATTTCCCCATCGGGAACAAAAGCAGCAGAAAGAGGTTGTGCGTACTGTACAGTACAAGCAGGAATTAATGAGCATTACAGGGACAGAGAGACTACGCGAGAGGAGAAGGGGTACGCGGCAATGCGAAAGACGGGCGGAGGACATCCGCTCCGGCTTCGGACTGTGATAAATATGCGTGTTTACCAGATGCAGCAGATGCCGAGAAAGCATAGAGGAAGTGCGCAACAAAGGGACACGGCGGTTTATCATTTTAGAACATTCATCTCCCACAGAGAAATAAAAGTCAAACACAGTCCCTTTGGTCTGTCTGCGCAAAGCCGGCGCACACACTACTGGCAGATGGTAAGAAAAACAACAAGAAAGCCCAGCTAATTAATAACGGCAGATATAAAAGTAGCAAAGTAACGTGCCAAACGTCACTGCAGCCTCTTAGACACATAATTGATGAGCTGCCCCTCGCGTTCAAAATTGGCACAGGAAATGTGATAAGCCCCGTGAGTTTACATTTTTCACAGCGATTCATGTATTGATTGGACACGTAATTCAGAGAGTCCCTGTTTTTCCTCCAAGACCAACAAATAAATAAATAAAAGAATTCAATCCGATAAGCAATGTATATAAAACACCAATAAAAGCTACCATTATTATGTTAGAACATAATTTGATCTTGAAGTCAATCCCTGAGTTTGATTTAATTAGATAAGCAACAGCATTAAACGCAAGTGATGGGGTTTAGGGTACTCAGAGAAAGATATCAGTTTCAGCGCGTGGAAGACCAGAAGAAAAAGCAGCAAACTAAAGGTGTTTCATCTCTGTCCGCGGTTTTGTTTTTCGTTGAAGTTTTGTGCGTTGTGTTTTGTTTTCAACTCGGGTGATTAAGTTCAGCAGGTGTGACACTTCTTGGTTGGTTGTGTTGGTGTTGTAACCCTAACTTAAAGATACTATATGAAGTTCACCAGACATACGAATAAAACCAATCCACTATAATAATTAAGTGGAGTAATTAGTCATATTTGCACAGCTGAAAAAGCTACGCTACTCTTACCTGCCCTGTGTCATGGCAGTGCTTTCCAATACACATTTTCAAAATTATACTGCACAGTTCATGGCAGGTGTGGATACGGAGGGCCGTATTAGTTTCTTGATTTCATGCTGACTGCTCTTAATGAGCCAAATCATTTTGCGAACAGAAGTGTTACCCTCATTTATTGATAAGATCATAAATACAAGCTGAAGAGCTGTTCTTGTGTCCCTATATGAAACATTTTATTGTGGGCTAATCAATGAGCGAACAGCCATGTGTGTATACAGCGGATTAGATCATTGAGCCAGTGCAATTGGTGGAAACACAAACCTACACACCAGCTCTCAAAGGACCAGAATTGCTCACCTGTTAATTTCATAAAGTGTGTGCTCACCACTCGACAGGTCAGTTGCTGAGGATTGAAACATTCTCTTAAGAGTGAGAGCTGAGTATTAACACATCTGTACATTGTCACCATAACATAACTTTTATGGGCATGCACTAGGGATGTACGATATATGCGCCATCACATTGGTCCGCAGAAAATAGCTTAAAGGGACTTCATTAGTTTGGACCGATGCTAAGATTACATCGATACGTTGGGCCGTTACGAAGCAACACGTGTGCATTAGGGGTGCACCAGTATGAAAATTCTGGACCGACACGGATAATTAAAATAATCGGCCGATACTGGTAATTGGTTTATTTTTATTTATTGTCCTATTTGTGCCCTGACAAAAAATTGTATAATTCTGCCCTTCATTATACTTTTCATTGAGCATAAATTCAATCATACAAATGTATGGAACAGCTTTTATTGTAAAATTATTTCACATACTCGTACTGTGCTACATGTCTTACTTGTAAATGGCTGATCAGATTTGATGTTTTAAAATCCTTGCTTGAGTTGCCTCCTCTTGAAATCTCACCGGAGCATTTGTTACAAATGGCAAACTGGTTGTCTTTCTCGGACACCTTGTAATGCGCCCACACAGTCGACATTTTCTTTGCTTGACAGTGTCAATAAAAACAGCACACCTTAAAGCAACGAGAACTGCGTGCATTAGACCAGATTGAAGCAACACAAATTGATGGACAATTATCGGCCACTGCCATCGGTAAATTTGATTTTATCGGCTGATAAGCTGATTGCGGTCAACAAGGCAAATATCGTACGATACCGATAGTCCACGGGTATATCGGTGCAGCCCTAGTGTGCATTGTTTTGACGCACCGCTGAAGAAGGGTTAGGTGTGAGGTGCCTAGAGTGAAAATGTTGGCTGTGTGGATATTTTTCAGTGTGCACGACAAAACAGCAATTTGCAATACATGCTCTGCCCCAGTCTTTCATGGAGGGAGCAAGGTACAGAACTTTAATACCACACATTTAATCAGTCATCTGATGGGGCACCACCCTGATAACTATGACTGTCTCAAAGCAAACCATGAAAAATCCACACCACCTACAAGCAGATCTGCTGCTCCATTGTCGGTTGCAGTCATTTGATAAAGTTAAGAAATTCAATGGAGATAGCCCGAAAGTAAACTCAGTTTCTGCTCACTCAATCTAAGCTACCTGGTTATGGTTACGATCAGTGAGCTCCTATAACCCAAAATTATGCCATAGGACCTTGCTACCATCACGTCACGTTATTCTAAAAGCTAGAAGTGCAGTTTCTTTTCTCCGGTAAAGTAGGGGGATTCAGTTTTTACTAATGCAAGTTTGGTGGCCATCTGAAGAGACGTACAATTTAATGTAAACACCAACAAATTAAGGAATGTGGCTGTTTTTACCTGTTTCTAGTGTGGTATTGAACCATTCTTCAATAAGAAAAGCCTCCAGTTCTTTGAGAGATGAAGGCGAAGGTGGAAATCTACTCCACATTGTACATTTCAGAACTTCCCATAAGTGTTCAATGATGTTTAGATCTGGTGATTGGGGAGGCCATGGAAGGTGTTTGAGTTCATCCTGGTGTTCTTACACATTTAGCAGTGTGTATGGGGGTGTCATTGTCTTGGAATATAGGAACATCTTGTTTGTTGAGGAAATAATGTTTGCACCATAGTCGCCTAAAATGGATTTGTATTCCTTGGCAGTAGTTTTGCCATTCAGAGTAATAATCAGACCCAATGACTCCCACAAGATGGCTACCCTTTCATACCCTTTCAGATCCACCACCATGTTTAACAGTTGGGAAGAAGCAATGTCGAGTCTTCCTTTGGCTTTCTTCAAACATAAACCTGTCCAGATGTAAAAAAGAGTAAATGACGACTACTCAGACCATATTACTTTCTTCCACTGCTCAGAAGGCCAGGCTTTGAGCTCATTATACTGGGTTATGCTTTGTTGAGCATTGGCCTTGCTTGCAAGTGGTTTCAGAATTGCAGCCCTACCATAAATATCAGCTTTGTGAAGCTCACAATGTAAATTTTTTGTTGAGACTTGGTCAGGGAGGTGTAGACTCAATTCTGCAGTAAGTTTTGAGCCCATTGTTTTGTGGTTTATAGCAACTATCCTGTTAAGTATCCATCTATCCCTGTCGGGGATGCAGTTTTGCCTTGTTTGTCGTATGCCGTCATGATTTTCAACACAAGTTCCCCTTGACAAATTAAATCATTTTGCCGTTTCTGTGACTGACGTACGTACCTGCAATTCAGGCACCAACTATTTTACCGCTTTCAAAATCTGTTAGATCTCGCATGTTGCTTTAGAAACACACATATTAAAGTGCTGATTTGAAACGGTATTTTATAGCAGAAATATATATAATTAGATTGACATTAATATGGAATACTTGCTTAATTGTGATTTAGTTGCTTCAAAATACCAGCCCTTTTTCATTTAGTGTTTCCATTATTTTGTTTACTCCCCATATTTACCCGATGACAAAAACCAAGAAATAAATTCATAAATTTGAGCCTGTGTGGAAGCGCCTGCTTTCAATACACTTTGTATCCTTCATTTACTTGAGTGTTTCCTTTATTTTGGCAGTTATCTGTACATGCCACCTAGGAGAATATAAAGGGGTAGCTCAGACACTTCTGATACAAATGTGATGCAAAACATGGAGCTTGTGTTAAATTACCTTGAGTAAACAAAACTGAAAAAAACCCTAAAAACTAAAGGTAGTGAATAATAGGGTTCAACGGGTTAAGTAGATAGCATAAGGCGAGAGCAAAGTAAACAAGTTGAAAAATATTATGCAAATAAAATGTCTTCCATTTTTCCTCATCTACTTCATGGGTGAATGCAGAAACTTGATTGCCGTTTGCATTTGTGCTAAAATGCAAAAAAACTGCAGGGGATTGCTGTTATCGGTATCGATCCAGAATTTTCATATCTCTGCATCCCTAGCACACACGCACATACAGTGTATATATATATATATATACTGTATAGTATATAGTATATTATATATAATACACAGTACAGCATAGACATATGTCCCCATGAATGTTTATAACAGTGAAATGTGAATGGTGTAGAAATGTATGCAAGCACGGTTAATACCAAGGCAACATTGTACAAAATATGTACTATCATATTTTAGTACATGTGAACTAAAATAAAAGGTTATGATAAAACAAATAGCAGATGAACTAATGAACAGATCTGTTTGAAGGGTTTGATTCCTCAGCCATAAAACCTCACTGGACTTCCAAATGGTGAATAGCTTTTGTCTAGATTTAAGCCGTTTGCAGTGCAGTGCCATTTTGTGTGCGTTGGAAAGCACTGTCAAGATCAAGATCAAGTGATATGGCATGTCGCAATTATTTTGGGGCTTTTGACCACTGCATGGACACAATGTTCCTATGTTAACAAGGTGCGATATTTCTCATAAATATATTGGCCTTTTTGACTGTTTAAACCAACCGCTACTGGATTTCAGTTTCAGATACCAGTCTAAAAGGCCTTGCAAATACAAACCAAACAAACCGAAGAAAAAAAACCGCAACACAACACACTTTTTTTTTTTTCCTTCCCAGTTCAGACATTTTAACATTGCCTTTTGACGCCGATCATAAATAATGTCTTTGCTTATGTGGGAAACGGTGGGAAGACATTTGTGTTTGGTACTGCACCCGCCTGAGGGTGTAGAAAAGGCAGCGAAGCCCGCCGGGGGAGAGGAGAGACGGCTCTACGGCCGAAGCAAAGTCTGGCACAGAGCTCTGAGCCGTGCTACAACAGCAGTGCTGAACTCCGATTCCAATCTCCCTCCCTCGCCGCTCACTCTCCAGCGCGTGATCCCAACAACAGATTACTTTCACAGATATACTCGTAACAAACTTTTTTTCTTCACCCCCTCCCCGCCAATACACAAACAACACACACAAACAAACAACAAACATACACACACAACACACACACACACACACACACACACACACACACAACAAACACACACACACAACAAACACACACACACACACACACACACACACACACACACACACACACACACACACACACACCACCAGAGCAGAACTCCTCTTGTACACAGACACAGGACAATTACTCATTTTAACAGATGGCACTTTTAATGACCTTTGCTGGTTAAAAGTTCTCCCGGCCGGCGTTTGCGAAGCTTACGGGTCATTATCCGCCAGAGCTCCGCGCTCCACAACCTCCACAATTGGTGGCTTCTAATGCACGGCACGCAGGATGCGATCTCTATTACTGAGGTGAGGCGTGTTTTCAAGGTTTTCATTGTTTGTCTGTGTGACAGACAGGAGCCGGCGCTCCCCCTGGTTTTGGGGGGCAGGTGGAGGGTTTGAGTGGCGGGCGGCGGCGACGCGGCCCCTCTTGGCGACGGCTGGGCCGGGGATTCTCTCGGGACGCGGGGGAGCGTGACCGGGATGGGATGAGGGTGGGACGGTTCACGCCGCGCAGACAGGGAGAACGGGGTAATGAGCTGCGGGGGAGAGTGTGGATCGCTGCGGGCGCCACGGCGACGACGTCGGCGCGTTCAGGACTCGAGCACGAGGGAGGGGCATCCGTCGCCTCGCCAGTTCACTCCGCATTTCTCATTAGGCATCTGGCATCAAAATATGGAAAAACATCATCCTCGTATAAACGGGACCTATATATTGTGGAGTTTTCCTTCGGAAAAAAGCACCACTGAGGAAATAAGAGCATTATACAACACTGTAATAGGATTTTTTTTTCCTCTCTCAAGATCAAAGGAAATGGAAAATAGGAGATTGCGGAAAAACTCACAATTTTTGAATGCTGCTAAATGCCTTGACAATGAATTTGCCCTGAATACCCCAGTGTTTACACAATAATTTAGTTCCAGAATCTGACATTACATCCTTTTGATGTTCTACCCGGACCAATCCCAGCATTCTCCGCGGCTCGCGTGCCCGAGGAGAGGCGGCTGAGGCCTCGGTTCAAGCGACTGCGCTCCTGTGTCTGCGTTAATCAATTAAGACACAGGTCAGCGCAGGTCGTTAGTCTCTAATGTACACATATGGTCTGTGCACACAACAAGCCACACTGCTACATCGCCTCCAATTTGCCTCTGAGCAGTACTGAATTAACCAACACTAATGCGCCGGCTTCACCTGGAGTACAAAGAGCCGTTTCATTTAGGTTTCCTCGAGAAATTTCTTGTTAACTTTAAATACTCATCCAACTATAGTCATTTTCCAGCACTTTGTCCAGGTAACATGCCCACAGGTAACAATTACTGGACCAATCACTTTCACTGTGGTTTGTCCGTACGTATGCCACGAGAGTGAAATTCAGTCATTCTCTCCTGCCCTGAAACGCACTGTTCAGGATGAAATGGCTATGAAGTCAGGAAAACATCAATTTGCCAGTCCTCTAAGGACTGAGAGAGAAGAAATAGGATAGTTATTTGGAATTGGTGTTTGGAAATTGCCTACAGGTGTGTGTGTGCGTGCGTGCGTGTGTGTGTGTGTGTGTTTTGGGTCTATTTTATCAGCCGGTGCTGTCCAAGTATAATGTAGCAACATAAAAAATGTACACCCGAATACCGCCAAAAAAAAACTACCAAAAAAACCAAAACCTAGAACTTTTGAAGAAACCTGCTGTTTTGAAAGACCTGAGAAATCAAACGGCGAATACAGACCTTCCTTTGTGACCATTGGAGGACGCCCGGTGAGCCCTACTGAACAGTGACATAGCCTAAGCCTTCTATTATGACATGCAGGGCTGTGACCACAGAAGGATTCTTTTTGATGCATTATTCAGTGCCATTTGTGCCAGGGCAGCGTCCGTCTGACACTGGACAGGGCAGGGTTTGATCATCCGCTCATTGGGATGAACTGCGGTGAGAAATGAACACGGTTGTACCTGGTTGTACGCGGTCGTGCTAAGGCGCACGGCGGTTGAGGTGAGCCCAGGCCATCAGAACACCGATGCAAATGGCAAGCAGCTCACTGTATTCCACCTGAGATTACAAACTCTGCCGCTGTTACATTTGGGGGTTTGCCCTGTCTCTGAATACGAAGTTAAAGACATTAGAGACTAAATAAACATCGCTATATTCCAAGAGGCATTTGGTGGTTCAAAACAGAATGCTGATTTTGTACGCCAAGAGAAGCTAATGATCACGGGAAAAACTTGCCTCAAAGTCAAATGCTTCATTGTCCTTTGGGGGTTTGGGTGAATTGGTTTTGTACTGGATGTGCAAGGTAGTCAATTTAGGCTATTCATTGCACCAACAACCCATTCATTTGCAAAACTGTACTACATTAAATTCCTATACTCTGTAGTTTCACTAACGAATGCAAATTCAACGCTGCAGAGAGAAAGCAGTTTTTAAAAAAAAAAAAAAAAAGAAAGAAAGAAAAAAAAAATTCCATATTGGTTCCGTTCCTAAAAGCTCCCTAAGCAAACAGCGCAATATGGCAGTATCCCACAGTTCCAATAGAACAAGCTAAACAGATCAAAGCGCAGAGAGCGCATGAAACTAAACTCAAATATAAAAAATGGCAGTCACTCCCAAAATATTTCAATGCAAGACCTGCTATAATTATTTTCCAACTGCCAGCCCCACCCCCCCCCACCCACCCGCCATCAAACCCCCAAGTGACTACGCAATGTTTTCATCCAACACTCCTGTTAGCGCAGACAAAGTTCTGTCATGCAAACTATCTCTGCTGTGCCGCTTCGACGGTAATGTCACTAATCGCCTCAATGTCCACGGAAAGGGAAAGGTACGTCTATTTAACTTCCAAAAATGCCTTTCTTCCTGCTGAGGCGCTGAATGTTAATTGTTTCCCCCCTCCCCGACCCACGTCACTTTGATGGCTCTGCCTGATGGGGAGTTCAGTCGCAGCTGCCTCCCATCCGCGGATATGCCTTCTCTCGCAGGTGAGATCTGTGCCGGGGCGGCTATAAATCTAAATGCCCCGAGAACAATGAAGCCTGTTTAATTACATAAAGCTTCCAGACTGACCTTCTGTTCGCTTAGCACCGAAGGCATGACAATGGCACAACGTTTACAGAAATATTCACTGCTTTCACAAAGCAGAAAATGGCACCCATTATCTGCATGGCAATGAAAATATTGCTGTGGAGCTGCACCTTGAAGTATAGCTGTTCACTTATGTAATACATTCTAAGCATTCGTACAGAAGGGATAGCGAGACTGTTTTTTTTCCCTTCTCTTTAATGTAATTCCAAGATGGATAACTGAGGAAATAAATAACAAAATGTTATCCTGCCCGGAACGTAATGATTTACATTCCTGTCACAGATCCGGAGTCTCCCTAAAACGTCCAAAATCCCCCGTGACATGCAAATTCCAGTTTGCAGAGGTCTAATGTCAATCCTGTCTCTATTACAGGAGGAAAGCTTTGTCTTCCCAACTGCTGGGCTGCAGGTATGCTATTGGCACAATAAAATGGAAAGACTTTAAATGTAAATCAATAATGTCTATAACAAATAACAGACGGACATTCCAAAGAGTAATAATTGGGATACACAAAAACAAAAGTAATAATGTATACAACATTCTTACAGCATGTACTTGTATTACACTTGCCTCTGACATGACAATAGATTATTTGTATTACCTATTCAGACATGAGGGAGAACCACTTTTACTTTGAATTTTTAGAGGACACATGAGATGAATTCATATGAGACCAAAAATAATGTGAAGGCAGTATCATGCATCAACACCTAGGATGTTGAACTAGCATTACTTGAAAATTCATCTTTTCTTTGCATTTGTGTCAGAACAAATTTTTTGTGTACTTCTTCAAAACAGAAGAAGGAGAGATGATTAAATCCAGATATTTTCCCAACATAATTACCAGGGCAAAAGAAAAAAGAAAAGAAAAAAAGAAAAAAGATTATTTGTGCTAAAAAGTTATAGCGGTGCATTCTCTCATAACGTGCATATTTACTGGGGTCTAAGGCTTTCAATTCATAAGACGGTAATTATGCGCTGGGAGAGAATCCGCTGACACAAACATTTTACAAGATCGCTCTGTTTAATTATGAATCCAAGACTGGTATTTATGAGATCAACACCAACTGAAATCACAATGCAGTCAGACTTCAGTGAAAACCACCACGCATTTGAAATCCAAGGTGTGAGGTCAGCAATCTCAGTGCATAATACAGACCTGCGTAAATCCCAATCACCAATGTCTCGGCGTTTGGCCAAAACGGTCGACGAGCGCCTGCGTTAAACTGTAGCACTTTTATCTCAAGATTAAACTACTTTGCTTTCCAAGCAAACTACAAAGCACACGAGCTGTGCCACTGTTTCCACGGCGGTTTTTGAACCGATTAAGCATGCAGCATGGCAGAACACTACCGATGTCAACTAAATTAAGTGCACACGGGCTATGGACAGAATTTACGACGTAAATAATGCTAAAGCCATAATGCTAAAGCTCTTACCTCAAGCGCTTCAGAAACCGCATTAAACTGAGGCGCCAGATCTGCGGAATGATGGCACACGCTCGTGGAGAGAAACGCATGGTTTTCCAACCATGCTGTGTGAGGTCATAGAGACAGAGCACAATAAAGTTCTAGAGTCACTCATGATAAATGTACTGCAGAATAAGTGGCTGCCCTATTTCTGGCGCCGGCGCCGATACCTTTAATAAAGTAGATTACGGGACGGCCGTACCTTGGGGTCCGCGGTGAGCAGCTTGAATGCCTGGTACACCTGGCTCTCTTTCACTCCTCCCCCCAAGTCCAGGAAGTTGGCGGGCTTCCCTCCGTGGAGATCGATGATGTCGCACGTCGCCATGGCGAGGCCGGCGCCGTTCACTAAGGTGGCAGGTTAAAGCTCAAGTAAAAATCGCAGAGTGACGTTTTGCACAAGTCTCGTTATGCTAGAGTCAGGGTCACAATTCTAAAGCTGAAACCAATGTCAAGACAACCCCTGCGGTGATTATTCGCCCAAAATAATTATTCACCAATTAGATATCTAATCATATTGTGTTCATCGAATCATATCATAATCACCATTGTAATTAATATTAGATGATAAAATAGCTTTTGTCTATTCAATATTATTTATGACATTTTCAGTACAATTCAAATGATGCAAATCATTTCTTATAATCAATACAAATGTCCTTGGGAGTATAACTGTAAAATAATTGTCTCGAAAATAAACAGAAGTAGAAGAAATATAAAAGCCATATGCAGTTGACAACAGACGACATGTGTGATATATTTGCTAAAACAGAACAGGGCCGCGTTTTAATCACTGCCTTCTAATCTGGATAATACTCGTGTATTGATGGAATTTGAGATTCCAATTACTCCGTTCCCAACTGGGGGAGAGAGGCCTTGATTTAAAAAAAGAGTTCTCTCTCGCTGGCTCCGTGGTGCATTAGCCAGCACACCAAAATAATCCAGCCTGCTGGGTAGTAAGCAAGACAAGAGATTCAGCCCCTTCCTGATAAACCCGGCCGGCTAGGTACACACGTCTTACTTCATTTGGTTTATCAGTGCTGAGACAGCAGCTTGGCAAGCACCCTGACAGAAGTCTCAATAAAAGGAAATTCAGTTTAACAGCTGTCACTTTGGTGGCGTACAAAGCTTTTAAGGGAGGCAATCAGCTCCATATTGTTTTTTATAAGGACTTAAGCTCTGACAGGAGTTACAAACCCAGGCATGTATACTGTATATCTTAACAGCCCTCGTTTTTAAAGAAAAGTCGAGGTAGCTGCTCTAGCTCAGACATTTACAATCAACCTCGGATTTAGAACGACTGAAAAATGGCTCCCCAGATGATGGATCATTAAAAAACACCCCATTTCAGCATGTTCCCTCTGGAGCCCAGAAACTGGTCATCATTTTTACTGTATTCCAGCTCAGTGAGCCGCACTAAGTCGTAGTTTGTTCTCCACCTTGAGGGGTTGAATGAACTTAAACTTCACAGTTCAAACCAGGCTGGCCTGACTGTGGCCTAGTGTGCACGCGTATGTAAAAAAGGGAGAGGGCGAGCGGCGGCCTCGTCTTACCGAAGCACGCGATGTTTCCGTCCAGTCCGATGTACTTGAGGTCGTATTTTGCCGCCTCGGTCTCGGTGGGATCGCTCTCGGTCATGTCATCCATCGCGAAGACGTCTTTCTGCCGGAACTCGGCGTTATCGTCAAAGTTTATTTTGGCATCAAAGCAAACAACTGAGAGAGAAAGAAAATTGATAGGGACGATTAAGTCACACGTACACAGGTTCAGCTACTCCAGTTATTTGTCCTTACGTTACTTAAATCGCTGCTGAATTTAATTACGCTGGCGATTACGAAGTATACATTAACTACACTCGCTTTAGAAACACTTCAGTACGAATCAGACAGAAGCAGCAGGCACCATTTATTCAGGTATTTTAAGAAACAGGCCCAACGTGTGCCAGGGTGACAGCACCCGGACGGGACACTGCATTTGATTAAATACTCTGTGCTTTTGAAGGGAAATTAGGTCTACGGAACATCCATATGTGTCCGTTCGCCGCTACATCCACGCCCTGTTGCCGTGCAGAATATTAGCATCTTTCAGTGCACACCATTCATTCCAAATGTACAAAAAGAGAATGCAGGTTTTGCAACAAAAACTTTGTTGTCTGAGACAAAATCAAAATGGTTTTTGTCTGCGTAACAAAAAGAAGTTAAAGAAAAAGAGAAATCGTTGATCATTTTTCCTCATTAAAAAAGGTAATTGCGTCGAGATGCGATTCCCTCTCTTGCGCTGCGACAGCGCATCGTTTCGGAATTCGCAACGCTCAGTGGATTTCTGCCGCGCTCAGCCCACAAAATAAAACAATCATTTCTGCACAATGATCGGGGCCTACATCTATCAATAGTGCATAACAGGCCTAGAAAAATGACAGTCACAGCACATTGGCTCTTTCTGGAACCCACTGTAAATTTACTGGGTAATGACTCTTCTCTGGGAAATAAAGCCAGGCTAGCGCTCCCAAACGTAATAAACCCGACGCACACTCGCTGTGTTTTGGAAGAAAAATGTCCTCGCTTCCATGACTGGAGTCATACACGGCAGTTACTTCAAATGATGTGTTCGGCGCCCAGCCTCCTCTTATTATGGGAAAGAATGCAATTTGAAGAGTTTTACATTTTCCGTTCTTTGGCTCCCCCTGGAAAAGCAGGCCAATGTGGGCACGCATAAAAAAAAACCTCCACGTCTCTTTATGGCCTTCAACCCTCTAGTGAGAACCCTGTGGTGTGCAGTGGTGTGGCGTTGCTGTTGTGCTGTGATTCCGTGTATTCTGCATTACCGATCTGGTTTCTCATCCAGTAGCCGCCTATCGGCATTCAGAACACGTAAAAGTGCAGAAGACAAAAAGTAGTTTCGAGTTTTGTTTTAATGAGGCTATAAAAAGACAAAAACAAACAACTGTTCAATTACGGAAAATCACTGTCTCTTTTGTACAACCGTTAGAGCTTGGATACGGTGTACAACAATGGACATACATATTTATACACATTTATCAAGCTACAAAGCCTTGTTGTCATGTCACTGCTTGATGGCACACAAGACTACAGCAATAACTTCATTTTGAGCAACATACCAAAGGCAGTAGCTAACATATGTAGTTGTCACTGTGTAGTGGGAAGAAAAAAAAAAAAAAAAAAGAAGAAGTTTGGTATAAAAAAATAATATATATATATATATGTGTGTGTGTGTGTGTGTGTCATACGGCTTAGTTGATAAGCTCCAAACAACAATAGCTCTGCTTTAGCACTGTTCAGTCTGTAGTGTGGGAAATAGTCACTGGCTCGCAGGAGAGCGCATCAGAGGAGTGCACATACTTCAGCAGGAGAGGTTCTAGTGTGGGTGCGGTAATTTGGTAACTCGAGAGGCACAATTGCCAAAGTGGGAAGAAAATAATCTGGATAAAATTGTTCTAAATAAATAAATACGTATATACATACATACATACATACATACATACATACAAGTGGTGCCTTGGCATAATGCCAAGAGCGCATTCCAGGAGCCGCAGGCTTGGATTCTGTAGGTGCGGCAGGATCGAGAATCGATGACATATGGGGATCGTCGCGCGGTGCAACGTTTAACAGGCGTGACGCATAAACATTCGAAAAAGTGTGAACTGTGTAGAGACGGAACTTATTCGGTTGCTTTTTGCCATGATAAATCATAGCCAGCAATCAGCACGTACTTTCCCTGCAGACAAAAAGCACAATCTTTATTTGCTGGCCATATATACTGCATCTTGCACTGCTCTGTTCATTTTCTGTGTATCTATGTGCTCAGTCACTGTAACTGAAAAAACACACAAACAATTTGTTAGTAGTTACTATTCAAATCACCATTTTGCCACGCCAGCGCCGTGCTGACGGATTTCAAATCCCTGTGCCAGCCATCTTCCCACAGCTGAAAACAGATGCTCTTGTACTGTAGGTTCTCTATTAGTTATTTTTTAACAAGAAACAAACTTGTTTTTTTCTCTCCCCACTAATCAAGAAGAAAAGCAATCTTGAGATGGGGTAAATGAAGAAATCCTCTATGGCAGTCCCCCTACAGGCCTAAGACATTATGCAGCTGGTTTCTTCACTGTATTTATAGAGTAGGAAATGAAAGCCATTTATATTGCTTCAATTTGATTTGACTACCTCGCATAAGAGACATCAGCCCACGGGCAACCTATTCGCATGTTCCCTCATAGCTGTTACCACGTGGAGCATCACAGATTATTTGATGATTTAGTATTCAACAGTCCCATGGCACCAGGCACCAGTCCCATAAGACATTTAAAACAGCTTGCAACTGAGAATAAACATCCCTCTTCTAATGTTGTAGCAATTTGTTAATTAGCACCCAAGAAAGGCACCATGTCTTACAGTGGCAATAAAATTGGAGACAGTTTTATTGCCACTTTAAGACAGCACAAACAGCACAAAGGTCTCCTCAGTAGGCCCTAATGAGAGAGAAAAAGAGAGACAGAGAGAGTATGTGTGTGTGTGTGTTATTTAGATATAAAAGCTGTATCCTCATTCTACAGGTAATGTCCAAGATAAAGGGAACACTTGAATATATGAGGGATACAATGTATATTGCAAGCAGGTGCTTCCACACAGGTGTGGTTTCTGAGTTTATTAAGCAATTAACATCTCATCATGCTTAGGGTCATGCATAAAAGTTATGGGCAGGCCCAGATGGCCATTCCTTTGTCTACCATTGCTAGAGGAATTGATCTCAGTGACTTTGAAAGAGAGGTGATTGTTGGGGCACGTTTGGCAGGAGCTTCAGTGATGAAGACTGCACAACTTTCTGATGTTTCATGAGGAACAGTGGCTAAGGTGATGTTGGCATGGAAAGGCTTTCTGAGGGAAAGACATCAGCTAGGGGCAACTGTGGTCGAAAATGCTTACCCCTCAACCGTGATGTCCGTGCATTGGTTCAAGATGCAAGGCAAAACAGACAAGCAACTCTGAATCAGTCGACTGTAAATATCAATCCAGGGTGTGAGGAGGCATTTTCATCAAGAACAGTCCGTCGAGAACTTCACACAGAAGGATACGAAACCCCTCATTACACCTAAAAATGCACGTTTGCGAGTAGTGGTGCAAAGAACTCAGGCTCGGTGTGCTTGGTGGGGACACAAGCCCCTCCGGAAAGGACATCAAGACCACCGTTCTTGGCAGTGTGAAAATTGAGGTGGAGGACGAGCGTCTGAACAAGTTCATCAGTGAACTGACTGAGGTCTACTGAGCAGTCATATGGTCAGATGAGTCATCCTTCACCCTGTTCTCAACAAGCGAGTGCATGCATGCATAACACACGCCAAAAGAAACCTACAGGTCCGGGAGCTTGTTTCCCACGGCGAGGGGTTCTGGTGGCTCTGTTATGGCGTGGGATGCATTTTCCTGGCATGGTTTAGGTCCACACAACACCTTAGAGGGCAAGTTAAATAAATACATAGCTATTCTGAAGTGAAGCATTTCTATCCTGATGGATATCCAGTGGTCTTTTCCAGGATAACAATACCCCCATCAACAGGGCACTAATGGTCACTGAATGATTTGATAAGCATGAAAATATGCAAACAATATGCCATGGCCGTCTCAGTCACCAGATCTAAACCCAATTGAACACGATATTCTAGGGAAATTCTAGAGAGGCCCGAGACAGCGTTTTCCATCAACAAAACACCAAAAGATGGAATTTCTGGTGGAAGAATGGAAGAATGGCAGTTTCCTGTATATACACAATCAGGTGACGACAAGTTACTCCCACTCACTGCTCTGTTTTTTTTCCTTGTGACAACTAACAACTGAACAAAGAAGGATAGATATGCCGCCTGCAAAAGATGCATATATTTAAAAATATATATTCTTATAAAATGTATTTTAAAGGAGTGAGTATAATACATTGTGATATACGTTTCATTGTGAAGTTTTAAGGAAGGGCAAGGCCTCTGTATTGTATACATCAAGTTGCACATGACAGTTTTTTTTTTTTTAAATGAAAGCTGAACAGTCAAATACCAATGGGAAGAAACGATCTGAATGAATTTTCACGCGATTGACCCGGTGTTGCATATGAGCTACAAAATCAGATGCCTTTAAAAAGGTTCAGATTAGTTAACTGAAATAGGAGGCACATATATAATTATCATCATGGCATTCCACAGAATATCTTTAGACACTCAATATTTAAGCTA
The DNA here is from genome assembly GCA_029706075.1 of Aldrovandia affinis. NCBI lineage: Eukaryota > Metazoa > Chordata > Actinopteri > Notacanthiformes > Halosauridae > Aldrovandia > Aldrovandia affinis. Next base: position 2,746,344 of record JAINUG010000031.1, on the reverse strand, counting down.
CACACACACACACACACGGGGGGGGAATAAAATACTCACACAACCACAGATACAAACCTTTCATGAAAAAGGAAGAAGAAAAATAAAAACATGCTAAAGTATCTACATCTTCACAGACAGAAAGAAAAGAAAAGAAAAAAAAAGTGGGAGTGGGGGGGGTTTGTTGCTTTCATTTCTTACCTTGTCCTCCGGGAGTTTCACCAAGGGGATTGACTTCAACTTGAGTTGCGTCGACTTTCAGGAAGAGATCATAGAGTCTCTTAATCTGATCTGCCGCCTGTGTGTTCCATAGAGGGCAGTCATTACTGAACAATAAGCCAAGCGGGAGCCTCCACAGATCCACTCAACCTTGTGCATACGCTTAATAAAACACGTCAAATCACCTTCAAACCTCCCTAACTGGGCCCTGACAGCCCAGTGCATTCCTGTCCCACTCAGATCTTTAGAGAGGGGCACACACTCGCCCATTTGATGAAGAACTTCAACTTTATACATTTGGACTAGTCTTAACAGAGCAGAAAATAAGGCCCTTAGCCAATTCATTATCAAAAAAGAAAAGAAAAAAAAGCGCAAAATGTTACATTTACATGATTACATGTACATTGCATTTAAATTAATACTGTACCATGACTTCCTCCTTATTTTATTTTTTTGAGCAGATACTGAATTGTAAATGTAAACTTTATGCATGAAACCGCATTATAATAATGTATTATACATTTTGAGCAGTCATTTTTGCATTAACAAAGAAGCCTCCAAAGAAAATCGGGGTTCAATGAATATTTATTTATATCCTCATGACTGAGCAGCTCCTTTGATACAAAAAGCATGACAGAAAATACTGTAACTGATCTCTTCCACATATACAAACAGGCATTTTGTCATATTGCCATACTTCAAAGCAATAAAGTTGTTTAAAATAGATTCCAAACCTGAAAGCACAATAATTACCACTGACTGGAATAGACATATCAAACTAATGCATATTAAAGTGGCAAAGTTAACAAAGCCAAAGTGACAAGCTTGACGCGGAGTGAAACATTTCCATATCCTCCAGCTGATGGAATCGATGCAGAGTCAATACAGAACTGAGAACAGTATGTTCAAATAATGCGGGAAGCGCTTCTCAGAAATGTATGCCTGTTCCATTGCTCATAAAAACAGATTCATTAAATCAATTCGTATTTTTTCCCTCATTTCAACATTCTAAACTAATCGAATTACCTATGCTCATTTGCACATTGTTGGGCTAAATTAGCAATCGGATGCTACAAGACAATTGGCCTGGGAATGTGTTTAACCCATTAAGACCTGGAGTGACGTTTAGGTCGCATCGATTTTGCGATTAATGAAATGCGCTGTGATTCGCTGAAATAGACGTGGGGGAAATGAAGTGCACGTTGGTGTCGGCTTTTTTTTTTGAAATTTTTTCCAGAAAACCCTCAGGTTTTAAGAGGTTGTGTAGAATAATTGCTTAGGTTTTAATAGGCGTTTTTAGCAGGCATTTTAGGTCTGAATGGGTTAAACAAGGAATCAGAACTTGAGATACATTTATTCCTGACCCGTTTATCTGGCTAGCACTGGCTAAAGACATGAATGTTAAGGTGGAGCTCCGTGGCTTTGTGGATTTATAACTACTGCAGTTCTATCAGTACGTAAATCAGCTGCCCAGTTGCTTGGGAGCAGCTGAGCTTTAGGGAAGCTATATTTTTACAGGGTTACCTTGGTGTGGGGGCTCCGTATATAAAATAAATATATATGGGACACATATATATATATATATATATATATATACTGTATATACTGTATATATATATATATATACACGCGCACGCACGCACTCTCGGCTGATCATTACCACCCCTAAAAAACTATTCCAGGAGTATTGTTTGATTAATATGTCATGCTTTGTATTGTCCTTTTTTTAAATGAAATGCTGCAGTCTTGGTAGTGCAGAATTATGCAGTGGAGTGTGCTCTTGGTAAAGCAGTGGTGCAGAGTAACATACTCTTCATGCGTTAGACAGCAGTATATTACCTGTCGCTCCAGAGGTCCTTTGAAACCCAAATTAGCTGCCATGCGAACTGCCTGATCGTCTTGCACCCCTTCAAAAATATCTATGACTTCCTGTGGCAAAGGACAAGGAAATGAAAATCTAACGTCAGGTCTAATTTGACATGAAGTAGATGTTTTTTTTATTAAATCATGAAGGGGCAATTAAAGCCATGGCAACCTGCCAAAGTTAAACTCTCAGTCCAAACGATGGCTTTATAATTACCAGACCACCTCATGGATATCACTCAAACATTCAGCTGCTATTTGAATGCCACGAAAAGCAGCGCTGCAATACTGTTCACAGGGCCCAGCAGTACAGACAGTCAGCACAAAGAGACAGAGAGAAAGACGCACAAAAAAAACCTTCTGCCATCAAGGACAACAAGCACGTTGGTGGCTTGCCGCCTATACCTGTCTGGCAACCTTTAATATCAGAAGCTGATGCAGACTGAAAGGCAGCAGGGTGAAATTACCACTGACATCTTTCTATGGAAAGTCACCGTTTACCCTCTAGGCCATATGCCTACATTTGTGTTTTAAAACATTTCACCTCTTTTTTTGTGTTGCAAGCATCTCTGTCCAAAACCATCCTTCACAAGCGATTTTGAGTAACAGAATGAAATGAAACAAAACTAAATGTAGGAAAATACACCTGAAAGTGGTAAAATACAGGAGATCTACAGATTTAGTCACGGCTAGCCCCCCGTGGCAGTGCGGTGCAGTGGTTAAGGCACCAGAAGGTTGCAGGTTTGATTCCCAGGTGGGAAACCCACTGCTGTTGCACCCCTGAGCGAGTTACTTAACCTGACTTAAGCAAATATTGTGCTGTACAAACAGATACTGTGGAAAAACAACAAATACAGAAATAAAAATAACTTTTGCTAGTCCCCCTCGAAAAGGGAATCTGCTGAGCGAGTAAATTATCGATCAATCCGTTGTCACGGCTGTTCTCATTCCAGAGGGTTTTGGACATGGCCCCGACAAAGCGCACCTTAAAAATGAGCTCAGGCGTGCTGGCTGCCACCTCCTCGATGTCCATCCCGCCCTGGGGGCTGCCCACCATGACCGGTCCGTTGCAGGACCTGTCCATCAGGATGGCGAAATACGTCTCCCTGGTGATATCCAGAGCCTCGGCAACCATCACCTACACGACCAAGGAGAGATGATCACTTTTATGGAGATTTCACAGCCCACGGCGTGCCCCAGTTTCCATTCGCTCACATCCCCAGACCGGGTTTAGAAGCATCCATTGGACAGAGCGAGCGAGAGAGAGACAGAGACAGAGAGAGAGACAGAGAGAGAGAGAAAGACAGAGAGAGAGAGCAAGCGGCAAAGGCCCTTGTATTATCAGCAGCTCTACAGCCTAATTGGAAACACTGCATTTGGCTGCGTGGAGCACTCGTGTTTAATTCCTCACAAATGAACACTAAATGGAAATGAATAGCCGCCTTTATCTCGAGCGCGGATGCGCGCGCTTGCTCTCCCTTTGTCCCCGTGTTTTGCTGGCAGCAGAAACAGGCGTGATGTCTGAGGAGGATTGGTGCATTGTAAAGCGAATAAAGCTGGAGACACCATCTATTGAAGCACATAAGAAGCACATTAACAGATTCCTACAATAGCTGCGTGACAGCTCGCCTGTGGTTTCATTCAGGGAGACAGACCCCAACAATATAATTACAGCCATTTAGGCATTAGATATTCAATCCTGAGTTGTATATTGCTGTTGCTGTGGCTTTATTCATTACTCTAATCTCTGTCCAATCCATGAGGGAAGTAAACAGACATGGCGTAAGCCATTTCCACGAGAAATTGTTTACGACGATAACATGCACGAGATAATCAATTTAATTCATGAAGGATTCATAATTCCGCCATGCGTCTTAGTGATGGGTAACAAGTGCGCCCGTTGAGCATTATAACTGAAGGCCAACAATGGAAATATGTGCAAAACATGTACGGATTGAATCAGTTCAGTGCACTGTGCCGTAGAGCAGCGACTCTGCCACCTTCATTAACTCAAACTCTTTATTAACAGCCTTTTATTAACATCCCACGGGACTGAAATTTCAAATTTCATATTTTGCGAACTTCGGTTTCCCTCGAGTGCGCCGTTCATTTCATTCTCTTGCTAAACTTTTGAGCAGGGATGGGAACTGAGAGAGGAGCCATGAGGGGAAAGTGCTGAGGACATAAGCAGGAGGTAATGGGGAGCTGTAGGCCATGTTCCACAAGGGAAAACCCACACACCACAGGGCAGAAGGGCTTCATTACCTGGATATGGGTTTTCCTTGCGATGTGTGTATGTGTGTTGGGAGAAAATAATATCCCTGCTTGTTAGTGACAAGGTCAGTGCACAACCGCTACCGCACACCGAGAGCCGCATGTATTACTTATTACAATGTACCGTGACACTTAAGGGCAGAGAGGAAACAAACAACTCGAACTGCAAATGATAGGATGTCAACACCATCATACAAACAACACCAGCAACAACAATAATAATAATAATAATAATAATGACACCCCCTCAAGAAAAGAGACTCACAAATCATAACACAGAAGCATGCTTAGCCATTAGTTTGCATAAAACTCAAGTTACTATGTTGTAACTTGAGACTCGAGTTACTACATAATGCTGAGAAGCTCAATTCCCACTTACTGTTCTGACTTTCACTCCTTCCTTTGGTGTCTGCTTGGTGGTCAGGTTATATCCCAGCATCTTACTGGCTAGGTCTCCCACCACAGAGGGTCTGGAGAGGGAGGGAGGGGGAGGGAGGGAGGGAGAGAGAGGGGGAGGGAGGGAGAGAGAGAGAGAGAGAGAGAGAGAGAGAGAGAGAGAGAGAGAGAGGGAGAGAGAGAGAGAGAGAGAGATAGAGAGAGAGAGAGATAGAGAGAGAGAGCGCAAAAGAGAGAGAGCTATAAAATCAGAATTCCTTTCCATGAAACATTTACTTGCTGAGCAGATGCCCTTATCTGGCCTTACATCTTATATTCTCAAAATCACCCATTTCTTCAGCTGGATACTGACTGAAGCAATACACATGCCTCACTCAATGGTACAACAGCAAAGTGCAGGTATGAACCCCCTTTCAATAACCCCTATTCAACCTACAGCACCCGGGTTACAAGCCTGGTTTGCTAACCACAAGACCTAATGAAATGTCTGTAAGAGTAGAGACCATTTGCCCCTATAGACACACAGAGTCCATATCCCTTTTTCAAATTAAAATGTTTCCCCTGTTTTTTAAGTTTCAGCATGCTCACTTTTTATTTGGGGAATTTCATGAAAAGGCATTGATGTATAACATACCTTAGGCTCTGTATATTTATGCAGTTTTAAATGTGTGTCTGGACTCCCACACTTATTAAATCACTTTTCCCCTCCGTGTTAGGGATGACAATTCTACCTACAGTAAATGAAGCCTTTCATTTGGTCTTGTTCACGGAAATCTACCACTGTCAATGGAAGCTCACCTTCAGGTGATAGTTTCAGGACGTTTCCCCACCAACCCAAATGCTGTATTTTAGAGTGACAATGACAAATGAGATGCCATCTTCTCATTAATCAAACCCTCTTATTCGATAAAGCTACAACCTATTATTTTGGTGACTGCAAAAATCCGAATTTTTCAGAGAGCTGAACCACTGTGGTGGGTGTGACCTGCTCACAGTGTAATTCAAACAAAATCTAAAGTAATTAGTCTTCCAAGCCCGAAGGGCAGAAGCCTATTGTTTCTGCGAGTATTATATATTTTTTGGGGGGTGATTTTATATCGTCTCACCCTTTTTTCCAGGATAGACTTCTGTATCGCCACTTCGCTCGATCAAAACAAAACTTGGAACGCATGTTCCGCTTGGTCTGAACTCACGCATTGGAACGTTTTCTCAAAACTATACCTTTTTTCCACCATTTTCAGTGAAACAAGCCTCCCCGGGGGCCAACATAGCAGAATATTACAGGTTAGGTTTTAATTAGTCCTTAGGAAGTTTGGTGTCTAAATTGCGAAGGAATAAGAGATCGTACGTACGCTTTGGTGGCCAGACCGCCGAATGTTTGCGCGTCGCCCAAAATTTAGGCGTTTCACATAACTTGCTTTGACACGCAAGCCTCCTACACAAGTCGCAGGATTTAGATTGCACGCATGCCTACACTAGACACATGGGCCCACTTAAATTGTGGAGCATTAGATTGCATCTTGAATGGTCTTCGTGCCACGTCCCGTGCCGTTTTGCTCACAACGTGCCAAATCCAGTTTTTTTCACCTTAAAAAAGAAAAGAAAAATGCAAGCCTCCTGCAGGAAAACGTCTGAGATTTTCTGTAAGTGCATCACACGTAGACCGACACCCTAGCGGGGTACTGGAATTGTGAAGGAATAACTGTTGTGTACGCTTTGATGGCCACGCCCCCGCTAATGTTCACCATCGACCAAAATGAGTATTTGTCCCTGATTAATTGCCATTTGCATAAGCTTTATACTGTACTGTGTATTGTGCATGTGTTGCCTATAATGGTCTACTGGATTTGTGAACTAGGAGTATGCGTCTTGTACGGTTTTGTGGCCACACCCCGTCGTGCTGTGTCTTTCCGTACGTCTTTTCAGCCTCTCAAAACTGTATGCGCTTCGAGCAAACAAATAGGGCTACACAATTTGCGAAGGAACAGTCGGTGGCGCGTACGGAGGTCAGGGCCCCTAATGTCCGCCGTTACGCATTTGACCTTTTTTTCCACAATCTGCTCGATCCAATGCTTGTGTGAACTTAAAGCTTTGCAAAAAGGTTCCAAATATAACTGCCTTTCCATATGCAACACAAAGCATGGCAGGTCACATGACTCGGCGGCCATCTTGCGTATGGCGAATCAGAGTCGTTTCCATTTCAAGCCGTTTCTCCTCATCTGATGTTCGCATAACCCTCAAACTTGGCAAACAGGCTCCAAATGTTACTTACTAGGGATATGTGGCATCCAAATTGTGTCAGATGGTGTGGCGGCCATGTTCTGTGGCTTCTCCCTGAGCTTTGCTTGTACACTCCAAACTTAGCAAATGCATAGGACAGTGTGATGTGCTTTTGATTACAGTCGTTGCAAGGGTCATTTTGTCTCATGGTCATTGAAGTGTGCACCGCAGTCGATTATTATATGGGTGACAAGTTTCATTAAACTCTCGGCATGAGACATTCTGCTTGACTGTTGTCCATGGGATCAATGCATACCCACCACAGGACATAAGTGATGGCCTGAGCAACACAACAGAAAGGCAATAGAAATGGGAGTATGCATTACAGTGGTGCGGTTCCAGTTTCCCTTTGTAAAAGCACGAAAAAGGAAACCAGCTTCACTGGCACAGGCCTTTTTTGTCGCTATTCAGTCCCCTTTACAATAAATGATAATGTATTAAAATGCAGGTTGTAATACCATATATTATACTCACTCTTTTGTTAAGTGCACCCCTCCTTTAAGGCCACTGTCGAACACGCCCTTCCCTCGCCCTCCTGCAAGGATCTGTGCCTTTAAAACGATCTCCTTGGCATCTGTAAAGGGAGGAAGAGAAAGGTGGGCTGAGTGAAGAGCCAGTTCTCGAATCAGTGTATTGTGAAGGAGGCCATTATCGCGCTCCCTTCCCTCTCTTAAATGTCAGCTCGCCCATCGCCCTGGGCCTCCATTAGCTGCAACACCCTCAGGCAGGGTGCTGGACCCAGGGCGGGGCGAGTGCAGTATAGTAACGTACTAAAGGTCCTCCCCACACTGATTACCTCTCACTCCGGCCCACAGGCCCGTCCTGCCTGGGCTAATTATACAGCAAACTTCCCCTGAGCGTGCAGACCAGCCCCGAGCGCATGAGACGGAATCCATCACCGGTCTAGCTCTCGCTCTGTCTCCCTTTCTCTCTTGTGCTCTCTCTCTCGCTCACGTACACACTTTCTCACACACACACACACACACACATCCACGCACGCACGCACGCGCACGCACACACACATCCACGCACGCAGGCACACACACACATGCATGCACACACACACACACAGAGAGAGAGACACACACACAGAGAGAGAGAGACACGCACGCACGCACGCACGCACGCACGCACGGACGCATGGACGGACACGCATGGACGGACATGCATGGACGGACACACCCACACAGAGCACGCAAGACTTCCTCCCTGGGAAGGTCTGCCCGCTCCAAACATCTCCATCACCATTGAAAACTGCACTGTGCCCCTTGATCAGACAGCGAGGAACCTTGGGCTAACCTTGGAAACCCAACTGTCCCTCTTACCTAACACTGCATTAACGACTCACTCTTGTAGGTTCCGCACGCTTCTACAACATCAGGAGAATACGCCCCTTCCTCACAAGGGATGCAACGCAGTTCCTAGTCCAAACACTCATCATCTCTCGCCTGGACTACTGCAACTCCCTCCTGGCCGGCCTCCTCATTTGTGCCGTTCCACCTCTACGGCGCCTCCAGAATGCTGCAGCCTGTCGTGTTCAACATCCTCAAATCTTCGCATGTCACCCTACTCTGCCACACCCTTCACTGGGTCCTGGTAGCAGCTCACATGAAGATCAAGACCTTGGTGCTTGGGCCACTGGGTTACGCAACCAGTAAAGGCACTTGTCCGGAGTACAGGCTGGCCACTGCGGTCGGGGTTCGATCCCCGGCTGCACCGGCTCTGGGTGGGAGGCCCGCTCGGGGGCGGCAATTGGCGGACATTTCCAGGGGGAAGGGGGAGGAAAGCTGGCACAAGCTCACTGCATACACAGTGGCGGCAGTACACTGGTGGCAGTGTTAGCATAATGGTTAAGGAACTGGGCTTGTAACGCAGAGATTACATTCCCAGGTGGAGACACTGCCGTTGTACCCTTGAGCAAGGTACTTAACCTGAATTGCTTCAGTAAAATATCCAGCTGTGGAAATGGATTGTATGTAAAGGAATGCAAACTGTGTAAGTCGCTCTTACATTTACATTTACATTTTAGGCATTTAGCAGATGCTCTTATCCAGAGCGACTTACAGTTTATATTTCTTTACATACAATCCATTTATACAGCTGGATATTTTTACTGAAGCAATTCAGGTTAAGTACCTTGCTCACGGGTACAACAGCAGTGCCCCACCTGGGAATTGAACCTGCATCCTCTGAGTTACAAGCCCAGCTCCCTAACAATTACACTTCACTGCCAGCCAGCTCTTGATAAGAGCATCTGCTAAATGCCTAAAATGTAAATGTAAAATGTACAGAAAACTTCCCTGACGGTCCCAAGGTGGTGGCTAGTCCCGTAGATGCCGGTGGTGAGCTAATGGGGAGGGGGGGGATAATTGTATGGAGTTGAATGCATGTACACATACACAGGCATGGGTGCTCATTTATGTATGATGAGTTTTTCACTGTAAGGTCACCATGTGGAGTGAATGACTGTCACAGCTGCCCATGCTGTAGTTCTGGGGCTGTGGAATGTTGTGTTCCTTGAGGTTGGGGTCAGACCAAACTGTTTCACTGGCTCTTTTGTTGGCAAAACTTGCAAGGTAGTAGTTTCTTAAGTGCTCGCTAAGTGCTCTGTAATAAAACCCCACTTCAAGAAGAACAAAGCACAAGCCACGCTAAATAACCTGTCTGTGGATAGCAGCACTTTTGAATAACAATACTAATGGCCAATTTGTTTTATTACATAAGTTAACAAACAAGTCAAATTAGATAACTGGCACTCAAGTGACACTCACGATTATTCCATCACTAATCTTTTTGGGCCCTATTCAGAGTTGAGTTAAGCTTGCGCAACATGGGGACAAGTCGAAAATGACATGCCTCGCCTGTCTGTTCGTATTCAGGCTTTGAACTTATTTGTGGAATAAAGCATCCCCCCCTAAAGGCCAATTTATGCTTTACGCGACAAGTGTCGCACGACATGTCGCGGGACAAAAGTGATGTCAACAGGACAGAAATGTGTCGCAGAGGAACATCGCGGAGGGTGACGCGTACCTCCCTCCAGAAAAATGAAAGGTCGCAGACGCTGTCATAATATGTCGCGTAATCTGATTGGTTGGAATGACGAGGTAAACTCCATTGCCATGGAGATACAGAATGCTACTTCCATCTGACTTTGTTTTGTTGTTTTCATGTTATTGCAATGGACGGTTTTTAATAATTGTTTGCGGAGCACGTGAGGAGGTATCCTCAAATGTATAACTCCTCAAGAAATTATTATAAACACGCCATAAAGACAGCCAATTCATGGGGGGAGATTTCAAGGAATCTCAACAGACTAGCAATAAGATATAAGTGGAAACAGTTGCGACAGGTAAAATATCTATGTTAACGTTAGCTAAGCAAAACGTAGTTAGCTAGCAACCTGGTATCACGGCCAAATAAAACTTGCTAACATTAGCATTTTTTGTCAAAGTAAATAAATGTCAGTTTGCTCAACTGGTTACCATACAGACGACACTGTTGCCGAGTCGCGGAAAGTATGAATGCTCAAAACTCGAAACGTCACGGGACACTTGTCACGTAAAGCATAAATTAAGGAGGGGTTTTCGCAAAATAGAGGCGTGTCTGGAGATGTTCTATTCTGACCTTGACGTTGAATAAGTTGGAAAAAGGTCGAATAAGTAGCACCGTACTACGTGGGCATTGTTTGTAAGAGCATCTACACAGGAAAAAAAGAGAATTGTGCATTGTAAATTTGAACTGTATAAGGTAGAATAGTGTTTGCTGACCTTCGTGACCATTCACCAGTATTTATCATTCGGTTATTCGACCTTTTAAACCCTCCTTAATTGAAATCATGGGAACACACTGGTGCAGAAAATAGTGTAATACATTTACTCTTAAAAAATACACCACAAAGCAAAATGGATTGGGAAAATGGATATGTATCCTATATGTGTGAATGCCCATTCACAGTTTCCACCTATGTGCATGCAACAGTGGACAACTAGTAAAGTCTCCCCAACATTTTAATTTAATTTAATGTAATTAATTAAGGCACATACTCCTTAAAGGGATCAATTGAGATTCTTGAATGGAAAACACCATTGAAATAAAAAACGTTAGTTAGTCATCTGAGGCAAGGTATTCGGAAAACGATTCATTTCCACTTTTCTGGCACTTCGCCCCAATTTTAGAGTTAGGCATGTGCATACCAGAAGTCTGAATACGAACAACTTTTTTTGCACAACTGTTGCATTAACTGGGGGGAGGTGCTGAATTCGGCCAACTCCGAATAGGGCCCTTTGCAAATAGAATTCAAATGACATTTTTTATAGGCCATCAGTACAGCAAAGACAATAAAAGACAGTGAGTAGGCTAAATTCAATCTATGTTTGCTCAGATACTGCCTCGTCGGCCTTCCCAAAGAAGCCTCAATGGAAAACAATATGAGACATAAGGAGTCCCATCACAGGCTGTTAGATGAGCTACCTATACATATTTAAAGAGGGGTGACGACCTTATGCCAGGAGTGAATGGCAATGATCGCTGGAAAAGAAGAGAGCATCCGGCTAAAAGCTTTGCGGGAGGATTGAATTCAGCCCTTGGAAAATGACCCATAATGAGCAGCTGCAGCCAGGAACAATACAAAAAGCGGGAAGCCACTTCTGTCAGGAAGGAAGAAAAATAAAGGTGAGAGTCCAAAACGGCTGTGAGTAGTCATAAAATAATAAATATGTTAATAAAACGCTGGCAGAGCACAGCGTTAAAAATGAGTTGAAACGCCGATGAAATATAATGTCCTGCAGGCATGTGCAAAGGAGGAAGGACAAGGCAGTGGAAATGACTTTAGACTAAGTAAGCTAATGAGGAAACTGCTATAGGAGGTCATTACAGGTTAAGTCTAAAGCTCTCTGGAAGTTTTAGAATGACATTGCAGAGTGGAGCCGCAACTATATATCAGTACACTCTGAGCTTAACCCAAAAGTCTGGAAATAAGTTTTCTTCTGAATTCCACCATATACTATGTGCAGCCTAGTTAAAATCCTAGTGTCTTTGTACCGGCCACCTGGGCCTTATTCAGCTTCTTGTAGAATTTGCAGAGTTCCTCTCATGCCTCACTGTTTCAGCAGATAAGGTTGTGATTGTAGGTGATTTCAATATACACGTAGATAAGGTTAGTGATCCCCTAGGAACAGCCTTTGCGCCCATATATGGTATTGATGTTTTCAATCTTACCATCGCTCCCCATAATTCTGTATTATCAGACCATTTCCTGATTACTTTGGAAATCCAGTCAACCAGCCATTCCACATTGCAACATTATTAAACTATTAAACTAAACATTATAGCAGCCGGTAATTTAACCCATCTACTATTACAAATTTTATAAATACACTCACAGAGTCATTGTTCTCCAGAGAAGAAAATTCTGATCAATCATGACTGGACAAATTAACTAGCCAGCTATCTTTTACTCTAAAAAGCACCCTCGATATGTTGCCCCTCTTAAAATAATTTAATGTAGTCAGCCCGAAGCAGTCAACAAGAAAACTGGAGCGCAAGTGGCATTCAACAAAACTAGAAGTTGTTCACCTTGCAGGGAAGGGTACCTTTCTTCAGTACAAGTAAGCCATTGTTTCTGCTAGATCTGCCTATTTCTCAAATCTGATTGAGCAAAATAAATATACCCAAGATTTTTGTTTAACAGTAAACAACTCAAATAATGGTAGCAATTCCTCTCATTTCATTAGAAATGATTTCATGAATTACTTTAATGAAAAGTAACCATGAAACCATTAGAGCCCAGATCGCCTCTTCTGGCATCACTCCTCCTAAAATCTGAGCCCAACACGCTGACATCACAGGAAGAGGTACCGACAGTAATATTAAAATGTTTGCTACAATTGACTTTGATGAGCTGACCAAACTGGTTATGTCCTCAAAGTCTACCACCTGCCTGCTTGACCCTATATCAACAAACTTGATTAAAAAACTCCTCCCTGTGCTAGGCCAGCACATGTTCAAAATGAACACATCCATATTAACGGGAAATGTACTGGCTGTTATTAAGCCGCTACTTAAGAAAAACTTGAAAAATTATAGACCAATTTCAAACCTCCCTTTCATATCAAAAATATTTGAGAAAACTGTTGCAAAGCAACACAACGCCTACCTCTGTGCAAACTGTATCTATGGAATCTTCCAGTCAGGATTTAGACCTCAACATAGTACTGAAACAGCATTTGTTAAGGTTGTAAACGACCTCCTAGTGTCATCAGACTGGAGCTCTGTGTCTTTTCTTGTACTCCTCGACCTAAGCGCAGCTTTTGATACTGTTGACCACGAGACTTCATTGGACAAACTACAGATTTAGATCATATTTTACAGTTTGTTCAGTTAAATTAAGAATATTCTCATTACTCAAAGGTGAAATACGGTGTCCTGTAAGGGTCAGTGCTTGGGCCACTACTTTTCTCTTTATATATGCTGCCTCTGGGTGATATTATTCGCAAACATGGCTGAGTTTCACTGCTATGACGATGATACACAGCTATACATCTCAACAAAACAACCTGTAGCACTAGAGCTTTGTCGCTCAGAGGCATGTGCAGCAGATATTAAGGCTAGGATGACCTTTCATTTTCTGCTTCTTCATTTAGATAAAACTGAAATGCTGGTTTTAGGTCCCAAAAAACGAAGGGAGCAATGATCTAACCCCACTTTAAATCTGGACGACTGCGTAAGTGTGCCAAATATGGCTGTAAAAGACCTTGGTGTCACCATTGACCCGGATCTTACTTTTGACAGTCATATTAAAAATATCCCCAGAGCGGCCTTCTTTTACTTACAGAATATTGCAAAAAATCTAGTACTTCTTATCACTGCATAAGAGCCTCCAGCGGGTACAGAATGCAGCCACTCGTATTTTGACCAGAACAAAGAAGCATGAACATATCACCCCAGTGCTAGCAACACTCCACTGGCTACCAATTACCTACAGGGCTGGTTTTAAGGTTCTGCTCCTGGCTTTCAAAGCTCTACATGGTCTTGCACCGGTGTATTTAAATAATTTACTCTTACCATACAAGCCCACAAGGTCACTTTGTTCCGAAGACGCGGGCTATGTGGTTGTTCCTAGAATTTCAAAGAATTTTACTGGAGGTACAGCTTTCTCATACAGAGCCGCACTACTGTGGAACAACCTACCAAAACTGATAAGGGAGTCACACACAGTCTCAATATTTAAGTCTAGGCTCAAAAGGCACCTCTACAGTCAGGTATACAATCAATTATATTCTAGACGCAGGGCTGGAGAAGCTTGTAGCCAGAGAGTTTTGTGGGGTGGAAAGTATCTTACACTCACCTCTTAACAGCTGTAACCCCACGTGCACTCTTGATGGGGTGGGTCTATTTCTTGCCCCTCTCATGACTGCTTGGATTCTCCATCTTTGTCCTAGTAGCTATGCTGCCATAGTTAACTTCTGGCGGGGTCACCTGTTGCCGCCATATTTCATCTGTCCCTATACACATGTATTGCTTTGCTCTAACTCCCCATACTGTTTCAGTCTCCCTCTCTCACCGCTGGGGCGTCTGCCCAAGTTACAAGCCTACTCCACCTTCAGAACCCACCACCTACCTGCCTGGCACTTGTCCCCTCCCACTGCCCAGGACCACTGTTGCCTTAGGCTCGCCTTAGTGGGGGTTCAGGCTGAGGTCTGCTGTAAAGCATATTGTGACAAATGTTCTGTAAAATGCGCTATACAAATACAGTTTGATTGATTGATTGACTTGAGGCTGAACATACTGAACCAGAGGCTGGAGCCAACCAAGTTGGGCAGAGACGGTGTGTGTTTGTGTGTGTGTGTGTCTACTGTATATGTGTGAGAGAGAGAAATGGAAGGGGAGGCTACGCAGACACTGAAGAGGGGACTAGAGAATGAGGGGTGTGGGCAGAAATAGTGGGGATGGGCGTGAAGTGAGTTAATGGAGAGATGGGGGAGGGGGAGAAAGAATGTGAGCAGGGAGCTAGAGAAAGAGAGGTGGCAGTGTAGCATAATGGTTAGGGAACTGGGCTTGTATTGCTAAGGTTCCAGGTTAGATCCCCAGGTGAGGCACTGCCATTGTACCCTTGAGCAAGGTACTTAACCTGAATTTCTTCAGTTAATGTCCAGCTGTATAAATGGATTGTACGTAAAGAAATGTAAACTGTGTAAGTCACTCTGGATAAGAGTGTCTGCTAAATGCCTGGAATGTAATGTAATAAGAACGAAGGTGGAGATGCATGCTGATGGGGGTGACAGAGCAGAGAGAGGAGGTATAGAGGGTGGGATAGGGGTGGGTGTAGAGAGTGCAGTTTGGGAGGGGGCTGTAGAGATGGGCTTACTTATGGTCATTTCAGATACCAATATTTCAATACCATTTTTCCTCCTGAACATAAAGTAATTGACTTGACGTATCTTCAACGTTCTACAGTAAGAATGAAAGCATCTGCGCCATTAAAATAAGATCGATTAAAAACTGTAATGCCTTGTGAAAGTTTGGGGCTCATTTTCAGCAATATTCAGATTTGACCTAAAAAGGAATTGTTCTAAAATAAATGAGGGTACAATACAACTTAAATACACTGCCTGGCCCAAAAAGAAGTCACCACCTGGATTTAACTAAGCAAATAGGTAAGAGCCTTCCATTGGAAAATTACTGCAATGATTAATATGTTTTAGCTGGCAACAAGTTATTTAACCCTAACTGATGCAGTGAGTAGCTTCTCATTTCTTAAACAACCATGTCGGAAGACATATCCTGTGGTCGTGGAAAAGATGTTAATCTGTTTCAGAAGGGTCAAATTATTGGCCTGCATCAAGCAAAGAAAACAACTAAGGAGATTGCTGAAACTACTAAAATTGGGTTAAGAACTGTCCAACGCATTATTAAAAACTGGAAGGATAGTGGTGAACCATCATCTTCGAGGAAGAAATGTGGTCAGAAAAAAATCTTGAATGAACGTGATTCGCCGATCACTTAAACGTTTGGTGAAATCATATCGTAAAAATCAACAGTAGAACTCACGGCTATGTTTAATAGTGAAAGTAAGAGCATTTCCACACGCACAATGCGAAGGGAACTCAAGGGATTGGGACTAAACAGCTGTGTAGCCTTAAGAAAACCACTTGTCAGTGAGGCTAATCGGGAAAAAAAGGCTTCAATTTGCTAGGGAGCATAAAGATTGGATTCTAGAGCAATGGAAGAAGGTCATGTGGTCTGATGAGTCCAGATTTACCCTGTTCCAGAGTGATGGGCGCATCAGGGTAAGAAGAGAGGCGGATGAAGTGATGCACCCATCATGCCTAGTGCCTACCGTACAAGGCTGTGGGGGCAGTGTTATGATCTGGGGTTGCTGCAGTTGGTCAGGTCTAGGTTCAGCAACGTTATGTGCCCAAAGAATGAGGTCAGCTGACTACCTGAATATACTGAATAACCAGGGTTTTCCATCAATGGATTTTTTCTTCCCTGATGGCACGGGCATATTCGAAGATGACAATGCCACGATTCATCGGGCTCAAATTGTGAAAGAGTGGTTCAGGGAGCATGAGACATCATTTTCACACATGGATTGGCCACCACAGAGTCCAGACCTTAACCCCATTGAGAATCTTTGGGATGTGCTGGAGAAGACTTTGCGCAGCGGTCCGACTCTCCCATCATCAATACAAGATCTTGGCGAAAAATGTATGCAACTCTGGACGGAAATAAATGTTGTGACATTGCAGAAGCTTATTGAAACAATGCCACGGCGAATGCATGCTGTAATCAAAGCTAAAGGCGGTCCAACAAAATATTAGAGTGTGTGACTTTTTTTTTGGAACGGGCAGTGTGTAATAAAAAAGTGGGGTGTATGGAACACAGAAATGTGGGTATACTACTATATTATACCTGCTGTTGGCGGTTTTGGGTATTGTGAAGGCTGTAGGTTTAGCCTGCCCCTTCCAGTGGCATTGTCAAAAGGCCCTCACACCTGCTTTCAATACTGATGGATGTGTTACTTACTGTAAGAAAACGAAATTTATATCCTGACAACCTTAAACATAATTCACAATGGATGTTTTATGGTTTTATTTACACTGTGAAGAACACCTAAAGGCAGATTCAATATTCTTTCCAAAGCCCTCGGACATAGATCCATCATGTATGCTCGAACAAAAGCAATGCCTGCTCTGTCAGTACTGCCATTTAAATTGCACGCAATCTTTTACAGGCGAAGGGAAAAAAAAGATAACAATCACACAGCTCAAGGGAATACCTAAAGGGAAGCCAATGCCTTATTGTTCTTTTTCAGCGGTTCTCTAACTTTACAATAGTCCGTCTTCCTTCAGGGGGCTTAGACCAACCAGCACAGCTTTTTATTTAAGGCCTTTATTCTTGCTACTTGGGCATCCAATGTTCATTTTTACTAGCTACCCTTGTTGGACTGCATTATACGCTGTCGTTCACGTACCTATTATTTCTTATGACTCTAGCATGTTTCACTTTACAACCCCCTAGGGGTGCACCCCACCTGTTCTAGATTTAACATTTTGGAAAGATCTACTAGGATTATCAATAAAGGCCATTTATTCATTTGGCTCTCGTCCATTACCGCACTGGTGTGTAAAACCTCTAGTGAAGCGGTGTTGCCTTTTGCCACACTACACTTGGTACTACTAGGCAAAGAGAGAAAAACATTTACACCCTTTGATATTCAGCTGCACTGAAGCGTAAATGTGCCAAACACAGCGAAACATGGTAATGGTGTGTCTATTAAAAGCATGACCTGCCAGACAACATCTAGGCTACTCCATCACAATGGGCAGTGGGACAATGGCCGACAGGTATGAATGTTCACTTCCGATATGGAAATCATATTCAGTTCAGAGCCAGTGGAGGAGAAGGCCTTGGAGGAGAGACGGAGGGGTAAATCCAGTTGAACGCCGTAGGGCCGAGATATCAACATCATTTAGCATGGGCAGTCATATTGAAATGCCTTCACAGAAGCAAAAACAGAAAACAGGAACATAATAGGAGATAATGGAGAATACTCTAGTGCTCCACTATCTCTCCATCCACCACTAAATGAAAGGTGTTAGACATCACAAACTGTGAAACGAGAGAGTGTGGATGGGGGCGAGGTTTGAAAATTACATTTCATCACAGCCAGCGCGCTCTTCTGGTACGTTGTGTTGTGGTGGGACAAACTGACATGCTGCAAAGACTGACGTGGTACAAGCTGTCTGCCATTACATAATGCCAGGTCTGTGTCTTTCGAAAGCAGGGTACACTAGCCCTGAACCATTCACATGGAGCACCGCTATCACGGCAACCCACAGCAGAGCGGCTGCTATCAAATGGACTGCGGGGCAATGCCGCGGACATGTGCTTTCGTATAATGTCATACCGCACGCACAGAACGCTGGGTTATTGAAATGCACGGCAGCGCATAATTGCGCATCAGAGATTGTTCTCGGGAGGCTCCTGCGTGATGTCTTCACTCATCAATCGCCCTCATAAAGCTGATCTTTTAACAATGCTTACAATCGCAGCTGTTCCGCAATAGTACCAATGCACAGCTGTGGTGAGAGAGCGAGAGAGAGAGAGAGAGAGAGAGAGAGAGAGAGAGAGAGAGAGAGAGAGAGAGAGAGAGAGAGAGAGAGAGAGAGAGAGAGAGAGAGAGAGAGAGAGAGAGAGAGAGAGAGAGAGAGAGAGAGAGAGAAAGAGAGAGAAAGAGAGAGAAAGAGAGCAAGAGAGAGTGAGAAAGACACATGGGGGGGTGGGGATGGGGGCTGTAAATAACACAGGACCACTCCTTTTCATCTCTGCATTCGGTAGAAAAACCCCAATCTGTTCATAGAAGTCTTAATTTCAGCATTAATAACATTTAAATCTAAAGCACTCATAAACACAAGATCCCTCGCCCCGATGCCAAGAGAATATTCCTTAATCATCCAGTTCGGGAACGATGATCCAAAAACTTTCTTTCCCCTAGTTTGTTTTTGTAAAGGACACAAAGAGCAGAGCGCCACAGTTCTATACTGAATCCTTCCATCTCATTAGCAATGAGACAGATACCCCCGAGCAAGACATTTACAATTAATGAGCACAAATGAACTTGAAGCTTATTTACTAATGACAGCAGTCAGCACTGGCTTGTTACTTCTGCCTCAGCGTTCATCTTGTTATTGTTCACGTCCTCCTTTAACAATCCGAGAGGATCTGGCCAGGGGTTAGAGACGCGGAGTTAGTGTTGTCTGATATTTAATTAAGCCATAAAGCACAGCTCAGTGGGGAGTGCATTAAGGAACGCAGTGGAACCTTCGAGCTAGTGCGGGGACAACGGGGCCAGGAAACAGAGGGATTCTCTCCTCCACCTGCACCAAGCCTTAAAGATGATATGTGCAAATTAAAATTAAAATAAGCAGTGCAAGGAAATGAAGATCATACACTGCAAACATTCAGCCATAAGGTATAATACAGCACAACATGTATCATAACAAAACAACATTGCATCCCAAGATTGGGAAGCTGTTTTGGACAGGGATGGTGGTAGCCTGAGGCTGTCCCAAATTATGGTGTACAGGTATGCTCCATGAACAGGCCATTAGAACCCCAGCCCAATACATCATCATGTATTTAATGGCAGGAAGATGGCAGTGGGTGCCCTTTCCTACAACTTTGGTTTCAATTGATTGGGGACTGATCCCACAACCTTCTGGTTTCATATCAGGCCAGTGGCAGAAGATCTAAAAGGTCCATTTCAAATAGGTCCTTTCTACACAAACATAAAGATCATGTCATGCCCATGATTAAAATATCTTAGCAAACTTTCCACAATGAAAAACTTGCTACAATTAACATTCAAGCCATTCCTGAGATCTGACATGCAAGCCATGACCACAAATCTATACAAAATGATAGATGCAAGCACCTAAGGCATGCGGCTCAAAGATAATTGTTTAGGTTACTAAAAGACATAATCAGGGTTGTAAAGCCAATCAATTGAGAACTTAACTCTTCCAAGTGAATCACATTCTTGCAATTTGCCAGTGCTCACAAAGGCATTTCATACTATAAAAGTTAGTAGTCCCAACAGCACACTGATAATCACATCCTCTAAATGCAAAAAATAAAACAGTACAAGTAGCAAATGTCTCTATAAAATAGGCCTAACAATCAAAGATTGCTCTTTCAAATCAAATCCACACCCTTGTGGTTACATTACTTAGGCGCCATCCCAATTATGTTTAACTTTGCAACTTATACACGTATCAGTCTATATTCTCTGATGCATTTATTGATATACAGTCATTATTTATAGAATTTAGTTGACCGGGACAGGGTACAAGAATAAACATATCTGCAACATATGTGGGTTAATGCATGTATGACAGCAGTGGCAGTGCAGAATGAAGCATAGGATAAAACAAACCACAAAACATTGAATATTACGGTGACAACGTTGTGTTGATTTGAACGTGTCTGTAAATGTATGCTGTGCAATTTCTTATGTCGAACGGGATTGTGTTCCAAAAGTGGAAAACGCGGTCTGGCTAAATTGACTTTGCCTGAAGGGCAATACACCGTGTCTTTTGTCCCATTATGCATTTTTATTTCTGCTTAATGAGCTGACTGACTGGAGGGGATTTACACTGACGTGCAAATTTATAAAGCATAAACATGCATCTGCAAAATGTCTAAAATTACCCAACCTCGTTAAAGTATATTTTATAACAATGCCACAGTAGTATATGCAGAAGTAGTGTTTTTTCTACAAATTGTACGCTCATTTGTATTCCAAATGGAGCTAAATGCATAAACCTGTGATATTCTACATCCTCCTTATTTCTATAAGCCAAAGTATAAAATGCTCATGTATTTCAACTTTGATGAAAAGAAAAATGCTTCAACACCTACAAGGGTTTTAAAAATATGTTTGGGCCCATATCTAAACCGCCTGTTACAAGAAAAACTTGTTTTGCATGGATTCTTCTCTGTGCCGATGTAGCCACGGGGACACTGACATTTCAAGTGTAATGACTTATATTCTTACAGGCACTGCAGAGTATCAAGCCATTCACCTTCACTTGCAGAATCCCTGTGACTAGTCTTCAAAACTACTTTCTATGGCAGTCACATCAGGAGAAGCGTCGGAGAGAAGATTCTAGACCTCAAAAAATGTCTGGTGAAATAAATGAATAAATATCAGCCTGTTTTTGACATTGCCAGAAAACAAATATCAGCCCAAATAACAATTACAGGACCATTGTGATTTTTGGCTCTGATTATTGGCTTGGAAAAAATAATAATAATAACAATAGAATCTGTTCGAATCGAGGACAAAATATCTCAAAGTATTGTGAGAGTTCCCAATCTGACAGCCCGTATAGCCTAAATCAATATTCACTCAGGTCCAGCGTATGCAATGTCAAGTACTGTATGCTCCGACAGCTAATCGTTTGCGGGTGAGATGTTTGTTCAAATCAAAAATGGTAAGGCTACCCGAAGACTGAGTTCATATTGAAAGATCTGCCTGTGATTTGAAGATACAGCGTGTAAATATGTAAAATGCCTATGCATACATTCATTCGCGAGGTTTCGATGATCCTCACTGACATATGCGTGCTGACACTCAGGTGAAAAGATAGATGGTAGTGAATGGTTGACAGAATGATTGAGATGTCTGCTTCCAGTGGAGGTCATTTTAATGCACTCCGCCACTTGTGTTTAAGGATGACTGTTTGGGAAAGAAAAGCTTTGTATATTTCCTGCTTCCCTTCCCCCTCCTCACTGCATTGGTGATTGCATGTTGCCTTAAGAACCAAAACATTGCCATTATAAAAGGCTCCTCCAGTCTCATCCGCGATGCACATAGCTTAAACATCCAATGGAATATTTGATCAACCCAAAACAACAGGCCCAGGGCAGAGATGAACAAATCGCTCACAAGAATCAGCAAAAACTATAGTATGCACATTATTCGCAAGAACAGTACATCTCCCAACACAGCTTTCAAACACATACAGTTCACAGGAGGCTACCTGAAGCTCAAAACTAGAACAGCGTTGCATTGCTACACAATAGGATTTTTTGAAAGTATAACAAATAATTTACATCGGGGGGCTGTTCAGTGGCTCATCCTGTCGAGACATCTTTCTATCTGTGGATGCACCCCACAGTCTGATATCGAATTCAGAGTCTGCCGGCGTGGACAGCTCCCCCCACCCCTCCCTTCAGGGCATAATCGGCCATAGAATAGCCCAAGGAGGATGAGATTCAATTTGCAGGATTGTCCGTGTCTCAGGCGCCAGCAGCCTCAGCTGGTTGCTCAGGCACCTGCAGTCTGCTTGCCCCAGCTGTGCACGGAGGGCTCCTCAAACACCACGTTGGCTCAGCTGGTGCAGAATGAAAAGGGCTGGCGAAACGGGTTTCATAGAGGAGCGCGTGCTCATCTGTGCTCTCCCAAATTTACAAAGGGGGCCTAGAAATGCAATTGGACATTCAGAATTGGGAGAGAAATAATAATCAATGTTAAAAATGTAAAAATAAATAAGGATTTATTATCATTGTTATTTAAACAATATAACAATGATTATTTGTTCTTGTTCAACTCCTAAAATATACTCTCTGACACGAACAACTACATTATCCTCTTGACTAGGATCACATGGCAAGAACTCTATGCCATCACCCATCACCCTGCAAGTTCCAATCAATACAAATCTAGGTAGCAGTGTGGTTCTCATTGAACTCCAGATGTCAACAAATTTCCCTCAATTTCAACCGAAGGTCCTCACGTCAGCTACTCGTAAGCACTGCGTTGAGCATACTCCTCTTCGTCTCCCTCCATATCCTGATCACTGGACTCGACCAAGAAGCTGAGCCTGGGCCCACACCTGGAAGACAGATGGAATCCACAATACAAAAAAAGACAGCCGTGAATTTAGTAGAATCCAGTGGAATTTGACCTCCTTTACTTGCTCCGTGCAGTATTTTATATTGTGTAGCGTCTTTTACCCTGCCCATACTGTGGTGTGGAGGAAAAACATGCAGGGCCCCTGTCTAATGATACCATCTCTCTCTCTGGAGCGGAACAGGGGTGGTTAAGTGGCCCAGACCTATGGTGCCATATCATATCCTTCTGTCACTGCAGAGCTGACAGGTGATTCCTTGTTATACAAGTCCACCTGGCTCCAGACACAATCCCCGATAATGATTTCTCAAGAGGTAGCCTTAGTGCTATTCTGTGCTAAGAGAAAATGTTGAGACACTTCCTGCCTTCATTCCCTCCACCAAGGACGCCCTACAACCCACCTGCTGTGAAAACTCAAAGACAAAAGTTCCACAATCATTGTTCAGATGTCATTGAGAAACCTATGAATAATGAGGAGACCATACAAAAGGTACAATTTCAACATCCAAACCAACTAGAACAGGGAAACTTCAGCCAGTCTACCATTCCCCCTCTGTTCTGTGTCTGATTAAATGCAAACTTTTTGACTTCACAGAATAAAAGTATCTCCATTAATCATGTAGGTATAGTGTGTCATGCAATTACTATGTCGGTTTGGCCTGCTGAGATTAATTAATTGTAATATTTCAATCATCCTGAAGATGTCTCAAATTCAGTAACGAGTACCACATCTGGGAGATGCACGGGGAAGGGGGGGGGGAGAGAGAGAGACAGTTTTCTCCCTAGCCCCAGGCATGAAACGATACACTCAGCCCACGATACATATCTCAATATTGAGTTCACGGTTACGGTGTTACCACAGCATGATATTCCTTTGAAACATAATGTTGATAAGAGAACAAGAAAAGGAAAAACACATGATTGATTACATTTTCTTGTTTATTAATGAACAACAATTAAATATATCACTGTAATATATCAAATTAAATGAATAGCAGTGCAAATTAACTTGGCAAAATAAAATACACTGCATTCGAAAGATCTAGCCAACTAAAGCTCAGGGCTGACCAATGACATGCTTGCCTTGAGTTAGCCCCGCCCACCTTGGCTGGAGTCCTGCTGCAGTTACCAGCATGGTGTAACTTTGGAGAGCACAGAAAGCAACTGAAAAGCACTACGCTCAAGACTTTGTGCGCTTAAGTGAGTACATATCCACTTTCTTCATATTGTAATGAATCTTAAAATGACTGTACCATTATAACAAGCAAGGGGCCATTTTATTCAAGATAAAGTTGCAACGTGTTTGATGTCGATAATCAATATTCTCATTGCAGTACACAATATTCAGTCACGCCTCGATAACTCGTGGATTCACCCAAATTGCAGGGTTGGATTTGGCTCCCAAATTTTTAATGTGCATTTACAATCCACTAATTACTCAATGATAAATGGTCAGCACAAAAGCACAGACAAAATGTTATTATTATAAATATATATAGAATGTTATTATTAAAAAAAATGCATGTGTTTATATTCAAGACAAATTCAACACAATTGAAAGAATTAAAAAGGATGCAAAACAAGTTGCATTGAATAAGTATTGAACACATCAACATTTTTCCCAGTAAATGTATTTCCAATGAGGCCATTCAAGTGAAATTTGCACCAGACTTTGGTATTAACTCAAAAAATCCAGACAAAAAATCTAATAAAGTGGAATAAAGTGGAATGACATAGGAAAAAAGTATTGGAAATACATTTACTGGACAAAATGTTGATGTGATCAATACTTATTTCCCCCATTGTAGCTTGTGTACTTCATGTTGGTGTGGCCACTATATGGGGAGGGCTAAAAGACAAGGAAAAGATTTGTTCCCTTACAGACAATGTAGACAGCCCGGAGGGCTTGCCAAAATAATGACAACGACCCAAAGCACACAGCTAAAGCAACAGTGGAGTGGCTAAAAAACAAAAAGGTGAATGTCCTTGAGTGGCTTAGTCAGAGCCCTGACCTAAATCCTATTGAAAACCTGTGGAATTACTTGAAGAGCACTTGATGGTCCCCACACAATCTGAGTGAGCTTGAACAGTTCTGTAAGGTAGAATGGGCAAATGTTGCCTAATCTAGGTGTGCAAAGCAGGTAGACATATCCAGACAGACTCATGGCTGAAATTCAAGCAAAGGGTGTTTCTACCAAGTACTAACTCAGCGGGGTATAGACTTATTTATCCAAGTTATTCTTGTTTTTTCTTCTCCCAATTTGGTGGCCAACTGTACTCTTCATTTTTTAATATTTTTAATTAATGTTCAGAAATGTTTCGATTTTTTTTCCCCACTTGGAAGTTGATTTTTTTTCCCACTTGGTAAAATGTGCAAATAAAGGTGGAAAATATCAGATTTAATTTAATTTCAGGCTGTAAGGCAACAGAATGTGAATTTTTTTAGACTGGGTAGACTTTAAAGGGGCACTGTATAAATAACATTAGATACAACATGGTTGCTATATTCCAACTGGGCATTCCATGAAATACAGTCACTCACCATCTTATGGAGGGCATAACCTGGAAGTGCCCACTGACACCAATAGAAAATCAGTTAATGTCTTATTTTTAATTGCAATAAGTGTACTTTAGATAATGATTCAATATGACTGAGTGAAATGTTAAGTGACTTAAGTTGTCTAGGGTGGATATATGTGTCAGTAGTATCTCTCCGTTATTTTCTTTATTTTCTAACAAGAAGTTTGCACAGAACAAGTTATATAATACGCTGCTCACTATATATAACTAGCACATTCGCATATGAATGCTACATGATTACATTTTCAGCTGTAAGTTTTATACTTAAATAAAATAAAATAAAGGATAGTTACAGCATAGAACTATCAATGTGCATTGAGTTTGGTCAAATTTGTTCTTACTTCATTCCCTTTAAAATGTAGTACCTTGATAGCATTCTGCTAGTGTTATGGCCAATTCCTGTATAAAAGCGACACCAAAAGCTTGCCAAATTACTGGGTATTACTATTTTCCATTCAACAGGGTTCTTCAATTTACCAGCTGAGTTCGTTCACTTAGTTTATATGGTTTCAAAAGTTGCAGCTAAGTTACGTTCCACTCTAAGATGACTGCTACGATGTGACTCATTTGTTTACTAGTTCGTTCCCATGGTTGTTCCCATGGTGGCTACTCGCAAGCTAGCTGATATCATTAATTTAATTTTGCTATACATTTCTCAGGGTCACGATGCATTTCATCATGTTTTTATGATATCCAATATAACAGCATTTTGTCTCAGCCATGTATAGATATTAAAGATTCATATTTATTTGCGAATCACTTCTGTGAAATCAAAGGCAAGGAATTAATCTTAATTAATCTCCAGAACATTCCAACATTTTCTCTTGAACCATTCCTGGGTGCTTTTGGATCTGCGTTTTGGGACATTGTCCTGCTGGAACACCCATGACCTTCAACTGACACCCAGTTTTCTGACACTGTGTAACACAATTTGCTCCAAAATGCCTTGGTAATCCTCTGAAGTTTATGATGCCCTTAATACGTTCAAGGCATCCAGTACCAGAGGCAGTGAAGCAACCTCACAGCATTATGGAACCTCCACCATATTTGAGTGTAGGTAGGGTGTTCTTTTCTTTAAAAGCTTCATTTTGTTGTCTTTAAACAAAGCGCTGATCTGCATTGCCAAAAAGCTCTAATTTGGTTCCATCGGTCCACAGAACATTTTCCCAGAAGGATTTTAAGCTTGCTTAGGTGGGTCTTAATTAAAGATTAATCAGGCCTTCTTGTGTTTCTCTTTCAGCAGTGGGGTCTTCCTTGGCCTCCGACCGTAAAGCCCTTCTTGGTTCAGTGTCTGGCATATGGTATGGGCTGAAACCATTACCCCCACACCTCTCCAAGTCAGCCTTGAGATCTTTGGATGTCATACGAGGTGTGTTTTCAATGGCTTGCACCAACCTTTGACGACATCTGAGATCAATTTTCCTCTTACCAACACATCCTGGGAGATTCTTAACAATTCCATGAGCAGCAAATGTCTTGATAATATTGCAAACTGTGGAAGCAGGAATGCCAAGGTCTCTAGAGATGGCCGTATAGCCTTGTGAATTTTTAGGTTTTGTGACATCCTCAGACAGGATCTCTTCACTATTGTCACAGAGGAACGGGGTAACAGAATGGACTGTTTTCTCACTTTAAAATGAGTAATGTATACCATGTGGGCACCTGAATTATACTACAAACGAGAATCTATTTCCTCCAACCAAATTAATTTAAATTGTTCTAAAGGGTGCCAATAATTGTGTCATGGCCACTTTTGAGCCATTTTTTTAATTTATTATTATTGATTGATCGTGTGCTGTTGCAAATCAATCAAACAGATGAACGCGAGAAGACCGAAAGTTGTTTCAATTTCCAATTATTTCAGAAGATATTGACCATCATCTACATGAAATGCAAGGGTGCCAATAATTTTGGCCACGACCGTACCTCCTGAACCCGCTGTCCCTGAAATGATCACGAGTGTGAGAAAAAGAGCCTTTCAACACAGAATGTAAAACGCAGAGACAGACAGAAGGGAAGGTACTCAGTCTCCGTCACATTGGCGACAGTAGACGGCACACTGGCCTGGGAGTGGCCGAGGGCAGGCTGGCAGAGTTGACCTCAGAAGAGGAGCCGTGAAAAAGAGCCAACTCCAGTCATGAGCCGGCACGCAGACCATACGCTCATGTACCAACTCACAGCGTGGGAGGAGAGAAGAAGAATAAAGAAAAAAAGTATGGCGGTGCGTGCGTCTGCTACAGAAAATGGAACTTGTAGATGACTAATAAAAGACTTTTGATGAGGTGCTCAGACTCAAAGGAGGGTATTGCTTTCTCTGCTTCCAAGTGATTCATCTCTTTTTAACAATGTAACCCTGGCGCAGATGAGGACGGCGATGGGAGCTAAAAGCACCTTCCTTTCAGGGTAAAATTATTACCGTCCTTGCACGAGAAGGTGCTGCACTACACATTCCTCACAAAAGATACAGCAGCCGCATGAGAATGAGGCCACATGAATACCATCAATTATAAGCACTTCTGTGTCGGAGGGACTTCATTGGAAAGGATGTCATGTATTTCCCCGCGTTATCAACATTCTAATAAGGATATACTCTGTCTCCGCTTTTTTTTTCCAGGTGACTACAGTCTTGGAACTGTCAAAATATTTCAGTGGATTACTAAAATCACTTCTCGGATGTCTCAGAAGAAGTGCCAAGTGTAGGTGGGGGGGAGGAGGGGGTGAACCTGAGTGTCACTGCATCTGTCTGTGTGTTCACGTAGTTGCAATAACCTTGCGCAAAACTAGCTGCTCATCGGCCCTTCTGTGCATGATCTTCCCAGAAGAGTATCTACTTGGTGGGTAATGATGCCGGGAAAATTCCACACACAACCCATCGCTCAAAGTGGCAGGTGGGTGCAGATTTTCTTGTAGGGAAGGCTGTCCTGTCCATCATCAAAGGCATGCTGGGGTCTGTGGGAGACACCTGCAGCTCTTCCAAGACCTCTCCCTACTTACTTTCCCTCTTTCTCTTTATTTTTTCGTCTGAAGGCAAATGAGGACACTGATGCTTCCATGTTACGTAGAGCTAGCGAATTGCTATCGAAGTAAATGAGTTTCAGGCGTTGATGCATATTGTCTTATAAACGTCTGTTAGAAGAATCGGGGGGAAAAAAGGCTCTCCATCACCGTTAGAGTTGTACTCACTGTGGTCCCTGACAAGTGACATCAGACGGACCAAAACACAGCTGACATAAAGGCCTGAACTCAACCCCTAATATGAACCACACCCCTAAGCATCATTAACCCTGAACTCATCACATAACGTAGAATCATTATGGATTTTTAATGGAACCTAATGTAGTATCATGAAACCGGTCTGACAGTCATATAAACAGCAGCAAAAAAATTGGTCAATTAACAAAATGACTTTGTAGCCATGAAAACTTCCACATTGTAGAAATCAGGACTGCATACAGACCATCACAACCTCGCACTTCCACTTAAGGAAAGTGTCCACAGGTTTCCACGTATTATCGTTAAATGGCTTGAGTCATTTATGCTGGACCAGGAAAAGTGTACTAATCCTCCACAAAAGCCTACTCCAGCGCAATTGTGTTCCACTGACATTCATGTGCAAATCGACTGTTTGATCTTGGAATGGAACATGCGAGCGGAAAAGGCAGCAGACGGGAGATTCCTCAAACGAGGCAGTTTGCGGCGATCTCTCTGGACGTGCCTGCCTCATCACAGCCAGACCCTGCTTGCAAAAGTCTGGCTGAATCTTTGAAGGTGAGAGAGGCAACCGGTCTATTTGACCTACATCGACAGTTGCTCTACTCTACCTTCTAGAATATTTCACCATCTGTCAACATTCATTCTGCTGTCCGTCAATATCCCCGTTTCTCCCTCTCTAACGAGCTTTCAAAATACAAAGATTTAAAACTATCTCCTTTCAGCGGTGTACGTTTTATTTCAAGGAACACCAAATGCCAGGAAGAGTTCTAACACTGTACAAGCAGCCACAGAAGCAAGGGCCAATGGAACGATAAAGTGCTTGTTAAATGATTATCACTGAGTCACTCACGGATATTGGAGAAAAACTGGATTTCAGTGGCATTTAATCCTGCACCTGAAAACAAGATGTATTTTCTTGTTTGTATTGTATTGTATTTCTGGTTTTTATATCATTAAAATAATGACATATTTGCTCAGAATGAAAGCATGTTCAACTAATTCAAAGTGATCCTCCCACCCCCATAGCCTGTTGAGTGAGGGCACATTTAATCTGAAATTAAACTATTCACAGTGCTGTACTACTTTGAAAAGCAGGGCCTCATTGACAGCAATCATCATACAAATGTAATGACCACAAGTTTCAGGGAAACCTAATGATCATTATTCAGTGTGTTTAGCCTATATCTGTATACATACTACAGAAACCTAAGAAAAAGAAAGGAATACATCTGTAAATTATACAAACACCACGTCATATTTGCCTTGTTTTTTCTTTTAGCTTTCACGATAAAGAAAAACTGAAAACCTGATGCACTAGTCACTTTAGCCTGGAAGCAAGCATAGAAATAGTACAGCAAATTAAGTAAAGGTAGCTAGTTTGTTAGAAGGGTGTATATCCATCTTCCTATCATTAACCCATAACATTAAATGCACGTAGCAATGCAATTAAAACAATAATTACTTTCTTAATAGTACTGCACCCAATGAAGTAATGAGCTAGCATGTTTTGTTGCATGTGCAACCACTACTTACACATACATGCAACAATTCAGGGACCTGTAACATTTGCCTGGATGGAAATAACACTCTGAATGCATAGTGGTTTAAACCAGTCCCAGTTTTACTAGAAGCAACCGCCTGTTGGTGTTATGCTAGACTGCTTATGGCAAGACCTTTAAATTCTCATTTTTGAAAGCAGGTGGCAAAATTCTGTGTAATTGCCCAATTTTATTCAAATTGCAGTTGAAAGCATGAACAACAAAATAATGCAAGTTTTCAAATTTGACATTTGAACGAGTCATTTATTCATTAATGTTCTGTGTGTGTGTGTGTGTGTGTGTGTGTGTGTGGGGAGGGGGGTGTGGGTGTGGGTGTGCATGGTGACATGACAGAGCAGAGGCAGAAGACCACCACTCATCAAAATCCAATAATCAATCAAGATTAACCAAAGGAGAAGAAAACCAAAAACAAGCAAGATCAGAGGGCAAACACATGACTGATGATCAACACATTCTCACTGAAACTTTGTCCTCACCATTGATTCAATTCCACATACACTCACGCGCTACAAGACGGGGACCCACAGATAACCAGGACTCCTGCAGGCAAATGTCTTCGGGGCTCCGTAATGATGGTACAGGCTCAAGAATAAAAGATTCTGAACCCGTGCTGGCCTAGAGTGTTGTGTCCTTCCTTCCGTTTGGATTCCTGGGCAATTTCCACTACATGTGTATATGTGTGCGTATGTGTGCGTATGTGTGTGTGTGTGTGTGTATTGCAGCCACATTACCGCGCTGCCCTACATGAACAGAATCTGTGGGAGATGACAGGGAAGAGTTAGTATTAGAGTAAAGCAAGTCTCTTGTGAAAGTGCAATAGGATCCCACTGCACCAGGCGTGCTACCAACCTAGGAAATCCCTGCATCACACTTCAGTGGAGAGAAAGTGTCAGCTTGTTTGAAACAATATCGGAGGACGCTCATTGTTACTGCAAGAGCCAACAGTCTTCAAAGACTTTGCCCAGTTTTCTAGTGGAGAGATGAAAGCAGGCTTTGCGGTGCTTGAAGTGCCTGAAGTGTTTCTGGCAGAGGGGAGAGAGGGAGTGGGAGAGGACAGGATCTAAACTAAACTATCCTACCAGCTTACCTATCTCCATGTGAACAGCATAGCATTAAGCTTCGTAGGCTTGTGAACAGCGTGACATTAAGCTTCGTAGGAGGTCCATTAGGCAAAAATATATTGGCACGTGATTACTGCACTTTCTTTTTGCACTGCAGTTTTTGAAGTTGCAGCACATTTGCATCATCACCCATTTCTGCCTTTTGACAGGCAAAATCGTTTTGAATCTAATACTGTACAGCTCGTACCATCAATCCCTCAGGTGCTGTGGTGAAATATTTTGTGGAGTCTTGCCACAAAAGCAAGTCACACAAAAAAATGATCTACAATGAAAAAAATCTTGATACATCTGGTGCGCATATTATATGGCAGATATGCAAATCCTAACCAGTTAATTGGTGACAAAAACGAAAAAAATGCACAAGGCAAAATACATAAGAGAACAGGGAGCATGGTTTACTGCTCAATGGACCTTGAAATGACCCTAAAAAAACACGTACTTTAGAGTTAACATTATCCAAATAATAAAACCATACCTTCTGCTTTAAAAAGAAGCAGAAATGTTGGCAAAGCAGCAAAATTCACAGAGTGAATAACGGTAATGTGCAACACATCATATCAATATTGCACAGCCATCAGGAATTTGAAATTACATTTTGATTTGTGAGGTTCCTGAGAGCAACCCACAGTCTTTAGAATGTATTTGCAGACATAATTTGAAAGACATTTCAGTTGTTTTACCACAGAAACACAAATCAGGACAGCAATCGCAGCGCTTTATGATATATAAACAGATTTATTTTTCAGATTATTGGTTTGTTTTCCGCTTACAACGTTATTAGCAATTTAACGAAATACGGCTGGTTATTCTAGACACAGTGCTTGGCTTGTGAAATGAGAGGGAAAATGGTCAGAACAGTAAGCCACACTCCTTGGTCAATGGCCAATATCCCTTCTGCATATTTACTATACCACGGTCTGGATCCACAAGCTGAAGAATGACATCATAACAAGTGCATGTACACATTTGGCCCCAGAACATGAGCCATCGACTAAATCAGCAAATAAACAAAAGCTGCTGTACACTAATATGTGCCATTTAGCAGACGCTTTTACCTAAAGTGACTTACGGTAATGAAGGCATACATTTTTCAGTATGTGTGGCCCCGATGGGCATTGAATCCACAACCTAAGCGTCGTCAGCGCCATGCTCTACCTACTGAGCCACACAGAACCATGTGGCAGATAATTCAATGGGTGTCTGAAATGCTATGCTAGTCCTCCACATGAGGAGGAGGGGGGGGGGCTTCATAATCTTGTTGTGTTAGAAAGAAAAGGAAACATGCATGTAATTTGCACAGGGATGTGTTTACACAAAAGAAATCCAGGAGCACCACGCATGACCGCGGAGGCCTTCCCAGTGCAGGGAAGACAGGACAGATGGCACAGGCCCAAAAGGGTGGATGGTCAAAAGGAGGCATATGGTGCTGCAGATGATCCCAAACAAGAATGCAAGCTAGATTCAAGGTGTGAACAACACTCTGGCCTGGACCAGACAGCAAGAAGACAGGTTTCAAAACCACTGCCATTTTCTCTCTTCTTTCCTCGACTGCAAAATTGAACTAGACTTAAATAGAGCAGTTTCAAAAAGGGCAGAATTACTCATCCAGGGAAACTTACTGTACACACGGCTTACATTTTTGCATAATATTAGTTTAATAGATATTTTGGTAAAGCAATTCTGGTTGGGTGCATTGCCCCATGGGGATCTGACCCTAAGACCTGCTGGAAAGAAGCGTGGTTCTCTAAACTCTGCTCCACACTATAATCACTCACTCACTGCAAATCACTAAGATCTTGGCCAGGGTACAGCACACTTGCTTGGAATAATAAAATAAAATAATATTAAAAGGATGAGAGAGCGGCTCCAAACCCAGGCCCTGGCCGACTCAAACCAAATTCTGAATATAAAAAAAAGTGAATGGGAGGGGCCAAGGTCAAATCCAGGCCATCACCGATTGTACAGACTGTAATATTAAACGGACAACGAGAGAATAAAGGATTCCAACCAACAAGGCTAACTGATTGAACAACGAAAAGAATTGATAGTTTCCCTGCAAATTCAGAACATGAAGTCTTTCATGTTCTGAATTTGCAGGGAAACTATCAAATCAACGCAACTTTCCATATAAAACACAAACTCACAGATAAACTCTCAGTCTTGCGCACGCACGCACGCACGCACGCACGCACGCACGCCCGCCACTGTTGAAACTAAGGCACAGAAACTCTGGTTCTGCCCTTGAACTTTTTTTCTCTCTGTTTTTTTGCACAGAGTAAAGATCAAGAAGAGACAGATGCAAAAATTGCATCCATCCTGACAAATGGGAGAGCTGTCCGTCCACTCTGGTTCAAACAACGGAGCCAGGAGCCACGACACAAACTGAGTGGCTCTGGGACATCAAAAGACTGGCTTCAACTAATGTTCTCAAAGTCATAGTAGACCAAGCAAAGTCTCAATAATTCAAAAACAAACTCCCCCTGAAAACCATGAAAGGAATGCATTATTGAGGATTCCTGCTTTCCACAGTTATACCGTTTTATGGACACACAGCTCACTGGCCAGAATTTTTTTAAATAATGACGTATGCCTGTTAATTTAAGGGCAGGGGCGATTCTAGGATGTGACCTTTGGGGGGGCTCAGCCCCCAATGAGAATGTGAAATGAACGTGCAAAGCACAAGCCTACATTTTTAATTAATTTACTGTTACATTCCGCAAAACAAAAACACCACAATCGCGGTCGCTCTCAAAATTGAAATACCACTCTCTATCTGTGGTATCTTTTAAAATAGATATTAAGTAAAAATGTTTTTAAGAAAAGAATGACTAAACATTTTCAGGGGGGGCTGAGATGAAAGCCCCCCTAAATAGGGTCTAAAATCGCCACCGTTCACGGGGTCTTCATAAATGGTTCCTTTAATTGCAACCCTGATCGTTCAAAAGTGCTAGTTGCTCAAAGTTTCTTTTGAAGTTCATTTTCATACCTGCATTTCCACAGAGCTGTTTAATGTCAGCTCACATCTGCATTATGCTGTATTTTGACATATCAAACTCGAGATCCCTCTAATAAGCACACAGGAGATTTGGCTGCTGTGCAGAAAAGAGGGCTTTTATTTTGAATATTCATATCACAGTGATGGGAAATAATACATTCAGTTTTCTTGTTAAGTGCGATTCTGTCTTAACGCTGCACTCTTAAATAAGCTCCCTCTGAAAAGGTGCAATCTAATGAGCAGATGCACTTGTTTTTTTAAATTTTTCTATTTTTTTTAAAACTTTTTTTTGCACCATCTAACCAGAATAGAAAACATGAGCATTCACAGTGATGCACTGGGGGAAAATGATGCAGTTAGGGAGTAGGGGTTGATTAAGCTGCCAAATGCAGAGCCAGTTTGGGAATTTGACCAGGACATTGGGGTTAACACCCCTACTCCTTCAGTAATTGCGTTGGGATTTTTAATTACCACAGTGTGCCAGGACCTCGGTTTAAGATCTCATCCAAAAGATGGCACCTTCAGCTCATTGGCCCCATCGCTGCACAGGGACATAGCATTTGCCAGGTACAGAGGGAAGAGTTCCCTCTACTGGCTCAACTACTTCCAACAGAAAACAGAGGGGCTTGTGCAGCGGTGGCCAGGGGCTCAACTAGCAGCCCCACTCCTTCAACAAAAGGGGCCTCATCCAATCAACAGATCCAATAACGTGTTAGCGAACAAGACCTAGAGAGCCCTAGGAGGAAGACCCACAACCGGTGGAAGCACAGTGGCTTCCGGTACTGTGGATGTCACCAGCATGACAGAACCAGTGTGTGACCTTAAGGTAGGATAGTGGTGAAGGCACATTGACAGAACGCTGTGACTGTCAATTTATAGGCTACTTGTTTCTGATAAACATTAACCTTTTCTCAAAAAGCTAGCACTTGCTGCTCAATTCAGAGTCAATTGCTCTACTGCATGGGAGGTCATTTAAGAATCAGGTCACCGCCTGGCATTTAATTGAATGTTTATTGAAAAATAAGGGCTTAATCTTCCATAACAGAGTGCTGAAGAGTATTTATCTCTGGGTTACCTACAGAGCATGAAAGAAAAGATAGAGAATTTAAGTGGGGGGTGGGGGAAACAGCACACCAATTACAGCTTTCTGTGGAGTCTGAACATTTAAAACTTTACAAATCATAAAGGTGTTTTTTCAAGCAACAAGAATGGTAAAAGAAAAGTTTATTTTATGACACAAAAACCCACAACCCATGGTATTACGCGGTGTGTATACATTTGCGATGCTAACATACAATGGAAAAGTTTAAACTACACCTGACAACTGAGCCATTAAACAGTGGATCTGGACAACTCGGGTTTAAAACTCAAACGAGCTACTCAGACAACCAGCCCTCGACAAAACAGGGGGGGAAATGTTTTATTTAACTGATCCGTGACCATAAAATAGGGTTTCGTGTGCACACAGTGCACACGTTCATCAATCTGGCTCAACACGTGGAGTAGATAAAAATTCAGCCAAATGTTTTCCTATCTCTGCCTCATCCATCTCTGTGTGGGGAAAAACAGCTTGGCAGACAGGACAGATACTGCAGATGCAAAGAAAACTATTATAGGGATTTGCAGTGAATATCCATCAAGATTTAGCCAACAGATGCATCTGTCAACAGGTTTATAATGTACAATTTGGCCAAAATCATTTCCAGACTTTTATCTTGGGGGTGGGGGTGGGGGTGGGGGTGGGGACACTAACCGTGCAGAATAGAAAACCATAATTTATATTCATTACATGCGTTACCTTCATGTCCGAACAAGGTACCAAGACACCCACGCTTCAGGCCTATGCTGGCACGTATGATGGCATAACACATAACCTGTTTAAAACAGAAGACTACGTTTCGGTAAAGCATTATCCAAACAAGCATCAGGCTATGTGTTTTCAAACAAATTATTTGCACACACTGCCACTTCATCACTTTCTTTGCTGAATACACAAAAACAGCGTTCATTTCTCACGGTTTTCTCCCCAATTTGGAATTGCCCATTTTCCCCACTCCATTTTACCACCATGCCGCCTACAGACACACGTTGAGCACGAGTGGTACACAGTCGCAGTCGGCCTTGCCCTGCCAGTGGTGCGCTGGGTTTACAATCGGCCACTATTCCTCAGGTTACCACCACTCACAAGTCCCAAAAGAGCTATCATAAACAAGCCAGCCTTTCAAAACTTTCACAATAATTTCAAAACATTTCTTGTTAGACGTTTTTGCCAGGATTTCATTTCAGAGATGTATGCCCCTGCCCCCCCCTCTCTCCAAAAAAAATAAAAAAACAAACCTATTTTCCCCCATTGATTTACTGAACATCAAGGCATAAACAGCCTTAGTGTAGTGTTTGCTCCAGCTTCCAATCAGCATACATTTTGATGTTTTTTTATCTCATTTTTGTCTTGTACCGGTTTCCCGAAGCGAAGGCAGGAGCGGTGTAGTCAAGCCGTGACTGATGAAGCCGGCATTAAGCTTGCCGCTTTGACAGATAGATTACTTAACAACGCAGAGAGCTGTTTAAAATGTACAGCCCCCTACCTGCGCTCGCAGACGTGCCAACTTTGGGACAGATGCGGACTCATGTTTACCGATGTCTAAAAGTCATTCGAAACACTTTTACACAAAGCAGGGAGAAGTTTGCTTGCTTTTCAGCATTTTGTTTCATGGGCCCGGTGTTTTGAATACGCCACAGTACCATCTACTGTATGTGCTTATGGGCATCAATATTAAACAACAACAAAACATCAATATTGCTCAATTAACTTTAAGATTTTTATTACGCAACAAGATTTAAATATAACTTTAAAAGTAAACGCATTATATAATATTTTGGCTTAAGGCAGAATTGTAACTTTAAGTTTGTTTGAAACTTTTGGTGGACCTTTCAGATCCTGGCAGACAAACATTACTGCTTCAGGTCAGTACCTTAAATAACCTTCATCCTCAAAGTTTGTGTGGCACTATCAGTCACGATCCACTTCATAAATCTCTCCTCAAAAGTGCATCTCCAGATACCCAGCTCCAATTGAGTTGTCATATCCATCGCTTCATGGCTTAGCAAACAGAGGGAGGGTGTTCAGAGTATGTCGGCACACAGCGGTGCCAAGGCCGAAGGGAAATCTGTTTGATCTGGAGTCACCAACTCTCCCGTCTCTGCTGGGATCATGTCATTCGCCTACGTGGAAGCTCTACGTACGGGAAAGGCCACTGTGGTGCGCGTCATAGAAAAGAAACAACTCGCATAACAAGCATGCGCATGACCTGAAATGGGCTGTAGAAAAAGCAAACGACGGGTACAGGTTGTTATGGATGCACTGCCAGCAGCACGCAATGATGGGGGAGGAAGAGAGAGAAGAGAGAGAAGAGAGAAAAAAAAAAAAAAAAAAAAAAAACAGGATCTTGCACAGGCCGTTACGATCGTCACCTGGATGTGGTTCAGTGTTCTGATGGACCACTCGCACACATTTTCATCTCACGTGCATGAAAGGCCAAAGTGAGACACGCCATCTTGGTTTAATCTACCGAAGACTAAATTGAGTACTTAAGGATCTGGAGCCCGACATCTCACAGGCCTGATTAACAGCATTTGTAGGAGGCGGACACGGTCAGTGCAGATGCCCGAGAGACAAATCACAACGGAGGGGAAAAAGAACCAAAACGACAAGAGCAGGCAACGCGGCGAGAGACGTGGGCCCGCTAACATGGAAAAATAACACGACTGGATCTGATGACACATCAACAGAAATTAGCCGCAGCCGTTATCGAGCGGCACAAACAAACATTTATGGCGTTGGCGTCTGCGGCACTCACTCAGCCTCTTGGCCGCTTCCAGGGCGTCTGAGGGCGTGTCCGCCACGAAGAAGCGTTGCACCGTCACGCCGCTGTCCTGCATCAGCTTCTTGCTCTGGTACTCCTGCAGGTTCAGCCATCTTCTGGGGCTCAGCTGTGTCACCTGCAAAGGGCGAAGCGTGTAACTTTAGCATCCTGCAACCCTGGAGAGGCAAGCGCAGCCACGGATACGGGGACAGTTAAAGCACTACAGGGAGAGGAAAAAAAAAACGCCCATTCGAAGGAAGGAGCAGAGGGCCCTCAGGCCTTATTTGACATTTCACATTAAAAGGGAACGGAGGTCCCGCAATCTTTACCACAGTCTTTGCTCGCTTTGCTAATTTGTCATGGCAGAGGACCAACACGTTCCACACGACTGTGTTTGCAGGGTCTTCTATCATCAAGAAGAGAGGAGTTCTTTTGGAGGAGAGACTGAGCAAACTGCAAGTTAACGAATAATAGAATAAATAAAAGGAAGCTTTGTGACACCCCATGCTGTGAGGCAGATCACATGCATGCACCTTCATTACATCGACCCATGACCTGTAGTCTTGAGCACATGACAAACAATTGTAAGTAGTAAATAAGTAGTATAGAATGTGTGCATATTATGAATGTTAAAAACACAAAAATAATTATTTTAAATGATGTTTAAGATTTAAATGTATAAATAAGTAAGCTTACTTGAATTCAATTCGATATGAAAATGGTACCCACATGTTGTGCACATAATGATTGCCATTCCCGACACACAAACATGGTGAATTATTACTCAAATTTTAAAAAGAAACTTTATTCGAAATGTAAAAACAAATCACCTTTTCATGTCGCGAAAACATTAATGCTTTAAACTGAAACACTGGTATAACAATAACAATTATGAAATACTTTTTTTTTTTTTCTAAATCGAATACAGCTTACGCATTAAACGTAAATCTGGAGTGAGGTACGAAACTAGCAGAAATTAAACAAGACAATTGAGGGTTTATGACCAATGCGTAGAGTCTGTCACAGAAAGAAATTGTGTGAAATCGTAAAATCAAATAATTGTGAAATGAATTAAATCAAACTTTAAGGGAAATCGGGGGGAAAAAAAGTTGAGTAAATTCTCAACGTTTAAGCATTTAAAGGTGCAATAAACTATGAACATCTTTAACGCGCGCAGCACCGACGTTGTGTTCATCAGCCTGAAAGCCTGATCAGAGCATATGATCTCCGAAGGAAGAGTGCGTGCCCGGATACCGTACGTGCTTTAAAGACAGTCTGCTCGTGAGCAGTCTTCTCGAGCGGAGGCATATGGGCATGCTCTCTGCTCTTTATGGAGAGTAATGGAACGGAGAGAGACAGGGCAAGCCAGCTTAAAAACTGTTTGCTCAGCAGATGAGGTTGCTGTTGATTCCAGCTGTTGCTGCTATTAAAAACACATTCGGTTTTAATATGAAAAGCCTAGTTTAATGTTACATTTTCCTCTGTACGTCAGATCAGCCCATTATCCCAAGTGTGTGCATCGGCTGTGCACCATTTGTAAGAGAACAAAGCCATTACAGCAAGGTTTCCAGAGTAAAGACAAATCAGACGCAGCTGAAAATGTTGAATAAAATACGTTGGGGGTTGTTTTTTTTCCCTTTTCATTTGGAAAACTGCAAGGCTTGCAATAAACCAAAGGGCATAAACATTAGTGAGAGTAAATAATGTTGGTTTGAGTCACTCCTAAGCGAAAGCTGGACTGAAATTGGCTACTTCATTATAGCGGCCTAGGAGGTGGTGTGAATAGCAATCGAACTGAAGGGCAACAAATAACAGGGGGGGAACGTTAAGAAGCACGATAACCAACCTTTTCTTTTTTTATGTAAACAAAGACTTGACATCACAGGATGTCATCTGTGACCTCACTTGTCGAATGGATTGATAACATCCACCTACAGTTACAACTGCTTTGACTGTTTCCCCCATTCAAACACAGAAAAATAAGTCATCGGAGGACATATGAAACTCTTGAGTGTTAAGAATGATCTAATTACACAGCTAGCCTCTCTCAGGAGGCAGACGGAGCTGACAGTCTTCATTACCCAAAACACCACCGACTCTGTGTGGGTTTGGGCGGGTTCCTTTCCAAGACAACACTCATTTGTGAAACAGCACAGCCGCTCAACTGAGACCACAACATTCGTACTTGTGTTGACCGTGGCCGTGATACGTTTCGCGATATGCATATCATGGTCCAATCACAGCCATCATTTCCCATGATGGGGAACAAAATCTCTCAGGCAATCCATGTTAATCACCTCCTGCCTCAGCTGGCATGTCTATTACCGAGTCAAAAATAAGAGCATTTTCTTAACCATAAATAAGGTGGCATTCTGGTGGATTGTTAAGGGACTGCACTTGTAACCATATATGACAACTGAGAGTTGCAGGTCTGGATAGCATTGCGGTTGTACCCTCACTGTACAAATGAATAAAATATAATATGTATGTCGCCCTCGATACGAGTGTCTACCGAGCAAATAAATAATGTTATATCAGAAATGTTCCCATTTTCTTGGTCAGTCTTGAGCAACATTACAATCTCTAAAAGCTACTGGACAGAAGGTGTTTTTCTAATGGCAGAAAATTGAAAGTTTCTTAGCTTATTTATGTGACGGGTATTCCTTTGCTTTTGAGTTCTTATGCTGGGCCTTGCACCCTGTGAAGAAGTGGATTTGCATACCACATCTGGTTGTTCTGAACCATTTACTGGCTTCCACTTACGTTCAGTCTTCATTAAGAAGCTGTAGACTGCATTTGTATCACCAAGACGCAACAGAGCCCTTCCAAAGGCAGTATTTTGTTTTTTGCCTAATGGACTCCTACCTTGCTGATCTCTGTGGTGGTAAATATCTATTTAGGATTTTAAAGTTTTAGAACAAAATTACTTTTTTTTTTTTTTTTTTCTATCAGGCAAAGCCATGTCTTATTTCTATATTACTGTCAAAATGCCTGTGCATCTTATGAATCATAGGGGTTATATAAGAAAGTTCCAGCAGCATTTAGTTGCTGTGGATAAAATCCAGCACATATAACAACTTAAAGTCATTAGAGTAATTTATGGTTATTTCATCACATACTGCTGATACACTGACTCTGTCTAATGGTTCCAGCAATCATGAGTGCATCAATATTGATGGTAAAAAAATATATGTATATATATATATATATATGTGTGTGAGCGCGCGCACACACACGCACACACACACACACACACACACACACGTATATATATTATTCAAACACTACAATGTCTAAGGGTCTGATCAAAATGGCACAGTAAATCTTTAAAAAGTGAATTTTGACAGGCAGAATGGCTGTGCAGTGCACAAAAGACCGGTGCAATCGGACTTAACAGCACAAGAGAGATGACAAGGCCACGGCATGACTTTCAAATGAGATTGGGAGCCATTCCATCATTTAAAAAGGATTTGTAATCAGGCATGCTTTGTTTTGTGTTGCAATGCAAGTGATGGCATGCAGAACAGACTCAATCAAGTGCAAAATGTCAAATACTCTTCCCAGTGCCCTTGAAATTAAAGGATATAAAATAAACAAGGAACTATTTATTTCTACACTTCAAATTATTCATCCAATGTAGAGATCCAGTAGGTTTACTCAAATATATACATACATACTGTACATAGGAATCATATAGAATCTCATTAACACTCCAAAACAAATGACCACAGGCATCTCATTGCTGTCTTGTTTTTATAAGAGAACCAGATAAAAATAGAGTTATGAAAATGTTTTTCAGTCAAATATAACTATTAAAATATAGTATCCAAGGGTGCACCGAAGATAAAAAAATTACCAATGACAGTGGCCGATAATTATCCGTCAATTCATGTTGCGTCAATCTGGTCTAAATGCTCAATCTTGGAAGGGCAGCATCTTATATTTACAGGCTAAACTGAGTGAAACCATGCCTAGTTTACTCCTCTGACGATTGACTAGCTATCACGAGCACTCTGGCACCCCATGCAGTCTTGCACAAGATGCACGATATGGCCAAAAATAATTAGCATGATGCGTTGACCAAATACTTTGATAACGTTATTGAAACAAAAATGTGTATGAGGAAAAAACGGAGTATATACAGATATTCAAACAACTTTATTTAACATTCAATACATTTTCAAGCATAATTTCATGTATAGTTTTCACGTTACGTAAACAAATACAAAAATGTACATATATACTGTATATATGTCTGCATATTATTTTTTGCTTGCTTCTGCCTGTTTTTCACCATACATTCTTCATATTCCTTTTCGTGATGACTTCTCAAATGATGTAACAGATTAGACGTATTCCCGCCTGCCACCCGGACCATTTGTTACAGTACTTGCAGAACACACCTCCTTTCTGCTCTTTGTCAGCTCGTTTGTAACCAAAGTAACCCCACGCAACTGGCGTGCAGCCTTTCTTAGGGACCAGACTCGGTTAATATTCAATCTCGTTGTCACATTTAGTCTGGGCCTACCCTAGTTAGTGGGTTTACTGACTGAACAAATTTACTCCATGCTTCACAAGATCCAATTTAGGCGTTTTGATGATTCTTCCCTCTGGCTTCACTACAGTGAAGTTGCGCTTCATATCAAGGCTGGCTGTGATTGGCTGTGTTGCTGTGTTGTGTGTTGGTTATGTTATGTTGTGGATGGATAAAGGCCAAAAACGAATTCAGGAATTATTCTCCTCCAGGCAACAATCTTCTAGCCTAACCGCAATCATCGACATTTGTAAATTTTCCGCAGTTGATCATTGAAATTACGATAACGGTGTAAAATTTGGTTATTGCCAAGCTCCAATGCACGCTGTTCACGTTGCTTTAGGACGTGCTGTTTCTGTTGCAAAGAAAAAGGTGGCTGTGTGGGCGCATTACAAGGTGTCGGAGAAAGAAAAACGATTTTCTATTTGTAACAAATGCTCCAGTGAGATTTCAAGAGGAGCCAACTATGAAAGGATTTGAAGGCAACTATGAAAGGATTTTAATCAGTGGTGGGCCGTCAGGGCCTGCAAGGCCTTCTCTGCTGGCCTAAAAAATATCTGAATCACAGACTGATGTTAATTATATTTTGTCCATGAATACTTATTAAATAATTCCAAATGGTCTGTCCGCTTCCTTTCATAGCTTTTCCCCTGGTTGCACTGCGTCCAGACGTGTATTTTCATATTAAAGCATTTAACCTGCTATTTTTTCCAGGGCACATAGTACAATAAATAACAAATTATCAGTGTCGGCCGATTGTGTTATTTGAATTCGTTTTTATTATTAAGTGTAGTTAAGTTGGTTTATGTGTAAGAGAGATCTATATTGCTGTCACTGGCCTTCTTTATAAGAAGGATGGTTTGTGTCTTCTTGGGTGACTGTCCAATTAGCATTTCCAATCACAGCGTATACCATGGTTTGAGCTCATCAGGTCGGTGTCATTTTCAAAACTGTCACACCTCCATTACACTCTGTCTAAATAAAAGTGCTGCTGTTTTCAAAATCACATGATGTGACTACCAGCATGAGCAAGGCGAGGTAGCTAGTGTCA
The DNA here is from genome assembly GCA_029706075.1 of Aldrovandia affinis. NCBI lineage: Eukaryota > Metazoa > Chordata > Actinopteri > Notacanthiformes > Halosauridae > Aldrovandia > Aldrovandia affinis. Next base: position 2,702,498 of record JAINUG010000031.1, on the reverse strand, counting down.
GGTGAATTGACAGCTGAAGCTAGATGCTAGTAGTTTGTTTTTTCATTAATTAGTTAGGTAGCTCACTTTTTGTGAACGTTAGCCAGATCTAGACACCGATAGATATGGAGAAACTAGCTAGCTAGCTAACATACAGCTATATAACTACATATAACTTTAGCTAGCTACTGTTAGCTGCCATGTCATTGTTTAATCAGTCTTTTTGTTAGTTAGCTAGCAGATAGATCACTAGCTGTATCAGTTACCTGGCTAATATTGGCTACAAGCAATCAATAGCTAGAGAGTTATTATTAATAATAATAATAATGGTGTTGTGCTACCTAGCGAACATTCACGTTAGACACAATCATTGTTTTACTAACAAAATTGCACTGATGCTTTGTAAATGAACTTGCTATTGTTAGCTAGACAAGCTAATGTTTTTTTTCCCCCCACATGCAAGTGTAGTCCGTACCATTAATACCATTAATGACTTTTCGCATTGCATTCTGGGGACTGCAGGAAGAAAATAATTAAGCAAAATAGAGTACACTCAACTGTGACAACATTTTTAAAAAAGAGATTTCAATCAAATAAATAAAAGTCTTGAAAATTGTTGATTCGGTGTTCTACCTATGAGCTGGAAATTATGGGTCAGGGAGAAAATAATTATGAGCCAGAAATAAGCAGCATGGTATGATTGGCATTGTCACATGGTAGCAATATTCTTTGCCTGAGCATATTATGTCTTTCCAGATATCAGCTCAACCTACATCTCTGTATAAACCAATCTGACTTCCCCAGGCCTTATCGATGGTGTCACAACAATTATAATCATGAGAGGATAATATCAAGGGTGACCTTGAAAATATATCTTGTGGTAGTAAGTGGCCCAAAACAAAAATATAAAAAGGCGCCCAAACCTGGCTTGTGCAGGGCTTTCCCCCAAATCGTAAATGAATCAGGCATGGGCTAAAAAGGGAGGGAGCCAACACCCCACCCCCTTCTAGTCTAGCACACTAAGGGTTATTCTTCAACTTGGGAGATCTTGCTTGCATTTGTAGAGAAACAAACTTGGTTTGGCATAATTTTCTTCCATTTCACCTCTTTTGTGATTGTTGCAGGTACATTTTATGTCTAGGATTTAGTATTTGTTAAGGTAGTTATGAGTCTGTAGATTGGACATTGAAAATTGTGTCTTTCTCTAACTTGTAACTTAATAAACCAGCTGTTCATTTTAATTGAATTGTGAGTTGTATATGTTTATAAAGATTGATCCACCAGATTGCTCTACCCATAACCAAATTTGGTGATTTAATTGAAAATTGGTATCCTGTGTAGTAATTATTATATGAAATCAAATAAATATATATTACACGTAGGATAAGTGAGGGGTATTAATACAGTATTCAGAATGCTTAACTTTAAACAAGGGCATTTGACAGTTCCCTGGATTCAGGGAATAAACTATTTTTATTCAAACTTCACTGTTCCGACATATTGGACGTAACGCTGAGATAGGATATTGAGCTAAACTGTAGTAAAATAAGTCAAAATACTACAATCTCTTTCCAAATAACCGTTTAAGGCTAGTTCTTAGACTTGAAATAGTGTTCAGAATGTGTGTCTATTTAAAGGGCACGGTTTAGGTACAAATAAGACGAGCCTAACGTGCACTCATTGTACCAGGCTAGTTCTGCAGGCATATTTAATTTGGAGCACTGTGTGATCTAGTTTGGTTATTCAGGTTTAATTTTTTGTCATTAAAATTTTGTCATTAAAATTAACAAACTGACATGTCCTGTTCACAAAAGAGTGAAATGGATGAGGTATCAGCCATTAGCATCTCATCCCAAGGCACAGAAGAGAGTTGTATGATTGCCCTGTTTTTGAAGAGGTACGAAGGTGATTCCGTTGGAGCTACCCCGGTCTCGATGGACTACTTGACTGAGTGGAGGGGCTCGACCGCACATAATTTGGGACACTGCACTCTCTTGCTCACACAGGGGACAAGTCTCGTGGCTCAATGTGGAAGGCGTTTGCCAATTCAATTGACCACTACCTCAGGAAACACCCACGTAATCATGGGCTACACTGCGAGCGAGTACCAAAGTGGAGAGACCAGGACAGTCTTCCTTTCTATTCCTGGGGTTCTGACATGGAATTACTAATGGCGCTCCATTTCCAGGGGATGATATCTGCCATGGTGAAGGCTGCAGAAACACTCAGACCCCGAATAACATTGAACTCCAAACCTCTGAGTTCTCTCCAGAGCCGAGGGATGAGCCCCAGGCAGAAGAGGAGGACATTGTACCCCAGGAGGAAGAATCCGCGCTGGCTGAGCAACAACAGCCTGCCTACACACAGGCAAAGAACACAGTTCTGCCCTCATTTCCTTCCCCTGACGATTCCAGAGAGCTGCAGGCTGCTGCCCAGACAGTCGGGGAAAGCTCTGCAGGTCTGGTTGCCTCACCCCCTGCGGAGGACATAGTATTAATCACTCCCCCGATTCCAGTCAAGACAGAAGAGAGGGATTTGCTAGCTGCTGCTCCCATATCCACTATGATGGCTGTGTTTGGAAAAGGAAGGTCAAAGGAAATAGCTGGACCATACAACCAGGGACACAGGATCAGATCCCACGGGCATGAACCTCACTTGACACTTTCCACGCTAATTATCTAGAGCAGTGGCACCTGGTTCAAACAGAAGGAGGGCTTTTGAGACAACCCAGCTGCTCTGCCAGAGGTTCAAAATGGTCTAGGAAACCAACCCCTAACTGTTTCATGACCTCTCGGTTCATCACTCCAGCTCCAGCCTTATCCTTCCCTCTTAAGCAAGATAAACACTGCCCAGCTGGAGCACTGAGCTCCTGGTGCCCCAATCTGCACACTTTTAAGTTCCACACACACACCTACCAGGACACATGTGCAAGCCATGTCATGGTGCCTGAGGCGGTGGGACAACATTGGACTGAGTGTGTACAAGGGACTGCTGAAGCTTCTACCCAGAGAGGGAGCCGATGCCGACATCTACATGGACACTGGTGCAGAATTGGTACGGGCGTGGTTAATGGGGATCCACGTGCGTAAGAAGCCAAGTGGCATCTTGTCTTCTGATGTCCTCCCGGTGTGCTGACCTCCACTTCACCTCCACTGCCAGGGAGACTGCCAGGAACCAAACTAGTGCTCTCGAAGATGAAACAGGCATCTCCTCATCACCACCTTTGAGCATCAAACCATGTGTTCTGTGCAGGTTCAATCCAGAACTGCTTTCTGATACCCACAGACTTCTCTTTTAAATGTGTTAAAAATTATTAATGGACTGGCAATTCCGTGACAGCAGTCCAGAAAGGTCCACTGAATGAACTGACAGCCCCGGTACATGCAGTGCTATCCTTGATAGTTTTCCCCTTCACATGTTGCAGTGAATGACAAGGCCAAACTTCCCAACCAACAGTCCTCTCTTACAACCCCTGGGGCAACGCCCACAGACACAAAGTGCTACCAGACCAGACAAAGTCCTGCCACTGGGAGCAGCCCTACTGACGACTGCTGATGACAGTCCGCCCCGACTGGACCCTGGCTACAGGAGCTGAAGAGGTTACCAACAGGAAATTTGGAGGTCTTAAGTGTAACTTTGGATATCTAACTCTGGGTATCTTTACAGGAGAGAGAACCCGTGCACATTGTGAAAAATGTGGTACAGAGGCTGTTGGGAACATATGGACACTGGTCAATTCAGAGAACTGCAACAGCCACTGGGGAAAGTCACTGCATGACATCTACAGGAGTCCAGGGACAATTCTGTGTGATGACAAAAATAATATGACACTGGAAAATAAATACTGTCTTAGGGTTCACAACCGCAGCGACACAGAGAAGTGTCTAGGAGAGATTTATAATGTCTCAACGCCTCAGTATCTGGGGACATAACATGGACTAGATGGTTAATGATGTACTGTTGGTGAACATTTTTATGATGTTTGTTTGTTTGTTTTGTAACCATCATCCCCTATGTCTTTGCTGTTGTGCTTTAAATTGTTCCATACTGAGCTAATGTTTTACACTCTTTTTTCCAAAATGAATTTTTCCTGATGGTGTGAAGGATGAATCATCAACTGTGGTGGTAATTAATTCTTCACGAGAGAGGGAATGTTGGGGAGGTGCATTTTGGTTATCCTGCGCAGGCAAACAGAATATGGCCCAGCCTAACCTAAATGCTCATAAATAAGCATGGTGCCATCATTGACAGGTTTATTACTCTGTGAATGAAACCAGGGCACAAAAGTATGTAACTTTTGCAGCCAGCGAAGTCCATATTAGATCAGGATACCAAACTTACAAGCCTAAATCAGACAACAATTTCCGGGTTCTACCTATGAGCTGGAAATTATGGATCAGGGAGAAAATAATTGAGCCAGAAATAAGCGGAGGTCAACATGGTAGGATTGGCCTTGCCTTTCCAGATATCAGCTCAACCAACATCTCTGTATAAACCAAGCTCTGATTCCCCCAGGCACTATCGATGTTTGTTATCACAACGATTGTAATCAAAAGAGGATGAAAAGATATCTTGTGGTAGTAAGTGATCCAAAACAAAAATATAAAAAGGGGCCTGAACATGGCTTGCGCAGTGCTTTCCCCCAAATCGTAAATTAATCAGGCATGGGCTAAAGAGAGTCCCCCAAACACTTAAAGTGTGACCTGTTGATGGCTTGAGCTCAAGTTTTTTGGCAGTTTTAGAGGAGTCTGGCAATCTAAGGGTTATTTCTCAACGTTCCTGCTTTCTTGGGAGATCTGGTCCTAGCTCACACATCGGCTGCGCATGTTTTGCATTTGGAGGCAGACAAACTTGGTTTGGTATCATTGTCTTCCATTTAATCTCTTTTGTGATTGTTACAGGTCAATTTTATGTCTAGGATTTAGTATTTGTTACAGTAGTTAACAAAGTCTGTACATTGGACGTTTAAAAAGATGTCTTTGTCTGTTGTAACTTAATAAACCAGCTGTTAATTTTAATTGAATGTGAGTTGCATATTTTTATGAAGATTGATCTACCAGATTGCTCTGCCTATCAACGAATTTGGTGATTTAATTGATAATTGGTATCCTGTGTAGTAATTATTATATTAAATCAAATAAATATATTTTACATGTAGGATAAGTGAGGGGTTTTAATACGTAATACCACTTGTGTTCAGTATTCGGAATGGTTAACTTTAAACAGGGGCATTTGACTGTTAAGGCTACTGGATTCAGGGAATAAACTATTTTTATTCAAACTTCACTGTTCCGACAGGATATTCTCCACTGTGAAACCAGGTCCTTTTCAAGGCTTTTCAATATGCATACCATGCATGTTGACTCAACTTTAAGATAAGAACAATATTAAATAATCTATTTTTGGAAAAAGTTATCCTTTTTGTGGAAAATGCAAAGAGGAAAAAGTGGGCAGATTAATCCAAATCTGACAGCCATAAAGACGGTTTGCTAGGAAGATGCTCAATAAAATCACAAAGCAAAGACTCCAGATTACCTGCGGAACAGTAGGAGATGGAACAAGCAAATACATTTTAAAACGATTCATTGGAGACCCCACTGTCACTGAACAAACACTTCCAAAAATAACAAATGTTGAATATGAAATAGGGTTGGCGGTGTCCCTCCAGGCACTAAAAGTTACCTTGGGCACAAGAAGAACCGTAATATATGGGTAGCACTTAATCTTACAGAACTGAGACCCACATAAACCACTGCTACTTCCATGTGCACATTTCATCACATTTCTCCACATGTGCCTAGTAGTCTAGTGGTTTATAGCCTACACTTCGCATAGGCCAATGGCTGCATTTTTGTCAAGTATACTGCACTCTCACCATGGTAATGACCTGTTGTTGTAGAACATCATGTACCCTGTAGTTATGTATGATAGCACAGATTCATAGAAGGCAGGCATTCTTCCTCCAAAAATGAATTCACCTTCATGTTGGTTATGTTCGCCAGAGTTAATAGGGCACACATTTTCTGCCAAAATGGTCATAAATGAACAAATATGCAATGAGCTGTACCTTGACAGGTTCTGTAATGTGCTAGTCTGCCAAGGCGATCAGTTGAAAATGCACTGACATTGAGTGAAGTGTGCAGGAAAGGCAGGGGAAAGGATGAAGGCGGTCTGTAAGAGGACACAGAAAGTGGAAAAGAAGCGCTTTGAAAACCTTTGGTAACTCCTTGCATGCCATGTAATCTAGTGCAGTGATGAGAGCGAGAGCAGAGCTGAGAGATGGCCCACAACTTCAGATTTGTCATTCATCTCAGTCTTCAAGGACACGCGGGTTCGCCGTCCGGGGGCGGGCGTGGCCCATTTTCACGCTGATCACGCTGCTCCCCCGGGCAGAGAGTGGGGATGAGAGTGACCCAGCCGTGACCACCCCCCGGTGACCCGCTGCTGCTGCAAAGCTTCATTAGCCGAGCCAGAGACATGGCCGAGCACTTGTTTTTGTGCCAGTATCAACAATTTCAGGGCAAAATGAGTTCTGGAGAAAAAAACCCCATAAATAAATATGCAGGAACTGACACAGCCATGCCCTAATAGGAGGTGGTAAGCACCACCTTCTTAGGCCAAGGCTTCTGCTCACCACCAGAGGTGCTCACTATACAGTAATTATTTTCATCAGCATTTTGGAAACAAGTGGCAGCGTCGCTTAAATACCGCTGGCTTGAATGGTATTTTCAGTGCGCGCTAGTGTTGTTCATGAATTTTAAGAGCTGCCAAGGAACAGGCTTCAGATATACTGGAAATGAAAAGTAAAATGTTCCTTGTTCGTGAAACCATAAAAGATGAAATACAATAAGTCAACGCATTCAAATTAAAGACGACGACTTAACCACGGAGGGTATGCATCAGTGCGTGACTTCGTGTCTCCTTCCACGAGTGTCAGGCATGACACTTCAACAGAGATTACGATCTCCACGGATAAACTGAGAATCCCCATCAGACCCTGGGCTTTTTGCCCCTCCCTGAGAGTGATTGACCAGAAGCAAAATAATTCATTATTCAGAGCTGAGCAAATTACATACTGGAGAATATAGAGTGAATTCACCCTGTGGGCTTCTCTCTGCCTCTGTAGCGCACAACAGCTTAAGCCTCAACACTAAAATTGGAAAAAACACCAACTTCGCTGCAAATAATGTCTGCGCTGGAATAAAGCTAGTAAGATTGCTTCACCCTCGCCATGAGAATTAGAAGAACAACCCGGTCTTAATTGTATTTTGTAAGCTTGTCAAGAATGAGCCTTACCCTGTAAAAGATGCAAGCCTGAACTGAGTTGCTGTGGAATAAAATGTTCCATATTGCTTTGAAAACTGAAAAAGTGCACTGGAAGACCAAAGTGTTCCGTGTGGAATAATTCTGCCTTTAGGAGGCATCTAGTTCCGATGACATTCGGCAGTGAAAGCATAATGTCAGAACACAACATAGCCCAAGCATTTCAAGATATCAACGTTTATCCATTCCCTGTATGTATCAGCTTGTAATATTAATCATTTCACTGTTTGCACGTGTGCTAATTGGAACAATGCCTCATGCATTTTCTTCATTGCCACACTGTTTAAAGACGTTAAAAAGTAGCTGAACATCTGAATACAAACTGAAAAGCAATTAATTAGGCCTAGTTCAATATGATGAAACAAATGCTGCGAACGCAAGTCTATTACAAGACCAAAATGATCAAATAAAGCATTTAAATAATTAAAGCGTAAAAATTATAAAGGCAACTATGACTGCCTGTGGGCTGTAGGCACTAACGAGGGCATGGGTGATTCCGTGTGAAAATGGAACGAAAATGTATATGATGTATACGACGAAACATAGAAAAGCCTTTTAGATAAATGATTTTTGACATAAATGTGAATTTTATATCTAAAAGCATTGTTGAGTAGCAATCACAAAGTTTCTGTTTTAAAGACGCAGGGTCACTACAAGACACTGTAGCTTTTCATCTATACATGCCACAAACACAATCTTGATGTAATTTAAAACCTCATTGTGTGCTCTAAGAAATTGGTAACATTTTGATTTAGTAAGATGTAAACGTACATTCATTATATAATCGTGGAAAATATGAAAAGGTATATTACAAAAACACCATCTTGAGTTATTCTGTATTCAAATTAGGGGTGTGACGGTATACCGGTATGACGGTATACCATGATATTAAAATTTGAAATAGTACCATCATAAACTTAACATAATACAGTGATAGTAAATCATGTGGCAAAAGCTATTTTCATGCGGAGAAAAAAAATATTTCAACCGTTACCCTATTAAAATATCTAAATAACCCATATAAAATAATATAATACTGGACCTGGGGTGTCTGCTAATGTAATTTAATCCCACAACCTCTTTGGTTGTTCTTGCATTTTGTTTTGTATATGATGCGATTGCGCACGTGCAGACAGCTCCCTCGCATTTCTCAACCCTGGTAGGTAGCTGTTATTAGCTAATTAGTTATATGGCATAAATCTCAGTTTGCAGTTGCTTATAAAACTTGCGATGTCCGACGCTGATTCTAATGCCGAGGTGGGTCTGTAATGACAAATTATATCCCCCCAAAAAGAGAGCCATACAATAAACAGATCGAGTTGTAAACTTTGTGTGATACTTTTTTTAGGTTAAAAACTGATACCGTGTTATACCGAAAACCGTGATATTAAGTTATACGATTATCATGCTGTGAAAATGTCATACTGTCACAGTCAAATTCAAATTCAAATATTGTTGTATGGACTGTATTGTCCAGAAAACTATTTAGTGGGATCTCAGGGACGCTTTGAGTGATGACAAATTGTATGCAATTGAATGAGCATGAATTCCATTGCTGTCAACAATTCGTAACTTCTATTCCCCCAGTGGCAACTTGTGATACTTCAAACACATCTAATAAAAATTTCAGGAAAAGCCAAAACGTCATGTACATTTTTCTTCCACTTTGTTCACACAGAATCACCTAGTTTATATGAGATTACAACATGCACAGAAAATGTTAACTGCCTAAGAAGTTCAATGTGCTGAAAATCATGACATTAGTGGATGGGGGCAGCAAAATGTAATCACAAACTGAAATGTATATCACAAAATCTTTTGGGTAACTTTCTACCAACCTTGCACTGGTTGGAGGTGATTTTCACGCATTCTTCAGAGCGGAATTTCTCCAGCTCTTTCAAGTTGTCTGGACATTGCTTATGGACAGCAATTTCAGGTTGTGCCACATATTGTCAATTGGGTTCAGGTCAGGACTTTGACTGGGCCACTCAAGGACATTCACCTTTTTATTGTTGAGCCATTCCAATGTAGCTTTGGCCCTGTGCTTTGGATCGTTGTCCTGCTGAAAAGTTCATTTTTGCCCCACCTTCAGTTTTTGGGAAACTTGCAGTATCTGCCTGTACTTTGCTCCATCCATTACTCCTTCTATTCTGGCAAGTTTCCCAGTCCCTGTTGAAGAGAAGCATCCCCATAGCATGACACTGCTACCACCATGCTTCACTATAAGGATGTTGTTATGTGGGGCATAGGCAGTGTTAGGTTTGTGCCACACATAACGCTTTGCATTTTGGCCAAAAAACTCTATTTTAGTCTCATCTGACCACAAAACCTTTTCCCATGTCTTAGCTGGATAATTCACTCACTCTCTGGCAAACTCCAGGTGGGTTTTGAGATGTTTTGTTTTAAATGGCTTTTTCTTGCCACCCTGCCATACAGGCCCGTATTATGCACTGCTCTTGATATTGTTGACTGATGCACTATTACTCCATTCTCAGCCACTGAACTCTAAAAGAGTCATTGTTGGCCTCACAGTGGCTTCCCTCACAATTCTCCCCCTTGTTTGATCACTGAGTTTGGAGGGACAGCCTTTTCTAGGCAGGGTTTGGGTGGTATGATGCAGCTTCCACTTCTTGATTATTGAGCCAACAGTGATCACTGGGGTATCCAAACCCTTAGATATTTTTGTGTATCATTCTCCTAATCTGTGCCTTTTGATAACCATATCCCTGGCTTCCTGAGAAAGCTCTTTAGTCTTCATTTTTGTGTCTTTCCTTCAAATTCACTACCCGACCAATGATCCTCACAAAGACAGGTGTTTTTAATCCTGACAGTCACTGTTATGGCATAGTGTGTCTCGATAACGTAATGATTTGCACCTGCATTAACTTACAGCTGCCAGAACACAGGGTTTGAATACTTTTGCAATCAGCATTTTTCAATTTTTATTTCATTTTAAGTATCTAAATACATTTTTGTGAGGAGTAGGTTGTATTTATGACAGATATTAATTCTTAAATGAAAGTGTTATAAATTAAAGCTTGAAAGCAACACTTGAAAATGGTGCAAGTGTCTGAGCTTTTGTACTTTTGCAAGGCACATGTATACATACACATATTACTTAAAAAAATTGTATTCTGTTGGGCGTTGGATAGCGTAGCGGTCTAACGCACCATATTTTGACTGGTCAGATATGATGTGCGCTGCCTGTCAGGGACGTGGTTCGAAACCCGTCTCTACCAGACCAGCCCTAGTCGTCAGCCCCGATCAGGGGCGGCATTTGGCTGTCTGCCCCAGGGGAAGGGGGGGGGGGTGAGTCGGCTCAGGTCCGCCGTGAAGCACGTAAGGAGTCTCCAGAACGTGGGTGGGCAAATTCCGTCTTGAAGGAAGCGGAGTTCGCTGCCCTCTGAGAATTACCTTGCCTTGTAGAGACAAGCAGTGTGGGGAGGGTAATTAGAAATAGAGGGTGTAATTGGACACTAAATTGTGAGAAATGTTTCCTGTTTTTTTTTTTTTAAACAAATTTCAAATAAATCAATAAATCGTATTCTTATCTTTATCTAAAGTCACAACTCCCAAGTCACTTTGTCACTGATCTGGAGGGAAAAATGCTTCATAATCTATGAGTGTTAGCACAACTTCTTACTTTGTGACAAGAGTAAGGGAAATGCACCAAGAAATGCTAATATTATGTCATTTCTAAAATACAGATAACGGTATCAAGCTGAACTATATTCTATATTTGAACTATCCTATATATAGTGTCTGCCTTTATGTAAATTAAGCTTTAGGTAGCTGACAAGTTTAACTCAGGCTGTTTATGCACATGTTTTTGCAGTTTTTACTTAATACACTAGGTTAAAAAAAGTCATTTTGAAATCATAACAGCCTAAACTTGACTGTGTGGCAAACGAAATGACGGGGTCAGTCTGCATTTCTAACTACAAAGCACAAAAAATGAGAATTTGAAAATGCTAATATGACACATTCATCACTCCCAGAAGTAAAGAAAATCCAGCAGCAACAACACCATATTGCCTGCTTTCACCTCTAAAGCTCAACTGACCACCAACAGAGAAACTGAAAGACAATCATCTAATTTTCTCATGGAATATGTAACTTTATAAGTGCTGGGTACTGCATATCCCTCAGGACAAAAATGTCACTTCATTCAGTCTCCTCTCATTAATAAATGCTCCCTCTTGCAACTCCTAAGTATAAAAATAAATAAGGTACCCTCAAGGGGACAAAGATGCAGTGATAATGCCAGACGGAGAACAATGAACTTATTTAATATTTTCCCAGGGCCAATTTAGCTCCAATTACATGCCCAGTCTTATCAGCCTTTGCCCTCCATTACCAAGAGTGGTGTCTCTTTCATGTTAGCAACACGCAGGCAAGCACTGCCACAGTAAAATGCAAATGATAAGGTGTCCGCAGGTGAAGCCAAAGGCTGCGAGAGCAGTTATGTCTCCAGCTGAAGGGTGCACCACGTCTTTGGATCCAAACAGCCGTCAACAAACGTGAGAGCACCATACAGTGTTGTGGTAGGCTGCTTCTCATTCCACAGACAAACAGGTCTCATTATCCAGCCACGTCCTCATTTCGAGGGGAAGGTTAAGAAATGTCACCTTCCCTGAGCAAATCCATAAACAGCGTTAAAGCAGCATTGCGGTGGATGCAATGAACTTCTCGTTGCCACCACTGCTATTATGCTAGTGATTTGTCGCTCACTAAGCAGATTTAAAAGGTGAGGCAAATTGGTCCTTTTCATTCGCATTCATAAAAACGTGACATATCATTGCTCAATTTATTCTCCTCACGAGCTTAATTAGCCTGCAGCTAGGATGTGCACTTTTGAAATGGCACTGCAACAAAGCGTGTGACTGCCTACAAGATGTGAACCCTTCTGCTTTCTGCTATGCCCCTGCATGACCTTCTTTCCTGTCTTCTACACCTTCCCCCTCCTCTCTCCCAAACTCTCCCCAGTACATCTCTCCACTAGACCACACCCTCCCCGTACCCCTCATCTCTGCTGCACCACCCCATTGTCTCACTCTGCTCTCCTACACCCATACCTTGTACTTCTTTCCTACCTCCTCCACCCATCTCAGAATCTTTCTTCTCTCTCCTTGATACATCTCGTACCTCTCTCTTGTATCCCTCTCTGTATTTTTTCTTCCCTATCCTATATCCATCCCTGTGCCATGCTCTTCTCTCCTCCACCCCTCTTCTGCATCTCTCTCATCCCCCCTACACCCATCCCGGTCTAAGTGCAGTCTTGGAATGAGAATCACAGATGTTACTAATTGGTGTGCATAAGAAACACGTTACAGTCGAGACATTCTGCCTCCACAGACTCTCACCATGTAATACTGTGAGGCATGTTTAGATGGAACCCTGATGGATGAAGCAGAATATCTGTGCTAAAGGCAGGAGAAAAAAAATCAATATCCTTTTCTGAGGACACTTGGAAGGAAACTGAATCCATCACTCATTCAGTCTTTAACATTCAATATTCAGAGCTTTGTACAATGTACCTTTGTTTCCCTTTTTTTCTCGGATGAAGATGTTAGCCAGGCCCAAGATCTGCCATAGAAGAGCTACGGCTCAATATTAAACTGTACAGAGGGATGAATTAGCCTTTAATGCACTGTACCCTGCATTATACCGCAGCAGCTATTATCATCAGCATGACTGCAGCTACATTAGAAATGTGTAAGAGCGGAAAACTCAATACGTCAATACGTATAAATTGATTTTTAAAAGAGCCCTTTAAGAAAATAGAAAAGAAAATTGAATGTAGCCACATTTCTCCACGAGGGAGACGGCCATTTTGCTGGCATATTTATGAAGGGTGATTTGCAAATCTTCATTGACCTGAACCTGCTCTGCGGAGAGGATATGGAGCTTATGGAATTCCGATCAAACGTCTTCTGAAGAGGGTTTGAAATGATAAATGCCCTTTCGAGGTATCCCAAGTGACTTTTTGGGGGCAGGGAATATGTAGAGAAACACAGAAAACAGGAGAAGTAGACAGCAGCAACTGAGCCACTGATTGAGTCACAGATACTACAAGGGTTGAGCAACCATAAGGGGATTTAGAGCAGGGGAGAGAACATCAATTTCTCCTCCAGCTAAAGAGCAAATCATACTGTTGCGTGTGGATTAGGCATGGTTTATTGCTTAAAGACTGAAGTACAATAAAACGTGTTTAATGGGGTTTAAGTACATTTAGGTTACAAATGAACGGCGTTGGTACAACCATGCCCATGTGTCATTTGTCTCTACGTTCCCTTCCACCTTTGATATGCAACTCTCTGAACACAACGCCAGAAAACGGCAGAAGGCATGCCGTCTCTTGCCAGCACCATAAACCCAGGCAACAGGGAAATATATTATTACAAAACCAAAGGTATGCATGTATGAAAATGGTTATTCTGGGCTCAGGTTAAGCCCTTAAAAAAAACCCTAAATGAATACAAAAACAATTGGTTGTAACAATGCAGAATGCAAATCAAATACTTTACCACTGGGACTGGTTTAAGCAGCATTCTGCATTGTGAGTTTAAATGCTGCGGATTAAAGAACTAGTGCTAGAAACAAACATCAAAAAGTATTCTATGCATGCTTTCTGCACAAATCACTGAAACACTCTGACTCAACCCAGGACAGCAATAGAGGGGCTTTTGGACTGGATTTTGTTTGACAGTACATGATGTTAAAAAACAAACACGCACAGTAGACAATCTAGCCTTGCCATAAACCCCACAGCTTACTTGTGCTTCACTTTCATTCAGTGCAGATTACTGTAATACCATTTTCTGGCACTTGGCATTTCACACTGCTGCAAGAGTTGAGTCTCAGGTTTTTAAAAGAACCTATACAAAAAAAACATCTTACATTCTGGCACACTGAGTAATTATACGCCACGTTGTGCCCTTTGTGTACGCATGCGAGTCATCGCTATCTCCCCAGAACTCGCAGTGCAGTCAGCTTAAGGAACATCCACTGACCACGCGGACGGTTCCGTACGGCCCTGGTTTTCCGTGTGTCCCTAAGGGTTAAAATCCCGATCACTACCGAGGAGTCCTCACACTTTGAAATGACTCTTCTTAATTAACACCTCAGATGGCACTACACTCAATTAACTGTAATCTTCCTTCTGGGGCATTTTCAAATGTTTAATAAATGAACACATTTTCATTTCGCTGATTGTACCCAATTGATTTGTTCTATTCAGGTTTCGAATTTAGCTACACTCCCACCCTTACCCTTATGCAACCACATATACATTAAAGGCTCTTGGATACTTGTCCATTCTCTGTGAATTCAAATATTCAAAGGTTTCCCCAAAGAAGGAAAATCTTAGAATAGGCTAATTACAGTAGTTTAGTGTGACGTTAAGTTAATCTATGATTGTTCTAAAGTTGCTATGAAATGTTTTACAATATTGGGAAAAACAGCAATTTCAATTTGACCAAAACATTAGATAAACATAGTTGGGGTAAGAGTACTCATGCATATTTTAAAGAAATTGATAGCCAAGGAAAATCTCAATTTCCAATAAAACCACTGCTCTGAATCATCATTTACACAAATACTGTACACAAGACTGACAACTGCCTGTTACAGCCTCTGCAACAAAAAACAGAACTTCCCCTAGGAACCAACTGATCCCAATGAAACCATGGAATAGATTTATTTACCAAAGATGTTGAACTTTCTGTTGCCCTCTGTTGCATTTCTGTTGGTTTTTCTCTTTCAGATCATCTCGAGGCAGAGAGATAAATACAAAAGCCGCTGGTGCGTGTGCAACAATGTAATTTTCCGGTGCTGAAAGCTTTGAACTGATCTCCAGTCAGTGTACAGGTGCAGTGAACTGCAGGCTGAGGGGGAACAAGAGCTCTGCATGGGATTTGGAGCCCCCGCGACCGAATCATCCACAGGTCTCGGGAGGCCTATTCTGCTGTACTCGGACTACAAACATGGGCTCTCTGCAGATACAAGCTTAGCCATTACCATGGTTAATAAGACAAGTCACTGGGCAATCCTACTGGAGTAGCCAGGACTGGAGGAAGCAAAGTGTGTGGAGGGACCAGACGTAGCCCTGTGGGGTACTGGTTTGGAGTCGTGCTTGTCATTGGTGATCGTTTACCCAAGCATCCTTAAGAGCGTCCATTTGCTCGAGCACTAACACAACTGCTCCTTTACGAGCAAGTTGCATATTACTTAAGTTACAAGCAAGCACAGAACCACAGTTGCAGACATTGTCATTCATGACATCTACAAACGTCCAGCAATGACACTGATGCCACAGACACATTTGCATGGAAGAAGCTGCACCATTTATCATTTTTAAGTTTGCTATTGGATTAGCATAGGGCTAGTAAATGGCTGGTTGGTATGTGAACTTAAATAACCAACAATGCAAAAAACAGAATGCATAAACAGGAACTGATACCCTCTTATTATGTTTGAGTTTCACATAACTAAAAAATTTTTTTTTTTTTTGTCAGTAAGAACAAATAAATGTAACTTTTCCCAATTTGGGGAAATGTACCCAGTGGGTCACTAGCCTAGGTCTGTCAGTGAGGCGTATCATTCGCCGCTTTATTTGGCCTCTGCCGACACATCACTCGCCTCCAGCGGGTTATCATTCGCCGTATCATTGACCTCTGTCTATCAGTCACCCCCTTCAACCAATCATTCTCCCCCATAAGCAGAGCAATTCCATGAACCTTTTTAACATGTTAGTCCCGGGGGGAAAATAAATCCAGCACCCCCTGGTGTCCGGAGTGTATATTGCATCAAATATGCATTAACCCATTTAGACCTAAAATGCCTGCTAAAAACGCCTATTAAAACCTAAGCAATTATTCTACACAACCTCTTAAAACCTGAGGGTTTTCTGAAAAAAAAAAAAAAAAAAAAAAGCCGACACCAACGTGCACTTCATTTCCCCCACGTCTATTTCAGCGAATCACAGCACATTTCATTAATCGCAAAATCGAAGCGACCTAAACGTCACTCCAGGTCTTAATGGGTTAAAACAGGGATGACGATTGAACAATTAATTTTACCATGAAGGCGCTCTATAAGGAAAATGACATTTTTCATACATCAGCCTTCATATGTGAAAATTCTGAGATTGAAATAATACACCCATAAGCAATTTTTCTCAATTGCAGATATACCAAAAAAAGATTTTTAGAGTTCTGTATGAAGGTGTAAGGCCACAGGTCTTTACTTTTTTTGATCGACTGAGATATTGTGACGTGAAAATATTCACCACCCCAAGACAGCGGACATTTTGGACGGAAATCAGACCCCTACCTCTCAAAAACTACAAAGAATACCGTGACCAAGGTTCAGATTTTGTTCATACATATGGTTGCGGAACATGTGGAAAAAATATGAAGGGAATCTGAGGCCTAAGGTTAAAACCCACCCAACTTTTGTCTGACTTCGTATGGAATGGCCCAAAAGGGACCTGCACAGAGCTTGGTGCAGCAGTATTACTTCTCTCATACAGACACTGAAAAGATGAGCAAAAGACTCAGTCAATGAGGTTCTATCACACCTCTTTGACCATGACAATGCCGTAGAGGAGGAAGTGTCAGAAGCAGAGGACAGTGTTGAAGGATCCTGATCCCACAGGCAACGGAAGGAAGCAAGATAATGACACTGAAGGGAAATGAATGAATGAATGAATGAATTAATTAATTAAAGAAATATAATCGGCCATATGGGCGTCCTTGCCTGCCAATGCAGATTGTAACATGCTAACATTGGCTCGTCTATGATTGATCAGTCAACCTCTACTGGCTTTCTAGCCATTAACATTCAAGAGTTGAATTTAATTCAACCAACTATTGCCTTTTTTTAAACTGGTCCGTATAATCTGCTGTATTGTGAGAACAGGGGCTTGGATATATTTCAAGTCCTTTTAAGTCAGTGTTAGTTTGGGGTATGTTGTTGTGTTGTACCACTTTCCCTTTAACATCTGTGCATAGAAAGGTATCTGTAAAAAAACGGATATATACATACATTACATCCTAATCTAAAAAAATATATCAGTGGTATTAACATTAGTATGGAACGCTTTACTTAAAAGCCATTCATGCAAAATGTGGGCACTCATCTTCTCACTGATCATGTTCATTAATTTGACTGAAAAAGAGCACCAGAGCAGTGACTGCAAGCTACTAAATCCACTGTCACAAAATCTGCTGTGTAGCTTAATCCTTAAATGAACTTCGATCAAAATTACAAATGAATAGTTCCAACATGAAAAACATAAATATGCAAATGAGCCAATCCCATTTACTAAAGGGTCAATCATTTCCAATTTTCATCAATAATTAACTATTGGCTCTCAACAACCAGACTAATTGACTTGTCATGCACATCCCTATAATTTACACAAGTCTCTGTGAATAAGGGAATCTGCAAGTAAAATAAATTAAAAAAAGAATGCAACTAATGTAAATTGTAATGTGGGAGCATGCTCCAACTCAGTCAGGCAGCTGGTAAATAGCAGGTCCTGCACAATTTTTCTGTTCAATCAAGTTTAAATTTACGCAAGATGGGAAAACATGTATTCTGAGACCGTTCGTTTCCCAAAGCGTTTTTTATTCAGCAAACAATTATTGTGCCCTTTGCTTCAAAGCACCACCACTCAACACTAGACTACTAGTCTGCATGCTTTAGGCTGTGTCATTTACCATCCAGTCAAATGTGTATGGAAATGGTTCATGGGGTCAATAATGGGCCACTTTTTTATAACTTATAATTGCATAACTCATAATCATAATTCAATGATTTGCAGACTTATATAGGAAGCTTTCTGAAGTATCTAAGAAAAACAGTGGTTTTACAAATTGCATTTTATTGACCATTGAAATATTTGACATAAAACTAATACCACATGGTCCAGCAATAGTATATTTTTAAATATCTATACCCAAAATAACACTATCTAGATCTGTGCTCAACCTTGGTCCTTAAGTACCCCAGTATATGTTGGTTTTTGTTCCAACGTAACCTTTTTCAATAGGAATTGATTTCCACAGCATATTACAGAAAATGAAAGCATTAGTTGTCTGAGAACTGATCTGAATGATTAAAAGTCCTTAAATTAATATAGCATATTCATTCTTTGTAACGTGAATATCTGTTTCTGAAATAACGTGTCTTTAACAGAGTAATGTTAAATCATCCCTCATCAGACAAAGGTGTAATTAAAAATTAACAGTTCGTTATACCTCAGAAATTACGATTATGGTTCACGGTTCATGTTCATCATTTGTAAATGGGTCAGTAAAATAATACACATGCCCAGCACGACCGGGGGCTGAGGACAGAGCTGTATGCCGACTTCGATGATGAATCGCGGAATCACTTGCGATCTTCCACAAGAGACTCAAAACCCACCTTTTCAGACTCCACTACCACTGAATTCACATGTACATCTAACTAATTGTCTAAACCACTGCCTACTTGCTCAACACTATGTATCCCTGCTTACTCCTCATAAAAAATAAAATTTAAATAAAAAATAAAAAGTTTTTATTTTGTATTAATTACTAACCTTTTCCTTCCCAGTGTTACAGGTATGGTACGCAGCTGCCTGCAATGATGTCTATTGCTGCATTACTGCACTGATCTCTTGCGCGAACTATGATTGCCCCTACCATGTATTTATGCACATCTTGTAAATCACTCTGGATTATGTAAATGAATCGGTCTCAACTTTCCCATCACATACATTGTAACCATAATAGCAGTCAGGAACATCTTCTTTATTGGGATAAAACTCACTAACCAGACAGGTGTTGGCCATAGCTAGCATTGGGGAGTTAGCTGAATGACTGAAATCGCAAATCTATAGGCATTCCTAAATACTGTCGCAGTATTTTTATTTTAATCATTATGGTTTGGATTGGGGAGAAGTGTCAGCTAATGGCCGTATTTTCTTTTTCTACAGTATTAGTTGTCAAAAGGTGCTACAGAGGTGGCAAGCCAACTGAAGGGACTTAAAGCAGTGTGTAGCTAAAAGATAGCTGACTGAGACATGGTGCAGAGGAGCACGGACCTCATTTTCAGACTCTGTAACCATATTAAATTATATTTCATAAATGAAATACCAATTAAATCTATGTATATAAATGTAATATCTAATAATGTAACATTTCTGCCAGACTATATATATATATATATATATATATATATATATAAATATAAATATAGTGTGTGTGTGTGTGTGTGTGTGCCGGACTTACTATCCTACTATCCTACATTCTAAACAAAATGGCATGCTGTAAAGTGGATGTCATGACCCATCAGCAATTATTATTATACTTTCCTATAGAATGTATTATTAATAATAAATTATACATGAATGCCCATTAGTGTTGTTTTTTTTACTTTGCAGCCAAATATTTTGAATGATTACAGATCACCCTCTAAATTATTGAAAAAGCCTAAGTACTTTTTATCAAAAGCAGAAAGGACTATTAACCTCAGTGAAATGTTATTCCCAACCAGTTACAGTAAACTTGGTTGGCTGTATTCCTTGCGGGAAGGAAATGTAAATGTGTGTTTGCTGCAGACAGATGGAGACGCCTCGCAGCGTTTGAAGTCTCTGCACCAGAGGTGTCCCTGCTTTAAAATATTCAGGACTAAGGCGCAATCTACAGGCTCCCCACTTTAAAAACACTGTGGTGTGCTGACATTGTACTTGACAGAAGACCCAAATGCTTTATATGAATATGAATGGCAGCGCTGTGCGGGCCTTAATGACTACTGCTTGAGCACTGTCCTCCTGTTAAGAAAGGAAAAGGAAAAAATTCAATTTCCAAAAAAGATGGCCACGTGAAGGATAACGGATTTTATTGTCATGATGCCGGTCAGTAAACCAAAATGTGTAATAATGCAAGCAGCAAGAATGTTTGTAATCGTTAGTCTTCTGATATGGGCGCCAGCCATGAATCAAAAGCAGTGACTGAGCCAGAACTTGATTACAAGTAGCGCTTGAGTAAAGGTGTGTGGCGGTCAGCAAATGCCATCCTCAAATAAACCAATCAATAGTTCTGAAGTGTACAGGCCTGCAGGCATCATCGTGTTAGCATATATTAGCACCGGTTTGTGTGATAAAATGTGAAGGGGTTGAGTATACACAAGTATACAGCTCTTTATGGATAGGCTATACTGGGAAAGACAGCTTACAGACTTACTTATCTACACTAATGATGAGAACATTGAGATAGTACTAAAATTGCTGTACTCTTAGAGGTTGACTGTCTGTACTGTCCAGGACATGATGCGAGCTTTTCAAAGCACTTGACTGGTAAACATAGTTTAAAGTTTTTCAGGACCAAAAACCTATTTTCACATCTACAGAAAAATGTTAACCAATCATTCGTCTATTGTATGATGAGTTCAGCAATGTCTGAATCCACCATTCATAAATTAGCCTAAATACAGTTCTTTATGAAAATGTTTATTATGAAAAAGTTCACATTATTAACCAATCATCAGTCTATTGTACGACGAGGTCAGAATCTACCATTCATAAGTCAAATATGGTTCTCTCTACCTTTCTAAATATAAGACAATCTTAACAATTAAGCCATAAACTGTAATATAATTTGTCACTGAGTAAAATCTCATATGAAGCATTCCTAGATAGATGAAGCTAGTCCCCAGCTACTACCGCTATAGCTCATTATACTGGCAACTTGAAAATATATGCTTAAAAAGAATTCATGCAGAATACAAAACAAGATTTCCAAGCAGTGATCATGCACAAATGTGTTTGCAGGGCTCATCAGTACACAGCACGAGTCCACCCATAACCTTTGAACCCCGAAGGTTATAGGTTCAAGTCAAGGGAGTTTAAATGTTATTGTACCGCAAAAATTACCAAGATTCTTGACTACATAAGGCTTTTAAAATGGGCCACTTGACCTCTCAACCACACTAATAAGGTAAACAGGCTCAATTCTGCAAGCAAGTTGTTGACATAGCTTATTTTCATATTATGCTTGTTAAGCCAAACAGACTAAAACACACCGCACAGCTGAGACAATAGCAAGTGTTATACTTAAACTGCACAAATTGCACTTTTGTGTTTGAACACACATACCGGAGTATGAAACTGCAAGAACAAGGAGTGTGAATTGTTTAAATTATAACAACAAGTGTTTAAAATGATATAAATGTAGGCCTACTAAACCATTTAAAATCGAAATTGTTTAAACAAATTTGTGTCCCCAACTTTTGTTTTCTCCCAATTTGGAAAGCCTAGTTGTATTCATATAACAAACTAAGGGCGCAAAATTCCAGGAATTTTTAAAACCAGAAACTTTCCCTGGGAATGTATTGGAATTTATGGGAATTGATAATCATAGAACATACTGTTCCATACAAATGAAAATAGGCTTCAAACGTTATAAAAATGACTATTTTGAACTTGCAAGTTCTAAAATCCAATTAACATTCTGTTAACAAAAAAGCATGACTTGGGTTCTGGCGGTGAAGTAATGGTGATCCTTGTTTTAAGCAGCAATGTCTTTGGGCAAATTAATATGGAACTTGTTTTAGAAGTGAGAAGGATTTACTGTGCCTCTATATGATATATACGTAGAATCAAGCATCCTTCTAGTCATTTGTATGATCAGGATTCCAAATTCAATTCTGCTTGTCTGCAGATCTGTCAAGTTACGGAAATGAATGTCCAGATCATCAATCAGAAAACCTGTGTAGGAGTTTGCTAAAGCAACAGGACTCCTTTGCTTAGATCAAAGTGGAATTGTTTTCTAACGTACCGAAAAATATATATTGCCATTTAGCCAGCCAGCTTCTATAACTTCTGCCTTTATCAGCGAACTTGAGCAATTCCATCATCAACTCGATTTGTGGGATATTTCGAACTTGAAATCATACCATAGAGAGGTAGAACAAGTTTGGAGTGGTGCTAGCTGGGTAGTTAGTGAACATTTCTAGCACTTGTCATGGATGTAACTTTTATTACATAGCTTGCAAATGTATCTGGCTAGTAACTCCATAGTACACGAAACATCTGGCATCTTTGAAATGACTAATTCTGCAAATAGAGCTCCCATATAAACATAACTAATACAAATTAAAATAAGTTGTACTGATGTCGATGAAGTTGGAAACCTCAATATAAATACAACACTGGTACACAAGCCTAGAGCGTCACACAAGTGAAGTCAATTAAACTGAAGGGAATGCAATTAAAATGAAGGTAAACCTGAAAATCAACAAATATAATGTTTAGCGTTTATTCTAGTCAAAGCTGCAAAGAATTCCGTTTTTAACTTCTGACATTTATCAATTCTTGTTGGGTAGGTCACTTTGTGGAAACGTAATTTATAAATGTTTACCAATAGGCTATACCTTGAATACTGCCAAGCCTATTTTTAACCTTGTAGGGCAGCGTCAGTCACTAGTGGGTGGCACTGTATGGCCCCAAAATTGTTGCTGGAATGATGAAACTCCATAGGTTCACAGATTACAAAAATTATGTGGTGTGCCAGTCCCATTCCTTCACTTTTCAAATTAAAATAATTTGTTTCTGATTTTCTCCCATTTTCTCCCAATTAGTAGTCAATTGCATCCTCTATTTTTCATGTCATGTTTTTTCATTTCAATCCCCCCCCGCATATTGTGAGAAGTCACAATCTCCCCCAAGACGGCACTCGCCAAGCCGTCAACAGGAACTCCGGTACTCCAGAGCCACTACTATACGCAGCGAACTCATGTCGGCTTCCCTCCCCCTTCCCTGGGGCGGACAGCCAATTGCCCCCACCCTTGCCGCACTCCCGGCCAGAGCCGACTCTGGCGCAGCTGGTGGACTCGAACCCCGTTTGCAGCGTCCAACGTTGTAACCGCTAGACCACCCGGGAGGCCCATTCCTTCACTTTTGAGGTAGCAATCAAGTTTAGAATCGCACAATTTCTACAAGTTTATTTGGATAAAAATGTGATTTCCAAAACCGCAACAGCAGAAAGTTTGGGCAAGTGTAATCCTGCTAGGTCAAAAAAACTATGGCACATGTCCCAGTGCTAAATGTCAGGAAATACAATTTTAAAAACTTTCCTGTAGTTGCTTGAGCCTGAAGATGAGAGGTTGTGAGCTAGCAAAAATGACTTAAAAATAAAATACATTAAAACAAAAAACTTGTTTTACTGCCAACTGTGAGCAAACTCACATTTTAGCTTTTTTTTTTTTTTTTTTTGGTTGATTCTAAGCAGTATTGAACCCTTAATGTTCAAATGGTTTTTTCAATCATTTTAATACATCTTTCTCCCTTATTTGATGTTTTATCGTGTTGATTTCATAAATAAATAGTTTATTTTCCTATACTGTAGCACACATTGATTATGTGTAATTAATAATGCTGTCAGGAGAGCATATCTGTTCAATCAAAATTAAAACAACTCCATTGTGCACTGATCCACTTAGCACTGACTTCCACCAGAAGCAACCCTAAGCACTATAGAGGTATGCCTCTGCACTAGGCAAATATTACTACTAATGGAACATGTTGGTCACTAAACTGCATCAGTTTGATATATTTCAGATTTTCTCACTCAATTTTGTTACTTTGTTTAGGTTCGTTGCAGGTGCTACATGGCAATGTGGTGGTGTGTTAATATCTGGAGTTTCAATCATTTTCATTTTGAAAACAGTGGTTAATTGGCCATAATTTACTAAACAAAGTAAGGCACATATCTTTCTTTCTTAAAAAAAAAACCCGTCAATACTGCTGCAACCTACAAACAACACTTAAAGTGTGGGCACCAGCGAGTGATGACACGTCTCTCAAATACCCCCTAACTATATCATAGTAAGTTTGTGATCATATTTATTTGAAAACACATGCATATTTCAAGTTAAAAAACTTAACTCAAGAATCTGCCAAATCTTCGTAAATCTACCCACAATGGACTGTATGTGACGTAATACATAGAATACGATCTGGAGCTAGCTAGCCAGCTACCGACCGTCCTGAGGACGTCCAGGCAAACAGTTACGAGCCCCGTGTGTAAGGTAATACACTCGCACTGTTGGACGGACTCGCGCAGTGTTGAGTGTCTGCCTGTACTCCCAACAGCAGACACTCTCATTATACGTGGTCATCGCAACACAGTTGTTGCAGGTGCACCTACAACAGAAATATAGTTTTCCCACTTTTACTATTGATTTCATGGCCACTGAATATGAAACTAATTAATAATGCTAAACAGATGTATTTACGGTCTTGATCTATGCGGGCGTTTTCATGATTCACGTTATAAGGAGTTAACGTTATAGTGTTCACTTTACCAATTAATGGTTCCCACTCGTGCCAAGGCCTGGTTGCGGATAGGGAGGGGGCCTACCACTCGAACGGGTGCCCGCGCTTCAGGCTCAAATCTAAATGGTTGGATCACTGTTAAGATCTCCATTTGGGCATTGCCACTCACGTCGATAAAAACATCAGGACGAGGGGAGGACTGCGGACTGTGGCTGCTCTCGCTGTCAGACATTTTTTCCGTCGCACATGTACAGTAGGTAGGCGGACAGAAGATGCGTAATATTTTGGATGTCATATACCAGCGCAGCTAAACTAGCTAGCGCCTATATTACAATAACGATGTTTATAATTATATACCATAACTGAGCTATGTAGATTCATAAAATTAGCTAGGTAGCTACTTGTGATCAAAACAAGACACGGAAAAGACGTAGACATGGTATGTAGAAAATGTTTAATATAAAGACAGCTGGATCATACAGTGTAACAAATCTAGCCTGCGCTAGCTTGCTGCTATCCAGCACTCAGCATAGCTAACGTTAGCAGTAGCTAGCCGGTAGTAACGTTAGCTAGCTAGCTGCTTTCCCTATGAATATCGCAAAACGGTCTAGCAAATTATTTAAAAAACCATCACGTGTGATAGAATACATAGCAGATGGTTTGTCATGTTGATTAATAAAGTTATTTCTAAGAGTGTAGAATATTGTAGTTGCTATATGCTCAATGCATTTCAGTAGTGTAATGCCATAATCCCCTCTTCCGTTCTTTCTATGACATATTGATCTGACTCGTGCTTTTCCGACGCGGTTGACGTAGACTTCGGGGATTGGGCTTTTTTCGGCCTTATTTTTCAAAAAGCTCTTAAAATAGAAATTTGAAGTGTATACTTGCATTGGGAATTCTGTTCATAACTATTACACAATTCGATTGTGGAAAAGCACAGCCCGTCTTGTTGCTCCGGCTTTAAGTGAATCTGAAAAGTTCTCAAATAAATAAAAAATATAATAAAATAAATATCCATTAAAGTGCCGCATTTTAAAAATGAACTGTACTTGAACTGTACTGTACTTGTATTCACATCAGCAGCTTTCAGCTTGACATTAATTTAGTGCAACAGTACCAGCTTGTACTCTGTTCTATTTTCATACGTTTAAACATATTGTAGCAAGCGTGACCTTAGAAGGACACGTTTGACCATTTAAACTCCTTCCGTAGATGTCGTAACAATCAGGAAGTAACAGTCCCCTTCACACTTGATCGAATGAACACAGTTGCCCTGGAACACGAGGGACTGCACTATTCACACTGGGCGTACTGGTCGCGGTGATTCAAAACATCAACTCACCGCGACCAGCTAGCTAACACAACAACAGGGTCATTTAACACACACATAAATGATTACCAGAACACTTTTATAATTAACCCGGGGGAGATGCACAAAGGAACAATCGCGTTCCCTCACAATGCCCCGCGCACACATTTTAGGGGAGCGACCCTCCCAGGATCGCTACATAGCCCCCTTGCAAGGGGGTCAGCCGTCCCCGGCGACCCCACTGTCCAGTACATAGTCTGTCATAGTCAAATGTGGCGGCGCGCGTCGCATCCGGCCTCCCCCAGGCGCACCGAGAGAACCGTCTCTGGGGGAAAGGGGTCTGGGCGACTCACCTGCTGTCTCGGCAGTGGGCTGTGCCATGGGTCGGTACGGGGTCAATCGGTCCTGGTACAGGACCACTTCCCGCCCCCGGCCGGGCAGGACCTGAGTCCGGCGGGCGCGGGGTACTAACCAGGGGCCTTAGTTTCCCTCTGCAGCGGTGGGGCAAGGCCTAGGTGCCGGCGCTGGGCAATCCCGTGCAATGTGCCCCGGTTCGTCACAGCGATAGCACCGGTCAGTGGCCCCGGGTCGACGCCTTCGGGAGGGCGGAGACTGGCGTCGGGGGGCAGGGTGGACCTGGCGTGCTGGTGCCGCCACTTCTTCCATGTCGCCGTCTTCACCGGTGGCTATCCTGACCCGCGGGCGACGAGCAGGCGCTTGACTCGAGGAGAGGGGTGTTAGAACCGCTTCCGATCGCTCAGCTATTAAAATTGTTTCGGCTAGCGAACCTGGAGCGGCGAGGCGGACGTGTCAGCACAGCTCCTCTGGAGCTAGGATACGCAGGAATGCGTGTAGCGCTAGCTCTTCCTGGACAGCAACGGGAAACGTAGGGAAGCCTAGCCTAGCATGATAACGAATGTGGGCAGCGAAAGCGCTTACCGTTTCTTGTCCCTCACGAGAGCGTTTAGTTAGCTGTTCTCAGCTGTGACTTTCGAAGACCCGTCGACCGAAACATCGGTCCAAGGCTGTAGTCAACGCTGGATAGCTGCTTTGCTCCGTTTGGGAAAGGTCCAGAAGCACTTGTAAGGCCCTGCCCTGCAGGGCCAAGGCTAGGTGGACAGCTGTGATGGTGTCGCTCCATCCGTTGTACTCTGCTGCGAGCCGTACCTCGTGTCAGCGCCGCTGTTTTGTCATATTTTGGCAGCTTGGCGAGGGGTCGGGAGGCAGCGGGGTTGGTGGCAGTACCCCTGGGCTCCGACGTGGAGCGGCGTGGACGGTTAGCGCTAGCCCCATCCGGGCACAATGACATTTCTCCGGTCTCTGGCCCTCCTTCCTTCGCCTGGCGCCACTCCCGGCAGAATGGTGCGTCCATTTCAGCTGGAAAGGTCTCTGGCCTCCTCCGCTCCCTCCTTCCGCGTTCGCCACATCCGGTGGATGGACTCTTTCATCTCTGAAAGCGAGCAGAAGATGCATCCGGAAGATGTCATCACTAATGGCTCTCACTTCTTCCTGATACATCCCCGCTCCTGACACCAGTGTAGCAAGCGTGTGCGAGGTGATGTATCAAGAAAGAGACCAGTAGTCCAGTAATGCAAAAATGACTACGCGAGTAGCCACTTTATTAAAAGAAACGATAATTATCCATACACCACACAGCTATGGATAATATCGGTGGCAAACATCCGTGTTCCTTACACCACACAACCACGTATGATGCCCAAAAACCCTTGCTGGAACAAACGCGTCCTTAGAAGGACACATTTGACCATTAAAACACCTTCCGTAGATGTCATAACAATCAGGAAGTAACAGTCCTCTTCACACTTGGTCGAATGAACACAGTTGCCCTGGAACACGAGGGACTGCACTATTCACACTGGGCGTACTGGTTGCGGTGGTTCCAAACACCAAACAGCGACCAGCTAGCTAACACAACAACAGGGTCATTTAACACACACATAAATGACTACCAGAACACTTTTATAATTAACCCGGGGGAGATGCACAAAGGAACAATCGCGTTCCCCCACAATGCCCCGCGCACACATTTTAGGGGAGCGACCCTCCCAGGATCGCTACAATATGTTTAAAACCTGTGTTCTCGACAACGGAGTATGGTCGCAGATCCGCTGCTATAAAGACACCTATGGCGTTTGTTATTGCTTTGGCCCGGTATGAATGATCAGCGAGAGGCTGCTTAAATGCCATGGGGAGCTGGATTTGCACTACACTCATTTTTTTACTTGTACCCATGACATTCACATTCGGGTGATGCCATCTCAAATGAGTAATCAAGTTTGACGTACTGCCAGCTACATACCCGATCTCAGTTGAACAATGCCGGTATGCTGCTTTCATCCAATCCAACTGTCTTTGTCCACTGCTACTGTATCTCACTGGGAAACTGTAATGGTCCCAACAAGGAGAATTGAATGATATGGGGGGAATTTCTCTGGTTCAGTGGTGTGCCATACACCATAGATATAAAAACGTTTTATATCTATGGCATAGACTTATGTGGGCTGAACGAACAACAAGTTAGGGGAGGTGAGGGAGAACTCTGAGTTTTAAATTAAGTTTCGCACTGCTTTAGTGGTTAAAGCAAGATTGCATTTGTTTGGTTCACAGCGTGTGCCGAACCCAAAGTCCTGTACCGAACGGTTCAGTACAAATATGAGTGCCATTTACACCCTTAGTTAGCAGTCATACTGGGCACACAACAAGAAGGTTTTTTAAAATATTTAAACTACATTTAATTTGGAATTTTATTATAAATAGCTGAGTCGTCGATTTCAATGTTGAATTTGGGGTTGTAAAAAACAATGTCCTTCATTAACAGTCAGAGCAATTGAACTGTGTATGCTCAGTTCATTTAAAAAAAATGCTCAATAATCACTTTGAAAAATCTATAGGATTGTGTAAAACATCAGCCATCAACCGAGTACAAACAAGCACAGGAGCAAGTAAACAAGCAGGGGAAACATGATCAAAGTACATCTAACCATTAGGCAACAAGTGGTGTTCCTTAATGTTTCCAGCTCTTCATGTTTTTAGTAGAACAAGCTCTCTAAAATGTTGGTATCAAGGACTGCATCCCTGTCACAAAGAAAAGCATCGCAACAGACTTCTGTTCATCACTTTATATGTGCCACCACAGTTGTACTGTTTTCAGAGTTAAGCTACTGTACGTCTGCATACAGAGCTTAATCAATGTGGCATGAGTTCATATAGAAATTAGGATTGTGCTTATTTCAGCCTTTTGGTTTAAAAACAGTGATGTGTTTGGTAGGGAATAAACCATGACAAGCCATGCATTCACAGGATATATACACACACCTTGGGTGGTGCCGCTTCCCAGTGCGTTTATATATCTTGAGAACACATGGCTTGGAGTGGTTCACTTCGCTTATACCACAGCGATGTGCCACAAAAATATTAAAATTCACATGTGAAAATTAGCCAAAAAATATAGCTCCTCATTTGCTCAGGTTTAGGAAGAGATGAAGTGCTCATTACTTGCACAGTAGACAGTAGCAAAAAGACAAAGCCAGCAAACAAAATAAAACATGAGATATTGGGTAAACTGTGTTGGAAACAGACATTTATTCCAGTCATATGCTTGCTGTCAAGAACACAGACAGAATTATAGGAAAAAGCCTGTGAGCTTGAGTCAAGATTATCTAAAAGTGGCAATGAAGGGTAAGATACAAATATGCAAAGACAGCATTAACAGTAGCTAGCTAGCTAACTGGAATTACTCCATATAATTTACTTTAGATAAAATAATGGGGGACATAATGAAAGGTAATGTTTTTTTTTTTAATCATGTATATATTTTGTGCATAAAGGTCAAACTTGCAATGACCTTTAAACTATGGTCTCAAATTGGTAGCTAGCTAACTAGCAAATTATTAGCCAGGTATACAAAAAAGTTTGTCTACTGGGTCAAAGGTTTGATATGCTATTGAGGCGCTCAGCAAAGAACAAAAGAGAAGACCGATTAGTTTAGTTCTATAAACTAAATTACTTAACTTGCTAAGTGCACTTATAAAAAGGCAGTTGCATCGGTTAGCTCGCTCCTCGTAAAATGCACTGAACTGCCACTCAAAACTCAAAGTAAAAGTAGCCACGTCGCTTGTAAACTAGCCAGCTGCCAACCGTTACCATTGGGATTAGGGTGACTAGTATTTGCTACACTGATGCTGATGATGCTAGAGCGAGCTGGCCACATTGTTGCCAACCAGTTAACTTACAGCAGCACTCGATAGTAACTTAACCAGCAATCAATTACGAGTTTTCATGATATTTGCAGAGGCTCCCTTTGCTAACGTCATGATAAAAAGGAATGTATTGCATCTTCTGGCAAAGCATACAGCTAGCTACATACATACATACAGCTGCCAACAACAAGAAGGAGATAGCTATCCATTTTCTTCTTTTTTTAAAATTTAAGTTACCTAGCAAACAGGTCACACTGCATTGCATGAATTGCAGTTACAACTTTCGAATGACAGTCGTGTTAACTCCATGATAATCCCTTTTTAAAAGGTGTCGCAGGTTTATCATGGAGCACTAGCCATGCAAAGCAGCCTAGCTGGCAACACACTTCAATGAAGTCAGTACCTTGCTTTTCTCGAGAAATAAGTATTTGGCGCTAGGTCCACGTACTCCTCTCACAATTGCCTGTGAAACCAGGGATGCCGCCATGATGAACCGGAAGGGAGAACTGAACTGAGACACGTGCGTATAGTTACTAAACGGAGGCAAGTTTGTGACTAAACGTTAAGCAATGGTGTCGACGGGAGTTGTAGTCAGCGAAAACTTGTATGCGCATTGCACTTTGAAATGCACACCGTCATCCACCATCTGTAGCCGCATTAGTCGTTGTGTAACGTTTTATCGAACATATTTCCCAAAAGCGTGATTTAATTTGCTCAAAGCCTGAAAGCATAACCTGAAAATAGTTTATATATGTATACATTTGTGAAGATATACAAAAAAATTATGATTTATATTGATGCATAACATAAAAATAAAAAAAGCAACAGAAAAGTCAAACTTTGCTGATAAGAGAGGTGTATGAACCATACTGGAAAGGTTATTTGCAGAACAGGCTGCTGCTCATTTTGAAAAACAAAAACAAATTATAACAACATAAATTAATAGGCAGAGCATGTGTTAATTTCGAGAACCCAAGAGAAATATACTGTAAGCAAACACAGTGTGACACATCCGGTCTCCAATTCCATGAAGGAGACAAGCATCGCCTAGATTGTAGGATCTGTCTTTCAATAGTATATTTCTTAATGGCCCATAGCATACAACTTTAGTCGTTCATAAATGGCATGAAGACATATCCTGTGTGGAATCCTGTGGTTCTTAGACACACTACTGAATAAAATTATGAGATGAAGCCTCATAAGCGTGTACGTCTGAGTACATCTGTATAAGTAAGACATGGAAACATTGAAGAGTACAGCTGCTGTGTACACTCATGCAATGCACTCCACAGCATGTCAGTAACTAGCCTATTTTCCCACAGGCTACACAATACTGCAGGAAAGGTTATGTGTGCTCATATTATATATTGTAGTGCCACTGGGGGTGACACGTAAGGACCTTTTCAGAGGGCATAGGCAATTGAAGAATCCGGAGGAGGCAGTATTCAAAACAAAACGATCATTTTATTAAACTGATTTCTTAGAAAAAAGACAAAAAAGTATGGGGTAATCGGGGAAACCAAACATATAGTCCACAATCCTTCTCTTGTTGTTTTTATCCGTAATCCAATGTTGTTAATCCAAAGCAGGTCCTCAAACAATCAATAGTCAGTACACACACACAGGGTTTTCAAACAATCCAAATCAATTCCAAAAACAATTAATTCACTCACTCACTCACTCACTCACCACTCACTCACTCACTCACTCACTCACCACTCACTCACTCACTCACTCACTCACTCACTCACTCACTCACTCACTCACTCACTCACCACTCACTCACTCACTCACCACTCCACCACTCACTCACTGTACTTTTCAATCTGTGTGGGGAAAAGGTGCATTTTTTATTCAGTCTGTTATTGCATTCAGCTGCCAGTAGTCCCAATTGCTTAATTCGCTTCATCTGATAATCAGGTATGGGACTGCAGGCTGCTGGGAGCTGTAGTCCTGATGGCTGTAGTGGCTCACAAGAGTTAAAGGGGCAGGCAGCCATTTTTCCTGTGCTGCCCCTTGGGATGCCACAATATATATATATACTGTATATATATATATATAAAGATATATATATATAGATATATATATATATATTGCACTGTACAGTTCAGTGAAAGTCAGTACTTGTGTTGTAAAAAAATACCTGCTTATTTGTAAAACTTGTAATTTGAAATTAGTTTTTATTTCCATATTTAACTTATTTTACACATTTTATATACAGTTCAAATATATAATGTTCCAGCCTTGTAAGTCTTGTAGCTAATATTCAACATATTATCATAGAATATATCTACAATAATTATTATCCTTTTTTTATAAATTTGTTAATGAGAGAGGTCAGAGGAGAATGGCCAGACTGGTTCAAGCTGACAGGAAGGCGACAGTAACTCAAATAACCACACGTTACAACAGTGGTATGCAGGAGAGCATCTCTGAATGCACAACACATAGAACCTTGAAGTGGATGAGCTACAGCAGCAGAAGATCACACCGGGTTCCACTCCTGCCAGCTAAGAACAGGAAAGTGAGGCTACGGTGGGCACAGACTCACCAAAACTGGACAGTTGAAGATTGTAAAAATGGTGGTCTGACGAATCTTGATTTCTGCTGCGACATGCAGATGGTAGGGTCAGAATTTGACGTAAACAACACGAATCCATGCATCCATCCTGCCTTGTGTCAATGGTTCAGGCTGGTGGTGGTGGTGGTGTAATGGTGTGGGGAATGTTTTCTTGGCACACATTACATTTACATTTTAAGCATTTAGGCCCCTTAATACTAATTGAGCATTGTTTAAATGCCACAGCCTACCTGAGTCTTGTTGCTGACCATGTGCATCCCTTTATAGCCACAGTCTAATCTTCTAATGGCTACTTCCAGCAGGATAATGCGCCAAGTCACGAAGCACACATTATCTCAAGCTGCTTCCATGAACATGACAATGAGTTCAGTGTACTCCGATGGCCTCCACAGACACCAGATCTCAGTCCAATAGAGCACCTTTGGGATGTGGTGGAATGGGAGATTCGCAACATTCTTCAATAGCCTGGTAAACTCAAAAAGTAATACAGTTAATAAACAATTTCCGTGAATGCAATAGTTTAGGCCTGTATGCAGCTTAGATGAAAAAAAACACAAACTAAACTAAACTCACATGCAGTGTCTTCCTCTTCCTCCTCTGCTTCACCTGACATCAATAGCCTAAGGAGGTGTGTTTGAGGTGCCATAAATGCACTTATGGCAGTCTACAGTGCATGGACAAGCATATCAGTTTCCTACTAAGAGAAGTGCTCCTGACGATGCCTCTAATAACATGACAATATTGCCCGTTCATTATGGCAATAACACACTGGTATTAAATGGGGGAAATTGGACGATTTTATTGACTATAATGAAACCAAATCCTCACCACACCCATAGGTAATGAATTATTCTTTAACCAACTTATTTTACAACTACACTGCAAGTGTGCTACCTTTGCTTGCCATGAAATTACTGGAATTGAGTTGGACTTACTGGACATGCCTTAATATGCCACTGTCCTGAATTAATGCTAGCATCTTGACATTTCTCATTGACAATGAAAATAGAGCCCAATATCTGATATTTATTGAAGAGGAAGTTGAAAAATCATGTCAGCTTTCGGCTTACATAATGAGTCATAAAATAGGAACCATGTTGCAAGCATAGTTTACTCAATTTACTCAAGTTCAGCCTTTAACCTTCTCAATAGCTAATTATATGGAGGGGTTTCTTATCTTTCCTGGTTTCTACTCCTGACTGTTCTGGAGCCACCTTTGCATGGTTTGCACAATAGATTTGTTGTCTCTAACTTGGCAGCACTTTAATCATGTTCAGGGAGAGTTCAATATATACTTAGGGGATAAAATGTGGCCATTGCAGCACGAGTGTTACAGAATGATTGCGTTTCTGGAGGCATTCATCTGTGACCACTGTCAGCTCATTGAGCAAGATACTTGATCTAACTTGCTGGAATCCACTATGGTGTGGAACTGGTAGTCCATGAACTGGTTAGGAAGCCCTTTAGAGAGATAGTGTGCACACTGAAGTGGGGTACAGAGAATTGAATGATGGTAGGATGTAAACGTGGGAAAGGGTGCGCATATCCTACAGGGGCGGCATCTCCAGAGATTATGGTGTCCAGCTAATTCCAGCTCTTGCAGGAAGAGGATCTGGCCCAGAGCTAAGAGTGGGAGGACTGATGAGCCAAAGAGCACCCAGGCAGCCACATCCTCCAAGAAAAGGGAGTTAGTCATAGTAGGGGACTCAGCTATTAGAGGTGTAGATAGTATAGTGTGTTCACACAACAAAAAGTCTTGTATGAAGCATTGCCTGCCTGGTGCCCAGGTTGGAGACCTCCTGGATGGTATGGACAAGTCCATAGTCCATGTTGGAGCTAATGACATAGGTTTTGCAGGTCAAGTATTTGTATCAAAGATCAGGAGCAGAACCGCATACTCATGAGGGGAATCACAAGGCGGGTATTTCACACATATATCACCCTGTTTCTACTCTCACTGTACCTGGAGAGATATCTCCCGGCCCTAAATTTGTATTTATCATTGTATTGCAATAATTCTCAGTGAAGTCTGAATATTCCATACATTCACATGGGAACTACGCAAGCAGTGTTTGGCGCTATATCACAGTTCTAGCTACTGGAGCGACTATGAAACTGCTGATAAAATCTAACCACATTTTTTTGAGGTAAGGAAAAATATAAAATTATAGAAATCTGGAAGTGTTCCCCTTTAAACTAGAGATTTGGGGGGCA
Organism: Aldrovandia affinis; assembly: GCA_029706075.1. Lineage (NCBI taxonomy): Eukaryota > Metazoa > Chordata > Actinopteri > Notacanthiformes > Halosauridae > Aldrovandia > Aldrovandia affinis. Next base: position 2,667,543 of record JAINUG010000031.1, on the reverse strand, counting down.
GGGAGGGGAATCAGTGTTAAGGTACAGACCAGGAAGCTATCAAGACGAAATATATTAACACCAGTGAAGGTATCATAAATAAAGACCTTTTAGAGCAGCGGTTCTCAACAGGGGGGCCGCGGCCAACTAGGGGGTCTCAGAGAGCTGCCAGGGGGGCCTTGAGATGGCTGGGAATGTTTCTTTAAAAATATAGAAAAATATTCTAATGACAAAAAAATTATAGAAACAACAATTTAACTAAAAAAATAGTCCATATAGTACTTCATATTTATAAAATAATCACCTAATCTAATAATATTAGCTAAATAAAATTTGAAAATAGGGACATTACAGCCACGCTTCACACAGCTCTCAACTGACTAACCTCACCAACTTTGTTGTCTTATATCTCAACTGTTGCTGTGCATTTTCATACGAAATGGACAATTGTTTAACTCATCTATCGAAAGAAGTTACAGTTAATCAAGACCTGACCGATCAACCATCAACTTCCAGTGCCAATTCGACCGCCGAGAGTGCCACAGTCTCAGACGCAGATGGTGAGAAGCTGCAAGTAATAAAAAGCTAAAATGCTTGGCTAAAGCAAAATACGAAGACAGTTACCTTAATTATGGCTTCGTTGTATTCCCCGGGAGAAACACCATGTTTTTCAAAAACCTTTTTTTTGTTTTCTAAAAAGCTCAAGACGACTACAACGGCAAAAGATTTTTAAAGCAATGGATGATTTCATGAGATCAAATGGAATAAGCTGGATCAACTGCTATGGAGTGTGCACAGATGGGGCCGCGGAGATGACGGGCAGACACTCCGGAGTAGTTCAAAGAATAAAAGCTGTCGCTCCCCGTGCCATCTCAATGCATTGTATTCTGCACAGAGACGCGTTTGCCGCAAAGGACATTGATCCCGGGATTCACAAAGTTTTGAACAATGCTGTGACCATTGTGAACTTTGGCCACAAACTCCAGGTTATTCATTGCACTCTGTGAAGAGGTGGGTTCTGACCATCACTCCCTTCTCATGCATACTGAGGTAAGATGGCTGTTCCGGGGAGGGATGCTGATGCGCCTGTTCAGCCTCAGGGAGGAACTGCATACCTTTCTTTCAGACAAGAAACCTGAACTGGCTGAGCTCCTCAAGGATGAGAAATGGCTGGCTCAACTCAGCTACCTTGCGGATATCTTTAATGGAATGATCAAACTCAATGCAGGGTGGAAACACAAACATCATTACCAAGCATGAAAGAGTGGAGGCTTTCAAAAGAAAGTTAAAAATGTGGAAAAATCAAGCCTCATCAGGAACCACTGATATGTTTGAGCAATTGCCTGCCTTCCTTCAGGAGGAAAAGATGGATTTCAGAACCATCAAGTGCCAGGTAACAGCACACTTGTCAGGGATGTTGGAGGAGGAAGCAGCTTCCTACCTCTGGATAAAGAACCCCTTCACAGAGAACATTGAGACCAAGCTTCCAGACACATCTCCATCCAAACTCTTGGAAGAACTCATTGAAATCTCATCTGATACCACCTGGAGAGCTTGTTTCAGTGAAGTGCCCCTGGAAACATTCTGGTCTGAGTGTGAGTGCTGAGTACCAAGTATCTCATGATGCAGCAGTTAAGGTGTTGATACCATTCAGCACCACATATCTGTATGAAGCTGGGTTTTCATACATGTCAGCTCTGAAAACAAAATATAGGGCCAGGTTGAGTCTTGAGGATGACATGCATGTCGCCTTGTCAAAGATCTGCTCACGTATTGACCATATTATTAGCCAGCAGCAGCAGCAGACCTCACACTGAGTTAGAAATGCCCACTAAATGAGTAAATGAGTGCTTATTTTCTGTATTTATTTTAATTTTTTTAAGAAATAGTAACTTGGTGATACTTTTCTGTATTTATTTTTTTAAATAATGATTTTCTGTTTTTGAGAAATGGTCAAACTTATCCAAAGATGTTATTTTCTTTGCTACTACAAGCAGTGTAATGGCAACAGTAATCATTTAAATTAATGTTATTTTGAAAGCAAACACTTTTGTCATCATTGCAGCAAAAAATACGGAAGGGGAAGTGTCTTATTTTATGTAGGGGGGCCCTGGAATATGTTATTGGACACAGGGGGGCCTTGGCAGCAAAAAGGTTGAGAACCACTGTTTTAGATTATAATATTATTGGATGTGGTTTGGTGCAGTCGGGAATGGGGGAGAATAAATGTATTTGAGGTTACTTTGTTCAAATGCTATAAACATGACAAATTTTAGAAACTTTAGGCTGTCATGATTAAGCCTAAAAAATAATAGTGACTAGCAGCAGGTGATTTTGTGCTAATAAACACATGGCAGAGGTTGGTTGCAATTGCCCCTTGGTGTGTTGTGTTGAGTTGTACACAGTGCTGGGTACTCTCTAGGCTGTAGGAAAATTATGAGCCTAGATGGGCTGAATGGTCTGTTCTCATCATTATATATCCTTATGTTCTTGTAAATGTCTCTGGGTAATTTCCCATGTTGGCCTCCACTATGAGTTGCTTCTGTATAGTATCTATTCTTTCAAGCTAAGGGTTCTGCTTTTGGTTTAGACTTTTTCTTCTTTAGTTTCTGTCATCTTTCTCTATTAGTTAATTACCTTCCCTAGCTTACAATTGCTGCCCATACTCAGTTCAAGTCCTTGTTATTCATTACCTCCCTTTTAACAGCTCTTGACATCTATTATTTCTCCCCAAGCTCCCTTTCATTCCCCCCAGCATCATCTTCTGTTACAGAATTACTCTGTTTCCACTGCCTTTATCCTGTTTGCCCTGGGGAAGTGCACTGAGAGTCCTCCTTACAGAGGAATACACATACCCATGTCCTCAAAGAATTCAGTTTCCATGTCCAGGCTTAGTATTGTATCTCCATAAAGAGCTGATGGTGAGATTGACAGTATGCTGTGATGACTTGGAACAGGCATAAGACTTCTGCTTTAAACAGACTTTTGAGGGATTTTACAGCACTGCCGGTCTTCAGAGTTTGGTGGACAAACTGATGTGTAGGATAAAAAATAGAACCATAGGGGCCTCAGATAGCATAGCACTTGCATTGACTGGTACTTTGCGAGTGTGACCTGCCTATTGCAATCGAAACCCGACTGTGCCAGACTGGCCCTGACCAGGAGCCCCGATTCTGGGCAACATTTGGCTGTCCCTCAGGGGGAGGGGGAGCCGGCACGAACCTGCCGAGAAGCGCAAAGGGTGTCTCCAGAAGTAGGTGGGCGACTTCCATCTCGGAGCAGGCCGATCATCATTGGCATCAGGGAATTGGCTTGACCCGGAGGATGGGCGGTGAGTCCGTGGGGGAGGGCAAATCGAAATAAAATGAGGGTATAATTGGCTACTAAATTGGAAGAAAAATGGGAAAAAATCTAAACAAAATGTAAAAAAGAAAAGAAAATGGAGCCATACTATTTGTTCCATTTCTAGAATTCTAGATCTTTCTCGTCTATAACTTTTCAGTGACAAATGGCCACCAACCTCAGTTGCTTGCTACAAATACAGGATTGTACATTTGAGCAAATCAATATCATTTTCTGCCTAAAGAAGATAATATTGGTTGAAAGATCTTGTTGTGTACCACACTGAGCGCAGGTATAATAATAAAAACTTTGAAAATAAAGCTTAAATGGTACATCATGTCCTTTCCATTTGGCTTGTTTGTTTTTATATATATTTTTCATTTTCAAATTATATGTTTAAATAGTATTATGAAAAGCACAATTTAATAAACAAATAAACAAACAAACAAAAAACTGTGACAAATGGAATAATGATAATTGTGTCACATTTATTTTACTTTATTTTACTATCTAATGCTTATTTCCAGCCCTGTGAAATGTTTCAGTCATGCTGCTTTATTTGTATGAATTGCTCTGTCCATTGTGCTCGATTGACATTTGTTCACCAATGGAAATCAATAGGTTTTAATTCCCCTGCTCACATCCAGTGCGTTGGCCTTCAAACTTTAACACATTGTGATGCTTTGCTTGAACTATATAGGCCAATGGTCAGTGAAACATTTAGAGGTTATGTATTAGCCTACATATATACCTTTGTCAATTGAAAAAAACCACTTCTGTTAATGTGTAAACATGTTTATAATGAACTATGATTGTTCTTACCATGTATTCATGCACATCTTGTAAGTCGCTCTGGATAAGAGCGTCTGCTAAATGCTTAAAATGCAATGTCAAATGTAATGATGTCTGTTAAATGTGTATACCGTTGGACTGTTGTCTGTTGATTGTTCTATTTTACGATTTAAAAAAAGCTAAATCAACAGTCGAGGAACAGTAAAGGTAGCACCTTGTGATATATTCTCAAATTGGATTTACTGTTTTATTTTTGTCTGGGCCATTCAAATGAGTGCATCCCCTGCTAGAGACAAAATATTGTGATTTGATCCTGTGAATTTTATGGTTTACCCAGTAGGAGTGAGAATTGCCTGCTGTGCATTAATCAATCCAGTTGAAATATCAAGTGTCTACAGAAATGTCACTTAATAGTGTTTGATTTTGTTTGCCACTCATATTGCAAACTGTATACTCTGCTAGATTTGGCTAGAAAATGTGCACACATACAATATAGTATATAGTATACTACAGTGGATTCTAAAATAGCTCAAAATCGCTGATCTTAAGAAGAAGAAAAATTACTCCTAAGCACGTCCTCAATACTTCACATTGTTTATGAAGATACCTCTCTGAAGATAAGTTTTTATTTAAAATGCTTCAATAAATTGTTGTTTCAAAATCCATTCATGTAAAGATTATCTTGCATGTCAGTACTGTGTCACTTTGAGATTCAACACAATTATTTATGCACCCATAATTGGTTGAATGTAGATGCCAGATCGCTAAAGAATCATGAAGTGTTTAAATGCCTGAAAATACCAAACGATTCTTCATTACAAAACTTTTATTTACTATTAACCTTGCTATTAATACTTCTGTTGACCTTGAACATAACCTTGCTTACTGTTACGTGCTGTGACGTTTAACGTGTTAAAACAATAAGTTGATGTCCTTTCATTGATAAAATTCAGATAAGCTCCAAACCCCAGTCAGGACTGTATAGTCGGCCATCTAGAAACGCAAAATGTGCTATTATATGTTTTGCTATTACAGTTTGTATGGCCTAAATTACTCAGTGCCCTAGGGCTTAAGGCCTGCCTCCTCTTTGCAGCTCCGTGAGGGTAGGTCCCTTGAATAAGTAAATAATCATTCCCATAATCCTCTGAAGCCCTCATTACTTCAACATCTTTAAAGCGCAGAAAGGGCATGCTTGTCATAAAAAGCTGAAATTCTGACAGAACAAGACAGCTGCTTACAAATGATGGTGTGAGATGTGAGATGGACGGAGCTGGAGACGAGTGGTTCAGGGGGGAGTTAATGAACAACTCAGAGATATGTTTGCTGCTCTCTGTCATCTTTTTAAATTTCTTCCATGAAAATGAATTCCTTTCTTTGATTCCTGCATATGTTAAGACTGTACTATGGTTAAATGTGACCCATTTGCTTGATTTTTTTTAACATACCGTTGGCTACTTCCACTCTTTATGTAGAGCATGGGAGGTCTGTACTGTGCCAATGAGGATTCTGAACCTGACCCTTTCAGGTAGTGCAACACACAGAGTTAAATAGAATAAAGCATACAATTCCAATTAAACTCCCTCTGCTGTTAAGCCAAAGTTAGACCAAACATTAATGTATGTATGAATGTTGATGATGCTGACCATGCAACTGCTTTGATTCTGTCATTTTCTTTTACATTAAATATGTATGAAGAGGGGCCCCCGGGTCGTTTCAGCAAAAGCTAAGGTTTGGAAAAGTGACGTCACGTAAAATATACTGTGTTGATAATGGGTGATTGGCCTAACTTGGCCATGCAATAGGCCTATACAATTGGCAACACAACACCGATTGCCCCCGTCTCAGATGTTGTTACTGTCACATCTCATCTTTTGGTAAAAAACCTATCAAGGAGACTAGTTTTCTTTTCATAACTTCAACATTAACGTACTTCACCGATCAGTAAGCTAGCTAGCTAACTAACTTTTCTCCTAGAACAATAGCTAATAATGTGTATTAATCTTATTAACATAATAAACACTCACACACACACATACTTTATCTGCTGGTCTGAAAGTGCTCCTTTTTTTGGACGAATCTAAGTTACATAACTATGAATAAATAAATATTACTTCCATACATGTTGCTTGACTAATATTTTAACTGGGAATCCAAACTTTATGGACTAAATTAGAGTTGTTTATCAACATAGGCTAAAATAGAAAAAAATGGCAAAACACAACTTGTTTATTTAGGCACGTTTTAAAAATAAACTATGAAGCAAATGTATGGCAACAGCCATACCTTGCCATATCCAATTGACACCCGTGCCCAGGGTGGTGCAACCGGCAAAAACACTTGCCCAGAGTGCAGTTTGCCCTGCGGTCAGTGTTCGATGCCCGGTTCCAGCTGGGAGTCCCGTTTGGGGCCGGCGATTAGCCGTCCACACCAGGGGGAGATTACATTTAGATTACAAAACTTGGGTCAAGCCAGGCAAATTATTTTAGTGCAGTCCATATTTAATAGTAAAGTGCAGGGCAGAGATTCAAGTGCAAATCGATTAATCTTGCTTGTATAGTGCGAGTTAGCTAAAAATACAAAACAGTACAGCTTTGTTACTACAGCTTATTTTATTGAGTGATTGCCATGGGGATGAATGAGTTCTTAGCATGGTTTGTTTTGGTTCTGGGCACCCTAAACCTTCTACCTCATGGGAGGGGCAAGAATTCCACTGACAGTGGGTGGGACTAGTCATGGCAGACCTTGTCTGCACAGTTAGGCGGGAAAGGTACAGGTGGTACAGATCAGGAAGTTGCTCCCCTATGATTTTCCCACATGTTTTCACAACCCTACCCAGTTTGTTCCTCTGTGTGATCTTAGAGTTACCAAACCAACATACAGTGCAGTAGGACCGGATACTCTCTATGAAAGACTTATAAAACAAAACGGTGATGTTCAGATTTCTGAGGAAGTACATTCGTTGTTGTCCTTTCCTATATATGGCATTGGTGCACTGAGCCCAGGACAGCTTATCATCAATGAGAAGGCCAAGATATTTATAGATGTTCAGAATCTCAATCTCCACTCCTCTTGTTACCGATGGTCTGGGTGGAGGAGGATCACATCTGAAATCAAAAATCACTTCCTTGGTTTTAGACGTTTTAAGATTCAGGTGTGACACCTCACACCATTGAATGAAGTTATCCAGAGCTGCACCATGTTCAGATTCCTTCTTTTCCAGGAGGCTCACCAGGGCAGTGTCGTCAACGAATTTGATCAGGTGGCGCCGCAGGTGTCCACTGCAGCAGCCGTCCGTATACAGAATGTACAGTAGGTGTGCTGATGTAGGTAAATTGTACCTCAGTAGAAAGAGGTAGAAGGTGTTACTGAGTCGCACCCAGTGAGATCTCCCAGTGGGGAAGTTTGTAATCCAAGTGATTAGTTTGGTGTCCAGTCAAAAGATCTCTTTAAAAACTAGGATTGATGGGTTGATTGCATTGAATGCCAATGAGAAGTCTGCAAACAGGACTCATGCATGAGTTTTACAGCCCTCCAGGTGCATATATAGGAATTTGAGGAGAGAAATTATGGCATCAGCATTCCCTCTCTGAGGACGATATGCGAATTGGAGGGGGTCAAGGAGGTGCTTAGTTGAATTGATGATATGGGCCTTAATGATTTTCTCAAGGGACTTAACCACTAAAGAAGTGAGGGAAATGGGCCTCTGGTCATTGGCAGAAGATGGATGAGGGATTTTGGGGATGGGGACAACAGTAGATGCTTTCCACAGGAGTGGAATCTCCTGGGTGTCCAGAGAGCACTGGAAGAGAGAGGAGAAGACTCCACTTCTCCGGGTCCTGAGCAGAGCAGTGCTTAAGGACCCGGCCACTGATATTATCAGACCCAGTGCCCTTCCGTGCTCCTGTGCTCTCGAACACACACTACATCACATCTTCTCTAATGTCCAGAGTGTTCTCAGTCGTTCTATTGTCCATCACCGGTGGTGCTGGAGCATTGCTGCCCCCTACCTCAAAGCGTGTGAAGAACTAATTTAAGCTTGTAGCTGTAGAAAGATGCTCCCTCTCGCTGAGGCAGTGGTGCAGCTTCTGCCTCCCCTTGAAGGGGGCATTTACCATGTGCTTAATCCCTGTCTATGCCACCCAGGTGCTCCCCTCAGTCAGTCTGTTGTAGTTTGTCTATATGCTGGCATTTTGCCTTTTCTTCTATTTATTTCCCTCTGCATCTCTTTCCTATCATGCAGATTCCCAGTGGTAAAAACCCTCTTTTTCTCATTAAGCACCTTCTGTAACTCCTTGGTCACCCATGAGTTATTGTTTCTGTACATTTTGCAGGTTTTAGTTGGAATCACTGACTCCTCAAAAACAGTCCAGGTTGTACACTCAAAACACCCTTTCTCTCTCACACTCACTCACTCACTCACTCACTCACTCACTCACTCTCCAATACTCCACCCATGTGACACAAAAACAGTCCTTTATATAGCTCCCCAAATTGCAATGAGCTGCCAGCACTCCTCATGGCTTCACGTGCTTCAGCTGGTAGTCAGGAGTAGGACTGCAGGCTGCTGGGAACTGTAGTCATTTTTTGGCTCCAGTGGTTCCCATGAGTTAAAGGCCAAATAATAAGCAAAACAGATATTAATATATAATTAAACCTAATTATAACAACATCCAATATCCATTTGACAGGCGAACAAGCTTGATATCTTTAAATATAAGCATAATATCATGTTCCCCAAAAGGAAAATTTGTTCCCATAGCACAGGCTAACGAATAGTCATGATTTATGTACCAGATTTCATGATTGAAAAAATACATGACTATTCTTTCTTTTCCTTTTTTTACCCAGTTTTTCTCCCAATTTGGTAGCCAATTATTCGTGCTGTGCTTGGTTCAATCCCCTCCCTTGTAGTTCGCTGCTGTAGCACTGTGACCGGCAGTGACAATGGCGAAGCACTGCCTCCTCCGAGACAGCACTCGTTGTGCTGTCGACTGTAATTCCGGCACCCCAGAACCACTCCTGTGCGCAGCAAACTGTGTCGGCTTCCCTACCCTCTCCCTGGGGCGGACAGCCAATTTCCACCCCAGTGGCACTCCCGGCCAGAGCTGACTCTGGCATGATGGGGAATCAAACCCCGGTCGCCGTGGCCAGCGTTGGACGTTGAAACCATAGGATAGCACATCCAATGTCTTTGAAACTTAAACATCTGCAAACATTCATGTCATCCCTAGGCACTGCAGGATATGCAAGATATAGGATAGGCTACATGAAGATAGGTGCGACTATCATAAACCTTTTTTTCATTATTTTCCAAAAGTAGTCTAAAATTATTGGTGTTCAAACGGACATGGCAGCTCATCTGCAGATCTGTCAAATTACAGAAATGAATGTACAGACAATCAATCAGAAAGCCTGTGTAGGAGTGTTACCTAGCTAGCTAGTGAACTTTTCTAGCACTTGTCATATATAGTGGCATCCCAAGGGGCAGTACAAGGAAATTGCTGCCTATCCCTTTAACTCTTGTGAGCCACTAGAGCAGGGGTGTCAAACTCATTCCATCGTGGGCCGAGTGTATGCAGGTTTTTGTTGCAACCAGTGCACAACACCAGGTGATTTCAATTAGTTCCCCTCCTTGGTTGAAGAAGGAAGCTAATTAGTGAAATCACCTGGTGTAGTGCACTGGTTGCAACAAAAACCTTCATACACTCGGCCCACGATGGAATGAGTTTGACACCCTGCACTAGAGCCAAGAGGACTACAGCAGCCTGCAGTCCCACACCTGAAGCACTTGAAACAATGAGGACTGCTGACAGCTGATGTCAATTGGGGAGAAATATATAAATTACTGTTTTGAGTCACATTAGGAGAGGGAGTAGGGTGGAGAATTTGAGAATTGTTTTGGATTTGACTTGAATTGTTTTGAGGACCCTGTTTTGTGTACTGACTATTGGATTGTTTGAGGAACTGAACTGGATTTGTGACTTGGATTACTGACAAAGACAAAGAAAAGGATTGTGGACTATTATGTGTTTGGTTTCCCTAATTCCCAATTTTTATGTTTTGTCAAGTATTTAGTTGAATAAAATTATTGTTTTGTTTGAAATACTGCCTCCTCCGGATTTCTTCAATCGCCTACACCCTCTGAAAAGGTCCTTGAGTGTCACCCAACCCCCAGTGGCACTACAGTATGTAACATTTATTACAGAGATTGCTAACATGTCTGGCTAGTATCTTCGTGGTACACATAGCATCTGGCAAGCTAAAAAGCTAACAAACTTACTAGCCATTGCTAACTAAAACCGTTTTAGTGATGGCGTAGCGGTCTAACACACCATATTTTGTCTGGTTTGATATTGTCTGCACTGCCTGTCAGGGACAGAGTTCAAACCCGTCTCTACCAGATCGGCCCTGGTCGTCAGCCCCAAATGGGGGGCGGCATTTGGCTGTCTGCCCCAGGGTGAGGGGGGAGGGTGAAGCGGCTTGGGTCCGCCGTGAAGCAGTAAGGAGTCTCCAGAACGTGGGTGGGAGAATTCTGTCTCGGGGGTTTGCTACCCTCTGAGAATTAGCTTGCCTTGTAGAGATGAGTGGCAGACCCGTATGGGGAGGGTAAATCAAAATAAATAGAGGGTGTAACTGGTTACTAAATTGGGAGAAAAATGGAGAAAAAAAGAAAAAATATATTTAATGCCACCAAGGCCGTTGCAGCTAGCTTGCCAGAAGCATTATATACTAATCTACTAGCCAGACATGTTAGCAATCTATATAAGAATGAAAGTTGAACCCGCACACTGCGTGTAAAAATAGGGAATATCCCAAAACAAGGCGAAGGCTCGATGTACAATGTACAAGTCTTTTGAATTGTACATCGAGCCTTCGCCTTGTTTTGGGATATTCCCTTTTTACACACAGTGTGCGGGTTCAACTTTCATTCATATATAGTGGCTATTGCAGCTTTCAAACCTACGCACATGTGGTTACTCCTATCCGGTTGGCATGGCTTCACCTCTCTACAGCAATCTATATAATACATACATGGTAAGTGCTAGAAATGTTTGCTAATGTTCACTAACTAGATAGCATGACTACTTGTTTTAGTTCATCTATGGTACGAGTCCCAACAACTCAGATAGCTAGCTGGCTTTATGCATGGTTAGGTAACTAATCAGCTAGATAAGTTCGCTCACTATGATAATGTACTATACATTGCTATTTTAAAAGCTTATTAAGTTAGGTAATTCATGTTAACGTTAGCTAGCTAGGTAGGGTTGTTAATATCTGTTTTATCTTCCCCTTCATTGCTACTTTGAGATAATCTTGACTCAAGCTAACAGGTTTTTGCTATACTTCTATCTGTGTTCTTGGCAACAAGGATGTGATGAAAATAAATGTCAGTTTCGCACACAGTTGTACAAATAGATATCTGGCTGGTCTTTTTTGGCCCATTGCTGCCATCGACTGTGCAAGTAATGGATCTCTTCCTGAACCTGGGCAACTGAGGAACAATATTTCTTGGTGGATTTACACAAGCCAAAATATAATCATTTTTACTTGATAACGGTTTGAATTTTTAATACTTTTTTTTTTTTTTTTTGTGGCAAGTAGATGTGATATTAGCAAAATAAATCGAGACAAACTGCGCATTCTCAGGATATATACACACTTCTGGGGTGGGCTCGGCTTTCAGCCTTGTGCCGCATCACCACCCCAGGCGTGTATATACCCTGAGAATGTATGGCTTCTTGTGGTTTATTCCTTACATACTGTGGCATCACAAGGGGTTTGGTGATTTATGGCTGATGTGTCCCCATCTGGTGGCGGCATGAGGAGGGGAAAACCAAAATGCCTGCCACCATGAAAACTACAACTCCCTGCAGCTGAGAGCTGGGGCCACACAGTTGCAGGGGGTTAGCCAGCCTGATGGTGAAAGCCTTAAGGAGTCAACAAGCAGCAGAACAAAGGGCAAAGGGAGACTTTCAGTTTATTGACAACATGCTGGTCTCGCAATTTTAGTAAAACGTTCTATAACTTTTTTGTTGGAGAAAAAGATTAAACTCTTCTTTGTTGGAAAACTTGTATTTGCCGGCCATGATCTCCCAGCGACTATGGTCACTCTGGATGGGGAGCTTGAGGGTCGGGACCGAGTCATTGGAGTGTGACCTCTGGGAGTCACATAGGGTTGGACCAGCGTGATTGCACTTCCAGAGTTGAGGAGGGCCTCCCACGGTTGGCCTCTGACAGCCACCATCCAGCGCGGCACAGCGTCACCTGGTGAGAATTTCTCAGCTCTGTGGTGAAACAGATTCTTCTGTGGGCTGCGGGAGCTGGTGCAAGACTAGGGTTGGTGGGCATGGACACATCCATCGGGGCTTTATAAGCGTAGGGAGGGGTGTTAGGGTTTCATCCTCCCCCAGCTGTCTGAAACGGGAGTGGCGCTAGGCAGGACAGTGTTTCCAGGTGGTTCACAGGGAGTGGGATGGCTGCTGCCCCGCAATAGTGAACTGCATCAGTGAGCCAGGCGACCTGCTCAGCCACAACCTGGAAGGCACGTTGATGGCCCACGTTTGCCTCGACCAGAACCCTTAGCCCTTAGGAGGTCCTCCATGTTGCAGTTGCAGCAGAGAAAAAGAGAAAAGGCAAAAACAAAAACAAGCATGTGCTAAGGAAAAGGAAACAACTATACCATGTGATTCGAGAAGAATAGCTTGAGCTCTTAGCTATAATGCTACGGTCTGCCATACTCTGTGCCGGCTGCCCACATTCTCCACCAGTGTGGCACCGTTCAGGGAGGTCCTGTGCCGGTGGGGCAGCACAAAAGCACAAGATAAGAGTTTCACGCAACAATAGCCCATGAGGGTCATTTATTTACAAGTGACAGAGATTACTGAAAACACAGTGATTGGTGAGCGTGTGCTCTTGCAGCTCGGGGAGAGGCAGCGGGGTTCCGTCCATTGATCAGGTGTCCTCTCGCCGCACGTCTCAACCCGAGTCTGAAACAAAAAGATCATACTCACGGTTTAGTACGCAGTGAGGGAAGAAAAGCATTTCTCTTGGAACGCAAGCAGAGGCTGCCTTTTATTCCTCTCCCTGATTCCCCTGGAGTGGCGGCAGCTGTGAGTGGTTAGTGAATGCAGGTGTAGATTGTTAAGTGAGTGAATTGAGCTTTCCTTCACTCTGCCACTCTCTAGGGTCTTGTGGCTGGGTTTAAGCTGGCAGCACTGTCCTTAGTCCTGATCCAAGGGTCTCTGGGCAAGGCAGTGAGGTGAAAGGCTTGGTTGGGTGGGGTGATGCAGGGCCCCCCCTGTCCTGCGCCAAAAAACTATTTTTTTGTCTTTATGTACAGTAATCTACAAACAGAGGTTCCTACTCAATTTCAAGTTAACTTGGCAGTAAAAACTGCACCTTTTGATGGTGTCGTATTGTTGCAGTATTATTATGAAACTCAAGTTCAGTTATATTTCGGCATTATAGTGGTTGTTGGTCCAAGGTCATTACATTGTATGCCTGCTTTTCTTTAATGTTATATGTGGACAATGTGAGCAACCATATGAGGTAAAAAATTATGATCATTAGGTAAAAAAATATATTTGTATTATTATGTACGCTGGGGAGGTGTCCGAATGAACGAATATCACACAGTACAGTGCAGTATATAGCAACGTGTTTAAATATATCGACGTGGTCTTCTTTACAGTGTTACTGTAAATACTACAAAAAATTTTTACATATCATATGCCACAAATATTTGAGACAAATGTGGGAAACAACTACATTGGTTAATCGCTATATCCCCAAATTCTAAATTATAATGATGTAATACATGGAAATATAATGCTATTCCTCAATGTACATTTTTAACATTTAAAAAAAGCCTCAGATTTGAGGCACCTCAGATTTGAGGCCACAACTTTTCCTGAATTTTAATTCCTTATGAGCATAAGACAGAGCCTTATGAGGATAAGGTTGGTTTGATTGAATCCGGATTAAATTGAAGTTGGATTAAATTGCATTTGCCCTTTTTTAACTGTATTATACCCTTCATATAATGTTTTCTCATTTAATGTCATGTTTTAGTCAATGTAAAGTCCATTAAAATAATTTTCAGTTTCTCTGATGTAAAATGTATAGATTTTCAGGTGTCACCTTCACATCTTAGTGGACCTCAAGTGTTCTTTCAAACACATCAAATTACAATTTTGAAGCTAGAACATTCATTATTTTTATTACATAAGTTTCTGTCACTTGTAGGACAGGATTGAATGTGTGGGAACAGGACGAACCAGGTTGCGTGTCATAAGAACTTCACATTCAGGGGTGGTTGTTTGAATAATTTATGATGACAATGGTAAATGCTGTCACTTTCTCAAAAATGCTGTCAATGTATGGACATCCCTGTTCATGCGCAACTCTGCAGTATCATCAGTAAAGTTCGCTTCTTCTCCGGCCTATCTAAAGGCATAAGATCTCACTCGTTATTTCCACATGGGAGAAGAGGTGCAGACTCTGTCTCCACTTCTCTGACAGACAGCTCCTCATTGTTCCCAAGAAGAAAGGACACATTCAGTAACGAACAATGCTACACCTCAATTTCATACCATTTCTGCTGTTACTGCTACCTGCACTTTCAAACCAATGTGTATTGCATTGTGCTGCGCTGAAAGGTTGGGACAATTGACCTGAATTGTGCAGCCCCTTCTTTGCCCACATACAAAAAGACCTGGGCATTTTATTTTAAGAAAAGGATGAAAGTAAATGTGGCACATCCTCACATGCAGGTGTAGCAGAGACCAGGAATAATGTGGCAAGGCTAGAGAAAGTTGTATTGAAGTATGAGTTCACCCAATCTATGCTCTGTATACTATACCAAACTTTATGGATTTTCTTTACTAGTAACAGGTTTGGAAATCACATTGGGCCTCATGCAAGAACCACTTTTACGCACAAATTCGTTCGTAGAGAATTTGCCGCATTCACCAATTTTCTCGTATTTAGAATTTTCTTTTAGGTACGAACAAAATTTACGAGTGGTCCAGAGCTGTCGTACGAGTCATAGCTACGTACAATTTTCCTGCCGTTTTCCAAAGCAAAACAACTTTGTTTTTGACTAATGGAGTCTATTTCGTTACTTAGAAGAACTGTTGAGTTTGAATATATAAATTACACGATAAATGATAGAATTCATAATGTATAATCATTTTGAGAGTATCCTGTTTGACAATTGTAGGCCTATATTTGACTGTTTTCTTTTCAAATTGTAGGATAATATCATTCATAATTAATTAATATAATTATATCATTATCATTCATTTCAATTGTGGCTATTGAGGCAATAGGGTATATGTCGAGCATCACGTGACCAAACCGGAAAACACACCTACTCACTTCCGCCAATCAACAAGGTCAATGTGATAATTAAATAAAAACAATAGCACGGGTTGTTAATAAGGGCGGCACGGTGGTGCAGTGGATAGCGCTGTCGCCTCACAGCAAGAAGATCTCGGGTAAGAAATCCAGGCCGGGGGCCATTCTGTGCGGAGTTTGCATGTTCTCCCCGTGTCCGCGTGGGTTTCCTCCGGGTACTCCGGTTTCCTCCCACAGTCCAAAGACATGTACGTTCGGCTAATTGGAGAGTCTAAATTGCCCGTAGGTATGAGTGTGTGAGTGAATGGTGTGTGTGCCCTGTGATGGATTGGCGACCTGTCCAGGGTGTATTCCTGCCTCTCGGCCTTCCATGCTGGGATAGGCTCCAGCCCCCCCCGCGACCCTGACTAGGAATAAGCGGCTTAGATAATGGATGGATGGATGGATGGGTTGTTAATACTGTACCTTATAGTGATCAATTTTATTTTGAGAGACCTGATGAATAACATACTATTATGCCACTAGATAATCAATGATTTACAAGAAACTATAATACCGTTACCCCAATAACCTTGCCTATACTCGTTTTTCAGCTGAAATGTATTAGACCGAACCAACAACACTGAACTTGAACAGCTGTTATTTTGGACTGATGCCTTTATCAAACTTCTCAAAATGGGAATGCTGGTATAAGTCGTGCCTTTTAAATCATGACGATTAGATAGATTAGATAGTCAAGAGGGTCCTGATCGTATTGCCAGATTAGCCTTTATACCCTGAGAAGTTTGACATAGCGTTACCATCCTTGAACTGGAACTGATGGTGAACATGAACAGATCAACCTTATGCTAACCATCCCTACTCTCAGGCTGTGGGGCTTCTCGCTCTTTCGCATAGACCTGTGACAGTCACATCGGCAGTCATCCTGTCTCTGTTTGACACTGGTGAAAAATGAGGAAGACAACATAAAGATCTACATAGGTAACTGTTATTGAGCAACCGACCAGCTAACGCTAACGCTAGGTAATAGACAGCATATATATATTTTTTTTTAAAGATCGCGAATTTTTACATTTTATTTAATTCGTAATGGAGACTTCCTCCTGTCCCCCTCCTGTTGCAGTCATGGATCGCCTTGCTTTCGCGAGACGTTTCTTTGACTCCAATTTCATATCACACCATTTTTATTTTATTTCTGTGATGCTACGGGCAACAGATGACACTGCGTTAACTGCACAAGTGACTTTCCTATGAAAATGGGGCAGGACGCCTACCCATATATAGCATTATTGGGGCGTTAATTATGCTAAATCACAAATCACATGAACGCGCACTCATTTAAGAAGACGTAGCATTCAGCATGTTTACGTTGTCATTGACGACAGTTTTCTTGCATGAGGCCCATTGTAATCTGTGAAGGCAATGAAGGCAGATCTCCAGAGTTGATGTTTAATGTAAAAATCCTAAATGAATAAACCTCTTGACTTTAACCGACCTTCAGCAGTCACCCCAAAATCCCACCACTTTAGAGTTGACTGTGGGGCTCAACGCATGGGCGTCAGAATTAGGGGCGCCCTGGAGGCCTGGAGTGTGATGTACTTACACTCATCCCTGTAGACTGCATGATCTCTCCTCTGATTGGCCAGACTAAACCAGTTTGCCACCAGCAACCTTGAGTCAGCATTGATTCTACTGCAAAGACATCCGTCTGTCTCAAAATGGCATGACTGCAGCTGAGCCAGCGTGTATGGACACTAACATAGTGCACATCTCAGTAACACTTCATTGCACCTCAGAGATGTGGTACCACCTCTTAGACTGTGCGATTTAAAAAAACAAAACAAGTACTGCTTTTCTTCAATTTTGTTTCAGATTTTTTCCCCCATATTTCTCCCAATTTGGTAACTAATTATACAATATTTCTAATTCAACTATCCCTTCCCTCGTACTACACCAGTGACAAAGGCGCCAAGCTGCCTCCTCCGAGACGGAACTCGCCAAGCTGCCAACCGTAACTCAGATACACACAGAGCCACTTTGCATGTGGCGAGCTCCTACCGGCTTCCCTCCCTCCTCCCTCTGGGGAGGACAGCTAATCCCACACCCAAATGGGGCTCACGGCCAAAACCGGGCTGGCGCAGCCAGGAATCGAACCCTGGCCACAGTGGGCAACTTTCACTCTGGGCAAGTGCCTTTACTGTTACGCCACCTGAGGGCCAACTACTGTTTTTCAATGACACCCCCACCCCAAATAAAGACTTTTATTTGTCTTGAATGAAATAGAATGCAAATACTACATTTTATTTTGACTGCTTTGCCAATGTCCTCTGGCCTGTCGTTCTTCTTAAAAAGTAAACTGTAACCCATCTATTAAGTGGCAGGGTAGATGTGCAATTGCACACATTGATAATAATAATATAATACCATTTCAAACATGCCTGTAAGCCCTGTATCATTCCCCAAATGTACTCAGTTCACATTTAATTTAATTTAATGTTTATTTACAGATTTGCATGGTATTAACAGACCTCGTGTAAGCCTTGTTTTCTATATGGGTTCTAAAAAAATGAATGTCTCCACGTCTGATAATTAATACACTTAACTCAACAGCCAAGGAAAAGAACAGCTTAGTCCCATGCAAAGTAAACCTGCTGCTTGAAAGGGAAATTAAAAGTGAAAAAAATCATGAATACTCAGCCCCACTGTAACAATGTAGTTACAGCACAATGAGCATGTCATTATACAGTGCACTGAGGTGCTGAATAGCGAAGGAGTTTTTTTCTAATACCGATACATTTTCACTTAATGGGACAGGAAGCCACCATTGGGACAAAGGAAAGTCAATTTGGTCAGCGTTATCGTTAGGCAAAGGGTCCGTGGTTTCCCGTCAGCAGGCCGTCACATCCCTGTGTCTCGCCTGATTTCGCGGACTATCCCCAGAACCCCCCTCCATCTCCCAGTAAGCAGTGAATCAGGGCTAACTAGCTTTCTCAGGAGAGCCGACTGCTCCGGCCCAACGGAGCCCCAGCACAGCAGACTCTGGCAGAAGTAATCCATTTAAACGGTGAATAATCCATTTCTGTGGAACAGGGGGCGGGAGGAGCCAGGCATCAAATAGCCCATCTGAAGTCTCGCCGTGCCCAGCTCCCGTGGTTTCCTGGGTGTGGAAATTTGGATATCAAAGGCATTCCGGGAAGGAAACGAAGCCGTGGAAAGGAGCTCTCCCTCTCAGAGATATGCACATGGTTAATTTTGAATGAAGACTGCTGGGAAATATCTCATTCACTGTGAACACATTATTGAGGCAATTTGAATGTAGTCCATCATTGTTTTTAAATGTTTTGGATCACTGCAAAGACCATGTACCTCAAACCTGATATGTGATACCATACCTACAGTGGTGATGAAATGGGGACAGACTTTGCCCTCTGTGAGCTTGACCTTTTCTTCCCTGTCCACAGCAAAACCAAAAAATAAACTAAACATTGGTTATAGGTTTCAATAGCTACCCTATTTTATTTCAGCCAGCGATTCCACATGCTACATGTTACACCACAGCACAGTATCAACTTCACAGCACATACACGGGAGGACACCTGCCACATGCAGACATCCTTTTGGTGGCAGAGCGAGCGGCTCTAAGATATGCACATGAAGCAGTCACAAAACTAAAGCCTCGAACAGGTTCCTCACACACACACACACACACACACACACACATGCTGTGCTAGCCTCATCTCCAAGGGCCTGGGTATTCACGTACAGCCTCTTCACTGCGGTTTTGAAGACCACAGCTGCCACATCGTCTTCATTTCTCTCATTCTTCCTCGCTGGCAAGCAGAGCAAGCAAAGGATATATTTGCGTATTCAAAGCAGAGCATTGTATTCAATACATAAACAGGTGACACATAAAACTCCCAGAACACACATTGTTGTTGGTGAGTTTTTTTTTTTGTTGACGATTATTATTCAGAATCCACATAGACCCAGGGCAGCAATGAGAAATGAAACCCCCAGTGTCAAGGGGGGTTAGATCTGAAGTTCAAAAAATGTCAATAAAGGTATCAAAGCAATCAGGATGGTGTTGAAAAGGATATTGCAGTGATAAATCATGAAATACTGAAATGCCTACAGAGCATGTAGTGGTGGTGGTAGTGGTGGTGATGGTGGGGGTCACATGATGCACAGTACTATGATCAGAAACAGCCTACAGATCAAAAGCCCACATTACTCATGGGCAGGATTTAAAACATTAACCCCTAACAAGATTTTTTTTTGTAACAGAGCTTATGAGACAAATACATTTATCTTTGCAGTAGCTACGTACAATAATTTTAGTAGATGTCATCCATCAAAGGATCTTCCATGCTATAGCAATTAAAATGTGTACATAGTGATTATATGCTGTATGCGCGTGTGTGTGAGTGTAATCTATTGTTCTATGTAATATTTAAACACACAGATAATAAACAGACAACATGTGAAGAATAATGAAATTATGCATGGTTATTTGCACTCAGGCCATGTGCTTTCTCCTGTGCAATTTCCACTAAAACAACTTCAGGGACAGTGTGCCAACCCCGTGCACATCAAGGTCTACTGCACTCCAAAGAGCCCTTTTACACCATTGATTAGTAATAAAATGATGAGTACTGCGTGGAGATGAAGATTGAAAAAAAAGAATCAGATATGTCGAGCCCATTAACCTCGTTGGGAGAATCTGTCGAGGAACCTCCTCCCCAGTATCTTTAAAAGACATCGGTTTTGAAACCACAGGGGACTCACAACTAATTAACCTTGTGAAGACACCCTCTGTTGTAGGAGATTGGGGCGAGAATATTAAGGGGTGTTCAGAATCCATCAGCTATACGATTAACATATCCAACTTTCAAGCGCCTTTTCTGACATAAAGCCAATATTTGTTTGAACTCTTACTACTTTCTCACAACATTGTCCATGAATTCAAATTGGCCCTGTTGACTCCCATCAACCAGCAATGCATTAGTCAATTAAGATACATATTTTAAGGAGTGGTATTTCCTGAACACTCACCAGCAGCTCTCTCAACTTGCCCTGGCAGGTTATGCTTCTAATGTAGCAGTGATCAAACTCATATGCCTTTTCCCAAGCAGAGATGCACTGTAGAATATTGCAGAGATGAGATTCTGGTCTGGCGCTTCTTGGGAAGGCTTTCTTTCTTTCTGGCATAAGGTTTTGCCGAGGCAGTGATGTTGGCAAAGCTGACAAAGGAATATGATTATAAAGACAAGCAGGCTTTGATATTCCCATACTGATACACTGGTCAATGATACATATCTGTGCTAGTTTCACAACACAACATCCATTCTTTTGCTAATCATAAAGAGCGCAATAATATCATCCCAACTATTGGAAGCAGTATTTTATACTCCAAAATCTTTTCTGTAGGTGTATTCGCAATGATTAAAATGTATTTAAAAAATAATAATAATTATGCTTATATACAGTACATACAATAATTATATATTAACAGATCATCATCTGCTTAATATAAAAAAAGTTAACTGTCTTTTTGATAGAATAAATGCAGTTTATGTATGAATATAATCATATTAAAAAGGGAAGGTTAGCTGACACAGTGTGGAGGGGCCAGGGTGACAGCAGGAAGAGCGCAGGCCTTATGGAGCTCATGCATAATGCTCTTTGTGTTTCCTGGAGGAGGTGGATGAGCAGACATGGGTGACAGTCCTGGAATTGTAAGCTGATTGCTCGCTCTGCTTTCCTGAGATGCTACCATTCCATGAATGCACTATTTTGAGTGTGGCATAAGAACAAAGTCAAATGTACTCTTTTGAACTGTACTTTGCTGTCTCGGGTTCATTCTGGACGCTTATTTGGAAATGTATACAGTAAATGAACATGCTATCATTTATTCAACAGCTTCAAAATCTAGCCAGCTGCATAAAGTGTTCTGAAAAAAAAATGTCTGACTTAATCTTCCACAAAGTTATATAGTTATATGGCTAGCTGAGGAATGATATAGCAAGAACATTAAACATGCTAGCTAACATTGTAAGATCCAGTCATTTTTAGATTGCATAATCAGGAATTAACTCTGGTTTGAAAATTGTGATGTTTATGAAAAGGTAAAAACCTTTAATTTACACATTCCAAGCAGTTTAGCTATCCACATGAACAACAAAGCAATAAAAAAGAAAACACAAGCTATTTAAATGACTTATTTTAATGTTTCATAGCCATCCATTTAGATCTAATCTACAACTATACTTTTCAAACTAAAAGCTAACTTAATATTAAAATAATGATACACTATACAGCATTATGTAATGACGCATACTGTACCCATGGGCCGTTGTTTACAACTCTATCGTGTGTGCGCTTATCAATCTCTCTTTCAGCGAGGCTGGAGTCCCCTGCCTGCTGTGCAAATTTTTCTGTGAAAATGGGCAACCAGAACAAAACCGGGTCAGAGTGGGTTGAGCTTCAAAACGTTTTCTGCACAGTGCAGGTCAGTGTCAGGCAGAACGTGCCATTAACTCTGTAGTGTGTATGGAGACCCCATGGCTGTTTTCTGCAACGCACCAACCAGTGGCTTATTGGGCACTCTCTGTCAGGACTAATAAAAAAAACAGATCACAAGAATGGAATCTGGCAGTCAAGCGTGTAACAGACTCACATGATTTTGAAATTAAGTGAGCAAAATCTTAATACAACTGAACATATAGTGTCTGCATTGAGAAGCAGACATGCTGAAGTTAAATTTCATTGGGAAGCAGACATTGAGTTTAGAGTGCTTTAACTGTGGCAATCAACTTACGTTTAGAGACTGTGTGCAGTTTTTGTATTTGCCTGCTTGTTCGAATATGTGCAATGAGCGGCAATATAATCCATATAGTTTTGTTTCTCATCCAAAATTGCAGCACAAAATCTTGTTTGAATTATGTTACATCATTTGACCACTTTAGCATTCTGCTTCTTCAAGCTTCTTTTTACTTCTGCAGTCATTAAAAACCAAAGAAGGACTGTGCATCTTGCACACCCAAAAGACTAGAGGAGTCACTATTGCGATGAAGGTAAAACCCTGAAACCCGACTGAAACTCTCCCTTGCTGGGCAATACTAAGCCCAATTATGCATCTCTCCACAGGAGCCTCGGCCACTGTGGGCACAAGAATGGTCAGGATTTGATTACAGACAATGGGGAGCATCACATCCACTTCTGCTCAAAATGAACAGCCAGCCAGTGCTTGCACAGGTTGAAACACGGGCATTGAGACACAGGAGTCAGTTAAACAGTTCGACTTTGGAATTGGAGGAATGTTCCTGGTAAGGTTAAACAATAAATACAATGCATGATTTTAAAGGCATTGCCTTCAGGGTGGAGATTAACATATAAGAAATACGTATATGTATGTATGCAGGTAACTGCTAAAATAAAGGAAACAATAATATATGGTGTCTTAATAGGGCGTTAGGCCACCACACGCCACCAGAACAGCTTCAATGCACCGTGGCATAGATTCTACAAGTGTCTGGAACTCTACTGGAGGGATTCAACACCATTCTTTCATGGGATATTCCACCATTTGATGTTTTATTAATGGTGGTGGAAAATTCTGTCTCAATCGCCGGTCTAGAATCTCCCTAGAATCGTGAAATCTGGTGACTGAGATGGCCATGGCCGTTTTCATGCTCAGCAAACCATTCAGTGACCACTTGTGCCTGGTATTGTCCTCCTGGAAGAGACCATTCCCATCCCATCACCATAGGATGAAGGTGATCACTCAGAATGGCTTTGTATTTATTGAAAATTCTACTTCATACCTTTCAGACTGTCAGTGCAGTTGAAACTACGACATGGCGACACGCATAGCCCATATGGGAAACTCTCTCTCAGTGCTCATGCTAGCTCAGTCGCAAATTCTCCAACTGGAGCACACGTACCCTAGCGTCTGCTACATGAATAATGCCGCCTTTCAAGCATTCATCTCGATGACCAGGGACCTAGGCAGGCTGATGTCTACCCTATTAGTGACTCACCATATCTGGATGGCTCAGGCCCCCATGTTTGATGACTCCAGACGGACCCTGCGGCAGATCCCGGTGGGTCCCGGCCAAATTCTCAACCCTGCAGCCAAGTAGGGCTTCCCGGCCCTCCTATGGCACTGGCCCTCCCACCAGCCCCCACAGTGCCCTGCGTGTGGTCAGACATTACATCCACGGTGTTTCACATCAGCCACCAGGGTGGAACCAGATTGGTGCAGTCCCTACATGTGGCCCAGCGGCCTCTAATATGGGCTCTTCTGCATCTGGCATCCTCTCTAGCCGTTCATGTGATCTGACATACGGTCTTCCATGTGTACGTAGAACTGTTACATCCATAACTTACGTTATCTTTCCCTCTACGGAGTTGAGTGGACCTAAACCATGCCAGGAAAATGCACCCCACACCATAACAGAGCTGCCAGAACCCTTCAGTTACTCAAGTGTTTCCTTTATTCTAGCAGTTACCTGTATATGTAGGCGCAGAGGGACCTTTTTCCCCATAGGAGTAGGGCTATTTTCGTTACATTAGTCTGATGCCAGTATAGCATGCCTAGATGTGATCTCTGAATTTAAAATTGAAATGAATATGAACAATTTGTATGCACAGAAAGACACTGGTAAAGGTGCATAGTATGGAATTTCATCATGAACAAAATATAAACAAATTATTTTTAAATAAAATTTAGAATCAGATATTTCTGTCACTTATACATATATATGAAATAACAATTACGTAAATGCACAGTCTCTATTCCTTGGACAAACTCATGTGGTACATAGATTAAAAAAAAGATAATGCCATCGAGTTCTAACATATAATATAATTTGAAAATCCTATCAGACACAGCGTTACACTTCACTTCTGCACCCCTCTTCCATTGTAAAGCTCTAATTAGTTCTCAAAATTAAATTCCATTTCGGTTACACCGCTCTGATGTTGCTGTTATTTTTCCACTCTGGAGCGAGCCTTGCATTAGCGCTGCATAAGGGCTGACATTTTACCAGCCAGCCGTTCTCAGCACAAACTATTAACTGCAGTTTTGTCAATATGTCTATAAAGAGAATGCTCGGCCGCTTGTAAATCCGTGGGTATGTTTTCGGACCCCCTAAGGCTTTTAGTTTAATGGCCTGCCTTTGAGGACACTGAAAAATTCAATAAAAGATCACACACAAGCTATGATTTTCAGCTATGATTGCTTTCATTTTTTAAACAAACCAATGTTCAGCACCATTACTGATTCTCCCTGATCATAACCTTGTTGCTGTGGGTCTAGCCTTGCAAGATAAAATGGGAAGAGTCTGAAGGAATGCCAGTAAAGGTTGATTTTGAACTACGAAGATTTGCATGCAAGGACAATCCTCTAGCTACTGGGTTGCATCTCACATCCTTTATCAGAATACTGGCCAAAAAACGGTAAAACCAAACCTACCAAACAAACACAACACAATTAATACAATAACTGTATAAATATTTGCACGAAGCATATAGTATACCGAAAGGCTAAACTGTTATCATTAACATTTTTTCGGCACCTTTGTGTGGTTAGTAAGCTAGCCAACGTTAGGTAAATTGTATTAAAGACTGTCATGCAAATAAGTCAATGAGACAAGATAAATACTTTTGGGAACTAGCATCCTCTAATCAGTTTGTGCTTCACACACCAGATGCAACACTCAAACGGCAGCATCGCAGTCATAGGCACAAGCAGAGTTGCATAATCACTTATGTCTGTCGGAACAGGAGCATGACAGAATGCTATGGCTTGCATTGTGGGAGATTTCCGTGACAGTGTATCTGTCCAAAAACAGTTTCTGCAGATAGCTAATCAGTACTGTTGCTGTTGCTCTCCAGCCAAAAAATGTAGAGAGAATAATTGTGTAGCTAGCTACCTACGACAATTCCTAATGTCTTTGTTATCTCAATGTAAAGGTATGTAGGCAGAATCAGAAATCTAGTGGCAGCTAACTGGACAAAAGCAGATAAATCCACAATCAGATTTTTTGCAAAATTGAAATTGAATCACAGAGAGCGAGATTTAGCCATTGCCCTCCATTTGTGCTGACCACTGCGAGTTTCCCAAATGTGGGAATCTCGACTCCATAATTTCTGGTACTGGGGGATTGTGTTTGCTCTCTGTCCTGATATTATGGTCAAATTTTGTCCTCATTTGCTTCGTAGGTCCCTGTTCTGAATTGTACTGTGCGGTTATGTGAATGTGGTACGTTGTGTCTTTTAAAGGGCAAAATGCAGTAGTGGATATCTCGGTTTGTGCTAACAAGAGGGCATGGCGTGTATCAGTTTCTGCAACAAAACATTGAATAACTGTACATAAAGCATGAAATATATTGAGTTTTGCAACAAAATGATTTGGAAATCGCAAAGATGACACTGTCAATCACATTGGTTTAGTTTTGGCAGGAATGGAGTTTATCGGTTTTTGCGTATGAACTTTTCATATTAAATCCAAAAAATATGCTTTAAGTAAGAGATAATGTTTGGCAAATTATTGTCCATTATCTTGACCTATGCACTGACAAGGCTTCGAACACACAATGCTTTGATACCTCATACGTTACTGTAACTATGTCGGTCTACTTCAAACAATGTAATCACCACTGGGCAAGCTGCTGAGGATTCAATCAAACCAAATAGATGGTTCAGAGGAAAGCAGGACTTAAAAAGTTGATCCCTGTCACCACTAGCACTATGAGCAAGTAAGTTAATCTAGCGAGTGATGTTGCACACAACAATTGCTATATGAACAACCCAAAGCACCGTAAACTGTTATAAACAAACAGTACAAAGTTCTATCATTTATCAGAACTACCTTAAGCTGGTTGACTGACTAACCTCACTCTGTTGGTCGCTGCTATTTTAGCTCTGAATAATGGCTTTGTGTTTTGGGATTGGTTCCAATTAGCAGAGTGATTAAATGTAAGTGTTGATGGTTAAACAACTTGCTATCTTATCACCACTCATTTTGAATAGAGGCTATTTTACAAAAATCTACATTTTAATAAAAACTTGCACATGAAACTCTGCTTTTTCATCAGTGCACTGGTCTTTATAAAAGTTGGATGTGTTCTAAATTGGTAAGAAATTGTATAACGCTGTAAAAAGATGGTATGAAAGTGCAAAAATATGTCTTATAAAATGCTTATGATTTTCACTGGTCTTTTTCATAAAAAACTAGTGAACAGATCTGTTTGAAATTGAGAGGATTAGTTTGAACATTATTTTTCCTTTGCCAAACAAAATTAATCTACTTTGGTGCTGTAATGGCGCCAGCAGAAGACTGGTGATTTTCAGATTTTGAATGTAAGCGATGTGGCGTCCCAAGGGGCCGCACTGGGAAATGGCTGCCTCGCCCTTTAACTCTTGTGAGCCATCAGGACTACAGCTCCCAGCAGCCTGCAGTCCCGATCCTGATTACCAGCTAAAGCAAGTAAATGAATTGGGACTGCTGGCAGCTGAAGCCAATTTGGGGAAAGATACTGTATCCTTTATAAAAATAGATTATGTTCTTGCAAAGACAAACTCCACCGCATAAGATGCTGGTTTGGATTCTGCATTCGGCGGAGAAAAAACAGAGGATTGTGATTGGTAAGCACCACCACCACCGCATGAGGGGCAGACCCCACGTACCCATCGAAATGCTGGAGTGCAAGGATCAGGGTGAGCCCCTCCTTTTCAATGGTTGAATAAACTTGCTGGTGACGGTTACATTTCTTAGAGAAATAACAAACTGGATATTACACTGCAAATCGTCCTGCAGGAGCACCACAGCTCCAGCACCTGAGTCACATGCAAGTTTGAAAGGTTTTTCAAAATCTGGGGCAGAGAGAACAGGAACACTAGACAGAAGAGCCTTAACATAGTTAAAAGCTAGCTGACACAGGTCAGACCAAACACAATGTACCTTTACACTTAACAGGTCTGTTAAGGGGGTAGCAATCGCAGGAAAGGTTTTACAGAAACTGTGATAATATCCGACCATACCAAGGAAGCGTCACAATTCTCCTCGAGATGTAGGAACTGGGAACTGAGAGATTGCCACAACCTTAGCATCCACCGGACAAACCTGGCCTCACCCGACAATCTTACCAAGATACATAACCTCATTTCGCCAGATTCAATTTTAGATTAGTTTGTGAAAGCT
The DNA here is from genome assembly GCA_029706075.1 of Aldrovandia affinis. NCBI lineage: Eukaryota > Metazoa > Chordata > Actinopteri > Notacanthiformes > Halosauridae > Aldrovandia > Aldrovandia affinis. Next base: position 2,639,867 of record JAINUG010000031.1, on the reverse strand, counting down.
GTTCAAAGAGTGCTCTGATCTGGTGAATCTGCTCCACCCAAGAACCACTGCAAACTACTACATTGTCCAAATAAGTCTCACAGCCTGATAATCCAGATATCACAGTATTAACCAGCCTCTGAAAAGTAGCAGGAGCGTTCCACATTCCAAAACCCATGACTGTATATTGACATATTGACTGAAACCATCAGCAGTCATAAAAGCAGAAATTTAGCTCTCTCTGTTAACAGTACCTGCCAATACCCTTTTAGCAGATCAAACTTGCTCACAAAAATGGTAGAACCCACTTAGTCAATACAATCATCCATTTGTGGCAGAGGATAGGAGTCAGGTCAGGTCACTGCATTTATTAGTTGATAGTCAGTACAGAAACGAAAAGTTCCATCAGGTTTATCCACTAAAATACAAGGGGAACTCCATGCACTGGTGGACAAACAAATATACCTCTGAGTCAACAAATTATATAAAAAAGATACAGGATTTATTTATGACATATGACAGATAGTGGACACACTGTACACACATGACAATGAAGGGGTATAATACAAATCAATAAAACAGTCTGACTAAGCCCTAGCACCAGAGAGAATAGGTTATAAACTCACTCCCGTGCAAATCAAAATTGATGTTCTCTTCTGCAGACTGCTTCCCCGACTCTATCGGGATCCCCAATACTATCAAAAGGTACACAAGAAAAATATACACAGGGAAAAACGGACAAGCAATTAAGGTAAAAATCTATGCCAAAGTGTTTCCCAAAAAGGCACAGCTGAATGGCACAAAGTCAATGAAAGGAAAAAGCCTCTTCTCCAAAAGAAATGTCGCTCCGCCCCTTATAAACTCCAGACAGGGGCATGGCCAAACGAGGTCAAGGAGAGTGCAGATGGGAACAGTCCAATCACCGCCAGAGTGACCACGCATCGGCAGCATGGCCTCAATCAGCAATCAAGAACCTGTCGTGTAAGAGTCTTTGTGGTCAAATTTTGGCCAACCGTAACACCCCCACACTTAAGATTTAAAAAAAAGTTAATACATTCACACATGACACAAAAACTGACAGTGCCGAACAAATGACTACTTTTTTTTAAATTGAAGAAACTCATTTACACTTTTGCAATTCTCAAGTAGGTTCAAATCTTACCTCATTCACTCGAGGATATTATCTTTGCCACGAATATGTCGAATGTCGTCTCTGGGGTCAAATTTTGGACAACAGTACCACCATTAACCACTGAAGAGTCTGAAGAGTCATATATTCTAGTATATGCACGGCTTGTCATGGTTACACACATATATACAGTGCCTTGCAAAGTACTCAGAACCTTGCACAATTTTCACCTTTTGTTGCTTTCAAGCTTTCATTTATTAAATTTTCATTTAAGAAATAAATCATTTTATATGAATTCATTCACATCTGTGATGACTTGATGAGCTTCATCCAGCTTTCCCTGTTAAGCATTGCATTGCGAAGAGACGATCCGCAGTCCTGTCTCCAGTTCGATGGACGATTTAAGGGTGATGTTAGGTCGACCTCTACGACGGGGAGAGTCTGGCGTCCAAAGGAGGACATGACTGGCTGGCTCATTGTGCCGAATGATATGTCCGGCTAGCCAAAGATGACGCTGTCTGATGACACTTGAGATGGAGGGGAGGGCCCAAGACTCACACCCATAGAGGAGAATGGACTCCACAGATGTTTTAAAGATGCTAATTTTGGAGCTTTTACGGATTGAAGATTGCCAAACATTCCTCAATGAGTGGAGAGCAGACCAAGCTTGAGCCTTCCTACATTCAACATCGTGGGTCGAGTTTGTGTAGGAGCCCAGGTATTTGAGGTCATCAACTTTGTCGATCTTACTGCTATCAAGCGCTATGATGTCGCCAGCGGTGGAGGGATTGAGGTGAATGTACTTCGTTTTCTTTGCATTAAGAGAGAGACCAATGGACTTGCAGCAAGTTTCAACTTTGTGGAGGAGAGATTCTGCATCTCGAAGGGTGTCAGCAAGGAGACTAATGTCATCAGCGTAATGTAGGTCAGAGAGGTGTTGAGCAGGATATCTACTACTTCTACGGCAAGTCAGAGTTAGACCATCAGTGTCGTTTATTGCTATCCGCAGGGCGTAGTCCAAAACTATGATGAATAGATAGGAGGCACGTGGATCACCCTGGAGAACGCCGGTGTTAATGAAAAATGAATCAGTTTCACTTTCCAGAGTGAGAACAACTGCACTTGTATCCTCATACATAATTTTGATGGCATTTACGATCTCCTCCGGGATTCCGTAAGCATTCCAAATTTTAAACATCGTGGGTCTGTTGATGGAATCGAATGCTTTGTGGAAGTCGATGAAGATTATTGCAGCTTCTTTCTGATGATTTCGAATTTCCTCAATTATTCGTCTGAGAGCAAGGATTTGTGAAGAAGTAGATCTCAGAGGCCGAAAACCATTTTGGTTGGGGCGAAGGACCTTTTCCAACTCAGGACGAATACGATTCAGCAAAAGACGGTTATAGATTTTTGCAGCTGTTTGAGTTAGACTGATTCCCTGATAGTTGTCTGGGATGGTTCGGTCACCTTATTTTGGAACTGGCACAATGCCGGAGATGCCCCATTCAGGCGGGCGATTTCCTTCCAAGGTTCTATTACAGAAGTGTGTAAGACACTTCTTCACTTTGGGAAGCCTCCAGACTTCGATAGGGATGCTGTCCATACCAGGGGCCTTGCCAAGTTTAATTTGCGCGATAGCCGTATTGACCTCGGCTTGAGAAAATTTGCCGGTGGGAATGTTAGAGTTGGTTTTAAATATTGGGTCAATTGTACCTTGAGCATTGGTATTATTATCGGAATTCAGAAGGTTTTCAAAATGAGACTTCCATGAGGCCATTCGATCTTCACCTTGGATGAATACAGTGTTGGACCGCTTACCAGAGAGCTGTTTAACTCATTTCCAGGCACAATGCAAGTCACTGGTGAATTCACGTTTGTCAAAAGTACTAAGTATGTTGTTGACTCTAATGTCTTCTTGCTCGTCATACACGGCTCTGAGGTTGGACTGAGTAGCAGGGAGATCATCGATTGTGGAAGCTAGCACATTGGTCCTAGCTAAGTTAACTGGGCTAGTGCAAACAAGGTTGGGAGGCAGTTTGGTTTGAGACGGAAGGATTGACTTCCCAATTTTCACACATGTATCAACGAAGTTGCCATAGGACTGGATGTCAGTGTCCATAGAGAACCACTCATCTGAAATATGGTCCTCAATTGCAGATGCAAGATTTTGATCCGTAGTCATGGCGGCCCAATTTAGCTTCAAGCGAGCAGATGGTTTTGCAGAACGAAGACTGAGCCTAACCTTAGCACAGACAATGCGGTGGTCAGAACTGATCGGATCAGAGGTGGAATATGCTTGGGAATCTTGGATGCTATTTCTCCATCGTTTATGACAGAGAATGAAGTCAATCTGTGATAGGAACTTATTAGGTGAGCAATGAGTCCAGAGTTTCTTTGACGATTTCTGAAACATTGTATTGGTGATAAGAAGGTTATTTTGGTTAACAAATTCAGTGAGAAACTGACCATTTCGGTTAGTAGCAGGGTGGTAGGAAAACTTCCTTGCTACACTACCGTTCAAAAGTTTGGGGTCACCTGCTGGAAACTATTTTTATCTCATAATTGACAATGCTTTACACCGTATACATTTCTGTAAATACTTTAAAATGACAAAAAACACATGTAACAATGAACAAAATGAACATCAAAGAAATGTCCAAGAAAATTATATTGAAAATTGAATCTTGGATTCCTCAAAATAGTCACCCTTTGGCGTGAGAATAGCCTCACAAACAGTGGCCATTCGGTTAATAAGTTTTAGCAGGAAATCACCCGACATGTTTTCCCAGCTATCCTGCAGCAATTCCCAGAGAAACTTGTGGGTTGCTTTGCTTTGACTCTTCCTTTCCAGTTTGTCCCATACAAGTTCTATGGGATTGAGGTCTGGACACTGGGCAGGCCAGGTCTTTAGTTTGAGTTGTTGTTCACATTCCTCCTTCACCAGATAGTTCTTGCACAACTTCAAGGTGTGTTTAGGGTCGTTATCTTGCTGAAGAATGAAGGAGTGCCCGATTAGCCATAGTCCAGATGGAAGGTGACCCCAAACTTTTGAACGGTAGTGTACATGGGCGTTGAAGTCACCACCAATAAGAAGGAGGGCATGCTGGGGAATGGAGGCAATAGTTTCATTGAGATGCTCAAAACAATTGGTAATAGATGATGTTTGCAGGTGCAAAACATTACCTCATCGAGCCACACAATGAGTTTATTGGCCTCTGTCTGTGAGCACTGCATAATACTGGCCTGTATGGCAGGGTGGCTGGAAAAAGCCATTAATTAAAACAAAGCCTACCTGGAGTTTGCTAAAGAGTGTGTGGGTCATCCAGGTAAGATATAGGAAAAGATTTTGTGGTCAGATGAGACTAAAATAAATATTTTTACGTTATGTATGGCACAAACCTAACACTGCCTATGCCCCACGTAACACCATCCCTACAGTGAAGCGTGGTGGTTGCAGTATCATGCCTTGGGGATGCTTCTCTTCAGCAAGGACTGGGAAACATACCAGAATAGAAGGAATAATGGACGGAGCAAAGTACAGGCAGATACTTCAAGAAAATCTATTTCAGTCTCCCAAAAGACAGAAGCTGGGGCAAAAATGCACCTTTCAGCAGGACAACAATCCAAAGCACAGGGCCATAGTTACATTGGAGTGGCTCAAGAATCAAAGGCCTCAAAGGTCAATCAAGGCCCAGTCAAAGTCCTGACCTGAACCCCATCCTCCAACCCCTGTGGCACAACTTGAAAATTGCTGCTAGAGGAACTGTTCCCTCCTACCTCCAGTCACTTATCACACCCTACACTCCAGCCAGACCCCTCCGCTCCGCCTCCCGGCAAACTGACTGTCCCTTCCCTGCGGGCGCCAAGCAGCCGCTCCTCGCGGTCTCGCCTCTTCTCTGTCCTGACCCACCCAGTGGTGGAACGATCTTCCGCACTCGGTCAGGACCGCGGAATCACTGGCCATCTTCCACAAGAGACTCAAAACCCACCTCTTCAGACTCCATTACAACTAATTGTCATCACCACTGCTTTCATGGTCAATACTACATTTTGTAATATGTATCTATGTTGATGACTGTCCCCCCAAAAAACTGAAACAAAACCTCCTTGTGTTACAGGTACGGTTTGCAGCAGCTAATGATTCATCTTACCATGTATTAATGCACATTTTGTAAGTCGCTCTGGATAAGAGCGTCTGCTAAATGCCTAAAATGTAACTGTAAATGAAAAAATGCTGTCCATAAGCAATGTCCAAGAACCTTGTGAGGGCTCCACCCCAAAACCTTATATGGAGGTCCGGAGGGAATAGTACACACTATTGCTGGCTGCAAAGTACCATATGGGAAACGTGTGAGGAGTGAGAAGGAGAGAAATAAAATAATTGTATTGTGATTGGATTTATCATTTTGACCTGGACTTCCTGACTACGAACTGTTTGTATGAGAACCTGGATGTGTATTGGATTTTGGATAACGGACAACGACTACCAATACGGATTGTGGATTTGGATTGTTTGCCTACGTTTCTCTTTTTCTTATCCATCACCCTCATTGTGAGTTTCCCTGCTTTATTCCAATTGGACTTCTTGTGTTTTGTTTTGTTATCGAACTTGGTTACGTGGAAACCCCACACCCCTATTCCTGCTACAATACATGTATATACAGTATGTATATCCATGGGAGCCAAAAGTCTGAGTCCACTACCAAGATCTTTTTGTTTTCATCATTCATCAAAAACTAACAAAATAATTTTACCCAAGAGAACAATTTCACCTCTAAGTACTTCACTAAGCTTTGCTGACATAATTACAAACAGCTGCAAAAACTTTTGCAAAGGAAGTGTCCTTTTTCAAGGTAAAAGCACCTGCAGTAGAGGTATTTGCATACCAATAGAGGTATGTAAACACATAGAGGACCATATTAATTATGTCAATATCTGGTATTAAATGTTATAAGACCAAAACACTGTGTATTAGGAGTGTCCATGTATTAAAACCTAAATGAAAAATAAGGTGTCACAACATTTTGAGGAAAGTAAAGGCAATGGTGTGCAAACAAAAATATTTATAGATATTTCAATTTCATACCATCCTTTCCAAACAAACATTTTTTTTATTTGTATCAATGTTTTATGACATTCTTGAATAACAAATACCACATGAGTAAAAATATTGTGTTAGTTTTCGATGAATGATGAAAACAAACAGATCTTGGTAGTGGACTTTTGGACCCCACTGTGTGTGTGTGTATATAGGTAACTGCCAAAATAAAGGAAACACTTGAGTAAATGAGAGATACAAATTATATTGAAAGCAAGAGCTTCCACACAGGTGTGGTTCCTGAGTTAATTAAGCAATTAACATCCCATCATGCTTAGGGTATAAAAATGTATAAAAATTCTGGGCAGGCCCAGTTGCACATTATTTTGGCTAACATGGGTGATTGTTGAGGCACATTTGTTTCAGTTTCAGTGATGAAGACTGCTCAACCCTTAGATTTTTCATAAATGTGGTGCAAAGAACACAGGCGGTGGCCTACTGAGTAGTGGGAAAAAGTCATGTGGTCAGATGAGTCATCCTTTACCCTGTTCTCAACAAGCAGACGAGTGCATGTGTGATGCGCTCCAAAAGAGACATGCAGGTCTGAGTGCTTGTTTCCCTCTGTGAAGGGTTCTGACAGCTTTGTAATGGTGTGGGCCACTGTGGGCTGCATTTTACTGGCATAGTTTAGGTCCACCCAAGCCCTTAGAGGGAAAGGTAAATGTCAATAAATATAAAGCCATTCTGAGTGATCACCATCCTATGTTTAAAAAAAAAAAAATGTTTACCTTTATTGATTTTTAACCTATGTTGAACCATAAAAAAATAATATATATATATACAGTATATACAAATTTGTTTAAGATTTTTCCCAATTTTCTCCCAATTTGGTGGCCAATTATACTCTCTATTTCATTTGATTCACCCTTCCCCACGAGCCTGTTGCCCATCTCTACGGGACAAGCTAATACCCCGAGATGGAACTCACCCACCTACTGTCTAGGGGTGCCCTTCTACTCCTCGGCGAGCTTGTGCAGGCTTTCCTCTCCCCTCCCCTTGGGGCGGACAGCCAATCGCCGCCCCCGATCGGTGGGTAACTTGCATTCGGTGTGAATGCTTAGACCGTTACGCCACCCGAGGCTCCTGTTTAAGCATTTCTATCCTGATGGGAGTGGTCTCTTCCAGGATAACAATGTCCCAATCCACAGGGCATGAGTGGTTACTGAATGGTTTGATGAGAATGAAAACAATGTAACTCATATGCCTTGGCCTTCTCAGTCACAAGATCTCAACCCAATTGAACACGGAGATATGGGAGATTCTGAAGCGGCGCCTGAGACAGAATTTTTTACCACCATCAACAAAACAACAAATAATGGAATTTCTCATGGAAGAATGGGGTTGCATCCCTCCAATAGAGTTCCAAACACTTGTAGAATCTATGCTAAGGCGCATTGAAGCTGTTCTGGTGGCTTGTGGTGACTCAACGCCCTATTAAGACACTTTTTGTTTGTGTTTTCTTTATTTTGACAGTTACCTGCATATACTTGTTTTTATGGCTTTTTTGTCTTGTAATTGAAGATATTTTGCAATCCAAACTTATACTGTTTGTGAATTTAATAAAGACATCAGCCCTTGTAGTTTATTATACCATACAAATCTATTTCGATCTCTATTTTTCTGACTAAATAGTTAATAGCATGAGTTCTCACATTTAGTTTAGCATGCAAAAAGGAGGTTTGAGTGCACAAGAGGTTTGGGACTCATTTAATGGATGATGGAAACTCATATGAGACACCACAGTATATTTTAAAATATTTCAATTAAGAATGTGGGTGTGCGAGTGCTATAAATAAATAAGCTTAATAAGGAAATAAATTGAAAGTAAACTTCAGTGGAATTTTTCTATCATCAAACAGACCAGAATTTGAAAGAATTTTTTTAAACAGTATATTCAAGTGCTCTGGTTGTCAGCTAGTATTTAAAGACCCATAATGATATTCACTGATTAGTGCATGGGACATTTTTCCAGGTGTTTAATTGGTATTCACTTCTGTTCAAATATTCTGTGAAAGTCTTTGAACCCGTTATACAACGGAATCTGTTAGCCTACTGGTTTAATAAATGCAAGTGACAAAAAATAGATGAAAAGTGTCTGTTTAATAATTTATATTTGAAATTCATTTCTACCTGAAGTCATTCTCTTTATTTTCCATTACATGTGTTGGTCCCTTGCCCCACGGACTGCCTTCCTTTTTTTCCCCTTTCTCTCGCTCTTTTTTTAAGTTATATTCTTGCAAGACCTTTTAGCCTATGTAATAAGCTTTTCTCCCCAGTCTGTTTATGACAGATATTCTCAGAGGACAGAAACTAATTTTGGTGCTGTGCAGTGGAGAGTGTGGGGTGTACACTCCAATAGATCCAGCAAGTAGTGGTCACGAGGCTGGTGTGAGGAGCCGCCTCACCTCACCGTGACCTCTGCCGGACAGAGGTTTGTTCACCCAATGCCAACAGCTTACCTGGGGCGATCCAGAGTCGCCACGTGACAGCTTCACGGAAAAGAGTGTGATATTTGAACATCACACGGGCTGGCCAAGTGTAACGAAAATGAGCTGTGCCCGGGAGGGAATTGTGGACCAGTAATGTAGCTGAATATGGTCAAACTGAAGGGAAATTTGGAGGGGGGTGGGTAGAGACAAAATTGTGAGATTATTGTCTGACACAGTTTCAGGAATGGAGATGACTATCAATATGCAGACATTAGGACCAAGGGAAAAAAATCAATTCCAATTCCAATAAGACAGTAATATTAGAGGATGCAGATCGATAGAGGTTGATGAGGCATGCATGTGTCTGTACTGTATATTCAAGAGTATCTGGAATGAGAGGGTAAGAAAGTAGACAACCAAAGTCTAATACAAAAACCTATTTTAATGAAATGGTAAAAAAATGATGTCCATAATGCCCATTATCTCTCATTTTATACAGACATAAAGCTATGGAAGACCAGCAATTTCTTGGATAAGAGAAGATTTCAAAGACTTTGAATATCCCCCAGAGCACCATTAGATACATCATAAAGAAATGGAGAGAATAGGACACAACTGTGAATTTGCTTAGAACAGTCCTCGAAAACTGAGCACCCATGTGAGAAGAGCACTCGTTAGGGAGTCCAATGGCAACCTGACGGAGTTACCGTCTTCCATGGCAGAGATGGGAGAAACTGTCCATGGAACAGCAATAGCCCAGGCGCTTCACAAATCTGCGCTTTATGGGAGGGTGGCAAAAAGAAAACCATTGTTTAAGAAAACTCACATGAAATCTTGCTTAGAGTTTTCCAGAAGTCTCAAACTAAATGGATGAAGATTCTATGGTCTGATGAGACCAAGAAGGAACTTTTTGTCATCAATGTTAGGCGCTATGTTTTTCCCAATAACACTATCCCTACCGTGAAACATGGTTGTGGGAGCCTAATGCTATGGGGATGCTTCTCTGCTTCAGTGACTGGAAAACTTGTCAAAATAGAGGGCAAAATGGATGGAGCCAGATATAAACAAATCTTGGAGGAAAACCTGCTGCAGTCTGCAAGAGAGCTGGGACTTGGGAGGAGATTTATATTCCAGCAGGACAATGACCCAAAGTATACTGCAAAAGCCACTTTGCAGTGGTTTAGAAAACCAAAAAAACTATGTCTTCGAGTGGCCCAGTCAAAGCCCAGACCTCAATCCCATTGAGAATCAGTGGAAAGATTTGAAAATTGCTGTTCAACAATGGTCCCCATCCAACATGATGGAGCTCAAGTAATTTTGCAAAGAAGAATGGACGAAAATTGCAGTGACCAGATTTGTAAAGCTGGTAGAGACTTACCCAAATAGACTCACAGCTGTAATTGCAACTAAAGGTGCTTCTACCAAGTATTAAGTCAAGGGGGGTGAACACGTATGAAATAAATTATTGTCTTTTTTATATGTAATTACTGACGAAAAAGCTTTAGAGTCGTTTTTTTCTATTATTGTTATTTTCTGTTGATCAGTGGCAAGAAATCCCAATTAAATCAATTTTGATTCCATGAAGTAAGAAAATAAAATGCGAAAAATGCCAAAGGGTTTGAATTATTTTTATAACCACTGTAAATACTGTATAAACTTTGTTGCCAAATATAATCACTTGTGTAAAAGGCAATGGATATTTGTAACAAATTATTTATTGGAGTGCGTACAGATGCAGTCACTGATCCATGGGTGCAGAGCGTTTCCTCAGAGACCAAACACACAGAAGAGAACAGTTAATTCACGTCACCAACATGTTTCTCCTTCAACGGCACATGAATGGTCCATAGCTATGGCTCTATGTCTCCCTGGATCCATCAGTTGTGTATTATGTTTAATGACAGTGATTGGCTCGCACCATGCTACATAAGGTTGTGAAACTGAGTGTGTATTGGATTTTATATGCATCACTCAAATCATTCGAGGAACTGGAGGAAGGGAGAGGAGAGAGTTATTTGGTCATTCACAAATAGCCATAGCATGTAAGAGAGCAAGCCAAATGTAGGGATCTTTCATGGAGATGATTTGGTTCAATATGTTCAGAGCTATTCAAAAATAACCATTTGTTTGAAAACGACCCATCACGAATCTCTAAATGATCTCTTTGCTTGCGTGAAGAGCAGTAATGGCATATTTCTTCTTTGAACCCAGAACTTGCTTAGGCAATATTTAGAAAAGTTGCATCGTGTGTCTAATTTTTAGATATACAACATGGGTTAATAAAAAAAAGACAAAAACATAACTTGTGGCTAAACTAACCCTTAAAAGTCACATATATTTATGCTAATGAACATGCAGAAATTACATTGTCTGTACAAATAAATAGAAAAAAAGGTCATTTTTAATATCCAAAATGAGGTCAAAACACATTGAAAGATTGAATATGAGCCTTAACGACGCTGTATAAGGACTGCTGAGAACCCGGCAGTCTTCCACAGTGTATAATACTATCATAACCATTTCCTCTTTGATTAAATACAATTATTTATACAAGGATATGCTGTTTATAGGCATTATTGTAATGATTGGTAAAGCTGAATTTACTATAAATAACTTTTCTTTTTCTCATCTTTTCAGTTTTGTCATTTATTGTAATTTTTGATAATACAATGTATGACCATTGTGAAAAAAAAAAATAATACTCATATTAAAACGCAATTTAACATAAGATCACCAATTCAATGATCTTAGCAAATAATAATCTTTAGCAAAATATGAATAATGTTAATCATATTAATATTCATTTAATGTTTTTCCAATAGACATAAGGGAACACAGATATGGTTTATAAATATTTTCACTCTAAAAGGAGTATTACATTTTACCACAATGGCATTTCTTTAACATTGAATAATGAGTAATAGATTTCAGTCATATTTAGTGAGTTTAGTGGTCACTGAAATCAATGAAAAGGCGTTTGTATAAGAACTTTACAAAATACAGTACTTGATTGAATTCCTTGCTCAATATCAAGTTCAAAGCAGGAGATTGAAACCGCCCCTTAATTTCCATGTCTGTGTCTCTCTATCTCAGTATCTGTTCCTTTATTTATTATTTCAGGAAAATAGCTACCAGATATCACTAGTGAAATATCAGTACCGCTATGAATTGGAGAAAGTTTCACAGAATGATGGTAGAGCACAGTCACTATCACTCGGTGGTGGGATTAGTGTAAATCCAAACTGCAAAGTGGACCCCATAGAAGTATAAGGATAAGTACACTGAAGAAATCTAAAATAATCCCTGGGAAAATGTCAGATTTTCTTCCCTGTTCTTTTTTTAATTCAAGAGTCAAGATGCAAGTCTGGTCAATGGCCATCAGCAGACTGCATGAATATTAAATATGTGCACACAAGCTGCAGAAATCTCTCTAAACGTCCACCTGCGTTTCCTGTACTCTTGCTATTTCTGTTAATAGCTATGTCTGGCCTGTGTCTGTCATCAGACCAGTAACAGACATGACGCCGGTGCTAAAATATGTCTGTGCATCTTTGCTGGAAACTGAAGCAACTGGCCCCAAATACTGTGTCAGTAAGACTTTAATACCAATAACAACTGTGACAAAGGGCTGTAAGAATTATAAATGAGTTTCGAGTCAACAACAGATGCCCCTCACTCTCAGCCAAATGTGTTTGGAGAAAGCATGGCACGAGGGCTAAAACAAGGCTGCGTTTGTTGTGAATGTAACCTCAGTAATATGGCTGGCCATTCTCCACCAGAGACAGCCTCTCTGTGATGTTTCCCAGATCCAGCCAGTTCAATTATGGAGAGACAGTAGTTGTCAGGCTGACTCAAGGATAAGTAGCTCTGAGTGTCTGCAGTGGATGTAATTTCACGAAGAGTCATGTCTCTTTATTTAACTAACGTGATTAGAGCCATTTTCCTCTCATATGAAACACAGTTTAATTTGAATACAACACCTGGGCCTTACTATAATACAAAAATATGGACAGCTGTGCACTGGCACATCCCCAAAGTGTCCAGACTCACTACAACAAGAAGGACCGGAGAAACGTCCTTGGAGGGTGTCAAGGAAGTCTTTTCTGAAAACTGTAGTCATCAGTCAGTCTCATCCTTTTACTTAAGACGCTCAATCTGTTGAATCAAATTGTTCATTTGTGAGAGGTTTTTACAGAAGAGATAGAGAGGAAGAGTGTTTGTGTGTGTGTGTGTGTGTGTGCAGGTGGGCGGGGGGGGATTGCAAACAAATGAAAATCAGCAGTTTCAGTCAACAGTCCCAGAGCCCTCAGTCTGTTATTTAATGGAAGGCACCTGGGCCTACCGCAGAAACTCAGGGATCAGGTAACTTCAAGCCAAGCCCCAGCTATCTGATCCTGTCTAGGCTGGCTAATTGTCCCGTCTCTATGAGGCAGTCCAGTGTTTCCTGTCAGAGAAAAAAGCAGATCCTTGTCTGCTGAGATGACATTGAGGCAAGTGACCCCCTGCCAGTCCTCAGAGCCCTCTCCAGTTAAGAGTTATACCCTCCTGCAGTCTTGTTCATTCCATCTAACTGCATTGTGGGAGTTGGGGCTTCGCCCGTGTTCAAACATCAAATTCTAGGTACAATTCAATGTACGTCCTTACAGATAAGGTCAGGTTGAGCTATAAGGGAAATTGCTAGCTGGAAACAATCTCCGGGAGTTCTGTTTCAGGCTTCAAGGTGAGTCAGATCTGTGCATATTATGCAGAGAGGCTTGGTTACCTTAAATCAGGGATTAATCCTGTCAATACAGAGCATGTAAAATGTATCAGGCCATATGGATGTGTTGACTGTGGCATAGCCATGGTGTGTGAATTGAATTTGCCTCTCTATTTCAGGGCAGGGGCTGTTTATCACATGGTGGGTTAGGAAAGAAGCACAAGAAACAGCCTTACACAGATTAGTTTTATTATAGGGTTTTTATTATTGTGTCTTTAAAACAATAAGAATATTGTGGTATAATCTTGTTTGCAATAAAATATTAAAATATTATTTTGATAGTAGCCCTCGTGAAATTGTATGGCGTATTTTTGTCTTCGAACCTGTTAATGCAATGTAAGGTGTAGGGTGAATTAATAATGAAAATCTTTGTCTCGGCAACAGATATAAAAATTTAATATAGCGAATGCATTACTTGATAATTATTGCATACACAGTAGTTCATAAGTAGTATAAAAAAAAAACTCCCATCAAATTCAAGGTTTTCAACAAATGAAAAATACATAAGAGCCAGGTAGTGGATGTGCTGCCACAGATCAAAGCCATCACACAAAGACAAGAGGACAGGCAACATAAATGTTTAATAAGGCACTTTAAAATCTAGATTAAAAAAAGAAGAAAACAGAGCAATCTCTTAGATGGATAATTCATCCTATAGGACCGAAGCAAAGATGTTGTAGTGTCGCAGCTCGAAAATTTTGTAAAATTACAATCAGCACCTGGAAACGTGTCCGACCTCCTCAGGGCTGCTCTATATGTAGCTATGAATTATAAATGAGAGAACAGAGAGATGTAAAGGGGTATGGGTTTTGTGTGTTATGTATTTATTTCCATAACAGGTGGACATGCCCCACCATCAGAAACCTTTTAGCAGTCTGATTTCCAGAAAAACATAGCACTGCAAAGATCTGGAGAATCCCTGCCTGCAGGGGGAAGCATGCATAGAGGAGATATCTGTATCCAGATGGTGTCAAAGGCAATAGATTTGCACCTGCAAGTGATGCTGCAAAGCTTAAACAATTAGAGCAGGGAGCCATTGATTAAGACTATGGATGCCTTTGTTCATGTTAGTCAAAGCCTTAATTGTTGCTAGGGGGCTTTTCTTAAATTGCTCAGACATTTTGGTGCCGGGAGCTGAACCTCTTTGTTGTCAATACTGAAACTGGAGAGCACGCCGCCGACCCCCCCTTCCCCACTCCCCTTCCACCACCACCACTGGCACTTATTATATGACCCGCTGTAAATGTGAGGAAAGTGATTAAGCAATACCCAAAGGACTCGCCACCACCACCACAAGATTTCATTTTATTATCAATTTTTAAGTGTCATTCCTGAAGAGGAGAAACCTACTGTAGCTCTGTTAACAATGGCTTGAAAGGCAAAGAGGAGAAACTAGGAGTCGCTAAAATATAAATAATGAAGTAACATTCTCATTTTTGCTCGCCCGCATACCATATTTCCTATTCAAAAGTAACAACTTTAAATGAGTCCATTAATAACCACTGCATTTTAATCATTTAGTACAAAGTAGCTGGCATTCTATGTAAATGCTAATGCTTTTTGAGGGGAGCTCATTTGCATAAAAGACAGCCAATTTTAATTCCCTCACAATAAATACAGCTAAGCAGTTATTGGAAACCCTAAAGCTGTGCATCAGATCATGAATATTTAATCATTTGGTTGTAACTTCAGTAGTCATAATGTTAAATATCTCTGGGATATTTTGTTCAGTTAAAAGCCACAAATAAAATGAACAAATGTTTTCAGTGGAGAAGTAAACACTACCCGGGAGAGGAAGAGAGAAACCAATACACTGAACACGAGGCCGCACACAGTGTGGGTTAAGATATCTGCAAACAGAACATCAATGGTGACTGAACAGTGTTCTTGCAGATGAGTGGAGGCGAGTGTATTGCACATTTTTTTTCAAGATGTGATGCATTCTGAGAAGGCACAATATTTTTGAGTCATACCCACCCCCCCTCAACCTCATCCCCCACAAAGGAATTATCCAAGACATAATATCCAAGACATGCTATCTGCCTGCAGCCTACCTAACTGGGCTACTTTGCCACTTTGAAATATTTCTGAACATTTGTTTAATGACCTCAACTGCACTTCTTAAAAACATAAAAAAACATATCAATCAGTTTCTATAAAGAGCCAGTTGAAGCGATTGAAAGGATGACATCAAAGAAGCAGCTTCTCCTCCTATTTTTTGTGGAGCATTTTCTTCTGTAATCATGATAGTGTTTGAGTGTGGTGGCGCTAATTTATGGTGTGATTTATGTAAATACATGTGGATGATGCAATGTGTGTGTGTGTGTGTGTGTGTGTGTGTGTGTGTGTGTGTGTGTGTGTGTGCGCACGCTCTCTATCATCTGAGTACTACCCTGTCCTTCGCTGGCAGTGGATTGATTGTAGGACTGAAGCTGGATACAGATTGGGTGACAGCTGTCCAGGCAGTCCGATGTGGGTGAGGATGCCGGGCACCGTGGGTCACTGTAATGAATGCCCAGGCCTGAGATCAGAGATCAGAGATCTGGAAACATCCTGAAGCAGCTCTAATGATCACGAGAAGTCGACTGATTTCCCCAGGACTGCTTCATCTCTACCTGCTGTCCATTTGTGCTGCCTGATTGATGAAGCAGTTTCCAATCCCCTGGCGTGTATATGGCCTTCATAAATCTAGGAGATGTTTTGATTTGGGAATCAGTTATGCTGGCTGGCATTTTGCACAATAATAAAATAAGAAAAAACACCAAAAAAACATCAAAACAAACCTGGCTCCTCTGCCAGACTTTTCAGACGCAGCTCCCACAGTACAACCACTAAACTCGAACATTTATTTCCTTAGGGCCTTGTAACTGTTGTCACAGGGATGGAGAGTTTATACCAGGGGTGGGAAATTCCATTCCTGGAGGGCCGGTGTATGCAGGTTTCTGTTTCCACTAATTAACCTGGCTCATTTGGTGTTTGTTAGGTAATTAGCTGTAAACACCAATTGCGGTTCACTCATAGATTAGATTGCAGTGAACGTTCCATATAAGGACACAAGAAAAATTTTCCGCTGTCATTCATGAAAAGTAAAATGGCTTAACAAGACATTTTACTAAAATGTTAGATAAATGACTGGGCTAAATCCAGAAAAAGATACGGCCCTCCTTGCCCATTCCTAGTTTATACTCACGAGAATATAAGTATATATGCTTCCCCCTAAGTTAGCTTTTACAATGAGGCAGAGGTTTTTGCAAAGCGATTTTTCGAAAATCATCGATAAATTACTATTCTAATTGTAAATACCGGCATAAAGATTTCTCTTTACATCTTTTGTCAGAGTGACACGGATCTCTCGCATGCTACCTCAGAATGTAGAATACAAATCTCTCGCCAAATGCACATTCGTCAAGAGATGTTTGTGGAAAATGTTTTGTAGGATGTGCCTTTCCCTGAATCTAGATCCAACAGAAATATTTAATAGTCCATAGCCTGAAACTGCAGGGAAAAAATAAAGCAAAATAAATGTTGAGACTGGAGCTGTGTAACTCATTTATTGTGCGTTTTGGGGTGGGAAAAAAATAGGCCAGGTTTTTGATATTATTATTAAGGGACTGGATACAATCAACATTTGTCTCATAACTTTGACTAACACTTGCATTTATTGGTATGTCAAAGTTAAGGACAAACTGATTATATGCAGGCCATAGTATTTTAGGCATAGTCATTTTCATACTAGTCACAAATTTGAAGCATAAATTGTAAAGTGATTGGACATGATGTTTGCTTCTGAGATGCATATTTACACTTCAAAGTATTCAGTATTTCTGGTAAAGGTTTTTTTTTCTATTTATTTATTCATTTTTCCTTTTTCCACAGAGCAGCGCTCTATTATACATTTCTCTGCAAAACAAGAACAAATAAAAACACATACACACACACACTCTCACACACACACACACACACACACACACACACACACACACACACACACACACACACACACACACACACTGGGTTCAACCTTCCAGGAAGCAGAGCAGAAGAAACGTGATGCAGATATCTCACAATCCCCTCTCTGTGATAATGCCAGTTCTCACATTCCTTTTCATCAGCAGAATACAGAGAGACTACTGCTCTCAGGTGAGAAAACAGGGCTGCTGGACTCTTTCTATGTTCGTCGATTTGTGCTTCTCGCTATAAAATGTGTATACTTTTTCAACCCAACAGCAATGGGGAGTAGCCATGAAAATAGGCTGTTCAAAATATGCATTGCGATTTGGTCCACAAAAAAAAGCACTATAGGCTGAAATATTTATTGACGCATTCTTTACTGTCTTCATAGCATTGAAAGCACGTAGACACTTTATCAAAACTGCAACACGAGCAACGTAGAAACCATCTACCGAAGACCTCAACCTGACCTATTCTTCTCTCCAAACATACATATCTCGCTTATTCATGATGACTTTATCCACAGGTGATTTCTCCTGTGAGGAGATGTGAGGCACTGAATGCAATGTCTTCTGTACGTGCGCTGCTGTGACAATATTTACTTGTTCCTGTGTTCACAATGTTTGCAGGGAAAAAATACGCTTGTCACGCTGCAGATAATGGCATAGGAAAGAGAAAATATTACAACAAATCCAAATATATCCAGGCAACACTTTGCTAAATATGGGGACCTATTTATGTCGTTGTACATTAGTGCATCCTACTTACAGGCTATGTACAAGAGGAACTCTCGACAGAGCATGCTATTACAAGACCATAATGTGATGCACATTGGAATAGATTCACTGAAATGTTACATTGAAAATCTCGCAAATAAAGTAATGTGGTATTCACAAAGCACTCACGCTGGGTCAAAGTCACAGCGGTAAAATTGGATCCACCCGATCTTACCAGTGCTCCTGGTATTGATAGATATGCAATTTTACATATGAATATGGATTTTTTAAATGTTCCTGCAAAAACTGGCAGTAAATTATGTGAATAAGGAAAATGAAATATTCCAACAGATTCACTGCACTACGAACAAAAAAAAGAAAGAAAAGTGACATTAATTAATCATTAGAGCTTGTGGTCTATATGAAGCCAATGCAATGTAGAGCCATGCCTATGGAATGGTGGCTATAGCTGATACAATAAGGAAACATCTCCAATTAATCATGAAGCACAAAAGAGAAGATATTTCAGACAATGGTTTTGCTTTACCTGAAGACTGAAAAAAAGTTTAAACCTAATTTATGAGCCATGCACTAATATCACCTGCTGTCCTTTTTGTGCACCTCTTGACGTTATGCCATATTTACTTCACTGTAATAATTACTTGTCGGACAGTGTTTAAAAACCTTTTGGATTGTGGCGATCATCTTGTTCACTTTCGGGTAATTAGTTGGACACATATTACTGGCAGGCGCTACAATGTGGGCGTTGCATTTTAAATGGACTGAACTGGGCAACATGCCACGAAGAACATCATTGTATGCCTTGAGCATGTAGCTGGCATTGCCTGTGACAAATCCATTTACATTTATGAAATCTACTTGAAATGAGGTTAAACATCTCACAATGGCCTGTACCATGGAATTCACAGATGACAAATAAACTATCTGCTGAAATAACTTCATGTTCTGTTGGCCTTGATAATCCCTGTAAAAGAAACAAAATGTGTTAAACGTTATGGCCTTTTGCATCGGTGGGTTTAATCGTGGTCGTGATACAAATGATGTTTTAAGCTGTTCTTGCGAGAATCGAATGTTTTTACTAGAGATTCCCGTTTCAGCTGATTTTCTGTTGGAATTGCGTCTGTGCTGATCACGTTTGTTGATGAAAGCACATAGATTGGGGTTGGGGACTTTTTCCAAGGGAATGTTACAAGATACAAATGCCTCCATTAAATCATTTACACTTTTTAAGCTATCTATACCTGTTGTGTTTCCATACTGTGGCCATTTCAGTTATTTCTGTGGGAGACCCTGAAAAGTGTCGAACTCTCAGTGCTGTATAGGTATGGGGTATGCCTTGCCAACCCACAATTATTGATAGAGTCCAGCGGTAGGCAAATATGACAACCCTTGCATGGTTGCTGTTTTAGGCTTTATAGTTAAGTAAGCATTTATACTTTCAAATATATAATTCGAGAATACATACAGGAAATACCCAATTATTTATTATGTCAGATATTTCCTGAAGTGAACATAAAATAATACTTTTCTTCAATTACTTTGTTTGGAAAACATTTGGAAATGAGTTACATCTCCCATAACTGCAGAGGTTCAGCACACCCTCAGTACCCCAGTTCCCAGATCCATGTCCCCTGTGAAAGTCCCCTCCCTCCAAACGCACATAAATTCCTGGCGCTAAGGCAGAGAAAACAAGTTCTCTTCAACGCAGCACTGGACTATGGCTCACAAGCTGCTGTAAGGTGGCTGTGATTCAATGTGAAACAGGCACTTTAGAATCAAGTTAAATTAATTGAGTTGTTAGACTCAAGGCTATTGAATAATATATAAGACTGTCGATTGAAAAGTTTTGATTAGCACAGCATGGGTGGATGATGAAAATACCAGTTACACAAATGGCTAGCGAAAAACTTATGGGCCTAATTATGACCACTGTGAATCATTTTTGGTTGAATGTGTAATTAACTGCCGAACATCTGTAATTTCCTGAATTTGCACTAAGCATCATAATTTTTGGTATATTGTGGACACAGTTTGGGTGCATAAATTCAAGAAATATGAGGTACAGTACATGCCGGCAATACATAGTGAATGCCAGTCTGGTATATTAGACACTGCCATGGACAGATTACTATATCGGTCATCTGTAGCCTTTTAGTCACATGGAATTAACACATTAATTTAAACTCATTCTATTTAGAATACAGGCAGTGGATAACCTTAAATGAACCTTTATGTCAAGAGTACTTGAGATTGTATGGAATGCTTCTGAGAGATACTACATGAGGAATTATTACTGGATAGTATTGCACCCCAAAAATCTGAGAAAAAAATCTATTCATAGAAAGAAAGAGGGAAAATAACTGTCACAGCGAAAGACTTCTGTTGAAACAAATGTTGTAGGAGCAGCAGTGTTATGACGAGAATGGGATGAAATGGGAAGCAACGTTAGCAGGGCCCCAGGTGAGAGAACTCGGCTTCCAGCTGACATATGAGCAGGCAGAACAAAGCAAAGCAGAAACACAGGTCTGCACCAATAGAACATTGACTTTAACAGATGTTGTCAATGAGGGATCATGACTCCTCCCACTTGCTGTCTTAAGAATTCCATTACCCCAAGGAAGTACAGCGATTGAAATGTAAATAATATAAAAGTGAGTCTTAAGAAGGAAAGTGGAGAAGTCTATTTATCCTGTGGCTGTAAATTATTAATATCTTCATTAATATTAAGATTAAGTTTGCCTGGGGGCCTCGAATAGCGTAGCGGTCTAAAGCCCCTTTCCCACATGCACCTTAACCTGTAAATGTTCCGGTAATTTTCCGTGTTGGCGTCATGTGGGAACAGGAGCAATTTTCCAGGTCAGGACCTAGTAAGATTTACAGAAATCTTCCGCTACAGCTCTAGTGGGAACAAAGCCGTGACATTGCTGGATAAAACACGCAAACATTTATGACATTCTTACGTATGAGGGTTTTACGTTGCCAGATAATGGTGCGTTAATAATATAATATAATATATATAACAATGTAATATAATATAATAAGTTATGTTAATGTACCAGCTAGCTAGCTTGTTAAATGATCAAACCAAACATTTAAACTATTATATTAACAATTTAAATCGCGAGTTAGCGAACTAGCATTTCACATCCAGCTAACTACTGACACTAGTTTATAGAGGCTATTTTACTAACATGTCACATCCATCTATCTGATAGCAATTAACTGCGATATAAAAATCTGATTACATTATGCAGGTGGAGAGCTATGTGGTTGCACATTGCCAAATAGTGAACATTAGCTAGCTAGCCGATTTATAGCTGGGTAGTATTTAACGTTACCAGTAGTTTTGTTGAGTTTTGTCTTCTATGTGCATAGTTAAGAAATGTGTAACCTTTGTCAGTTGACTCTTGAAAGGTCATAAAATGTGTTAAATATATGGGCAGGGGGGTTCAGTGCCCTCAGCATCAAAATCCATTGTAACTCCTAATGGTAGTTATCAGCATCTACTGAACTGGAAATTGGACCGACTCTGAGACAAGGGAACTTTTGGCTATCCGTGCAGACCATGAAACCATGAATTGAACCCGGCAATGTTCTGGAATCCATGTGGGAAACGGGCTTAAGGTACCCGCATTGGCTGGCACTTTGCGAGTGTGAGCTACCTATTGTGGTCGTGGTTCAAAACCCGACTGAGTCAGTCCAACTCTGGCCGGGAGTCCCGATCGGGGGCGGGACTTGGCTGTCGGGGGACAGGGGCTGGGGGGAGGGAAAGTTGGCACAAGCTTGTCGAGGAGCAGTAAGGGCGTTCCTAAAGAGCAGGTGGGCGAGGTTCCATCTCGGAGGAGACGGATCATTGCCGGCCTTGGGGATAATAGCTTGAACTGGAGGACGGGCGGCGGGCGTCGTGAGGGGAGTGCGAATCAAAATAAATAGAGGGTTGAACTGGCTACTAAATTTGGAGAAAAACGGAAAAAATCTGAAACAACAAAAACTAATAATTAGGCAATGCCTCACTGCAGGCACTCTTAAATTAGGGTGCTCTGACTAATTAGATTTTGCCTCCTAATTTTGCTTACATCTGCTAATTATGTCTTAAGATTCCAAAATATTTATGTACTGAAAGGCATTAATTGGGCAACAAATGAATGGGACTCTTACTGGAAGTAAGTTTTATGTAAGTTTTTAAACATTATAGCTTCCTAGGGACACAAATAGACCTGTATCTAATGTTAGAGTACTTATGACATATCGATAAATCAAATTATTATCAAAAGAGATAAGACAAGCATCAGAGCCCATTTTTATTGCAATCTTCTGATTTAAATGATTGCAATCTGTTATTGGCATGACGAGAGTATTTATTTCTGCCTGGGGAATAATTTTTCACTTATGAATGTTATGCACAGCTCAAGTGTGCATGGTTGTAGTTCCCAATGAAAAAATGTGTCAGTCTAGAGGTTCGTGTCAGGTGAATAGGATCGTAACCACCACCATCATATGTATCTTCGGTTTCTTGCTAGGAAAGTCTGACAGATGACAGATGTTCAACATGTGACTTTACATAAATGTGAAAGCTTTTTTGTTTTGGCGATGTACAGGGTGAGAACATTGTCTCTACAACATTGCACAGTCAATAAGCCATTAATAGACACCAATAATGATCTGGATCCATATTGTGTTGCAGCCAATACTATAACACTTCAACCCCCATACTGCAATGAGACATGGATGGTACTGTTCCTGGCGTCTGCAATGCACTTCTTAAACCATCATGCTGGAATAAACAGATTCTTCACTGTCCATAATATTTATCCAATCTGACTGGTACATTTCTGTTGGAATGTCTTTGCGCCCAGGCGTGCTGTATTGCCCTATGCCAAACATTTATAGCACCATGCCAATGTGCGCATGGCAGGCTGAAGCACTGATGCCTTGAATCCCAGAGTTGTCATTTTACTGTACGAGAACCAATCTGGCCACTGTGATGTCTAGTGCCACTGCATCCATTTGAGATGTGGGTTAAATGTGGACCCTGGAGATGCCTCACAACACAGATACCAATACCAATCTTGCATAGGGGTGGTGACAAATGGTTGTCTTGGCCATTTTGTTGCGTTGGCTTATTTTGAGTTTATTTCATGTCAATTTACATATCGCATTGCATATTATGATAGTAGGTACAATATTTAATTGTTGAACTAATTTCATGGGTTATTTAAAAAATATCTATATTGCATACTTCACATGTGAAATACACTATTATATGAAGGTCACGTTTTTTTGGCCATTGCCATAGTTCTTGAGAGGAGTGTGATGTAAAATAAACCTACCGTACTAGGTGGATATGTAGCATATAGGAAAGTCTCTGCAAATGGCTAAATTAAGGTAGAGAGTAGAGAGCATCCATTTTACTTTCAGGCAAAATACCCAACCAGCAACAACAATCAGATTAAATGTTATCATACAAATGAACAAATTCAGCACCAGTAAAAGATACAGAAAACTACTGAAAATGTCTCATAAGGCTTTAATACCCTCCTCCCCTGCGTGATCAGATGTTCTTCTAAGTTCAACAATGACCTACAAGCAATGATGGCTAACCACAAAATCAATGCTGTGGTCATGCACACATACAGTATATGATTTTGGTTGAAGGGCTCAATCTACAGTATCCATTTGTCAATCAATTGACACCATTGAAACACACAACACCAACCCCGTTGTTTATTAAATATGTTGAGACAAATCATAGATTTTTTAACCACATGGTTATATTAGAAAAACTATACATGCTTACTGTATATTTTAAATACAATGTGACAGTGTTACTACACACTTGAAATTGGTATTTTTATCCCCCACTTTCAGTTTTTTTTTTTTTCAGTTGTTCACTGTATTTCTTTGCTCTTGGAGGGAGAAATTAAACGAGCTCATCTGAATTCAGTAAAAATCCTAGGAGAGGAGGGCCTCAAAAAGTCAAAAAGAGTTGAGTCTCAATGCATTGCATTGACTTACTACATCAAAAGGTCATTAAATCTAAAAGCCAGCTTTCCTTGTCGAGACAGCAGCTTTAATCAGACAAAGAGTAAGCCAGGGGAATAAAATCTGTCTAATTGTTTTTACTGTCAATAATGTCCATTACTTTTAAATTATCTTATGTCCTTATCAAGGGCATCTCAATGGTTACAAATGTTTTTTTTATCTCCCCATTAAAAAAAAAATGTTTCAGATTTTTTACACTCTTCCTCCAAATTTAGTAGCCAATAGTATCCTTTCTACCTCAACTACCCCCTTGTACTATGAGCTCTCTGCCGCAGCTCTGGGACCGGCAGTGACAAAGGCGATGAACCACCTCCTCAGAGACAGAACCCGCCAAGCTGTCGACCGTAACTCCGCTACACACAGAGTCACTCTTATACGCGGCAAGCTTATGCTGACTTCCCTCCCCCCTTGCCTGGGGAGGACAGCCAATCGCCGCCCCCAAACGGGGCTCCCGACCAGAGCCGGGCTGGCGCAGCCGGGGATCGAACCCCATGGGCAACATGCACTCCGGGTGTGTGCCTTTACCGGTGCGCCACCTGGGGGCTCATGATCTTATGACTGATATGCCATCTACACCCATGCAGGGAGCATTGCAGCTCAAGTGCATTTACCTCTTCAATGCACTTGTCTGCATACCAGTGCCTATTTTACTAAGCTTTAGGCACCTAGAGATGAGCAAAGGGGTGCTGATGCATCGGGGTGCTGATGTGCAAAGGGGTGCTGATGCATCGGGGTGCTGATGTGCAAAGGGGTGCTGATGCATCGGTAACCCAGGGAATCCAGGCTGCTACCCTAGCTACGGAGGGCTCCCAGCCATAATGTCCAGGCCTGATTGATGGAGTGGTGCAGAGATGGTTGTCCTTCTGCCAGGTTCTCCCATAACTGCAGAGGAACTCTGAAGCTCTCTTAGAGTGGCCATTGGGTTCTTGGTCACCTCCCTGACCAAGGCCCTTCTTGCCCGGTTACTGAGTTTGGCCGGACGGCCAGCTCTAAGAAGAGTCGTGGTGGTTCCAAACTTCTTCCATTTCACAATGATGGAGCCCACTGTTCTCCTGGGGACTTTCAATGCTTTAGCAATATTTGTATAACCTTCCCCAGATCTATGCCTCAACGCAGTTCTATCTCGGAGGTCTATGGAGAGTTCCTAGGACTTCATGGCTTGGTTTTTACTCTGACATGCACTGTGAACTGTGGGACCTTATATAGACAGGTGTGTGTCTATCTAAAGCATGCACAATCAACTGAATTTGCCACAGGTGGACTACAATCAAGTTCTAGAGACATCTCAAGGATGATCAAAGGGAACAGGATGCATCTGAGCTCAATTTTGAGTGTAATAGCAAAGGGTCTGAATACTTATGTAAATGTGATATTTCAATTTGCAAAAATGTCTAAAAACCTGTTTTTGCTTTGTCATCATGGGGTATTGTGTGTAGATTGATGAGGAAAAAAATGAATTTAATCAATTTTAGAATAAGGCTGTAACATAACAAAATGGGGAAAAAGTGAAGGGTTCTGAATACTTTCCGTATGCACTATATATATACTGTATATATACACTAATGAAACACAAAATGTTAAATTGCTAGGTCTACATCTGCATTGTGTCCACATACCTTCCAAGAGGGACAGATTTATAATGAACAGCTATGTGTATTTTAAGAATGCCTCAATATAGTTATACCCATTTACATACTATTTATTCATACTTTGCTTCATAAATAGCTTGTGAAAAATGTTTGGCCTGTGTGCATCATTTTTAAAAAGAATCTGGCCGCCTTGGAAAGTAGTTGAAGAACCCTTGTCTAGGCTTTAGGGCCCTGCCTGCTCATGTAACAAGCTTTTACTTTATCAGTCACTCAGAAGACCAATCTTATATCAATCTTGTACAATTTATAACCTGGTTAAACAGCTGAATTTGTACTGGCACAATTTATTAAGAGCATTGCTCAACCTTGCCTGGGATTTGACTCCATAACCCTCAGGTCTAGATTACAGTGCTCTGATCATCACAGCACACCCTGCCCTAATATTCAGCAATTGTGCAATCAGCTGCTTTTCTGTGAAGTTTGTACGTGTGTGTTTACCATTTTTTCAGCCAGAGGTGAAAGCTGGTTAGAGGAGCTGATGCCGTCTCCTGCTGCTGAATAAAAATTATGGAGAGATGTGAAGACAGGAAGGTGACGATGACACAGACGCCTGTGAGGTCACACAGCACATCTGAGCCAAGGGGTGGAACTGGTACCTTTTGTGCCCCAGAGATTACTTTGAGCAAGATCACATATTTTAACTACATACGTATCTAGGACTACTTTTGTGTGTCGCGTATATTCTCAGTATTACTGTTTTAAGAAAAAGGGATATTATTGGTCTTCTGAAATACTGTCTGGAAGAATAATAATTTATATTGTTCTATCAGTGTTTTGTGGCACAACCATGTTATTAGATAAGACAATTTTTGATTAACCAGATCAAAATGGCTGTCAGTGTAGTGTAATGGTTAGGGAGCTGGGCTTGTAATTCAGAGGTTGCAGGTTAAATTCCCAGGTGGGACACTGCTGTTGTACCCTTGAGCAAGGTACTTAACCTGAATTGCTTCACTATATATATCCAGTATATGTATCCAGCTGTATAAATGGATTGTATGTAAAGAAATGTAAACTGTGTAAGTTGCTCTGGATAAGAGTGTCTGCTAAATGCCTAAAATGTAAATGTAACATGTCAAACCAGTGATCTTTAGATATCCTTTTTTTCTATGTCGGCTTTCCAAATGATACATCTCTATTTCAGTGATCACTATTTACATGTGCTATTTGTAAACCAGAGAGACTGACTATGAAGGCTTTTTTTTTGGTAGCCTTTTTGGAAAATGTACATTTACTCTTACACTCCATGTTAACTTGTGGTTTCCTCACACACTCAAAATGTCCCTTAAATATAGCGGTGCCACTCTTAAAATAACAAGTTGTGGGTGCAGGGTGTCAAACTCATTCCATTGAGGGCCGAGGGTATGTGGGTTTTTGTTGCAACCAATGCACTACACCAGCTGATTTAGTTCCCCTGCTTGGTTGAAGAAGTGAGCTAATTATTAAAATCACCTGGTGTAGTGCATTGGTTGCAAAAAACCCTGCAAACACTCAGGCCCTCGATGGAATGAATTTGACACCCCTGGTATTATACCTCACTAAAAGGAAAACATGTGGAGATGCAATATTTCGCATCCCTGATGCTTGTGCTATCCTTAGTAAACCTTGGACCATGGACCATTAGAAGAGACTAATTAAACAGAGTACTATAGTAGTAATAGTAATAATTATAATAATAATAAGACAAAGGAATAGAACAACAAACCACAGAAAATTATTTAGACAACACAAAAAAATGATAATAGTAATAATAATAATGATAATAATAATATACATATACATGTACATATATATAAACCATACATAAAGGCATAAAGGGTTGGAGTGGGGAAGGGTGGAGGGGAAGGGAGGTGTCCCTGTATTATGTTATCAAAACAAGATGGCCCTGACCAGACCCCATCTTTGATTGAAATGTTCTGTTTGCAGACGTAATGGATGAGTTATTCTTTCCATCTCAAACAGTTCTCTAACTTTACACAACCATAGCTTATAGGTCGGAGATGTAGGTTTAAGCCAGTGCAAGGTGATACATTTGATAGCTGCTGTGAGTAATATCTGTAAGAGATAATTATGTTTTCTACCCTCCAAGCCTTCTGGAATCAGACCCAACACAGCAATTAAAGCATTTGGTGGTATCTGTTGATGGAACACCTCAGTCAGGGTCTTAAATATTTCATCCCAATATTTTTTTTACTTCGGGCAAGTCCAGAATGTGTATAAATAGTCTGTTTCCCCACAGTCTCTCCAACAATTGCTTGTAGTGGAGGAACCAATTTTAGCAGTTATATGTGGTGTTCTAAAGTACCTTGTGACGAGTTTCCACTTGAACTCTCTCCAAGACTTTGAGCTAGTAACAAGCTGAGCTCCAGAGGAAATTTCCTCCAAATCCTCTGCTGCTATTACCAGGTGAAGTTTCTCCTCCCATTTACTTATATTTACTATAGAGAGTTGCTAGGTTCCATACAGAGTAACCTTTGATAAACAGAGGATATTATTTTGGCACCAACACCATCTTGTTGAATTCTTATGAAATATAATTCTATTGGGGTTGGTGTTTTAACTTTAATAAAGTCTACATTTAAAAAAAGAAAGTTTATAATTTGCAAAAATTTTAAAAAAGTCTGTTTTAGGTAAGCTGAATTCTTCTCTAATCTGTTTTCTAAGTTTTCAAGGTACACCGCTGAAATAACTGGTGAACAAAATCAAGGCTATACTCAGATCACTTTTTAAAATCTGGAGAAGCATGAAGTCCTTAATAGACCAGATAGTGGATAGGGCTGAGAGTGAGTTATACCAAATGATTTCTGGACGTCTTCTCAAATATCATCTCATCTCATCTCATCTCATCTTCAGCCGCTTATTCCTAGTTAGGGTCGCGGGGGGGCTGGAGCCTATCCCAGCATGCATTGGGGCGAGAGGCAGGAATACACCCTGGACAGGTCGCCAATCCATCGCAGGGCACTACATACATCATTCACACACTCATACCTACGGGCAATTTAGACTCTCCAATTAGCCTAACGTGCATGTCTTTGGACTGTGGGAAGAAACCGGAGTACCCGGAGGAAACCCACGCGGACACGGGGAGAACATGCAAACTCCACACAGAAGGGCCCCCGGCCTGGATTCGAACCCGAGACCTTACTGTGAGGCGACAGTGCTATCCACTGCACCACCGTGCCGCCTGTCTTCTCAAATAGTCAAAGTAAATCTAGTCCACTCACTCATTTTACAGTTTTTTGCACTGTCACCCGTGAAGGCCAATGCACTTAGCGGCCATTGATTACATGCACATTTTTCTATGTTCAGCCACCGCGTGTCCACTATATCTGCTATCCAAGCAGTCACAGGTTTTAATTGTGCAGCCCAGAAGTAAACTTAAAGTTTGGGAGTGCTAAAACGCCCTCTGCTCTAGGGAGCTGTAATGTTTTAAATCTTATTCTAGGCCTCTTTCCTTGCCATATGAAACGGGAGGTCAAACGGTCGAGCAGAACAAATGTAGACTTAGAAACTTGGACAGGGAGCATTTGAAATAGGTACAGTAGCCTGGGGAAGACATCCATGTGCATAACTTCTACCCTCCCTAATAATGAAAGTGGAAGCGTCTGCCAGTGATCTAGATCACTCTTCATACGGTTAATGATAGTAGTATAATTTGTTTTGTATAGTCTCCTGATATCAGGGGGAATAATGATGCCCAGGTATTTTATGTCTATCTTAGTCCAATTAAAACCACTTTGTGTTTTCACCTGTGAAGAGATTTGCCTACTTATTTCCATCGCTTCAGTTTTATCAACATTAACTATACCTGAGTAGTAGCCAAACTTTGTGACTATTTCTTTAAGATGGGAAATAGATGATGATGGGTCGAAAATAAAGTAAAATCATCTGCATAAAGTGTGATCTTCCTCCCCAATCTGAATGCCCTTTATACTTCTATTGTCTCTAATCGCCTGAGCTAGAGGCTCTATGCATATTGCAAACAGGAGTGGATTCAAGGGGTCACCTTGTCATGTTCCACGCTCCAGGTTGAAGGCTGCAGACTTATCCCCGTTAACTCTAACTGATGCCTGTGGATTAGAGTAAAAAAAAATCATCCATTTAATAAGTTGGGCCCAAACCCAAAACAATTTAGAGTTTTAAATAGGTATTCCTAGGATACTCTATCAAACGCCTTTTCAGCATCTAAAGATGGAATTAAGGCCTCCTCACCGCTTCCCTGAACCTGGGTCATAACATTTATTTTTTTATTTTTTCAAAAATGGGCATACAACAACAGAAATACATACAAAAACAAAAAAGAAAGACAGAAATAAATAAAAAATAAAAATATTTTATTTTAAATTCTGTTTCAGATTTTTCTCCCATTTTCTCCCATTTTAGTAGCCAATTACACCCTCTATTTTTCATGTCAATCCCCCCCTCATATTGTGAGTTCGCTGCCGTTGCCCTGTGACCGGCAGTGACAAAGGCGAAGTATCATCTCCTCCGAGATGGCACTCGCCAGGCTGTTGACCGTAACTCCGGTACTACAGAGCCACTCCTGTGTGCAGCGAACTTCCTGTCGGCTTCCTTCCCCCTCCCTAGGGCGGACAGCCAACTGCCGCCCCCGGTGGCACTCCCGGCTAAAGCCAACTCTGGAGCGGCCGGTGGAATCGAACCCCGTTCGCAGTGGCTAGCGTTGAACGTTGTAGCTCTTATCGTACAATGTCCCGAATAGCGTTCAACTAGTGAGACTATGATAGCTAATGTAAGCATCCTTTTTGCCGCTGTAAGGTCAGCAAACCATATATATTTCTGGGATAAAAGTTAAGTGCAGTGTCATCATTCAGAATTAACACCTGAGGAGTGCACGGAATCTCCCTACCCAAAACAGTAGATAATTAATGTCTGAACCACTTGGTTCCAGAAGGAGGACACATTAGGCCAGTCCCAGTACATATGCAAAAAAGTGCCAATGGATCCCTGCAAACAGAGCTTACAATTAGGAGATTGTGTTAGTTTCATAGCATAACGTTTCCTGGGTGTCAGGTATGTCCTATGAAGAAAATTGAAATGGATGAGTTAATTATCAGGATTCCTCGACACACGCACAAGATTATTCCAAATAGTGTCCCAAAGATATCCCATCATCGACAATGGACAAATCCCTACTCCAGATTGATTGGATTGCAAGGGGTTTTGCAATCCAGGATAGAGTGCAATTTATGTTGAGGAAGCTCTGCTCGCCAGGGGACGCCACAGGCCTTCATCGCCGACCTTAAACGTAAATAGAAATAAAATGAAGTAGCCGGTAAATCATATCGAGATTACAAGTCGCTGAATGGGCGGAGGTTGTCCCGCTTGAAAATGCCTGCAAAGGTGTGAATTCCCCTTTCTCTCCAGCGAGGAAATGAAAAGGGCTGTGATCTCGTTAGGAGTGTGTAAGTATGAAAAATTGGAGTGTCTAATTAGCATTTCGTGTTGGCATGTCCTTCGACCCCTTACCAAATTGTGGAATAGGAAATTATAGGGCCAAAACTTAATTTAGCCTGTCTCAGAGAAATGAACCACATCCTGGAGTCTGTATGGATGTACCAGGTTTTCCTCAATCTGTCGCCACGAAACCAAGGCATCAGGATTTAACCACGTAGCAACTGGACGCAAAACAAAGGGCCAAAAATATATCTTAAAATTTGGCAAGGATAATCCTCCCGATAATTTCTTGCGCTGCAAAACCTCAAATTTAATCCTGGGGCGTTAACCGTTCCAAATGAATTTGGCGATTAAGGAATGAAACTTCCCGGAGGACAAAGTGTAACCATGGCTGCAATAAAATGTATAATTGGAAGAATGTCCATTTTAATAATAGCAATTCTGGCCTGCAAAGAATTTGGGAGATGTGTCCATTTCATAAGGTCAGCTTCTATTTGCTTGAATGCGTCCTGAAAATTATTCAGAGCAATCGAGTGGGGGGTAGATATCAACACCCAGATATTTGAAAGTTAACTATCGGTATGTATGTTGTCCAATTGATTTTGTAGCCCGAAACTCACCAAAACTCATTAGAAGTAGCTAATATGTGTGGTATCATTGTCATGGCATCATTAACAAACAGCAGCACATCGTCTGGGTACAATTATATTTTATAGGCAGTGTTATGAAAACTCACAGGAGTAATTACAGGAGATCGCCGAATCGACTGAGCTAAGGGTTCTAACGAAAGTGTGAACAGCAGAGGTGAGAGAAGGCAACCCTGACGGGTGCCTCTAGAGATGGCAAACAACGGCAAGCAGACATTGCTAGTGAGCACCATCGCAGAGGGGTTAGCATATAGTACCTTAATCATCTCGATGAAGCCGGTTTCAAAGCACATATGTTCAAGCACTGTCCATAAATATTGACATTCTAGTCGATCAAAAGCCTTCTCCTCATGTGAAAATAATAGCACATGAAGTCCATATCCCGGGCAGCATAGACCACATGTAAGAGCCGGCGAATGTTATCAGACGCTAGACAAGATTTTATAAAACCTGTTTGGTCCGGATGCACAAGCTTAGTCATATAATTTTCAATTCGACTAGCCAAAACCTTTGCGTATAGTTTGGCGTCAGAGTTTATTAGGGAAATCGGTCGATAGCTCGTACAGTTTTCAGCGTCTTTACCTTTCTTCAAAAATACAGAAATTATAGCCAAATTAACATCATGAAGGAATGAGCCATGTTCCATTGCTGATTGAAACATATCCAAAAGAAAAGTACCCAATTTAGCCCAGAACTGAAGATATAGTTCAGGGGGTATGCCATCCCCTCCAGGCGATTTACATTTATTCATAGTCTTGAGGACTCTTTCCAGCTCATCACGAGAGAAGGGGTTGCCCAAGTCAGCATTGTCCCCTGCCGAGAGTCGAGGGAGTTTGAGATCAGTTTTGATCAAAGGGAACTTCTGAATTATATAAATTGGAATAAAAATACCGGAATTCCGCATTGATTTGTGAAGGCTCAGTTAGCAAACCGCCCTGTGTAGATCTAATTGATGTAATACTGGATAAACGTTCATTCCTGCGAAGCCTAAGGGCCAAAAGATGGCTGGGTCTAGCCCCCTGAAAATAGTAATTCCGCCTAACTCTCTCTATTAAGAATTCAGCTCTATGTCTAAGCAGTGCTTGTAATTCAGTTCTTATCTCTATCAAGATCGCGCACAGCCAAATCGGAGAAGGCAGTCTATTGGCTACGTTCCAATAATGCCAGCTTATTTTCCAATTCCTCGATTTTCCCCAGCCTCGTCCTGTTTAAGTGAGAGGCGAAGGATGTGGAGATATTCTTAATAAAACCCTTAATAGCGTTCCAGAGAATACGGGGATCTCCAACAGAACCGCAGTTACGTACTTTGGTCCAATTTGGTCTCAAAGACAGAGCAAAAATCTTTGTCTTGCAATAATGTGGTGCTAAAGCGCCATCTACCAGGTCTAGCCGGCAAGGAAGAGATATGAAGTGTCCCCAGCACTGCTGAGTGGTCTGACACCACAGTCGGCCAAATATCCGTATCACATACTTCTGACAACAGCGGTGTGGAAACAAAAATTTAATCCGCCGACGGATTAAAAGTATGATACGTGTCTATCAGGCCGAGATCAGAGAGAAAGCGCTGTAATGCATGGATGCCTGTATCTGAACACCGGTGCTGTGTACACTTGAGCGATCCGCAACAACACTCAAAACCGCATTCATATCGGCACCAATAATCAAGGAAAAACCCGATAGCTCCAGCATGAGCTTAGTCAGATCATGAAAAATCCTGCATCAAATACTATTATATCTGCTTGATATAACTGTTTTAAGCACAGACACTCTCCCATCCAAACCCCCGTACGATTTCAAAATTGTTAAAGACAAACAACGTCTTAAAGCGATTAGCGTTCCTCCATGTTTAGAGTTAAGCGACATTGCAGCTGTGATGTAATAATGTCTGTTAGAAAATCAAGGTACATCCGATTGTATGAGGTGGGACTCCTGGATAAATGCAATATCAATATGTTTCCTCCATAGGAGATCTAAGATGCGAACTCGCTTGTTAGGGGATCCGAGCCCCCGCACATTCAAAGATAACAATGTGAAATCCGCCATGTTGCACGTAAATCGTTAGCGATAGACAATAACAAACGCACTTTAGCTATCAGATTAAAGAAATGGAAGCAAAAAGGTCTCTTAGTAACAAGCCTTAAAAGATAAAATAAGTCCAACTCCCTAGGTTGTACACAGTAGCCCAGTAATGCACACATTAGCCCAACAAACGTGCCTGGGTCAAAGCTGAATCCCAAAGTGTCCAGCCCACCCACCCAACATACTGATCCCCGTAACATCTGACAGAATGTCTAAGACAAGGCACCCCCCCGACCCGTTTCTAAATTGGTTATAGGACTGCCGACACTAACAAAAAGAAAAATATACTTTCACCATCTTTGCTTGTGCCTAAGTTCTCATATAATTTCTTATAAAAATCAGCAAACGCTGCAGAAATCTGTTCTGGTTCAGACAAAAACTGGTGGGGTGTGGTCGATTTAATTTTCTGAACGGTATTACATGCTTATTTCTTTCTTAGCAACTGCTTTGAAGTGAAGAAGAAGGATAAGACAGTGATTCTTCAGAACTGAAGAGTGTTTTTCCAAAACTCACTCAGTGGACTGAGTGAGTTTTGATAAACCGTATTTTTCAAGGTGGGTATTATTTTTCTGATAAATGGTTAGATATTTGCAGTTTTACTTTTACACTATTATTCTTAGGGATTTAAGTATTAAAACATGAAAACTCCACCAATTTAAAATAAACAAAATTGTCGATTTTCTCAAAATTGCTCAAAGTGCAAAAAGTGAGTTTTGGAAAAACAATTGGTCAATTGGTCTATATTGCAAAATCCTATTCCACATTATTTACGCCATAACAAGATGCTGATACACAGTTGCAACATATTAGTTATACTATAGCTACAATATAATTAAATAAGAAAAGAAAATGTTAAGCTAGCAGTTCATTTTTGAGGCATGCTAAGTGTGACATGTAGTGGTTATTTTACATTTCACTGATTGCAGTCAACTATACTTATTTATTTATTTATTTAATTAACAAAGTGCATTTCTTACCTGTGAAAGAATAACTAGATTAACTAATCTAATTATGGGAGTCACTTATAGTGTCTTACCTCATTCTATAAATCAGTGTTGCAAAGAAGAGAAATTGACTGATCAATTTAATGACATATCCATATTTTAAGCATTTTTAGGGGGTATTTATCATGGATAATGCATTGTAGCTTGACTTCATATCCCATTATAACCTATCAATTTCCAAGATGGCTCTTTAACATTAAGCTATTACAAATTTCATAGCATTATAATTCATACTTCTTACACATCTCCCAAGTGTTAGAGTGTATTTTTGGCTCTTTGATGATTTCCCTGTGTTAATTAAATATTTATGAGTTACCAGTTTGTTAATTAAACTTGTGCTGTTGGCCTGTCAGGATCAAGCTTAACTGAGAATATAATTTTTCCCGGGCATGGAGGAAAGATGCATGAGGAGAGACAGGCATGACCTGCACTCCATGATATATGTTTCCCAGAGATTCACAAAGAGACGGTGGACTGGAGCCTTTCCCTGCCGGAAGATAAAATAAGCACCTCCAAAATAAACTTTCACACCTTGTACAGGTACTTGTGAGCCGAGGGAGCCGCGGAGGCGTTGCTTTGTGTTGCTGTGGAAATTAATTAATGGAAGGAAGGAGACAGAGTCAGAACCAGCATTTCGATTACATTAAAGCAATTGTTTTTTATCTTTGATGCAGGTTAATGAAACTAATTAGTCTTCAAAGCATAAACCCTTCTGGTGCTGCTGATAATTGGTATTGGCTTAGATAACGCTAGTCAATTTTTTATTTGTTTTTTTTTTACCTTGTGCAGAAGAAGGGAAAACATTAGTCCTTATCGTTACTTAAGCCATTTCACCAAGGGGTTTACAGCAGCTGCTTAAATACCCTGGAATTATTATCTTATTTTGCATTTATAAACAACAGTACAGCTCTAAACGTCCTGGATCTGAAGTGGTTTTGCAACTGTGTGATTTTGGGGTCCAGGACAGCACAGGTAAGAACATTGTAATGATGTGCAGGCTGAGAGGGGTGGGGTAGTCTAGGCCTCAGACTTTTCTGATATCTTGTTTTGTGACTCACAGTGTACTGGATGGTTTTGACGTCAAGCAGAAAGAACATGCTGCTTTGTTTAAAATAGGAGAACAGCAAAAATAAAATATAGCTCATCGCTCCTGTGTAGTAACAGCACATTATTGATTCTTTTTTTATATCATAAAGAGATTGCAGTAACAGGTATATTTCCCTTTTTTATATATGTGCAATGAACGAGAAGGAATAACAGCAATTTAAACAAAACCATTTATATGCAATTTAAGCACTAAAATTGTGTATATTTTCAGATACAAACACATTTTCCCAAACTATGCATTTATGGCATGTGCACTGCCTTCAGTGTGATTAGAGTACATGAGTAGTGAAGTTCAAACTTTTCACAGTATGAATATTTCAGAAAAGCTACTGAAGACCATCATTAAATTACATTACATTACATTACAGCATTTAGCAGACGCTCTTATCCAGAGCGACTTACAGTTTTACATTTCTTTACAATCCATTTATACAGCTGGATATTTACTGAAGCAAACTTCACTTACTACACTGCACTTACTTAACTTCAGGTTAAGTACCTTGCTCAAGGGTACAACTGCAGTGTCCCACCTGGGGATTGAACCTGCAACCTTAACGTTACAAGCCCAGCTCCCTAACCATTATACCACACTGCCTGCCTATGAACTACTACTACGAATTTCATTACTATGAATCATGAATGTTTACAAAATGTAAATATCAGAAAAGAACGCCAAAGAAATGCAAGGCATACAATGTCACTGTATGTCACAATATAAGTTACAATATCCACTCAATACCAACCATATTTGTAATAACTTTAAGTACTTTCCTGTAAAAGAAAATACATAATAGATCGCAATTTATTTTATAAATGTGCCCACTGTGGTGTCCAGACCTAGACCTACTCCCACTTCAAAGTAGGAAAGTACCACCTCGTGTTGACATTTGTGTTTAAATGTTCTTTCTTGATTGATTGACCTTTGTGTAAACAAATAGACAAAGCTCACAATGTGAGTGGGATGGATTATTTCCATTTATAGCTGAAGGCCCATGTTCTAAACAGCATTGGGCCTGTCAATCAATACACAACTCTGGGTCACATTCTTCGAACCACATCAGAAATAATGAACAGCAATTAAGCATATGGTGGCCTACAAGTGAACGAATCGAATAAGAATAGAAACTTAAAACAAATGCGTTGCAAAGAGAGGGATATCTGAGAATGTTAAATAAAAGTTAAGCACTACTGTAGATGCATATGGTTTTAGGTTTTCAATCTGACAAAATAAAACACATCATAGGATCTTTAAATAACAGATACATTTAAATTGAAAAAAAATCACTCCATTTACATACCCAGTTTTCCCGGCAGAAATTAAGGACCACTTATGGGAACATATTGGGCTTCATTGATTGGACAGAAATATCTGTCCATCTTGGTAACTTGATATTGAATAGCTGTGTGATAGAGACGTAACATTCATTTAATCTGAAGACCTGGTTTTCCTATTGCAATCCCACTCAAAATAGAATCAATAGTGGTCCAGGTTATGTAGAAAAACCAAAGGTGTACATCTGGGTGTCTTCTGGGTTCAGTTTGTAATGATGAAGGACCAGTCAGTCGGTTAATGCAGTTCAGCTTCAGTACAAGTACTTTTTAAATGATCACATAAGTATGATGTAGCACAATTTTTGTACCACGCTGGAAATAATCTTAAATCACAGTTTAAGCAAATACATGGATGGATTAATATTAATTATTGACATTTATTCATACGCAGCTTCTGAAACTGACTCCTCTGCATTGTATCATGGTGACCTAAACTCTCAAGTAATATCGCATAGATCCAACCTGGTCTCACACCTTTGCATATAGAAATGCTTGTGTGAATGGCAAAGCATTTACAAAATATATTAGATTGTATGTATTTGTATCGCTCTTTTTGTTGTTTTTAAATGGTATCTGTTGTAAAGCACCTTGAGATTTCTCTGTATTTTAAAGTGTGCTATATAAATAAAAGTCATTATTATTATTTATATAAAGGCATGATACTGGGTAGAATAGATTATATCATCCAGCAATTTTAAATAATAGTAGAGATGGTCCACTCCCTTGTTCTAACATGGAAAGTCTGTGTCCTATTGTTTCATTTTGTGGTCATAGAGAGTGCTCCAGCTTGTTCTGTTCTTATTACTTCAATGGAAAACAGACCTGACTTGAAAATAAGGGCAATTTCCTCTTTAATGTGGGAGGTCAGTTGCCCCCCCCACAAATGTTTTAGTTTATGAGAGTTAATTCCCTGCATTTCTGTGACTTCTGAGAGTTTAAATAACCTAAAATATTCAGGGAAATAGTTGTAATTTTGTTTTTAGATATAAAGATAAGTAATATTTATAGATATAGATACAGTATATAGATGGAATTTCAATTACATACAATTAAAATACAAGGTTATACAAAATGACATACTTTTATACAATTTGTATACATTCATACAATTTATTATGACTACCTCATTTTTTTCTTTCGTAAATGGTGTCCACCTCCATTAAGATTTTGACCTTTGATGCACTGCACACAGTCCAATATAAATGCAGTATACACGTTCATTTGTTTGTAGTTATCAACATAGAATAGAAAGTAGAAAACCTTTAAGTGATTATAGCTGCAGTTGCATGATATTATGCTAGTAGTTGAAAACTTGAAAAGGGCTTTTGAACTTAAAAGGTTTTCTAACTAGCTAGATATTGATGGTATTACTTAGCTGGTGCTTTCGCTTGTTAGATTTTTTTGGCTCCCTTGATGGTTTTTTATCAGCAAGGGAAAAATATGATGTCCGTTGAATACTTTCGCATCGTGACAAAATATGGGATAAATGAATGCCCAGGAGATGTCCCGGAGATGAGTATAAAAAGCTGGACTCTCCCTGGATAAATGAAAGGGTTGGCAAGTACAAGTGTTGGTTAAAATGAAGATTAGGCACCGGCAGTGGCAAAGAAAGATTGAATTGTCCTCTTCATTTTTATTCTTGTCCGTCTACACTGTTGATGGTAGCTTGAACCAATGAGGTTATTTATTATAGCGTGAGGTTCATCCGACTTGTGTTCCTCGTGCAACAATATGAGACTAAAACATATGTATTGGGATGGCAAGTATGCCATCCGCCAAGCTATGGGTTGCGGGGCATACCCCATACATATACAACACCAAGAGTTTGGCACTTTTCAGTCTCCCCCAGAAATAACTACAATGCCCTCAGACTCTCAGACCTTACGAACATTAACTTACCTCGGACCTCATGAAAACACACATAATTCAGATACACCTTCACACAGCCACATAATAAAGCCCCAAACTTGGATTAATTTGTGTTTCTTCCTTATCTTCCTCTGCTTCTTCTTCCACTTCTTAATTCTCTTAATTTCAGATTAACATCATCTCTTCATACTAGCGAATTTCAGGCCAAACAACATGTGACATCCTTATTTAGACATATAAGGATGTGAACATGTGATGCTATTTCAGCCAATAGAACACATTACATTTGTACATACCTAATGAGGGATGAGATGACAAGATGAAGGAACACAGGGCCAAGTTACCTGAACGAATGTAGGGAAATATGGGAAGCATTGCTTTGGAACAGTGTTTGTTTAGTTTCTGTGAAATATATTGATGAAAGTTTAGTTGTAACCTGGCATCATTTTGATATCAATAATTTGATATGCAGACTAAATTTAGGAATTGCATTTTACAGATATACAGAGAGTATATAATGAATATGTATATATGCTGTATATGTAATTACGTTGAAACCATTATTATTGAGAAATATATAACAACGTGGGGCTGAGTTTATAAACGATAAACTGTAGCCTACAGTTAAAGCAGTAGACAGCTAGCTAACAATCCCAATTTAGCCCAAAACTGCCAGACTAGCCAGCTATATAAACTGCAGCAGAGACCCTACTACAAGATCTAAGTATCAAGTGTAGCCTATACAATTAACATTTTATATCATATATTGTATGGAATTTAGGGGACAGCAATCAGCAATCTTTAGCTAATCTGGCTAGCTAGCCATTTTGTTACTGGCTGGCTACACATTATTTGAAATTAGTTATTTATTCGTTTATTTGTAAGGGACAAGCACAGAGCACATTGGCAGCCGCAGAAGCAGTGCCTGATGCACTGTACATGTGTATATAGCCGAAGCTCATTTCAAACACCAGTCCCTTGATGGGCATTGATAGTTCAATCAATCAATACAAATTGTTACAGTTTAAAATCAGTGCATGCAATGATCGAAAACAACAGCAACAACAACCATACATGACACGACAAAAACAAACAAACAAACAAACCAGAGAAAAAAAAACAAAAAAAACATTTAGAACATTATCTCAAATACAGTAATGATTAGTTGGTGTCATGATTACAGTTTGGGCGAAGTTTTAGCCAGGACTTGATTGTTGTGTAAAAAAACACAAAGGTGCTTTGAACTACTAGGTAGAGAATTTCAGTGTCGTGCCTTCAATTGAAGATGCAGTTTTTGCAAAGGAAGTCCTGCAATGTCTGATTCTTGAATGTCATATTCCTTTTGATATGCTTCGGGTGTTAGTTTACATTTACATTTTTTACATTTTTTAGGCATTTAGCAGACGCTCTTATCCAGAGCGACTTACACAGTTTAAATTTTTTTACATACAATCCATTTCAGGTTAAGTACCTTGCTCAAGGGTACAACGGCAGTGCTCCACCTGGGAATTGAACCTGCAACCTCTGAGTTACAAGCCCAGTTCTCTAACCATTACACTACACTGCCGGCCCTGGTTAGTGGCAGTATAGTGAAGTCTAGCTATTAATGTATTGAAAATGGGTGGAGTGAGGTTGGAGTAATGTAAGTGTGAGGTTGGAGTAATTAATTAAATTGTCAAAACTGAGCAGATTGTACTTATTTAGGATATTGCAGTGATGGAATCTTAGCGGTTTCTTGGCCAGGATTTTTATAGCTTGGTAATAGAGGGATGTTAGCAGTTTGATGGCAGAGGCTGGTGCCTGGGACCAAGAGGTTATGCAGTATGAGAGATGAGAGAAAATCATGGCGTGCACAAATGTCAGACCTGTGTGGAATGGTAAGCAGTGTCTGATTTGCCTAAAGGTTTGAAGATTGGCCCTAACAGTTCTACCTCATTTTTTTAATGTGTTTGTCAAACCTTAGCTGAGAGTCCAAAACAATTCCAAGGTGCTTAAAATCCTGTACTGTCTCTAGTTCATTGTCTTTTATCCTCACACGAAGGTTTCTGTGGCTGGGAGCTTTCTAATTGAGAAACACATAGAGACATAGAGGGGAAAAAAATAATTAATTTGAGGGAACTAGATAGTATTTTGTGGGAACGGATTAGTCTGGAATGTTATTTCTATACTATTACCTCTAAGGGGCTCTGTATTAACCAGCTATCTACTTTGTTTTTTGCTTTGAAAATACAATACAAAAAGCTCTTATATAGTGGTCTTCTTGTGAACAACCCAGGGCTCTTTACAAAGAGAAAAATACAATAAAAAAAATAATATGTCAATAAAATAATAAAATAAATGAAATAAATAAATCAGAATCAGTTAAGTCCAAACTAGGAAGAATAGATGCATTTGAACAGGTAAGTCATTCTAAGCACTTTAAAATTAAAATTAAAATCAAAATCAGATAAAAATGGACTAGGCACACAAAAACAAAGTCTTAAGACCCGATTTAAAAGAGTCAACTGTAGCTGCACCTCTGATATGGCTTGGAATTGAGTTCCAGAGACGAGGTGCAGAACAGCTAAAAGCTCTTCCCCCAACTGTTTTTAAACGACTGTGAGATATCACCAAGAGATCAGCATTTGCTGAGGGCAGATTACAGCTGGGAACATAAGGTTCAATCAGATCCTGCAAGTATGAAGGTACAAGGCCATGAAGTGCTTTATAAGTAGTAAGTAAGTAAGTAGTAAGTAACACCTTAAATTCAACCCTGAATTTAACAGGGAGCCAGTGCAATGTCCTAAGGACAGGAGTTATGTGCTCTGTGCGGCGTGTGTTGGTAAGCACTCTAGCTGCTGCATTCTGCACTAGTTGAAGCCGCTGCAATGAAGAGTCTGGTAAACCTATGAACAAGGCATTACAATAGTCCAACCTAGACATTACAAAGGCATTCACCAGCATTTTGGCATCTTTCTCTTACAGAATTAGTCTCAAATTTTCAGAGACTGTTTCAGAGAATGGCCATCAAATGGGATGTCTATACATGGCAACTTAGTCAAGCTATGCCTGGAGCCAACCAGCAACACTTCTGTCTTTTGCTAATTCAGTTTCAAGCAGTTTTCTGTCATCCAGTGAGACACTGAGACAGAGTAACCACTGCCATTTCTGGTTTTGTGGGAAATGAGCAGTATATTTGTGTCATCAGCGGAACAATGATATTATTTACCTGATTAGTTCAAGTAGTCTTAATATCTAAGCTTACCTCACTACCAGATTGACGATGAAGTTACAACTATCTTTCTGCATGAAACTCTCTCCAACTCCCTTTCACTCAACACATTTTAGTGGAAAAGACAGTTGCCTGATCGTGATAGAACTGTTCTTTTGCAAGGGAAATAAATATAAATTGTTGATTGGAGAATTTGAGCAGATGTATCAGATATATCACAGATATACTGTATCAACCACAGCATAACATCTTTAGCCAGTGGCAAAAGGAGGACATTTGACAGATTTATTGATTACTGGGGAAGTGGGGGGTGGTAAATCAAGCTTTTCTTTATATTGGAGGGGATGTGAACCCCCCCCAAAGAATGCCTTGTTATACCTATGCTCTGATGCCTTTTTCAACATGTTTTGTATTTGAGTGAGATAGTGTGAAGTCCAGTCCAGGTACCATCCCAGTTAGTGGGCCTTTGGGGCATCTGTGACTTTTTCCCTACCCAGGTACAGTGGTCTCATCACAGGAAGGATTTTTGAATGATGAGACCACCCAACTGACTTGCTGCGTGGTGAGCACATTTTGTCTGAAATTGAGCCACATATGGTAAAGCATTTTGAAAAATCATAAATATCATTTCAAAAAGCATTGTGTGTTGGAAAGCATTGCCATGACATGACTGTACTGTTATATGGTCATGTAAGAGTACTGTGGAACCTTTACTTTGATATTTATTGTTTTTAGGCTTTTTCAACTCTACAGTTACTTAAAATAAATAAAAAAGTTCTGGAATCAATCACATTGATGCGCCGGCTCGTCCTCCCCCGTCCCCCTGGGGCGGACAGCCAAATGCTACCCTCGATCGGAGCTGCCGACCTGGGCCAGGCAGCGCACACCACACCGGACCAGCCAAAGTGTGGTGCGCTATCCACGGCCCCCCTGGAATCAATCACTTTAAACACTAATCATGCCATAGAGGTTAGACTGAATTCTCCCTCCCACCCCCTGTATGGGTGTTGAGTAGGTTTTGTAAGCTGTCTATATCATTGTCCATCAGCTTCCAATATAAGGATGTGAGCCAGGACTTTGACTGATTAAAACCATTGGATTTTGTGTGTACTGCTTATTGGCATTGACAAGTTGATTGCTTTTAATCTTTGCAAGGGTCAAATTGCTTTTGCTTTTTAGAAAAAAAGCACTTATTCCCATTTTGTCATGAAATAGGCACCTGTTTCGAGCAGGATGCCTGTGAATAAAACCAGCTCACAAAAATGGAGTTGCTTCACAATCTCATTGCCTGTTGCTGCAATACCATTTAAAGTGGAGAAATCATTTTAAACTGATCAATCAATCAATCAATTAGTCAATCAATGAAAATATATTTGAGCATTTTTTTAAATAAAATTGTCACAGGGCTCAGACAAAAATATAGTTCCCAGAGGGATTCGAAAAGCCGGAAAACTACTCCTTGAAACTAGGAAAAAGTGGCGAAAGTGAAAATAAAACTTTCCTTTGATATGTTATGTGCATTTATGGACATAACATGTACAACAAGCTGTTTACACACACACACATATATATATATATATATATATATATATATATATGTTGTGGCATCCCAAGGGCCAGGACAAGTAAATGTGAGTGTCACCCCACCCCAAGGGACGTCACAATATGGTGAAGAACGCGGGCAGAGGGCATCATCTATAGGCACAAGGAGGTAGTACAACGGAAAAATTAAAAATGGAACCCGGGTGGATGTTGGATCCAAAAGTCTTCTCCTGGCTAAAGAAAGAGGGGAAGAAGCACTTGCCTCTGGAGCAGAGAGAGGCAATAACCGCTTTCCTGAGGTTGCCAGAGCACATGCAAAGACGGACAATGG
The DNA here is from genome assembly GCA_029706075.1 of Aldrovandia affinis. Lineage (NCBI taxonomy): Eukaryota > Metazoa > Chordata > Actinopteri > Notacanthiformes > Halosauridae > Aldrovandia > Aldrovandia affinis. The sequence goes on along the minus strand of JAINUG010000031.1, from coordinate 2,595,560 downwards.
AAACATGCCCACTGTTCCTGAGGAAGAGCCTGTCTGCCATGTCTAACGTGGTAAATGAGATGGGTCAGGAGCTGTGGAACAAGGAGCAGGCCCAACTGGCACGAAGTGGTGCCCTGTGGTGCAGTGGCAATTTTAGGGTTTTAAAACAGGGGGTGCAATGTTCAAAAATCATTTTCTTTTCAATGTCTTTTGACATTTGACTTTTGGCAAATGCACCTCCTGCACCCGCGGTAAAATCGCCACTGCTGTGGTGTATATGCTGCATGGAGTATGGTCACCAACCCAGCGAGTGTTCCGAGAGGAAGGACAAGAGGGAAAAGTCCAAAAGGAAAATGTCCACGCCTACTCCTGCTTGGTGGCACCCCCTAGAGAAAACTGGAAGAACCCAGGTAGGCCACAACTGCAGCTTAGAAGTGAATCCAAAATGGCTGAGAAGTGTGCGGGTTTAGAGACAGAGTTGGGAGAGGCAATAGCCATAATAAAAGGCCAAAGGGGAATATTCCAGGGCGTTGTTGGATGTACAGACTAAGCTCGCTCAGAAGGAGGCGGAGCTAAGGAGAGCAGCAGAGGCCCACGCGTCTGAGGCAGAGCAACTCCGGAGCCGAGCGGAACAGGAGAGTGAGGGAAGGCGGGAGCTGGAGGCGCAGCTGGAAGAAGTGAAGACCCAACTAAGGAAGTAAGCAAGGCAGCTTGGAGAACTGGAGGGAGTAAAAGAGGGTTTGGTGAGTCTGAAAAACCTTTCCCTAGAACAAGAAAGGAAGATTATGGCTTTGCAGGAATTTCATCAATCAGCATGCAGCACTCCTGCTAGAGCAAGGAAAAAGTGAAGAGCTCACGATGCTGAGAGAGAAACTGCATGTCTTGGGTGATAGGCTGGACCAAACAGAATCCCAGTACCAGCTCTTTTTGCGAGGTCTTAAAAATCCAAACGGAAACTCTGCTTGATCTACAGGGTCAATTAGAAAGGGTGAGTGAGGAACTGGAATGTGAAAGACATATGCTTGTTGTCATGAAAGATTCTAGCACCCAGGTGGAGATCTCGCAGCCAGTGGAGCTGGCAGGAGATGAAGACCAGATGTTGTAATCGGAGTGTAGTCGATAGTCCTCAATCCCACTCAGCCTGCATGACCTTGGAGAGGAGCAGCATGCTGAGGAGGAGCTGCTTTTCTGTGGAAGAAAGCTTCTTAACTATGACTGAGGCCTGGTGGAACACCCGACCCTCTCCTGACGTGGTGAGTCCATTACAAAAATGTAAGAGACAGAGAAGAAAAGTGGATATTGGACATTCTCTCTTGAAGAGAAATAAGAAACAGAACAGGCTGACGTTTAAAGGAAAGGATCATCGGAAATGTTTATGGCGAGGAAATGTGAATCTGGAAAAGAGCTTCAAGGATAAAACTAACCATTTTCTGAAGAGAATGGTTTCCCCGTTTGCTGAACCTGACCACCTGGAAGAGGAGTGGAAGTGGTGGAAAAGGCCAAAGCGAGGACATTGGATCACGAAATGGCACAAAGTTCACTGGAGGAGACATGGAAAGCTGGTGAAGCCCAGAGTCCGAGGGGTTATCATTTGGTCCAGGGAGCCCAGGTCCAGTATCCGCATGTGGCCCTTTAGTGGCAGACGAGGTGAGCAACTTGCGACATTCACTAACATCTCTCAGATGCCTTTACAGGAGATGTATGGAAATCCGGACATTTGATTCAGGGGGGACACTTCCTGAGGGGATCTGGAGATGGTGGCCCTCCTGGTCACCTCTGGCCCCTCCCTAGGTCAGAGCTGAGGAGGAGGATGTGTGGCATCCCAAGGGGCAGAACAAGTAAACGGCTGCCTGCCTCTTTAAGGGAGTAGGTTAGTGTGTTAGAGTGCTGGAGGATTGTTTTTGGATTGCTGTTTTGGATTGTGTTTGGATTGTTTTGAGGACCCTGTTTGAGGACACCCTTGTGTTTTGTCAAGATTCCTGTAATAAAATTATCGTTTTGTTTTGAATACTGCCTCCTTTGGTTTTTTCAAATGCCTATGCCCTCTGCAAGGGTCTGTGAGTGTCACCCCGCCCCAAGGGACACCACTATATATATATATATATATATATATATATATACTGTATATATATATAGACACCATGAGAGGCATGGTGGTTAAGGGCAGATATGTCCTAGATATATGAGGGGTCCTTCTCCACCCTGAAACAAGCCCTGTGTTCCAGAACGGTTCTGACAGCCCCAGACTTCTGCGAAGAGTTAATTATTCAGGTGAATGCCTCTGAGGTAGATCTGGGTGCGATGCTCTCCCAGACCCATGTAGGTGAGGAACATCCCATCCTTTACTTGAGCAGGCCTTTGCTCCCAAGGGAGAATAACTACTCTACAGTGGAAAAGGAGTGTCTGGCTGTGAAATGGGCCCTTGAGACGCTGCGGTACTACTTCCTTAGCCAACGGTTCACCCTCATGATTGACCATGCCCCTTTACAGTGGATAGCAGCAAACAAGGAAACCAACAGTAGGGTGACTAGATGGTTTTTAAATCTTCAGGCATTTAACTTCTCAATCATTCACAGGGCTGGCAAGCGCCATGGAAATGCTGATGCTCTCTCTCGGCGAGACGCCTTCTTCACTTCCCACACCTGGCCGAGAATGTCGGGCCCGAAGGGGGAATGTGTGACATCCTGACAGGCGTGATGGTTGAGGGGAGATATGTCCCTATCCGATAGCTGCAAATACAAATAGCGGCCACATGAAGAACTACATTCCCTAGAGCCTGTGTGCGGGATGGTCAGCTGAAAGCGATCAAGGCCAGTGATTGCCTCATGGAAGGCCTTTATATTCACTACAGGTAGGGACAAAAGAGGAGATTTTTGTTCATTCCCTCTCCTGGAGAATCCTCAGCTGGCGGTAACAAAGAGACAATATTTTTGTTTTCTCTTGATGGAAAATAATAGCAGTAAACCTTTGAAGTTGTTGACACTGGATGAAGAACATGTTTTGTTGTATGTCTGAGTTAACCTTTTTTCCCCAACCCTTTTGCCAAAATTAAATACTTTTCTTTTTGAAAAAATTGTTTTGCCGTACTTGATAGCTTGATAGCACTACCCTCGCCTGAAAGTCTAGAGAACAACTGCTCACTATATATATATATATATATATATATATATAATTCATTATTCTTTTTTTGAATGTTTTAATACAAGTGGAAACACTTAAGTGATACAACCGAATGATGAAAAGATGGTGATGTTGGTGACATAGTTTATGAATGTTTTTGTTTATATCCAAGATGATTCAAACAAAATCCAAGAATGGGCAGAAGCATGGTAGATGACATCCAATGTTGCTAAATGTAAAGTTATGCATATGGGAAATGAAAATATAAGACAGGAGTATTTTAAGGGAGGAGAAAGATTTGTAGTTGTTCAATTTGAAAAGGACTTAGGAATTGAAGTCTACCTGCATCTAAGCAATATGCTACAGCAGTGAAAAAGGCCAACAGGATGCTGGGGTACAAAAAGTAATGAGTTTAAATCAAAGGACGTTATGTGAATGCTATATAATACCTTTGTCAGACCTCACTTAGAGTACTGTGTGCAGTTCTGAGCACCACACTACAATAAAGATATACAAGCTCTTGAAAAAGTGGGCAACTAAATTGGTGCGTGGTATGAAAGGTAAAAGTTATGAGGATAGACTTAAGGTGCTCAATCTATTCAATTTGAGCAAACGAAGACTTGGGGGGGATTTTATTGAGGTTTTAAATTCATAAAGGGATTAACAAAGTGAACTACCAAAGATTTTTTAAGATAAGTTTGGTTAGCAGAACAAGAGGCCACAGGTGGAAATTAGTTAAAGGCAAATTCCACACGAATATTAGGAAGTTTTGCACAGAGTTGTCAATGCCTGGAACAGCTTGCCAGGTCAGGTAGTTGAGGCAGAAACACTTGGACTATTGAAGTCCAGGCTAGATGCAGTACTGGATACTCTTTATATTAGGACATGACAAGCCTAGATGGGCTGAACGGCCCATTCTCATCATTATGCATTGTTATGTTCTTGTATTTTCTTTCTACAATTAAAGAATATGAGAGAAGTTTGCACGAGGGCAAACAATTTCAGCAGCAGTTTCTACATGAGTCAGAGGGACTTGTTCAAAGAATGTAATTTTCCACAGCCTCTCTGACAGTCCTGTTTGCTTCATGGATTCATAAATATGGTATGTAACTCACTGGATAATTATACAATGCAGCATCAGTTTTTTTTATTATTATAACATTTTCATTTTTTTAACTGGTATATCACAAGATAATTACCATTCATCTGGGGTGTTCGCTTATCTGCAGAGTTATCAAATTGTTGGACACAGTACACATTTCCACAGTTATATGGATAGACAAATATCAATATACTATCAATCTAGTATGTTTATGCACACTATTTTTGCAAATGTTGTTCCTAATGCCTACTTGACTTTTACTAATTTGTCTCCCTTAGTTTTATTTTTTATCCCAATTTGGAATATCCAATGATATTTGTAGAATTATTCCATCACTGCAATTTCCTCCATCAATCCAGACTAGCACACGTGTCCTACAAACTGCACACTGGCACCATTTTCACTCTACAGCCCATCAGCTGAGCTGTGAGGTCAGTGTGTTGGAGGACTACACATGCGCTGCTACACATGTCAGATCAGCCACAGCATTTGGTCTTGTGTGACCACATGGTACAACCCTGCTGACTGTAACCCTCCCTCCTGGCGAATTGTGCGATACCCAGTGGGACTCCTGGTCAAGATCATCTTGGTGGATGGTTAGGATTGGATTCCTGAATGTGGGCCCCATCACTCCACCAAAGACTTGTCCTTTAGCCACCTTTCTCCCTACTTTCCTTTCTGGCAGATTGGTTTTTACCATATAACTGCTTCCATTCATACAACTATGAGTCCTAAAGACATTTAGCAAGAATTTTGTGTTTGCATTCAATTAAATTTGAATGACTTCAAGGCAAAGTCCCACATGGCAGTTTGATTGATTCCATGACAAAGATAGAAAAGGACATATCTGCAGAGGAAAGTTCTGGCGAAGGCAATGGCTTAGCAGGCATGAAAAACAAATGCATGTTGGAGGTGTCACTGCACAAAGATTTATTGTACAAAGTTAGGAATAGTGCTTAGCTTTCCCTGCTCCAGGACCAAGAGTGAGAGCAAAGGAGTTGGTGAGGAAATGAAGATCTCCAAGTAGGTCACGACTATTTCTGGTCTCCTGCCATATGCTAAGATGTGCTCGGGAATGCTTGCAGGACTTGTAGCAGAATATCAATCTATCTCTGCATTAGCCAGCTGGTACTGCAGGTAAACAAACAGTGTACTGCAGGTCTGCTGCAGGATCTACAGGGCAGCAGGTCTAAAGGCCTCTACATGCTCGAGCGACTGCAACGTAACTGCAACGCAACATGCTCTGCAACACGTCGCAGAGGTTGCGTTGATGTCACAGAAGGTGTTGCAGAGGATGCCGTATACTTAGCACAAAAATCGAAGTCGCGACCGCAGCGCAATGTGTCACGTAGATGTTGCACAGCATTGATTGGTTAGTTCGCGAATGGAGGCGGAGCTGTCATAGTCATAGCTTATTAAGCTAGTACATCATTTTTTTACATATGACATTTTAAGCATTTAGCAGACGCTCTTATCCAGAGCGACATCCAGATTAGGGGAGAAAGATAAAAGCAGCGATTTTTAAAAATTCTATATAGTATATATCTAATGTTAACATTAGCTAAGCAAAGCTATCGATATCTATCTAGCTAGCTAGCTAGCTAGCAACCTAGTATCATGGCCAAATAAAGCTTGCTAACAGTAGCTAACGATATAGATAGCTAGCATAATTTGTTCGACACGGTATAAAATTAGTCAGCTTCAGGAAAGATTGGCTGAAGAAGTTTGAAGGTACAGGAGTTTCCCTGCTTTCATGAAAACTTTACCAACCTTGTTCAATACAATGACGCCTACTAGTGTACAGAAGTGTAAGGACACCATGTCGCATAGGTTACGCAGAAGTATAAATTGCCGAGTGCTTGTGACATGTTGCATTGTGCGAACCGCGAAGATGTCGCACAAGTTACGCAGAAGCATGTAGAGGCCTTAAGTGCAGGGTTTTCTTCAAACTAAACATGTGGCCGACAGAGGTTGATTTCTGTGCTGTACCCATGAGCACCTCATACTTCTGTTGCCACATTGTGGCAGGATGGCAGGGGTAGCCATCTTGTCAGCTGGTGAGTGGATGGAAAAAGTAACCAAGTAGTATTCCAGTAGGCCAGTGGCCATTTTATTCAAACAAAATAAAATGAACAGGACACAAATTGAAACTAAATTATATCACGCAGAGGGCAAGAACAAAACAGCAGCAGCATCACTTCCTCTATGTCCCAAAAGTCTTTCTCCAGGCCTGGCAGGCTGTGTTTTTATATAAGGCCTAATGAAGGCAATGGGCAACACCTGAGGTGATTACTAATCAGCCTCAGGTGAGCATGCCTGTGTGTGAGGTTGCTGCTCTCCAAGGTTCTGTAGGCTCCCAGCCTGTGGGAGGGAACAGCAACTGACCACAGTCAACTAGGAGTAGCAGCCTTCTCTACGCCTCCCTGTACCCTCCCGATGTCACACACGTACAATGAGAAATCTAATAATACCAGAGTAGAAACAATTTTATCAGCTTATTGAGAAGTTGAGGAGCCGCGGGATTTCAAAGTACCAGTGGGGTTAACATGATATATGAAGCACTCTGTTGATCCCCCATTACGGAGGGGAATGATTAAGTTTGATAACGGACTGAGTAAAATAATGAGAGCACAATAGGGTAGGATTTTAATTAAATGAGGGTAAATGTGTGAAGAGGTTTTGCTCCTGAATTCATGTCAATGACACGAAGAATCAATACAGAAATGAAATCAACTCCATCCTCCTTCCTTGTTCAGGAAATTCCAAAACCACTGATCTTCTTTGATAAGCTGAGCAATATTGGCATGAAAGGCTCTTGATATCCCTCTTGAGAAAGAAGCCTTCCTATTTCTTTCAGCTCCCGGGTCACATGCTTCACAACAATGGGAGGTGGGATATTAGGGAGTGCTGTGTTTGGAAATTGGGCTTTGAGTGATCTATTTTTCTTCTCAAGAAACACACATCCTAACCATGCCAGGACACAACAAGTGTTCCTACAAATTATGCATTTCTCCTATGATTTGAATCAAAATGGTGTGGCTTTACTTAAAGACAGATTACAAAGACGTACAAGTTCACCTTGTAATTACCATTATGAATAGCTTATATACTCAACTAAACTATTCACAGTACAGGCGCTATCTTTCACATGTGGCTTAAATTAAAAGAATCAACCTTTATTTTTGTACAGTGCAATTTACAAACCGGTTGTCACTCAGCACATCTCATTGAACATTTTCCAGAGGGAAACAAATAACCTGAAATACCCTAATTGAGGGTATTTCAGGAAAAAATGGTAAAAGTATTCCCTGACCCCTTAAAAGGCAATCACGCTGAACTCCCAGAAAATAGTGGGATGCAAAAAAGAATAGCTCAATAAACACATATTGGTGAAAATACTTTTAAGGGTGACAGGGTGACTCTGGCCCTGTGATTGCCAGCACTATGCATCGTTTGCAAGAATGATGGTTATGAAGGCTATGAATAAGCAATCTATTCAAGAATCTGATGGGATCCCTGAATACAGTAATACCACAATGGCTTATCAATCATTTCATGGGTATTATAGCAGGTAAATTAGAGCAGCAGGTATCTCAGCAGGTCAGACAAAAATACTTAAAATATAAATGTATGGCAGCTGAAACACACAGCTGTGTGACATTTTCTAAATGTACCTGTGTGCTTAAAACTGCTCTGCTCTCTCAGTAGGTGCTGGAAACGGGAGCAAATACCAGGGAGGAGAGAAACCACATCACAAAAGAAAGTCAACTGAAAAGTTAAAAGCGCAAAGTGGAATATGTTTTGCCGATACGACATGTTAGAGAATACACACATAGTGCATTTGTTCAAACAGAGGATTATGGTGAATTGTGGTGTCAGCCGCCAAAAAGGTCAAAGGTGCGACCAGCTGCATCCCCTCCAGTGACAGCAGTGTGCTCCCAACAAGGATGGCTTCCAGGCTTTCACCTAATTGTAGCATCACACCACTTCTGCATGTACAGAATTGTCTTTGAATTGTTGTGAGTGTGAAAAGCTATGGGGGAAAACGTTCCTTGTATGGTGTAAATTTCAGGGACAGATGTTCACAGACAGAATTAAACTATAAAGCAACAGGCAGAGGAGGAAGACACAGGGGAGCAGAGGAAACACGGGAGACACAGAAAGCAACAAGAAGGAAAAGCCAGCAGAACCTTGCATTGCATTGCGTTGACACTTCTGTCTCCCACTACATGGCCATATCTGGACTATTCTGTGTATTCACCAAGGAGAGGGTACATTTTTGCTACTGACAGACTGATTCTCTTCAAATACAGGAATGCGCCCACATGCGTTTAAGCTATATTCACACTTAGTTCATTTGACGGGGCTTTGGTTTTGTTTGAAAAGGGTATATCATGTTGTAGACTAGTGTATAGATGCACTAAGTGGATTTGGAAGTACCTCTGGTTTGTTTTTGATGTTCACTTGACTGTTTTCTCATCGCTTGGTTTTCTCGTGACACCCCTGACACTTTCATCACATCACGCATGAGCAAGTGAGATTATAAGGACAGGAAAATGGCAGCTGACAGGGATACATTTGCAGACGGAACATCAAGTATCGTCACTTACCGAGGTGTACAGTTTTTTCTTCATATTTTGCATTGAAAAGAGTATAGCTTTCTGTGCAGATGGCTACATGTCACTAAGCGTACTGTGTGCTTCTGTTAACCTGAATAACACAAACATCACTCATTATCAGGTGAACTAGATAACTACAAACATAAAGCTTGTTTCACATGCCTGACAGAATACATCTAGAATACCCCTTTCAGAAAAATATGTTTTTGGCTATTTCTGCCATTCTTTCCCTGCTAATTTTGAATTAAGACTTTTAAAACATTTGTGGCCATCTCTTAAATTCAGGGGATTAGTGTCCTTGCCTACAAAGAGGTTTCCTTCATCATGTGTAACAAAAAGGAGTGCCTGTTCATTGTACTGTTATTCTGTATTAACTGTTATTCTGAGTTACTGCTCAGATTTTTGCCTGTTTGTGAGTTAGGGCAGTGAAGATATTACCGTGCATCGTAGAGGTATTAGTAGTTATGTACTGGCTGGACTGAAGGCTTTCTAACTTCAGTATAATCTCTGAGCAGAGATAAAAATCCATAGCCTTCACCAGTATGCTACATGATACAGCTCCCAACAAGAGACAAGGCAAGCTCACTGCACATTGAGATGTAATTAAGCTCTTGCGAATTACAGGGAGTAACATCACCATCTATGGCAGACTCTTGTGCATCCTTACTCAACCAAAAGGCATCACTGAAGTCACAGCACCAATAAGAGTTTTCTGCCCGGTCTGGTCCAAGGAGAGACAGAACCTTGCAGCCTTTGCAACCACACAGCACAGCTCCCAACAGATCTGATTAGCTCACTGTGTAAAAGACACTGGTGTCTCACACAGGTAACTAACTGAGTTCTTATGAGTTCCCCAGGGAGGGATGTCACATATGCACTGAGCTCCATTGCCCTTCCCCGTAGTCAGTGGATAGTCTAATGGATTCACAACTTTGAAATATTAAATACAATTTCCCAGTGTAAAGACAAAAAATATCACCTGCTCATAATGTCACTTTTTTTCTTTCCCCTCCAATCTTCCATGAAAACCGAGTACAGACATTAATTAAAGCAAAGGTGGCAAGCAGAAAACAGTATATTACTTCTTTGACATTTCGGAACAAACGACACTGAAATGATGGCCATTCCCACTTCCAGAATCCATTAGGAAATGGCAGTACATGAGAGTCGATGCAGATACCCAGTGGAGCCCTAAAGTGGAATTTCTCAGGGCTGTCATATCCTAGCCATGGGTAATGAAATCATTTTGCTTTTATGTGCCACTGTCTTTTGAGAACAATATTTTCTGCTGAACATATATTTGGACAAATTTGTTACATATATTTTTGTGCCTCATGTAAAATAGCAGCCAGAGAACATTTATGGATTTTTTTTTTCAAGCAAACAATTTATGAATGTCAGAAAAAGTTACAGATACTAAAATTACATTTATTTATCTATTTTTCTGGGGAGTAAGAAAGTCTTCATTTCTTGGTACAGCATTCAATTAAGTAACAGCATTATTAAGAGGAGGGATGCATCACGTGCAAGTCATCATACAGATTATTAAAAACACCAATGACCAAATCAGAAAGTCCTAAAAAGCAGTTTTTAAAGTCTTGATAGACTGTAGTGTATGCTCACTATGGGCTCAATTGACCAGGATTAAGGTTTTACCTTAATTACTACTACTACTGATATGGATTTTACTTAAATTGACAGTTATAGGTTATCTGGGGAAGAAATGTGTTGTTTTGTTTTTCAGACATTTATGTTTTTTACTTTATGCATCTTAAATTACAGTTTATATTTAAGGCAACCAATTAAGGTTAATTAGTTGTTAACCAACAATAATTAAACAATAAATCAATAAAACTAAGGGCCAGATTTACAAAGGAAATTGTTTCCATGAAAAACCAGGCACAAGTAGCGAGGGAACCATGAGAAAAATAAAACTTAAATGTACAGATCAGGAAATAGACGTAATGTCCAACAAGGCACAGTCACAAAAAAGTGACATCACAAAAATAAAATATTCATTATCCATAATAAAATGAACATTAGATGATGTAAAGAAAAGATGTTAGGGCACTGTCTAAAATAAAAAATAAAAGGAAAAGACACTGGTAGTGGTCCAACCGAGGAGAGACACGGCTGAACTTGGGGTGGGAGAAGGGAACAGAGCGTCTGAAGGTAAAACTGTATTCACTATTCATTCTACACCCTACTGACCGTATATAGGCAACTGACAGATTGGGCAATAAAAATCCTGCATCCTTTCAATAAAACAAATATAATTTTCATAGTATATCTGAAAATAAATGAAAAGTTATAGTAAACAATATGTAATGCTATATAGGATATGCTGTATATTGACAATTCTGAAACAATAGGCCTACTTTCAATGCTCTACCTAACAGCCAGGTTACCGTAGTCCCCATTGATGAACTGTCTATAGATACAGCTATTCCTGAAAATAAAGCTGTCATGACATGAACTGGGGTACTTTGCAACAACATTTGTGATAATTCGTTTTTCATCCCTGGGACGAGGCGCATAGCCCTTTGAGAGTGCAATACAAAATGTGGACTGTAAAATGCCTGCAACCCAAGCAACTGTATTTTTAAAAGCTCCGGATGCAAAAATGTAAAATTGATGCAACTTTACCATATCCAGCAGGTAATTTGATCTTCGGGTGGCTCAAGTTCCTCTTTTACATCCTCCAGTAGTGCGATTAATGTGTGGTTGTGTAACCTGTATCGCTTCACTATTTGCTCTTCAGTTAATCGAAAGAGGGTAATTTTTGGATGAAAGACCCTCTCCTGTCTTATTCTCTTTTGCCTCTGTGTCTTCTCCTGGCTCTGATGACTGCTGCCGTGTTTTGGAGAGAGAACTCCTTATTGACATACCTTTTATAGAACGTGAGCTGGGCTATATTGCTTGCTTCCAGAAGCTCTTAAAATTCCAATGCAAAGAGGAAAGAGCAGTCGCAATTAAGGCATGCTTTAGTAAATCAGACGGAATATATAATTTACATAATTTACAAGATCTCCCTCCTGTTTTAGTGCGTTCACCCCAGGTAGACATACTGTATGCATGAACACATTTAACTATGTATCTAAAGGAAAGGCGCAGAGTGAAGTAACCCCCACAAATGACATTTTAATAGCGATTTGACCCATTGCGACCACTTAGTAAATCCGAAGTAGATGTTGCGACTTTGCAGAGATTTATTTTGCGTTCAAAAAGCAGTCGAAATCCTTTAGAAATTTGGCCCTAAGAGTTGCTGTAATTTTTTTGAGGGGCTTGATAAATACCTGGTTAATTAGAATTAAATTAAATTCTCACCATAAAAAAGGATCGCTCTCTGTTTCTTCCAGCAAACTTCCAGGTATCAATCAGTATTCAAGGGGAGCATCCCCTGTGGTGTGAATTGTGTATTATACATATGTGCATGAAGTGAATGAAGCGACACGTGTTAATCAATGTAACCTGAGTGCAGAAGTGTGGTTGTCACTGATACAAATATGAATGTACACGTTTCCAGTGTACATGTATTCAAAGCTACTCATGTCATGTGTTCAACCTCTAAATGTGTTGAACAACTCAGCAAATACACAAACACATAAGTAAGACAAAAATCTGAGTTTTTAATCAAATTATTTCTAAACAATTACATCCAAACAAAATTATATTTATTTTATTTTTTATTTTTTTAAGTTTGAAAAAAGGGAAGATTAGTGAACTGAAATGGGATGTACACCGACATTTTTTCATGGACTTAGTCATTCTGGAACTTCCTAAGAAACAACAACAAAAACATACAATAAAAAGACTCCAGAGGGCTGTAACCCCCAAAGCCCCCATGAACTGTGGTCACAGTTCACAATACTTTCACATTCTGAACACCGATGTGCTCGCATGTACCTGCCAATTCTTTATGTCCAACACGTCCCTCCTTTCTGCTGTCTCTTGGCAAGGCCCTGTTCTTTTTTACTTTTGGCCCTCAGTTGTGAAAATTTCACAACCCTCCAAAATGCATCATTTACATTACATTTAATGCAGACTATATCTGGGTTACCTAAATATGCTATGCTAAATGCTTAAAATTTTACGCTATCTTTGATCTTTCCTGAAAACAACATATGGTTGGACTGAACTGATATATTTTTTTTAAACCTTGTCAGCCCTTTTGTAAACAGACCAATGATGGATTTGGATTGGATTTTTTCTTGTGCTTAAATTATATTTTAGAAATTTTACTGCCAAAATAAAGGAAGCACTTGAGTAAATGAGGGGTTCTGCCAGCTCTGTTATGGTGCGGGGTGCATTTTCCTGGCAAAGTTTAGGTGCACTCAACCCCTTAGAGGGCAACGTAAACGCCAAACGACAAAGCCATTCTGAGTGATCATCTTCATCCTATGGTGAAATATAGTGGTCTCTTCCAGGATAACAGTGCCCCATCCACAGGGCACGAGTGGTCAGTGAATGGTTTAATGAGCATGAAAACGATGTAAACCATATGCCATGGCCTTCTCAGTCACCAGATCTCAGCCCAATTGCACACCTATGGGAGATTCTAGAGCAGTGCCTGAGACACCTTTTCCACCACCATTAACAAAAGACCAAATTATAGAATTTCGCATGGAAGAGTGGTGTAGAGTGGTGTTGCAGCCCTCCAATTGCATATAAATAAGGGACACAACATTGTGTTTATAGTTCTTGTTGCCTTACAGACAAATAATTTGAACATTTTGTACTGCTGATTACACCAGAACAGGACACTGAACCCAATTTGATTTCTCCCTAATCACTAAGCAAAAGGGAAAACATCCAAACATGTTTAGCTCTTTTAATTATCTTCCAGACTCTTTACTTCAAAAATAGAATGTTTCGCGTTTATGCTGTTCCAGTCAAATACGCAAAGGAGTTGGTCGAAGATCGGTTGCTCATTCATTTCTGACATTTATCGATTGCCATTTTTCCCTGTTGAGTGCAGTGGAAACATAATTTATCCATGTTTACCCCGTGTCTATTTCTGTCTAATTACAAGGGCAGCATCAGTGACAAATAGGCGGCAACACTGCAAATATGACACTACACAATACCGCATTTGAAAACTCACCCTGTCTCTCCTGATTCTCCTGCTGTTCAGTCATTATGTGTGTCACCTTCACTTGTTGTAAACCTCAGTGGCAATTTTCAAAAGTCATGCAGTGTGTACCAGGACAAAATGGACTGGACAATGCGACATTAACATAACATACATTTTCCAACACGTATTCAATTGGAAGGAAATGAAATACCATAAAGGTCTCTTTTTAAAATAATAAGTTCAGTATCTTGTGTGTCCTCCATGACCCTTCCACCCACAATGGCATTGAGATCACAAGAACATCTATTTCTTACTAGGAAATAATACTTACTCGCTTAGTGAGACCCTGAGTGCTGCACACAGCTCAAAAGGCATACATGGATGCTGTCACCTTGCAGCTGTATATAGGATCGGCGATAACAGAAACAGAAGGCAACAAAAAAATAAATAGAAATAATTCATTAGATTCATGCAAATGGATGAAATTGTCAGATAAATTGCCTTAACAACTGTACAAAATGTATTCTTTTTAAAGAAACAAAAATGTATGACCACTTTCCATTTCTGTATTACTGCAGAAGACTGTGGATGGTGGAAGGTATCAATCGGTCATATTACATACAATATAAATGATTTTTAAAAATATGAGGGAAAATTTTAAAATAGATGAATGTTTGAATTTGTGTGATATGTACTTACTTCCTCAGTAATGTTGCAGTATGAGATTAATGTGCACGTGGTCTGTAATGCAGAAATACCCTATTTATTATATACTACCGCAAGATTCATCATTAATCCAGAGTTCAATCGAAATGGGTAAAACATAGTCCGTAGTCCATGACTAAGGTATGTTTTACCCATTTCGAATGAAATTGGCCCTACAGGGATTGGGGCCCAGAGCTTAAAAGAAACCTTTATGTCTCTCTGTTGTTGCTCTACTGAATGAAGTAAATCCCTCTTCCACACTTGAGCCTGTGTATTCACTCAATCTTCCCCTCAGCACAGTTGTGAATGTAACATACATAACTGTATAAATATTTTCCTATCTAAAGCTGGTTGGATAGGCCAATACTATAAGAAATATAGCTGTGCTTTGTACTCATCCCCAGTTATTTATAAGACGTGCATATTCCTTATTTAATTTAAATGATAAGAACATTTTCAGTTCTGAAATTGATGAACATAAATTTACATGTAATTTATGTCTGCAACAATTCCTCTGGACATCTGGAAAAAGATGGTAACAACCACAGAGAAATTTCTAATTCAGGTCTTCTGCTTGTTTCATTTGCCAAGAGTTACATACTTGGTCCCATATACTTATTCTGGCTACCTTCTACCCTAAATTCTAAGATCATCTTCCCACAACTAATCCAAACACCTAATCCCAGTAAAATTCCAGGATCAGTTGTAGGGCAATTGGAATTGAAACAATATCCTACTCCCCCTTTGGTCCATCCTCTTATTTTATAATAATAATAATAATAATAATAATAATAATAATAATAATAATAATAATAATAATAATGATAATAATAACACACAAAGTATTTTTAGTTCATCAATTACCTATGTATAATCCCCAGGGGCGTCGTAGCGGGGGGAAAAGGGGAACTGACTACCTAGGGCCCCAAGTGGGGGAGGGCCCTTGAAAAGCCTGGAATTAAAAAAATTAATTTAAATTTCTAAGTAATTAGTTTCATTACTAAATTATATTGGCTGAATAAATAGGTTGAGAGACTGAACTTTGTATCCATAAAAATATTGGAGGCTCTCTGGGCCCCCTCTCCCCTCTCAAAAGCGCAAATGGTTTAGTCCGCCCCCCTGCATTAAGTAGGTATGTTACAATCCCCGTGCGCAGCGGCGGTCTAGATGTGCCTGTGTCCCTGTGCGGCGATTACGAGAGCCTATGGCCGTGCCCCAAAAATGCAGGCTTTTCAAGGGCTGTCTGTTTTTTTTTTCACCATATGTCTGCGATATAACGTAGTTGAAAACTCGATCCTCCATCTTGTTTCTGAAATTTGATTAAACATTGCTCGGTTTGGTCATACGCTACACTTCAGAGTCAGACTCGTGTTTAATGCTTTCAAAATGATATATCGCAAGTTCAGGACTAAATAAAAGGTATCCCGGACGTTAATATAACATTTTACCTTGTTTCTGGTGAAATTTCATTGAAATCTGTCGATGCGAAATGCGATATTTTTGACCCGGAATGTGAGATATCTTTGCCCAAATGCTCACTGCCGTGGTTTTTGCCGTGTCGCGGCGTCAATGTGATTAATTGATTATGTAATGCAATTTCACATAATTCAAATTAAGATATATCATATCTTTTTTAGAATGCTTCAATCTGTAATTACTGAACATTTAATGAAATTATCTTTATTTTTAAGAAAGTTATGGGCATTTATGTTATTGAATCACAGCTTTTGTTTCAAGATCATTGAAAAACAATAGGGGTCAATATGCAAATTTCCAAGTGTAAGATATGAGAGTGAATAAGGTATCAAATTAAAGGTATTTTCATGCTCTATCTGGTTGTATAAGTTTCACTAGATTTATAACATCTCAACATTTTGTAACATACCTACACTAAGATTTTGTCACCAAACACGGCTAATCACGCTGACTGGTGCTGATGCTGGAGCCCGCAAGTTTCAGTCAATCATGTCTTTCCAGAAGAAAGTGAAGTCGGGGTATCAAAAAAGAAAAGAAAGAGAAAAAAGGCAAACTGAGGAAAACAACTGCTCACTAATTTCTTTCAAAAGAAAGGTAAGCAACTTGCTAACACTGTTTAAGAGTGGTTTAAGCTAATATCGGTACGTTGTTTCGATTGAACTACGGCTGTCAACGTTAACACGCAATTAATTTCAAATGGATAACGCGTTCATTTTTTTTCATCGCGATTAATCTCATTTCAGTTTCACTCTCGCTAATGGCTAAAAGCAATCGCAAATGCGGGCAAACATACTACTGGTGATGGTGAAATGCATTGAAACTTTGTTTTTGAAGACTCATTTGATCCAGTTCTATAACAAAACAAGCTAACGTAGCTAGCTACATTATGATAAATTAAGCAGAATCTAGCCTGTAGCCTGTTTCATTGTATATTATAAGCAGGTTAAGAGGCATCCTGTATGCTTCATGCTTGGAGAGGGACCTGCCCTTGTAGCAGAGTGAGCAGGAAGAAGATGTGATCTTTCTCTTGAGAAAGGAGGGCTGAATTGTGAGATTTCAAAAAAGCACATATCACAGATTTTTTTTATTTATTATTTGTTTAAATGTGGTATAAGCAGTTAATTAGCGATTACCCTAATAACCACTGCAGATTCATGTGTATAGTTGTTAATTCAATTTTAAAAAATTCTAAAGATGCGTGAGAGTCATGGATCAAGAGGGGAAGGGGGCCCACAAGACTGCATATGTATAGGGCCCAGAATTGTGTGCTACGCCCCTGATAATCCCAGTCAAATTGATTTATAATGTAATAATTTTGACAAAAATTTAATATGGTGAATTATTTATTCTTTTCTCTATAAATATACAGTACTTCTAAGCAAATTTGTATTATTTGAGCTGTTATGTATGAGGACAAGATAGTTGTTCTTTTTGGGTAGGAGGGGGCCCTAAAGTGTGATTTTGAAATGTGTCCCAAAATCACTAAGTCTGCCTCTCCACTAATCTCAAACTTCCATCAGTAGATCTGTACAGCAATTAAAAGAAAGAAAACAAAGCAAAAAATAAGCTAATCCTCCAATCAGAAGTCAAACTGTACATGGGCCATGTACCAATGGGCATACTTGTCTGTGGCTGCCATATTAAGTACAATTTCAGATGCAAAATAGTGTATGCATTGATGTTCCCTGGATGTGTCCTCGTATATTTGGGAGGCCCGAAAATCGTTGCATTGAAGCCCCCTTATCCATTTTACTTGACATATTGATGGCTTCCTCTGAAATGCATCAGAAAATGTGATACATTTTTGACAATGTACATATAAGGTAAAAATGCATGGTGATGGAGCAAAAGTGTCTCCCAATTCTAAACCAATTTTGTCTGTTACTACAGTAGGCTCTGTTTTTATTCATACCCTTGATAAAGATGAACAAAAGAGATAATATAAAATAAACTATATAAATAATGAGGTATATTTATGCTCAAAGAATTCAGAAAATTCCAAACCTACATTACTAATACAATTGTTCAGACAAACATATTTAGTTTTATTAATATTATTTTTTCCCAGAAAATATCTGGATCACAATTATTCATACCCCTAACTATTAAATTTAATCCAACAAAAACAAATCTTCATAAATATACAACTTATTTGAAGTTCATTGGAAGGTTCATTGGAAGGTTATAGAAATACTATTTGAAATACTGTAGTTTGAAATACTGTGGTCAGCTATCATCATGGTGAAAGGCAAATAACTCCCTGAAAGCATCAGACAAAAGGTTATTGACCTCTACAGATCAGGAGATGGCTACACAAATGTTGCTTGTTGTGTCAATTATTAGGAAGTTTAAGGCCACTGGAACAGTGGCTAACCTGCCAGGTAGAGGACCCAAGTCTGTCTTGCCCCCACATGTAGTGAGACGGATGGTTTGAGAGGCAAAAAGAAGTCCAAGGGGCACAGTTCAAGATGTCCAAAACAACCTGGCATCTTGGCATTACAAGGTGTCTAAAGCTACCTTTCAACAATGCCTACATGACAATGGCCTTATGGCAAGAAGGAAGCCTCTTTTGAAGACAATTCACCGAAAAAGGCATCTTGAATTCGTCAAACTACATCTGAACTACAATTGGAACCGTGTCTTTTGGCCGAATTGAGCTTTTTGGACATGCACTTCAGCATTATGTTTGGCGTTCAAAGAATGCAAGTAATGTTGAAAAGCACCTCAAGCCTTTGATACTTGTAAACAAAGAAAGACCTTGCACTCTTGATCGAAATTGTCTTGTTTATCTTTTTAGATGGACCTGTTGTCTCAGTATTCGTGATTCAAATTCAAATAGGTAAGGATAAAAGGATATTTGAAATTAGCTAGTGACAGCTCAGCAATGGCTAGCTAACATACATTTAGAAACTTCAAACAACATGATCCAACTTTAACCTTAGCTATACTGGAACACAATTGGTGGATATTACGTTGCGTTTGGCTATTTTTGGACAATTATGAATAACCAGACATGTGATAAGTCCAATGTCCAAAGTCATTGTTGTCCAATGTGTTTGATTAGCTTGTATATAGGAGCCTGCAGTATTTGATATGCATGGGATTTGTTTATAACAGTTTGCGGTGGAACTATTTTAATATGCGGTGTTGGTGTTGCAGATGGTAGAAAATACAATATGGAGTGGCACTTCACTACAGTTCACAAGAACTTTGAACATGATTTACCCACTGGTAGCAGTCTGAGAAGGTGGGTGTTTCAGCACATAATAATCACACATACACAGAACTGTGTTAATCAAGCGTATCGTGTCCAGGAACAATACAGTACACCTGGGGTCGGAGGGGACATTAACCAAAAACACAGCTAGACCCTATTTCCCTTACAAATGCAATGTTTTTTAAGTTGTAAGGAACAGGTTTCACATCTTACAAAATGCCTCTCAGCTGTTAACCAAAATAAATTGCCTGCAATCTTTAAACAGTCTCTCACTCTTTTTCACAATTAGCACTCAACTCATCTCTCAGAACAAGAAGAATGTCAAATGTGGTGTAATTAACAATATAGGCACAGTCCAACCCTGAGATTACAGGTCCAGGCTGTCTGGAGGCCTGGAAAGATGTCTAGCCCTGAGCTGGTGTGAGGGCAGGTTTGAGTGTCTCTGTCCTGTCTCTGTGACATTTGTCAGCACCGGCTACACCACCATGTGCCCCAGGGGTCATGTGGTGTGGATAGTCCCAATAGCTGGTGGTCGTTTGGCTCCAGTCCTCCTGACAAGGTCCTACTTCCACAAGCCGGAGATCAATGTGGTTCCGGCGATACTGAGAGCCCTCAACATCAACAAGATATGACCGAGGACCAACCTGTTCCTTTGATTGAGCGAACACTAACCTGCTGATTGCCAGGCAGTGGTTTCATCGGGATGGTTCCACCCACCTGAAGCTCAGGCAAGACCTTTGCAAATCTGCCATAGATGCTCTTTGAGAGTTGTTTCTAGTGACAAGGTTTGTCTGTGACCCCTGTGACAATGTAGACCTCGATAACCTTGAAACCAGGATTGGAGTTTTCAAGTAGTGAGAAGATGAGTTAACATGGTCAAACTCCCACTCTGTGGCAAAGTGCTTGAAGCCGTGCACTTCACCGTGCATGTTCAGCTAATATAATATCTCCCGTGGCTGTCTGAAACATGCGTTACAGCTAATATAGCTAGAATACATTTGCCCAAGCAGCAATTTAGGGACTATGACAAGCTTCCCTCTGAATAAAACCCAATTTTGAACACTGATCTTGTCACAGAGTGGCGAGTATGAGTACAGAGAGCAACCTTCTCTTTCAGATCAGGCCAACCGGACAGGACCACAGACTTCATGGTCTGGAGATACTCATCCCTGTCGGTGGGAGTTTTTATCTGCAAAAGATGCTGATCAGTGACGTTCAAGTTGCCAGCCTGATTCATCTGTTCCACATCCCAGTGCTCCATCTGCGGACTGCTGACAGTATGTCGGTCATGAGCATTGGCGTTGCCTGTGTCTTTCGTATTTGCTCTGCTGAGCATGTCGCTGAGAAACATTTCAGGGCCTGGTTTGTAAACCACCCTCAGGTTGTAGTTTTGCAAGGTAAGTAGCATGCTTAAATCAGGGGCTTACTGAATATGGATATGAGTGGCTTGTGGTCCTTCTCCGCCGTGACAGAATCACCTCCATACAGATAGCTATGGAAGCGATGGAGTCCTCGTGACAAGCTCTTTATCTCCTGTACTACAGCATCATGCTTTGGCAGCCAGTGCCACACAGTGTCCTTGTCCAGTAACCTCCACAATGGCTCACACACATCAGACAAATTTGGCATGAACAAATAGTTAATGAATCCAATTCGGTTCTGCACCCCTTCAGTTGGGTGTGGCATGTTGAAAATGGCACTCACCTTCTCAGGACCTTTTAGTCCTTTGGCTGACATTATATAACTATGCAAGTGGACATCCATCATCTTGAATTGCAGTTTCTTCAAACTCTGAGTTTGACTGGCCTGCAATGATCCATCAGGGCCAGGATCTTCTTGTCATGGTCATGTTTAGCTTCTTAGTCTGTGTCTCCATGTTGTTTGCATTGATATTGATAGACCTCTGGTGCCACTGAAACACCAAAAGGGAGCTTCAACCAACATTTTCTTCCCCACATTTTCTTCAGGCTTTTTTTTACAATGACCATGTTGCTAATCCAGCCTGTCGGTTGGGTCACAGGAGCTAAGTGACCTTCAACTTCGTACTTATCAAACTGAGCTGTAACAGACACTTTAATTGCTACCGGCACATTGCGCTGGGGGTCACTGAACTGGGGGGACCCAAGGATCCAGCTCAAAGTGCACCACTACAGGTACAGACTGAACAGGTGCATTAAAGACGTCACCATGCATGCTAATCAATTAGTCCTTAGACAGGGGTCCTCCAGAATTGTGAACAGCATCAGTCCTAGATGCTCACAAATTGACACTGACAGCAGAGGCTTTTTTCTGGTTTCAACAACCTTGAAGCTTGTGCTTATGTGCTTACACAATGCACAAGGTTTCAAAAACACCTAATGAGTTAATTAGCTCACCTGAATATAGTATCAGCTCTGTATTGCTAGGAAGGAGTGGTGCATCGGGTGCATGACTGACTTCATCCCTGCTACCCATTTCATGTAGCCCCAGAGTCCAAATAGCACCACTGAGGGTTGTTGTGAAGCCACGATGTCACAAATCACGTTTTCCCTTTCGCTCCTAGCATGCCAATGGATTCATGAGCATATGTGTCATTGTCACACACACATACACATGCCTAAGTAGTCTGTTTTGTCCATTGTGAGGAGCCTGCCCTCAGAGGGTTTCCTCCTGCATTTTAAACACACCTTTATGAAAAGGTGCCACAGCTGGCTGTCTGTGTGTAGTGGGACTGGCTATTTTCCGTACCATAAAATGGGGTTGACTGGCTGTATGTCCGTTCGGAAGCATCATGAACTGCATCTGTCCATGAGTATTCCATTTCTATGAGTTTTCATTCTCATGTCTCATGGCAGCGTGACACATTTCTAGAGCATTGACTTATGTGAGCTCACGTTCCCTCCCTCACAATTCTTTCCCGAATCAGTTCATTTCTCAGTGCGCTGTAGCCACACGCAGCTGCTTTTTCCTCTCAACCGTGTCACACAGAAGTGTGTTAATCAAGCATGCTGTCTGCAGGAACAATAAAGTGAATCCAGAGTTGGAGGGAACAGTAACCAAACATACAGCCAGACCCTGTAACAGTGAGTGAACTAAACGCGGGGACGCAAAGGCAGAAATCCTTGTTCACCAAATCAGTGAAGAAATCCCAAGTGGCAACCAAGGCATCATTCAAAGTGACACATCATTTAGAAAATAATTAAAAGCCTTTTACAAACAGTGGATTAGTTAAGGATGCAATGACTGGTGGTTGAATCTTTATTCAAGGATCACAAATATGGGCCTGAACGACGGATACACACCAGATTACAAAGCACTGATGGGCAGTATGTAGCGTCAAGCCTTTCATTAAGGGTACAAATGCAATGTAAAGTTGCTTAATGCAAAGGTGATGTTACTCCAATAAATATATAATCTTGTTAAAAACATGTAATTAGTAGCTTGAAACAATTTGTATTTTTTGTAAGTAGCTCTAAACCTACAAAAGGCTGGAGACCCCTGACCTAGATCTGGAGCACTCTCCACTGGAATACTAGTAGTACTACCCATCCTTCATCATTAATTTGCACTGTGAACAGCTATGCCCAGGACTCCACGTCCTACACATCAATCACAGATGAACGAAGGTAAATTAAGCTTTGATGCAAACAAATCAAACCCAAATAACAGGATAAAGGTTTTTGTAATTTTTTGTTATTTTTTTATGTGGCCATTGGCCTTTTCAATACCTTTTTTCTTTAGCTTATTCTTAAAATGATATGTGAAAGTGAAACATTTTCATATACATTATACAGTAATGGCTGTGTAAACTTATAACACTAAGGGCCCTATTTTGGTGAATTAGGACGGTGTCGGTAACGCAGATGCAAAGCGAAGACGGTGGCGCTTTAGGACATGTCTAACGCAATTTCGATAATTTCGTGATTTAGGACGATAGCGCACCTCCGGCGCAGTTGTAAAAGAGGTTGGATTAACTTTTAAAAAATACATGTGGGTGTGGTGGGAATTTGGTTTCATAATGGCCAATCAGAACACCTATTTTCTACCCCTTTAAATACCAGTGCGCTAACGCTATAGCAAATTGGCAATTTCCTGACATGGATTACAGTTTTGCACGGCTGCGCCAGGAGCGCTTCTCAAAAGAGGAGAGAGAGGAGGTGCAGAAACGTTGGCGCGCGAATCAGAGGGGGAAAACAAGGCGCACATTAATTTGTTATTTTCATGATTTGAGTTTATATTTTGAGACATACATTGTTAAAAGAAAGTGTTTTATTTTACCATCTCTTTTTTTCCTTATTTGTAGGCTTTCTAACTTTCCAAAAAAACTAAGTTTCTTTTCTTCTAACTTAATGTAATTGTTCAATGGAAAGCAATAAATAACAAACTCACAACTGCAACTAGGCCTGTTTCATTTATGTTCGTCATGCAGTAGGCCTACATGCGTCACCCTGGAGTGTGCATCACAAACCACCTGGATATTAATGGATGTGGACCCCCTTCCGATTCACATAAATGATACCGTGATCAGATGGTGCGCGCAACTGCACATGTGTGCAGGGAATCCACATTGCGTATAAAAATTCTGTTTAGTTCTCTGCTGGCTGTCAGGTGTGTGAGGTATGGGATAAGGACCCAGACGCAGACCAGGATAAGGCAACAAGGAACGTTTAATTCTGGCAGGGGTCAAAACCAGTAGACAGAGTAGCGAAGACACAAAATCGCAATCCAAGAGCGTAGTCAAAAAATAATCCAAAAAGTCAAAACCAAGAAATCAGAAAAGGCAAACAAAACAGAATCGGCAGGCAAACTCAAAGTGAAAACAAGGGGTGTCTCGGGAAAATCCAACAGACTCTGGCTTACTGACAATCGGCACAGGGAACGATGATCAACGTTCTGACAAGGAGTGAACATAAACTTATTTGCATGTTGGACAAGACTACACCGGCTACCAAACCCAGGGTATCGCTCACGGTATCGCCTTCGGCGTCCAATTATGTACTCCATTTTCTGTAGTGCAAATGGAAAGAATAAAACCCTTTCACATTAAAAAAAACGATGTGCATACAAACATATATTTATTTAACAGGTGTATCTTACTGAACGGTAACGATGGACAGCCTGCTGGCTTCAGTCTTTCATGTCCGTGCATTGAATAACCACAAGCTGTGGTGAAATAGTTTTTAGCTTAATTGATTATGCTTGCAAGTTACCCATGGATTGAATGATTTGCCTCAACGTGGGGGGAAATTCACAATATTCACAAAACATTCTCATGTGATTTCAGATAATCTATGTTCATATGTGCGCATCAGTAAAGTCACCAAATTGCACAGAGCGCCAGTGTTTGCGCTAAGAGGTGGCCTAGTTGGACGTTAACGCAAACTCATTATTTGACACCAAACTTGCATAGCGCCCGACTGTTTTCATTGTCACACCCCCTATTGCGCTGCCCAACCCATAGTCGCGCAAACGCCTTCATTGCGCACCACAAAATTACCAAACTCGGCGGAGACGGGAAATATTCAGTTTGCGACAGACGAAACTGGCAATTCGCCTGCGCTAGGGCATAACGCTGCTTAGCGCCGGCATGAAAATAGGGCCCTAAATCTGAACGAAGTAAAAAAAAAAACAGTAAACTCTTTTCAAAGTTATCAATTTTATGTGATGTCATTCTTAGTTGTTATTTGCTCTAACGGCATCACACAGAATTAATAATATGTTTTAGGCAGGTCTAGTTTTAACACATAAAAAATAACAGTATTAACCAGTGTTTTATTTAGGTCTAACTGGGTTGGGAACGTTATGTTGCGGCTGGAACACAAAAACAGAAATGTTAAAATACTGGTTCTGCTCAGAACGAATCAATTGAGAAATGTTTTTGTTTCTATGCCCTGGCACATATAGTACCACAGGGTGCAGAAGTATGTTGTACACAACTATACGTTTTGGAACACAACCATAGATCTATCCTGATCTATGGGGTGAACACCTGCATACTGTATGATTGATGTGTTAATCCCAGAAGACATGTTTACAGAGGGGTTAATAGATTTGTCCACTGAGTGGGCCCATAAATGAACTCCATCAACCACCTTTACTACTGCATAGCCTATGTCAGGTGCTCCAAAATATTACATGCTAGAATATTTTTTCTCATCACACCCTGCTCCAAATGATATAACACAGTGTCTGCTGTTGCATTTGAGCTGTTTTGGCACTGAGATCTTGTGAGAGAGACTGTACATCTCAATGACTATTTAAAAGTAGTCCTAATGCATATTTATTAACATGGAAAATTATGGACATGAAAGTGCATCAATTTCAGACCATTTCAAATCCTTCCAAGTCTGACGGAAGAGGTCCCCTATGATTAATGCAATTTACAGCAAATCGTATTCTGTACAGCTGTTCCGTGTTTATGTGCCATTTGCCTTGTAAAACAATGCAATAAAAATATCAGGCTGATTAAATTACTGTTTAGCCTCCTTTACACCACTGACAGAGATGTATTCTGGTTTGTCCTGCTTTTGTTTAGAGAACCCTCCACTGTCCCTGTCTTAAATACTAACCTGACAAGTTGATGTCATGTTTTCAGTGCAAAATACAGTGTAATGAGAATGCTGGTCATTAGAACGACAATAGATTTTTTAATCCACACTTGTAGCCTTTGTAGTATTGGGTTGTCAAGAGCAGATGAAGCACAGGATTTAAACTGCAGGATATTTGTAGAATGGACCTCGTGTCTGCATTTCAGACAAGGGCGTTCAGCCAGAGCTTGATAAGAATATTGCTGCAGAGAACTACACAATCAAATAGCCATTATTACCATCATCATCTTATTATTCTTATTCTTATTATTATTCTTATTTTAATTATTATTATGTAATGACAGTATGATTTGGGGGTGAAACCCACATTAACATTTTGTGTGTGCTCACATAGACATATCCACTGAATTAGTTTTGGAATAAATGAGGCTGATTATTTTAAGAAGTACAGCTCTTTTGAGAACTGCACCAGCATTTAGACATACTGTACATTTTGGGCCTTAAGTATCTTTAAAGATAGAAAAAAAAGGCTGCAAGGCTACTAAAGCCTAAAGGTATGTGATATTGAAAAATAGATTAAATTAAACAGAAGTTTCAAAATGTATGTGTATATTTGCAATTGAACACCCCCCCCCCATTACTTATTATGTACATGCTAAACTTTACTTCTTGTATAAACTCTCCCATCATCAAAACCGAAGCATCAACTATGCGCCTGTATCCAGCCACCAAACGTGGGCTCTGGGGTTTGATCTGAATAGCTATTGCTTGGTTGTGCATGGAAGCCAATGGTTACATTGTTCGGGTTTCTAATCTTTGAAACTAGCTCTCACAGGCTTCTCGCGGTCACTGTACCTGACCTGTCCAGTTTAGCTGTAAATCACGGAAGCGCTGTTTATGCATGTGAAAAATGGGGGCACATGCTACCTCTGGGTTCTGGGAGATTTGAAGAAAAATAAAATTAGTAACCGTTTATACTTCATGATGGCAGCAAGTCACCATTGTTTTAGTATCTTAGATTTTGTTTTTGAAGACATACTGTTCATGCTGGCTTGTTTTTAGAGGATGATTCGTCTGCCTTGAGTGTTGACTCGGATGACGCATATGACAAAGCTACCCATGTTGTTATTGTTACCATGATGATCTGTAACTGAACTTACAGAACTGATTTATACTGTAGTATGTTATAATTAATTGTCTCCCATATCTGTACAAGAGGTGTTATTTTATTGTAAAAAAAAAAACATACACTATGGCATGTGACTGGCTAAAAACATGTAACCACTTTGGCTAGATTTTGGGATACCAGTTTTTAGAAACTAACACTATAGAATTTGATTGCTTTTAGATATTTGCATCCACGTTTTTGAGGGGGAAGTGTACAACTCCTTGGGGTAGCACATACAGCAATTATTCATCTGGAGGGCCCCCGGGTGGCATAACAGTAAAGGCACTTGCCCGCAGTGCAAGTTGCCCACTGCGGCCAGCGTTCGATCTCCGGCTGTGCCAGCCCGACTCTGGCGGCAATTGGCTGTCCGCCCCAGATGGAGGGGGGAAGGGAAGCTGGCAGGAGCTTGCCACATGCAAAGTGGCTTTATGTGTATCTGAGTTACGGTCGACAGCTTGGCGAGTTCCGTCTCGGAGGAGGTGGTTCCGTGCCTTTGTCACTGCCGGTCCCGGAGTTGCAGTGGTGAGCTTGTAGGAGGTAAGGGTTAGTTGAATGAGAAATAGGGTACAATTGGCCACCAAAAATGTGAAAAAATCTGAAACAAATAAAAAAATATATATATTAAATAGGAATCTGCTTAAAAATCATCATATTAGTAGGGTGTAAACCATTTTGTCTTTATTTTGCATTTTATGTTGCATCATGAGTCTCATAGGTGACACATTTTTAGGTGTTGACTTTATTCCTCATGGTACAACTGTACACTTCACATCAAGCCCTCAACCATGTCTGTGCAATGTGTACTTTTGGACATATTACGCATGGTGTAGTAGTAGTAGTGAAAAACAGGCAGAAATAGCCATTTTTAGGTCTTGACATGAAGGAATTAATCAACTCTTTAATTCCCTTGTTTATGTAATTAATCTGTTTGGTTGTTGATTCAAAGAGGAGGTTTGATTGAATCCTCATCAGCATGCCAGTGGTGAGTACATTGTTTGAAGTAGACCAACATAATTACAGTACCATAGCAGGTATCAACGCATTGTGCGCTGGAGAACTTGTCAGTACATAGGTCAGGATAATTGTCAAGGTGCTCATGTGAATTTCCTGTCTTTTTCGGCTTTTGCCAACCATTATCTCTCGCAACGGCATGCAACAGCTTTTTGGGTTTAATATATACTGTATATAAGGAGACACTCAGCTGTGCTTGGATCCATGTTTTATTAATAATACCACTATCTGGCCTCCTGGGCGGTGTAGCGGTAGAACGTCCGACGCTGCCCGCTGTGACCGGGGTTCGATTCCACCAGGTCATGCCAGTGCCAATAGGGAGTGCCAATAGGGCTGTCCGCCCCAGGGAGGGGGAAGAGATAAAAGCTGAACGAGCTTGCTGCATATATGAGTGGTCCTGTGTGTTACGGTGACAGGTTTCAGCTTACGCGGATACCGGCTCGAAGGGGGTGGTGCAGCGCTCACTACCGGTCTCGAGACTATGGCAGCGAGTTCTCATACGAGGGAGGGGATAATTGACATGACGAAGAGAGGGTAAAATTGGATACTAAATTGGGAGAAAAAATGTGAATGAACAGCAAAAATAGACAATCAAAATTTTTTTATTGCAAAGAATGTAATGTGCATTCTAGCATCATTGTTCCTATGCTGTGGAAAAAATGGTTTAATAATATTTCTAAGACTATTATATATTTTCACGTTTTGCTGTGACTATATGTCACCCCAATGAGTTATGTATTAAATAGAGAGAGAGAGAGAGAGATTCGTTTTACATAAAAGCAAGGCAGTCTTCAGAGGATTGTCACCTGGATTATGCCGAAGCAACTGAAGCGTGGAGACAAGGCGTGTTGGCAGAAGGAGGAGCGTAATTAATTAAAATTCTGGTGAGGATCTCACTTAAGTTCATAACGACATTAGCTATTCTAAGAACAGGGCATAATCCGAAGAGACTATATACAGGAAAAAACAGCAGCACTGAGTTTCTCTCAATTTTGCAAATGGAAATATGTGCGCTTTTTCAGATTTCAGTTCAACATGCAACTTAAATTTTTAAAGGCTCATAGAAGGTTGGAGAGTCAATTAATAGCAGGCCTTTAATGGATGGGTGAGGAGGCAGGAGTCAAAGGGTGATCAGAACTGATTAATCTGTTGCTTTGTTCATTGGCACAGACCTGGGAGAATGGATCTTTTAACTGATATCCTTGGGGCGTCCTCCTTCACTTACCTACGTACAGTGTGTGCACATTGAAAGAGTGCAGAAGAGATCTGCTACTTCCTTTGCACTTCCCAGAGAATACAGTTCTTGCCTACTTGGCATCATCACAGGGAAAATTGAGTTCAGCCCTAATCCCTGTATCTCACACAGAAGACAGGTAGGGAAGCTGGATTTTCTCACCAGACTTACTTGATCCCGTAGTCTTGCAGTAAATATCTGGTCTCATCTGGAGAAAGGCGAGCCATTTCACAGAATTAAGGGCCTCACCTGCCGTGGCCGGGGTCAAAGTTAGTTGTAACAATGTTCCTGTCCATGGCGTGTCTTGGGACTGGAGGCTGTCTTATTCTCCCAGGATCTGCAGAGTTCAGGGGGTATGTCAGCTTTCCTAACCTTTCTTATGTTTAGGCAATTCCGTACATACTTACTCACTAAACCGTCTGCTAAATGACTTTTACACCCATTCCATACACCTCTGGAGTACACTGGCAATGCAGAAATTATGCACTCAGTGATGAGTTCAAGTTGCAGGATATGGACTGAGTATGGAAGGAGCACCTAACTTAAACTTAAAGTACATTGTAAAATAATATTGTATAGCATAAAAAATAGTAATCACTGATATTTGAATTGTCTTTATACATATTACACGTACATTATATCTTATACAAATGAAAAATAATTATATATATATATATATATACTGTATATATATATATATATACTGTATATATATATATATATATATATATATTGTGGCAACCTAAGGGGCTAGCCGCCCAAGGAAATGGCTGCCTGGCCCTTCAACAAATGGGAACCAGAAAACGACATGTCCCAGCAGCCCACAGTCCAACACCTGAACAGAGTCAAGCAATTGGGACTAATGAACAGCTGAAGGCCATGTGGAGAAGAGAACGTGTAGCGAGAACGTGTAGCGAGAACGTGTAGCGAGAACGGTGAAGTCTGTTGACTAGCCGGGATTTGGAGAGAGTGTTTTGGGATAGATTTTTATGTTTTGACCTGGATTGTTTTGAGGACCCTGCTTTGTGTACCGACTACTGGACTGGATTACGGAACTGACCTGGATTGCGACACTGGATTACGGTCAACGACGACGAGATAAGGATTGTGGACTTTGTGTTTTGGATTCCCCTGAATACCCCACCCTTTGTTTTGTGTTTTTTGGTCAAGAGTATTTGTTTAATAAATTATTGTTTTGTTTATATACTGCCTCCTCCGGGTTATTTAACCTGCCTACGCCCTCTGCAAGGTCCGTGTGTGTCGCCAAACCCCTAGGGACACCACAATATATATACACAAATGTATTTATTTATTTTTCCATACAGTACAACATGATTTTGGCCACACCATTATGTGGATTGGTCCGCAGGTTGAGAAACTGCTGTTGGGTGAGCGACTGAGCGCTAACGCAGACAATACTTATATTGTATGTTATGTAATATTAAACATTACATTTAAGATGTACACTACCGGTAAAAAGTTTTAGAACACCCCCATTTTCAATTTTTTTACTGAAATTTAAGCAGTTCAAGTCCAGTGAATAACCTGAAATGGTACAAGGGTAAGCGGTAAACTGCCAGAGGTTTAGATTACACAAAAACTGAAAAATAATGTGCTTTGTCGCCCAGGCAAGCATCTTTTTCGTATTTTGCTATCTTAGCAATGGCTTTCTTACTGCCACTCGACCTGTCAAACCTGCAGCTCGAAGTCTTCTCTTCACAGAAACTGAGACTTCCTTACTTCGACCAGTGTTAAGCTGTGCTTGAAGCTGTTGTCCTGTGAGCCGCCTATCACGCGAGCTGTTGACTCTCAGAAATGTTATTGTGGCTTTGGGTCTGCCAGACCTCTTCCTGTCAGAGTTTCCTCCAGTTTCCAAGTGCCTTTTGATGGTGTAGGAAACTACTCACTGCCAAAAAATGTACATTATTTTTCTGTTTTTGGTAACCTAACTTTTTTCTTTAAACCTCTGGCAGTTTACCGCTTACCCTTGTACCATTTCATGGTATTCACTGAACTTGAACTGCTTAAATTTCAGTAAAAACTTTTGACCGGTAGTGTACACTGTGTTTAACAACAGCAGATAAGTGTACACCTAGAGCTTACGTTTAGATTCTTGCTATAGATGATACCTCTCAGCCACAGCCACAAGGATTTCAACATATGTTATCTGCTTTAATACAAAATTTTAAAAAGCTTCCTCCTCCCCCTTCGCCCTCAAAATCTTTAGTGCAATCATAAAGTGTGCATTAGAAAGGAAGAAAGATATTGTCCCTCATTTTTATATTTTCGGGGATGTAATAAAATGCATTAGGTTTGTGTAAAAATAAAAAAAACCATGGACCTACATTAAAGCAACGAGATTTCAAGTCATTGTACTTTAATTGGAACATTCATAACTTGATGGTCCTCTGTAAGAACATGATCCCTGAGTAACTCTATTTCAAGCTCCAAATGGCAGAAAATTGGGCAGAGATATACAGGCCTAATGGGATTGTTCAAGAACCCAGCCAGGTATCCACTCATAATGATCCCCAGACAATAAGGATGCAGTAGTTTAAAATGGCTCACTTTCCTAGATCATAGAATTAAATATTAATTTACAAAATGTTTAAACATTATTATTTGCAATGCACTGGTGCATTGACCCCACCCCCCACCACCATAATGCAATGATGTGCCCAAGCTCTTAGATTGTGAACAGGACACAGTAACAGTGATGCAATGCTGTGCCTAACCCTCAGAGCAGTTGGAGTATATTTATAGTCATATGAATTGTAACAAGCATAAACAATTTGAATAATTGAAGAATTTGAAGAATTTCCTCAAAATAACTGCAAATGACTTGTTTTCCTCTTTGATGTCAACTGCTTACATTTATTCATGCTCCCTGTGGTAATAAATGCTGAGTGGTAGTGTAACTTTAAAGTGTATTTTACCAAGGATTACATGAGTAAATAATAGTAATCTATATTCACCAAATGAATTCAATCTACAGTTTGTTTGCATAAAAGACGATGTCAGTAACTGGGAGACTGACTGTTTATTTTACCGTGATGAGGGGACTCAATAATCCCCCCCCCTCTCTCTCTCTCTCTCTCTCTCTCTCTAGCAAGGGCCGATTAGAGCACAGCCTCTGAGCATGGCGATTTGAGAAGTGTGACATTGCTCTTAACCTGTGAGAAAAATGGTCTACCCCTCTCAATATTTACCCTCTCCAAGTCTCTCGATCGCCACGGGAGAGCACCCTTATCCCAGCCCCGGCGTACTCCGATTAGGGCCACTAACATGGAACCTTTGCATCTGGAATCTGCAGCCCATGCATCTGTGGCTGCGGGCATGTTCTGTGTCCCAGCGATAAAGAGAAAACATAAAGTGGGAGCTCACCAGAAGGGTCTGCCTGACTGTCACTGAATCAGATTTAATAACCTCTCCATTGCAGTTATTTTATTTTTTATATTTTCTGACAATCTACTTGCAATGGCATCTTTCGCTTCTTTGGGGCTCCCTTCAGCTGTCTGTGAAGAAGTTACCCAGCAGATACTGTAGGCCGTGATGATGAGAGGGGAAATGGCTGCCCTGTCTCCTTCCATTATCCTCTCTCTCTGAAGCCAATTTATCAAGACCAGCCACTGCATGAGCTAGCATGGCCTATTCATTGAAAGCACAGTAACTACCGATGTATGGTGGATATATTCAAACTTAACATGTCAGTTGTACAAGCAGCACCTTTGCCGATTGGATTGTAAAGCACAACCAATAATGAGAGAGACCTTGCAATTTGTTTTTAAAAAAATTATATTTTCTACTTCAGAAATTAACAAAGAAAATATATGGGATTTTAATGCTCTACATCTTCTCTTTCTCAAAGTGGTAATATTGCTGAATGTTGAGTGTTGAGATCAGGGCTATTTCTCAATTGCATTTGTTGCAATATATATAAATAAACCAATTGGCTAACATCTTGTCCATAGGGTTGTCATGACACCAGAATATTACACTAAAGTGTTTTTTTTTTTTTTTTTACAGTTTATTACCTGTATTGTAACCCCAAGATACCATGACAAAAAAAAACTTTAGAGTAACATAGCATAATATATCACAGAGACATACAGGTACTCCTTACTTAACGACCTACCTGTTTAACGACCGCGCGGACTTACGACCAGCTCTCTGACCAGTCGGTATTGCACGCTGTACGAGAACTTTGGTCGTGGAAACGGCAGCGCGGCGTCTCAGCGTCAAGCATCTCATCTCGCATCACCCTTTCTCAGTCTGTCTCGTTCCCGCAGTCGGTCAATATTCACTACACTGGCCTCCCGCGTGGTCCAGTGGTTACAACGTCCGACGCTGGCCACGGAGACCGGGGTTCAATTCCCCGTCTCGCCAAGTGTCGGCTCTGGCCGGGGAGTGCCACCAGGGGGCGGCGATTGGCTGTCCGCCCCAGGGAGGGGGAGGGAGCCGACGTGGCGTTCGCTGCGTATAGTGGCCCTGTAGTACCGGGATACGGTCGACGGCCTGCGGGTGCCGTCTCGTAAGAGGCGTCACTGGCCGTCACTACGGTCACAGGACTACGGCAGCGAACTCACATTACTAGGGGGGGATTGACGTAAAAATAGCGGGTCTAATTGGCTACCAAATTGGGAGAAAATGGGATAAAATCAGAAACAAATTTTAAAAAAAAATATATTCACTACACTAGCATTCGCAATCTCCAAGACTACATATTTAGTCTATAAATTTGTACTGTACTAAAAATGTTATAAATGGTGCAAAGGTGACATTAAAACAATATCTAAAGACGGTTGACACAAACCCACTAACATGACCTGGTCATAGGAACGGAACTCGGTCGTTAAGTGAGGAGTACCTGTACTGTATGTCTGTGGGTTAAATGTAATGTAATTTAACATGACCAGTTACCAATCACACTCCTTAACCCACAAACCTAAAATGACCTTAGCCAATCATGATACCCATCCAGAAGAAGTAACTTTGAACAATCACACTGCAGATTCTACTCAACATAAAAAAAGACTTCTTCGCCCACTTAAAGAGAGAGAGAGAGAAAGTAATGTAGATTTACTTTGTAATTTACAGGTATAGCTGGTGCGAGAAGTGAGGAAAGATGTTGGATCTTGGAATGAGAGGAAGGTGGATTGAAAAAAGAATTCCACAGTACTTTATTTCCTGGCACACCGCCAGGTATGACTCAGATGGGATAGCCTTGTACTTTTTGAAGTAGTAAAGTTTTAATCTGTTCATTTTGTGGTGCAAAAACATTGGTACATTGGTTGTCTTGTAGCGTACAGTACTAGCTTACAATACTTCAAAACTTCCTACTTCAAAACTACACTGCAGGCCTTAATTTATAAGGGAAGATTACTTGCTTTCACTCAGTTTCTTTCAACAGTTTTGTGGTAACACATTTTTCTGGTATTCAAATATTCTGTAGCAGAACTTATTTTGCTGTTTTTACGCTGAAAACCAAGTTCCAAGACACAATAATTTTTAAGGTAACTAATGACTTTTAAAATATTCTGCAAGCCTCCATTTTCTTTTGCAGACTTACATCAGAATACTCAGAATTCAATATGTATATTCACTTTAACATAAAGGTTAATGCCCAATGAAGCACAGCCCTGGCTGATATCATCATTGTTGCCCCAAAACGAAATTGTGTATGCATGGTAAATATTGTCCCATTGTTTAACACTCTGCATTAAACTAATTATTAAACCTGCAAACCTCCTGCAAACATTTGATACATTTGTTCTTACTCCCCTCAGTAACATCCATCTATAATGAATATGTATTACACAACATAAGTCCTTGGACAGGGGCGTGACTGTGCACATTTAAGCCTGGCCTCCATTTAAGCCTGGCCTCACCCCCTTTATGGGTTCGGGTTCAGCCTCACTGGCTTTAATCATGTCCTGCTCATCATCTCTGAGGAGGATGCAAATTGTCAATCAGTTTTCTCTCCCTCTCTCTTTGTCTCACGCTCACTCTCTGCCCTCTCTCTCTCTCTCCTTCCATCTCATGCTGTCTGTCTTTCTGTCTCTCCCTCTTCTGTCTCTCCCTCTGCCCCTCTCTGTGCCTTCTCTCTCTCTATGTCATACTCTGCCTGTTTCCCTCTCTCTCTCTTTGCCTTTGTCTGCTTCCCTCTTCTCTCTCCTTCCATCTTGCTAAGTCAGTTGCACCAAAGGACATGGTATTAAAACATGAAGAAGAAAAAAATAGCTGCATATGTTGCCAAAATGTAACAGAAGCCAAGAGCAGAAAGGAATGCAGTTAGCCCCATCCCGGCTTTACGTCTCCCTTGCCATTTTAACTAATCCACATGAAATGCCCGCTACTCCAGCTGAATTCTGTAGCAGGTCAAAATAAAGGTCATAATAATGACTCCATAAGACACGAAACATTAGCTTCTCAAAGATTTACATTAGCCTCAACGTACACACGGTGCCACTCCTTCACAGTCATTCCAAAGAGGGCCGCGAGATAGCTCCCAAACATGTTTCGTTTACTAAACGTACTGTTCAACAGCTCAGAGGCGTGAACAAATTGCTAAAGGTTAATGTATTTATTGTTTTGCTTTCATCTCACAGCCACCTGTGCTTCCAGTCATTATCAGCCATAAAGAGTCCTGCAGCAGTTATTCCTGGGCTCAGAGACACACAGCACACGGTGAATTTTACACTCATGGCACAAATGATCGATTATTCATATGGCCTTCTCTTCCTCTGCCAGTACCCCAGGTGAGCTCACGGCAGCGGGATGAAGACTGGCAAATCCTTGCCAGGCTCTCATTTCTTTCCAGTTGAATAAATAAACATATTAGCGGGAACTGATATTGCATAATAATGGGATCCAAATTGTGTAGCGTTGTGTTTGACGGCATGCATACACTATTGTAGCCTGTACTGTAAAAATGCATACACATGAGGGAGAAAATAGGTCTCGTTTTACAGCATTAGTGGATATATAGGCATACCCTTGTTAATATTCCTTGACTCTCTGTATTAATGGAATTCATATGGTACTTATTTTATGTAAATTGTTTTGTCTTTTACAAGGGCCAAGGAAGAAAAAACATTAGATTTACTACTTCGATATAAGATGTTTGTCTATGAAAATTGAGGGCCGCAGATGGATAATGTATAACCTACAATAAAGTATAACCTATACTTGATAATCTATGGTATATCATGATCATGCTCTGAACAAATATGAATAAAGCCCTTCGTCTCAAATAAATGTTTTTATTTCTCATTCCCTGAGAATAATAATTTTTAAATAGTTATTGTTATTGTTCGGAAAGCCATTAAATGTAAGGTTATTTATTGATGATAGTGTCTTAGGGATACTAAGTTATACTAAGTACTAAGTATACTAAGTTATACATATTATTTAGGCTGTGTGAGACCTTGGCAGAGATGAAAAGTCTGCTCATTTCGTAGAAGGTGTCTTTCCTTTTCCTACATATATGCTTACAGTATATCTTTTCATATTTCCAGTATATTGAAAATATGGATAGTGGTGCACAAATCAATAATGGTGCAATGCATAACAATTACAGATGATGAATATGCAGGCTACTAGACTCATCTTAAATAATTGATTTTGAAAAGAAAGGAAATGTTGCTACCTCAATCTTGAGTCATCAGTGTCAATAGTTGGTGTATCGAAAAACAACTAAGAGACCATTTCCCTATGGGTCCTGTGGGAGACGAGGAGATTGTAAATATCGAGTACAGGCAGGGGTCAGGGGGCAATTTCTCTCTCTCTCTCTCTCTCTCTCTCTCCAATCGACTCTCTCCCTGAGTGTATTCTTCTCTCTCTCTCTGTCTCTCATTTAATTTCCCTTTTTGAGGTCTTACTGTACCTCAAGCTTCATAAATTTCACACCCCTGTTCAACTGTTCTTCATTCATGCTGTTGTAGTTTCCAAGTACTCTTAATTCCTTTTTAAGAGAGGCCCCATAAGAAATACAATGCTCCTTAAGAAGAACAGTGAATTAATTGACATACTATTATGTCAGGTAAAGGTAAATACTGTAAATTCATATGCGCTATTAATATAGCAAAAGCTTAAATTCGGCAGGTCAAAGTGGTGCGCAGGATTTTTCTCAATGAATTTTACTCACTCTCTTAGAATTCCATTCAACAGGCATGGCACCGAAAAAACGTCAGTACTACTTATTTTTAACTACCTATTGCTAGCTTAATTTTCCCCGGTGGGCTTTCAGTTTTACGGTATGAAACGTTTGTTTGAACTACATGACGTGTGGGTACCTCAAGTCGCGTGAAGAAGTGAACAGAAATTGTGAATGACGATTTCAAAGCCTAAACTAATCAGCATCACCCCAATGTCTATATTGGTTGGCTAGAGAAATCTGTCAAGATGACAAAAACAAACACATTTTAAACCAATCACTTGGGTCTTTTTTGCTATGTGGTGGGATTTATAGTGACTGCCGCTTGCGCTCGCCACTCGTTACATTTCTCGTATTTGAACATTCATCAGGGTGCCATAAGTGGTGAATCGTGAAATATTTGATCATGTCATATGTTTGACTTTCAAACAATGGATTCTGAACTACAAAACAAGAACCTGCCTAGCTATCAGGTTGCTTCAAATTTAAAATTGAGAGGGGCAAAGTAGACAACATCTTCTCGACGGGACTAGCTGGGTTGTAAGGTGTGATGAGTGTCTGGGGGTAGGAGGAAGCAGTACCCCTTGTGGCCTGGTATGCCAGCACTAGTGATTTAAATTTGATTCGTGCTGCTGTAGGGAGCCAGTGAAGTGTGGTGAGTCGTGGAGTGACATGCGTGAATTTGGGTTGGTTGAAAACCAGGCGTGGGGGCGGCATTCTGGACCAGTTGCAGTGGCTTCACAGGCTGGTAAGCATTTACATTTTAGGTTTTTGCAGACGCTCTTATCCAGAGCGACTTACACAGTTTACATTTCTTTACATACAATCCATTTATACAGCTGGATATTTTACTGAAGCAATTCAGGTTAAGTACCTTGCTCAAGGGTACAACAGCAGTGCCCCACCTGGGACTGAACCTGCAACCTTTGAGTTACAAGTCCAGCTCCCTAACCATTACACTACACTGCCAGGTAAGCCCGTCAGCAAGGCGTTGCAGTAATCAAGACCCGAAATAACCAAAGCCTGCCCCCCCCTTCATGTTTGCCTTGGGGAATATAATACATATGTATGTATATTGGGTTAGGCCAAATACAATAAGCGAGGAAGAAACTATAGGGTTAAATATGCTTTATGTGATATAAAAAGTAGAGGATGATTTTGTCCCGCTGTACATGAGTGTGAGTCAGCTGCTGTAAAAAAATATATTTTTATTCCAAATATATCTAATGTTTCTTCATACCTCTGATTTTTCACTCTGCCTGAATAAAAATAAATAAACAGTGTGGACCAATGAGTGGTGGGCCCATGCCCTATAGGCCCAAACTACCACTGTCTGTTATTTGTAGAAAAACTAAATTCACAAAAGAAATATAGATGAATAGATGTTTCTGAGGTGGACATGGTTACAGAATGACATATGTGGGCATGTTGGACAGCTTTGGATAACTCTCTTGAAAATCATTAATAACTAGGGTGCGCACAACATGGTAGAAACCTGAGTACCCCTCACAATGGGCTCCACTGTGTGATTTATGTTTTATAGTAATCTCTCCTGACTCTGGACTTATTCATAGTGAACATAAAGTGCAGTAATCACTACTAAAAACATTTGGGCTCGATTCAATTTAAACACATTTCTATTACTTATGAATTTCAGTTTTTAACAGAAATGTAAGCCACGCAGTATCGATCATTTGAACTGAACTGCAGTTGCTCACTTGAATAGGAATTGGTTTCTGCCCTTGGAGCTGCGAGTGGTATGGACACAGAAGTGCCTTGCTTATCTGAAAGTTCAGCGAAAGATCACAGGTTAAAGCTGAATAATCCTGTTATGAAAGCGCCGGGCAAACTCAGTGAAGACGCTATAGGCATGTCATGCAGCCGCAGCGGTCCAAGCCCACGCACAGCAGAGTGCAGCCGCACGCCTCTATTTTGTGCTTTACCTTGAAAATGTCCAGAGCTTATCACAGTGAAATTGGCTCAGCGCGATGAATGGAGACTGTGCTCAAATAGAGAGGATTCTGAACACCCTTTTCCCCTTTTGTGCCTGGGATTGAATCTTTTTTTCTTTCTCTCTCTCGATGGCTTATAAATGACTAGAATGAAGAGTAGGTTTGATAAAGAGAGACAAACTAAAGATCTTGATGCATAGTCTGAATTGGTTTAACACTGTTCGTACATGTCTGCCGGCTACTCTTTCTCATCTTGTAATGAATGAAATTCAGGATTAAATAAACCACAAATACCCCAAATGGTGTGTCGAGTTTCACCCGGCAACGGGGAGATTCTATTCCTATCCCCATCTCCACAGCAACACTCCTCTGCTGTTAAAACTATAAATTAATTCAACGTAAGAGATGTATCAGTTGGATGTAATGCATTATGCTTAACATTGGCTTAACGCCCCTGAATCATATACTTCTTGCAGGGTCAGCCTCAAAACTTCACATTTTCTGACCAAGCCTGTGCACAGCTCCCCCAAGATCCTGGTCTGTGCCGTACTGGAACTAAAATCCATTGATCCCAGAGGTAGCAGTCACCTCACTATTCCGTTCATCCAACATTGGGTAGAGAAGAACACTTGTTTCTCGTAACCCTCGACTCAAGTCTCGTATTAACAACCTAGACTGACAAAAAATCAAAATCATGTTTCTTTGTCTGCTGAGGCTAAATCAGAGCTTGTCAACAGCAATGACATTTGGACTGGATTAAAACTGCAAAGGGGTAACAGCATAGATACTGCCTCAGCCTGTGGCGTTCAGCAGAAGAAGTGTTTTCCCTTATGTTGCGCCGAAGTCACGCACGTCATCAGGCGGATCTGTCTTCTCCACAGGTGGCCACAAAGGTGAGAGTCGTGGTCTTTGTCCCCGGTCCAGTTAACACATGGCAGAGGAGTCTCATTAGTCCACTCTGAGACATCTCCAGGGCACGTTCTTCAACTGCTCAATCACCCTCACCAATTCAGGGATGCGCCAAATCTCAAGTGGTGTCCTCCCCACTCCCAGTGCCTACCAGCACAGCAATATGACCTACTTCTAATGCAAACACACCAACTTGCTTCCAAAGCCACAATGCACAAATGTGTGGATATTCTATTCCTGTGTGTCTGATGTCGTGCTCCTGCACTTCCCTCAAACTCTTCCCGTTGCAGATCTGAGAATCAGGCAGACGCCCCAACCCCCCAGCAGCATTGTCCTCTATGGGAAGTGGGGGATGCTTCACACCGTGCCATTTAAAGTAAACAGGCGTGAACTTAACCCCCATCAGTAATGAGTAGATAATTAGCACAAACCATTAACACATCCTACCCTGCAATATCTAACATTTCTCTTCACTCTCAGTAATATCCTGCAATTAACCAACACCTAAAGGTACTGTATCATAAATATAGATTTTTTTATTTATTTCAAGAGCTCATGCTTATAGACACATAAGGGGAAATTCCATTTCAGGTTCAGTTCTTAAGTTGTATATTAATCTGTAATTACAGCTTCATTAGCCCAGGGATCTGAGCACATGAAGCTTAATCAGAGGGAACAACAACATACATCTGCCGCTCATAACAGAAAAGGCACTCTCCACAATATAATCACCCAGTTAATTAAAAACGCTCCTCGTAGATTCATTAAATGGCCATCTCATGGAGCATGTTTCTCTGCATTAATCTGATATAAACTTTCATGTGAATATATTTTCAATTCTACATGCAAGTGAACACCAGCTATTTCTGCAGATTTCCCCAGGGGGGGGGCATGCACTCTGATATCCTTTATGTCGCCCCGGTAATCAAACGAGCGTTGTGATAAATTCCACTACTCCTCCGTTCTCACAGAAACTCGGCAGTTCTCTTTACAAGCATGGCACACAGTTCCGCTCTTCCGTTTGATATTTTAACAAAAGCATCCATTGTTGATCGCACGCAGTTTACTCTGTCATAACCGATTATCAAATGACTGATTATCTGATTGTCTGAGGGGGCCGCATCCTGGTGCGATGAGGAGGGTGGCAGGGCCTGCGCCCAGCAGGAACAGCTGCTGGAGGGCGTTGACCAGGGATGCTTCCGCGAGCTTGGAGGGCACATTAAAGCTGGGGCCGGGATTGTCGCTCTCCAGTGAACACCAGGCAAGGCTGGCTGCTCTTTAATAGGGTGCTGAGGCACAAACACATAGCTGCTGGTGATCCTTCCTGTCTGATTCATCTCGACTCAAACTGCGGTGACAGTTGTTTGGAAATGGTAGAGGCCACAGAGATGAGAGAGAAGGACAGACACATAGGGAGAGGGAGAGAGAGAGAGAGAGAGCAACAAAATCCTGAAAAAATGTTACGTGTTACAATATTTTTTCCTAAGGCAAAGAATAGAAAATATAACAAAGAGCAAAAAAGGAAAAAGGCCTCCAGTTGAGGAGTAAATGACCATCCAAACTGAAATGCTGCGGCAGGAAGGGCAAGGTGCTGTGAGGGACATTTTTACCAAAGGTCTTCCTTGGGGAGCCTGTTTTGGGGAACCTAGTAAACTGTTTTCAAATGGTTTCACGAAAAGCTTTGCCATGTTAAATCAGTTACATTTTGGTCCAAAAAGGAAAACATTACAAAACATTTTTGTTTTGGGTTTGTGGCTCACAATATCTACATCTCCAGTATCAAACATGCTGTATAGTTATTTAAAATGCATTTGTTAACACACATAATGAGATACAACACATAACTTGACAACTGCTAATCCCTTATTTAAGTCTTTAGGCAAAGAAAAAGCATTTAACTAATGGTGCTAATAGTTATGAAGTGTGTGTGATCGATATTAGTTACACATTACATTCAATAAATCACAGATTAATGCCGCTTTTGGCCTCATGCTGCCTAATGTATGCTTCTAAATTTCCGCCGCCTTCTGCTTCAATATTTCCTGGGTCATCCCATTAAGATTTCTATATAAGTACCACAGTTTAATATACTATGTTCTTCAATGATGGATTTAAAGCCGGCTCTCGACACAGTGGAGAACATGGGGATGTATCAAATACTGTAGTTGTTCTGTTACCATTATTCGTTTGTTTATGTGACAAGACCTTGTTAATAGCTACTATTTTATTGGGCCAATTTCAGCCACAGGTACACACGGAAGGAGTCCTTTTATGTAACCCTGCAGAGTGAATAATAAATATCAACTGCATGCCATTTTCTGCACTATATCTTACACATATTTCTCCCCTCTGCACACAGCTCTGAAATATGTAAAGCTGTTTTGCACATTAGAGCCTCACTAGTCATAAACAAACAGAAGAAGGGAATGCAAATTCCTGGAAGTCTTTCAGGCAGAGTCTAAGGAAACACACACACACACACACACACACATACAAAAACTCTGCCATCAGTCATCTCAGCCAAGGGTTTGCATTCCATTTGGTCTCATCACTTAACCACTAGTTGTCAACCAAAGACAGATTAGCACGTGAGCCCTGTTGAACGTCGATCAATTTTAGTTCCTGTGTTCAGTGTCAACACGATTGAGCCTATAACCCAGCACATGGTGCCAACATACAGCTCCCATTCCACTGGGCAGCTGAAAGTAAGGTGTCCGGTTTTGCATTAAATTCGCTTCCCCACCCTATCCCCTGTGCATGTCTCGGTCTGCCTCACCATACAATAGTAGCAAGAGCTAGGAACCGCAAGATCATTTATACAGTGGAAGTGGTTTCAATCTGTCACTGAGCATAGAGGGAATGTTTGTCTTTCTTCGCCCGCTGTGACAGGCAACTTTGCTTGAGAGACATGAGAGGTACAGGCAAACCAGGAGCAGAAACAAAGAACCATAGCAGCAAGCAGAGCAAACAATAGCCGTGTCATCCTTCCCTCATATTATATGCCGGTGATTGCTGAGGCTCACGTGAGCCTGGCAGCCTTCTATTAAAAGCGAACAGTTCTGGGCTCATTTCTCTCCTTAAGCAACTGAACGCTGTGAAAAGAGAAGCACACTTCAGAGCTGATCTCAACCCCCCACACACACACACACACGCACACACACATAACACCCCTCCCCTGCTTCCACCCCCCCCCTCCACTCCCCGCTGTGCTGTGCATCATTTCTGCTGATATAGTGGAGGGGGTTAATAACTGTGCTTCATTATACGATGTAGTGGCTCTGTAATAGTGGGCAGTCTGGCTTTAAGACATGTGATACCTCTCTTCCAAGGCTGCACTGTAATACAGGCACACTATTAGTGCATTCTAAAGGAGACGGAGCTTGTGCTCAATGCTGCTTTTCAATGGGAGGAGAGAGCGGAGAGGAGACACAGCTGTCATTACACAGAGACTGATCCTCGGCTGTAAGTAAAAGTGAAGAGGCAAATTAACTCCACATTACCACCAAGGTCCTCTCCAGAGAGAAAGGTTCCAACTCTGAGACGATTTGAAGCTGGAATGACAACGTTGCCAACCTTTTAAAACCCCGTCCAGATTCTGACAGAGGCTCTCAGCAGAGATTCCAGTGACTGCCTTGCTGGACGGAGAAACGGACCGTGCAGTGCGCACGGGGGACAAAAGAGTTTCCCTAATCCCCAGTTTCGCAGATCTGACCAGGAACTTGTGGGAATCCCGGCCACAGAATGGATGGATTTAAGACAATGTGCTAAAGCTATTGGATGAGCGTTAATAGGGTTCTTTTTTTCCTGCCTGGATTACACAGGTAAGAGCTTTTCAGTCCTTGAGTGCCTTTAGTCTTTTGAGCTCATTTGCTGAGTTAATCTTTCAGGAGCATCGCGGTGCAAATGTGTTCAGTGTCAGGTTTTAGTGTAAGGAGTC
Organism: Aldrovandia affinis; assembly: GCA_029706075.1. Classification (NCBI taxonomy): domain Eukaryota; kingdom Metazoa; phylum Chordata; class Actinopteri; order Notacanthiformes; family Halosauridae; genus Aldrovandia; species Aldrovandia affinis. The sequence goes on along the minus strand of JAINUG010000031.1, from coordinate 2,551,375 downwards.
AAAATAAGCCGCTGTCTCTGACCTGCGTGTTAAAGAACGGAACGAGAACATATTTTAGGAGCTGAAGGAATTGTGGGGAGAGAGGACCAATACTTAAGGCAGCAGACAGAAATATAGAAGGGAAATGCCACACGTTATTATTAAATTAACGTGTCTGCTTAAAAAGGGGCCAGTGTTTCAGAGGTGACTTTGAGAAGCAGAGTAGACAGAACAATTTTTTTGTTGTTGTGCTCTATCGAAGAGATGTTGAAAGTTCCAGACAATGCAGTCTCATCAGTGGGGCAGAGCTCTCTGGCGTTTCTTTTGCTGTTGTCCAGCTGTTATTAATGTCCTTGCTTTGTCCATGTCCACCCTCCTCTGTCCATTGTGAGAGGATTTGATTGGTATGAGCAAAAATGAAAAAATCTATCTTTTTCTCTCTCTCTCACTCTCTCTCTTTCTCTCTCTCTCTCTATCTATATATATATATATATATATATATATATATATATATATATATATATTTTATTCTTGCCCGATTCCCTGGCCCCTTCTTTATCCTTTCCTTATGTCTCTTTTCAAACATCTTCACTTCCGAAAGCTTTCACTTTTAAGATACATATCATGCGTGATTCTCCTCAAAGGAATTCCAAAATCGTAGTCCAAGTTTCTTTGGTTGTCACACGTCAAATACGAAAGCTTCTTTTCAGACTGTCAAAACATGTTTTACAGTCGTTCTTTCGCCGAGAAATGTGTCGAATAAAGGATAAGAGGTGAATGTAAAAATAACTGTGAACTTGGGTGTTTTTTCTGTGTGAGATTTCCCCACCTTTTTTTTTCAACGCCACAGTAATTAATAAAGACTATGTAAAGGTACGGAAGGAACCACAGAGATGCGGTGGCTTTCGGGCAGAATAAGTCATATGCAGGATGGCCGTAAAAACGCACAGACACAGTTGCCATTTGTGTGACGAGCACAGAAAGATAAATCAATGTACTAATTAGATGGCAGAGCAGGGAGAAAATGGACCATTAAACTGATCTGCAAATTGCCCGTCCAACACAGAGAAGTGCATTTAACTGTTAATTTATTGAAGGATATGGGAAGAAGAAAAAAACTTGGATTGTGATTATTCTGACAGAAGTACTCATATCTGAGGATTTCTGTTAATGCACAGACTCATAACAAATAATTTAGAGGCTCTTTCCTCTTGGTATTAAAATTCAAGGCCGAGCACATGTGGTCCCCTTATTTAAATGGCTTTGTGGTCTGATGCTCTGCTTGTTATTTCCAACTTGGCGCACTGTCGATCACAACCGCTGCCTGCACCTTCTGATATAAATATACACAGACAGACACAGACACAATGCCCATAGCAGGCTAGCTGAGGAAAGGCAAAGAACATCTTTCTTTCCCCATTTTGTTACGGAGGCAAGTGCAAGTTTTTGTTTTTTCCCAGGTTGAAGGCAGCTTGCCAATGTGAAATATTGCATGGTAAATACATTCCTCAGGGAATAGTTTACATTTCCACAAAACTGCGGCTTAGGGAGGATTTATTGCAGGAGAGGGGATTATGAGCTGTTCATAATGATATGCTTAATTTTAGGTGGTGAATATTCAGTAGCGGTCTCAATGTCAATTAAGTGTATGTGGAAAGGGTTCAAGGTCTGCTTTGTGCTCCCCCAAAATGGTATAAACTCCATGAGTAATACTTTGAATAACTTGTCTGTGGATAGCATGTATTTATTGTTCTGCACTTATCAAATGCAATGTTTTACACACCATTGCCTATATTGCTGCTTAGAATGAAAATGGCAAATATAATTTAATTAATAGAGTTAACAGGAAACTTTATGATGATACGTTTGGCTATATTTTGCCGGTTATTAACCATTTTATGAATGGGCTTCATGGTTAAAACACGGGGAAGTAGTATTCAATGTGAGGCTGTTTGTGACATAAATGTTTATAGGGAGCAGAGTGTTTACAGAAAAAAAGTGAAATTTATCTTCATTTTAATTAATTAAAATGTACCAATTGCTTCACGTCCACTTCACCAGAAGCACCTGCAGTGTACATTGTACTTGATAATTAGCACTGGGTAGTATTTATACAGTTATTCTGTATTCTGTAGACAGAAAAACAAAGGACATTCACAGATGGAGTCAGCCTCCTACTTTTGCGGTGAGTGCTGCTCTTTGCAGATTAGGTGAATACAAATAGATGAATACTTTACACTCAATTAATGCCATTTAACAATAGAGAAGACGTTCATCCGGATTGTGTAGGTGGTGAAGTACTGTACAGAGCAGGTTATTGATGTGCCAATGTAATAATTATAATGGAGAGATGGGTGCCTGATGGAATATCAAACACAGATATGAAAATTCAACACCTCTTATAAAGTCTAAGGGACTTAATTTCAACCCTGTTAGAAGAAAAGCAGCCTGCCTCCATATGCCAATCACCATTAACTGACAGTTTGATAGATTTATAAGGTGTCCAACTCTGCCATGATAGCAAGGTGCAAATCACTTCTCAAGGTGTTGAGAACAATTTAAAATTGTAGAAAATATTTCTAAAATGCATTTTCAAGTCTAAATCAAGAACCAGAAAGACTAAGATCAAGAACTGAACATTTATTTTAGAAAATACATGCCTATTCTATGGACAAAATCGTGTTATGCTTTGAAGTACAGAAAGATAATGGGTTTCGGCCTAAACTGGCATAAAATTATGACTTTGTGTTTGAATTGTGAGACTTGCGATGACCATAAACAGAATGCATGATCACATTTTTTGTTCAAATTTTTGAAGAAAATGGAGGAACAAGCTTTTTTCAAAACATTCTGAATAATATCTGAGGAATGTTTTACATGAAGCAGAGGCATTTTGTGTCAAAGCTTCAAGAAAACATGAAAGGTCACTAATATGGGTTACATAAGGAAGGTTTATATATATATATATATAGGGGGTAGACAAAACAATGGAAACACCAAATGAAAAGGACACGTATTTTGAAGTAACTAAATCTTAATTAAATAGGAGTCAACACATGTGTTTCATATTAATGTCAGTACTAATTACCAATATGTTTCTGCAATAAAATACAAATCAAATATGTTTTAACCTCAACACTTTGATATGTGAGTTTCTAAAGCAACATCAGAGATCTAACAGATTTTGAAAGGTCAAATAGTTGGTGCCCGAATTTCAGCCACATCAGTAACAGAAACGGCTAAATTATTTAATGTGTCAAGGGGGACGGTGTTGAAAGTCATGATGGCATACGGCAAAAAAGAAAAAACTGCATCAGGAAAGAGGAACAGTGGCTGCAAGTTGAAGTTCACCGACAGGGACAGACGGGCACTTAACAGGATAGTTGCTAAAAACCGCAAAACAACGGCCTCAAAAATGACCACAGAACTGAACCTACACCTCCATGACCCAGTATCAACAAAAACTGTACGCCGTGAGCTTCACAAAGCTGATATTTATAGGCTGCCATTTGGAAACTGCTTGTAACCAAGGCCAATGTAAAACAATGCATAACCTGGCATAATGATCACAAATCTGGATTCCTGAGCAGTGGAAGAAAGCAATATAGTCTGATGAGTCGTCTTTTACTCTTTTTCCTTCATCTGAATTTATGTTGAGAGAAAGCCAAAGGAAGCCTTCAACCCACATTGCTTGTTTCCAACTATTAAATACACTATGGTGGTGGATCTGTTATGAGATGGACAGCCATGTTGTGGGAGTCATTGGGTCTGATTATTACTCGGTAGAATTATGGCCAAGGAATACGAAGCCATTTTAGGAGGCCAGTTGCAAACATTGCTTCCTCAAGATGTCCCAAGACAATAATGCCCCCATACACTCTGCTAAATGGATTCAAGAGAGATTTCACGAGCACCAGGATGAGCAGCTTCCATGGCCCCAATCACTAGATCTCAACATCATTGAACCTTTATGGGAAGTTCTGGAACGTAGAGCATGGCGTAGTTTTTCACCGCCCTAATCTCTCAAAGGACTGGAGGCTTTCCTTCTTGAAGAATGGTCCCATATCCTACTAGAAACAGTTAAAAGCTTGTATAACAGCATTCCAAGAAGGACTGAAGCTGTTCTGAAGGCAAAAGGTCCCCTAACTCTTTATTGGTTGGTGCTTGTCTACCCCCTGCATCTATATATAGCTGGTATTTCCTGTACAATAGATGTAATCACATGGCTTCTTGTTATTAAAATGTTACATTTTATTTTGTGTACATTTCATGGTAATTCGGCCCAGAGTGACAATTAAAGTTGTTGGAAAATGGAGACATTTTTCTTTTAGGATTAATTTGATATACATGACATACAGTACCCTCCAGAATCATCTTGATAAAGATGAGCAAGGAAAGCTGTAAAATTCAACTCCAATGCCAGTTTAGCAAACTCCAGACACTTCTTTTATTTCCCTCAATAGAGGCTTTTTTTGGCAAGCCTTCCAAAAAGCCTATTAGCTTGGAGGTAACGTCTGATTTGGAGACTTTGTTTCCCCAAGATGCAACCAAGCTTTGTAGATCTCCATCTCCATCTATGGCCCTTGAATTTCTCTTTGCCTCCCAAACCTCACTGTGTGTGGGGAAGGTTTACATTTACATTTGACATTTTAAGCATTTAGCAGACGCACTTATCCAGAGCGACTTACAAGATGTGCATTAATACATGGTAGGAACAATCATAGTTTGCGCAAGAGATCACTGCAGTAATACAGCAATAGACATTGTTGCAGGCAGCTGCATACCATACCTGTAACACTGGGAAGGAAAAGGTTAGTCATTATTATTATTATTTTATAAATGTTTTTTATAAATAAAGTTCACCACTGTTCCAGTGGTTTTAAGCCTAATTGTGGAAAGTGGCAACTTTTAGTTAGGTCAACAACTCTTTGTCTTTTTTCTTCTGAGAGTTATTTGCCTTTCCTCATGGTGATGTATGACAAACAAATTGTACATATGTCTGTTACCTCCATTTTTATACCTTTTAAACATAAAGCCATGGGAGACCAGTTCCATAAAATAGAGATTAACTTAATCAATTAAAATCAATCAAATCAATTAAAAATAATTATTTAGATTAACTAAAATCATGGATTTTATTATTTAAAAAATATTACGGGTGTACAATTCACTATTTTGTGAAGATACAATATGACCTGTATTACTGTGTTTATTTTATACAGCCTTCTTTACTCATCAGGGGTGTGAATCATTTTGAAAAGTACTGTATAAAGACTTAAAACCCACTTCTGCAGTCAACAGGAATATTCTTGAATAGATCAATATAACTCGACCAATATTTTGTCAGCTTCAATAGTTCTATTACTTGAGTGAGAGCAGATGGTGGACAGGCAGAGGGATACTGTACCTTTGATTTATTATAATCTTGAACCCGTACTCTGTGTCGCCCATTGCTTTTAGCGATGCTCGATTTATGCCTACATGCTTCTCTGTTTCTCTGGCTCCCGCAAGCTTGTATCTGTCTCCGAGTTGATTTGTTGTTCCTTTGTCCCCTGTCCTGCTCATAGTCTTGTATATCCTCGATTCCTGTGTGCGTGTATGTGTGTGTGTGTATGTGTGCGTGGACCTTGTTGATTCCTCTCTCATGTGTGTGGACCTAGGTGACTCTGTGAAGCTCGCTGTTGAAGCCGAAGCTGTTGAATGCATAAGTATGCCCGCGTGCGTATGCGTGCACGCGGTCTCTGGACTCTCCTGACCCTCTGTATTGCTCCGCAGACGTGCCCTGCCATGTCCTGGTTGCTGTGGCTGTGGATTAGCGTGAGCGCCCTGTTGCTGTGCCAGGCCACTCTGTATGACACCATTCAGCAGCACCACCTGCCACAGCCTGGCCGAAACTCCATCCAGATCCTCGGTGAGTCACTGCTTACCTACCTTTCTCCTACTGGCCCATCACTCACTCGCTTTTAGCAATCATCTTAATATGGCTACGAAACAGGTCCGGGCGTCATCATATTTTGCTCATAATTTGTTCCACTCTTGTGACTTGAATGTAGTGCTCCTCAATAAAGCTTTTATTACACATGATATTTGGCTAATGGTGTCTGGACTGTAACATGATACTGCAACCTTTTGATGTACTGGTGCGGAAATTGTTAAAAAAGTGAATCTACCATTCATTATCATGATCCAGCGTGGAATCGTATGTATTTGCAAAGGCCTCATGTTTGTTTGATTGCCGTGAAAATCACAATTATGTTTCGCACTCTCTCTGGAAAATGAAGAGGGTTGAATCTCTATCCAGGGATAGGGCAAATGAGAAGAAACTTGCAGTCAAGAGCCCAATTTGAATCTTGCAGAAATACCCTTTAACATTAAGAAATTAATTTAAACAGTAATGCTCTTATTTACGGTTTAAATAAGACCAAGGTCAGTATTTGCTCAAATGAATGAGAAATGTTTATATTTTTAAAGGAAAATAACGCTTTCTTAAATTCATTGCTCAAATTTAACGATGATGCTCATTGTCATAATGTTCGTTTTTTTGTTCAAATAAATGAAAGTACTAGTATGTGCTTTTAACTTAACTTGAATTTCATCCCTGAAGCAGCTTGGCACAATGTCATCTGGAAGTAGTCAAGTGGGACACAGTTTAGATTCTAAAGTTGCAATGCTTCTCAAACATTAAACTGCTTCAAAGTTAGGTAAGAAACCTGAATACCAGACAAAGAGAAAAGAGAAAGAACATACCTGATTGAACAATTCTTTTATTAGCCTACACGTCTCAAAAACCAATGTTAATCAGGAAGAAATAAAAAAATAAAAAATAAAAAAACATTTTGTTCTTGGTGACTACCATTAAAATACTGCAACTGCAAAGAGGAACTGTCGTCACAAAGCACTGTGGACTCATTAATCCGAACAAGAGGAAGGGAGTGGGACGAACAGCAGAAAGACCCAAATTAATTTTTAAAACTGTGCTTCCAGGTTTTTCAGGCTTGGCAGAGTCTGGTGCCAAATCTCTACATGAAAGTATATGCCCTACAGTAAGTGTCTTTTAAATTATGCAGAAGGCCAGCAAAACAAAATCCCGCCTGTGGCAGATGGAAACTTGGGCAGGTTATGGGTGAGAAATCCCTCTTCTGTTTATGTGCAGGCGGGTAGAGCCTTCTCGTTAGCGAGTCTCGCGCACGCACACACCCACACACTTGCTCTCGCAAAGAGAATTCTGAATCAGAGACCGTTATGTTTGATTTCCCACCGCTTATCTGGGCAAATGGGGAAACAAATACTCAAGCTACGGCAGAGAGGGATGGTTCTTAGAGAGAAGAACTTTGAAAATAAGCACATGTATATGTGTCAAGTCACTTAAAATACGGCAGACTTTATTACCCGTGTGTTACCAGAACAATTGCGTGAGAAATATTTCTGCAGCATCCCAAAATATTATATAAGGTGAGAATCTGCATGCACAGAGAAATCCACATTATGAACACGTCCACAATATGAAGCACATGTTTTTTTTTGTCCTGGGCTTTTAAACATTTCCCAGTCAATTCAATTGAGAAGTCAATTCTCAGAATTTAAATGAGTCAATTCTCAGAATTTAAATGCTATGATAAAGATTTCCATTTTATAATTTTCTGTAATTTTTTTTTTTTTTTACATCTATGACTGTTCCATTAGCAATCAAATGCTTTTGAATGTATCCATGGTAATAACACAAACATAAGGTAAACAGGTTGTTATGTATTATCAATTATTTATTCTTCAGACACCCTTGAACATGGTGACTGATAAAACTTTCATAGACAAAAGAGCAGTGTACAATAGGAGCCAGAAAATCCGAACCACCGACTGCAAGTTGAACCAATGCTTACATATTTCACAATTTCCAAAGCTACTAGACGCTGCACAGAAAAAGTCTACATTTATACAAATCACTCTGTGGTCTATTTCCATAAGACGGTGGATTTCTTTGCACTGACTCAGTCAGATTTAGCTGTTTCAGGACGTACGCAAGACAAGGAAACTGAAGCGCAATCATCATAAGGTGGGAGAAGATGGGAAACGACTACTCTTCTGACGGTAGCAATTCGCTCACTTTATGGCCGAGGGGCTGGTGTCTAAAACAAGCGGGGCCCTCACCCTAGGGCTGCTGAAGGGAGAGACAGACAGCTGGCATGTGGTCATGTAGCAGAAGGGGTAGGTTGTGGCGGGAAGGGGGGCAGGATGACAGCTCGGAGGATTGTCCAGCAGGAGCTGAGCGATCGAGGGCGTGGTGCACCATGCGCGGATAAAATCCTGAAGCGATGTTGCAGTTGACTAAGTCTGAAAAATCGACCACCTCATAAAACCAGGAGCTGGCTGAATGCTGCACGCATACTAAATATGAGGAAGAGGGTTTTTTTCTCACTTTTTTTTTCCCAATGACAAATCTCGTACTCGGGGTTGAGATTCTGATTGAGTAACGGGAAGGCGGCAGCTTCATCACCTGCTTGGAAGCAGCGCTACTGTCTCCCATGAGTCTCTGCTGGGCAGCCTCCCCGCGTCCTGCGCCCCGCAAGATTGATGGCACTCCGATTCCAGGCAGCCAATTTTAGTCTCTCAAGAAATAATCCACTACATTGACAGATGAGCAGAATCTGACATGACGCAAGCCTCATTCAAATCACTCCCAACCTGCCCGCTGGAAGCCATGCGGTGCTGTTTGGGGGGAGAAACAAGGGCCCGAGATTTTCAGGTGGTTCCTTTCCGCCTCAGAGTGGTGAGAGACATAATGAGCCGGAATGTACATAGTCATGGTGTCCCCCAAAGGCATCCAGATAACGATGCCGTGTGACGGCAGGGAATCGCAAGCGATGTGGCTTGTTGGAGGGCTTTCTGATCACAATGGACAAAATTGCCTTTCCTTTATTGAGGAAGTAATAAAGCGGGTCATAGTCCATTCCATTTTTCAATAAATATGAAACATGGGTCACTGTATAGCAGTTTACTTTATTTTATTTCCGCACCAGTGAATATGGCGGTGTGTATTTTCCCGAAGCAAAGGAAAGTTTCCTGCGCGCATCTCGATCATTTTTTTAACTGAATAGGCTTGAGGTATTCACAATTGGCTTTTATTTAAATTGTCATGTACATTTTAAAATATTTTTTCTCGTTTAAAACCTTTTGTTTTCAACAAAACTGAACAAGGGGGCAACACAACTTTTCTTACAAAGGACAGGGGCAAACATTCAGTATACGCAGTAATGGACATTAAAACACATGGGAGTTTTGCACATACAAAGAAAAGGAAACATAGACATGAATCAAAGGAAAACATTTTAAAAAATTGATTTAAAAAATCTAAATGATGACTTTTAAAACAAAATTCAGGGTTATTTGGCGAAGATAACAGGCAAATGCTAATTGTCTTACATGCATGGCTGTTTTCTCCTATAAGCAACATAAGCAAGACAGGAATAAACCCTGTGACAGCTAGGGGTCTCCTTGTGGTTGTCTTTTAAATAAATAAATACCAGTCTTGGTAGACACTTGGGGCTCTAGTTTCATCGTGAAAGCACAATGTGCAGATGGTAGCGTTAATCCAGGAGGGTGGGGAATTAAGGCTTGTCCAGAGAGATGGTGTTGTACCGGTAGTGCAGTTGTAAAAGAGGTTGGTATAAGAATAATAAATTACCTGTGGGTGTGGTGAGGGTCCAGTATGGCCAATCAGATCATCAGCATCTTTTTAATACCCCATTTAATACCTTTGCTATCGTGAACTGGCAATTTTGTCATGTCTGGTGAAGAGCAAGTGCCATGGCATGCGAAGAGCAAGTTAGGAGACTTGCTTTCACTACAATAACATTGAGTACATAATTTGATAGTACACAATACTAAACTAAAGGTGACCAGATGTCCCACACCCACATTTTGATTCGTCGATAAACTTTAATTCAGATTTATCTTGCTTCTTTATTTTGATTATTACCGCATTATAAACAAAGTCTGAACTTTCATGGATATATAATACAGATATGATCCCCCGTGCCTCCCAGCTCAACAATATCATCAGCAAAAAAATTGCTTCTTTTGTTTTCTATTCCATCTTTTCCATCCTGCAATTTCCTGGGAATTCATCTTGCTTGTCCTGCATTTGGGCTGTTTGAATCTGGCCACCCTAAAACTATGGTGCATGTGTATCAGTTTCCTACTGAGAAAAGCGCTTTTCTCAGTAGTAAACTGATATACTCTAGTTGTCTGGGATGAGGAAGAGAAAGATGTGTGGTTTCATTTGTGTCATCTAAGCCTCCTATACTTAACCCCTTAACCGTTACCCCCTATTTTTTTACATTCCCGACTATTTAGAAATACACAAATATGACAGTTCATAGCTCAAGAACTGTGATGGCCGCATGTGGACACAACACAGCCTAAAGGACCGAAGATCAAACATACAACCAAAGAAGCATTGTATAGTCTTATTGTGTAGAAACCCATGTTTGAAAAGGAGTCACATTTCATGATAGACCTATGGATTTGTATGCATGCATGCATACAATGTCAAATGTCAACAAGGTCTGTGCAAAAAAAAAACTGACTTCTAGGGGCTTCCAGACTTCTTCCCAAGGGCTCATGAACTAGAGGCCTTTTAGTGAGTGTTGTCACCAGTGGTTTCCAAGTGTCCCAAAAACTGTCCCAAAAACTATCCCTAAGGCAATCCCTGGATGGGAACAGAGCAGCCAGGAGACGGAGTGAAGTTTGTCGGTCTACGGACCGGATTTTAATTTATTTTTTCCTGTCTCTCCCCCCAGACATGGGGTAGAGACAGTGGGAGTAGTAGGTTAACATATAACAAACACAAACAAGCACAAACACAAAATCGTCACCCTACTCGCCGCGAAGCTTTCAGGGAAAAACAACGAACTAAAATAATCATAACTTATGGGACACCGCGCCTCTTCTTCCAGAGTTCCCCTGGAACCTCCCCAGGCACACACATATCCAGTGACCTTTCAAGTGCTTCCCACCCATGCATACTGAGACACTCGCCACTCCCCACAGTGAGAGTTTCCTGGCAACCAGCCCCGAGACACTCTCCACTCTTCCAGTGATCGATCCACTCTTCGGGCCGTTACCCAGAAACACTCTCCACTGCCCGAGTGCGAGTTCTCTTTCAATCACACAAATAAAACCGTGGGCGAGAGGCGGACCCTCTTTCAGGGCGCCCTCTCGCTCTCTATCATGATCACACCGAGGGAGAGAAGCGGACACTCTTAGTGCGCCCCCTCTCCCTCTTTCCCACACACAAAAGAAGCACTCTACTCAGTCACTTTCGACAAACGCACACAAAACTCAACAAACATCAAACAATACGATAACACTCGCACTCGCACTCGCACAAACCTGCCCCCGGAAAGTCTCCCTGCTCCAAAGGCCTCCACAACATGTAAACACACAGGCAACCATGCCACTCCCACGTGGCCGAGACCAACGCCCTCCACAATGTCAAACCAAAGAATTGGATAACAAGAACATCATTTTTTTTTCCAGTGGTAAAAAAAAGTAACCACTAGGCATTTACCATTATCAACTTTTCAAAAAAACTAAACAAAAAAAAACAGCAAAGCAAAATAAATAAAATTAAAAGTTCAAAATATTGAACTATAAATATATCAATATTATAACAATATAACAATTGTTTTTTTAGCCAAGACAAAATTGCACTTCTGGCAATCATCTGCCCTCATTGAACAAAACTATTTACAGTGTCTGTTAGTGTTCTTTAATCAGGCAACACAGGAAAAGCTACAGGTTATTTTGGTTGTGCTAATCATTGAAGCAGTCCCTCAAAGCGCAAGGGCACATCACAGAATTTGATTGGTGTCTTCTGGTGGCAGAGACGGAACTTCCGCCTACCAGCTGACCAGTAGCTACTCACTGGTCCTAAACAGGATCCTGGCCTTCGAACCAGGTCTTTTTTGGGGCTTTTGGCATTGTAAAACCAAATAATAAATTCAAATAAACTGAGAAAAGTATAAAGAGTTTTCCAAAACTCTGAAGTGCGTGCACTTTGCGTGTCTTCAATAGCAGCACGATGTGCACAAATCTCATTCATGATAGTAAGTGCAAACCAAAGGAAACCTTATATCGTTGTAAAGGATATTCCATTGGCTAGGACCCTAGTCCAATTTCAACATATATGGAAAGAAGAAGTATCGATTATGCCACTGGATCATGCCACATGATCATATTACTGGTTGTGCTGGTTGGACATTGTGTTTGGCCAATACTTATCAGAGAATGATGGGAGTGGGCTTATTTTGTAGCAAAGATTTACCATCATGAGGATAGAAAACATTTCTATGTGAAACATACTCAAACATCTCGTAGAAAAATGACATCTTTGCTGTTGTTGGCAATACAAAGTGCATAGTAAACATTGGAATTAATTTGGTTTGCTCTTGTGACAAAACGGGGTTGCTACTTTAGTTCATTAGACCCTTACGATGATCAGGATGCCCACATTATCAACGACCTGTCATATTTTGGGACTTCTAGACTTCACCGAAGGTAAGGAGCAGCTATTCTCCTTGAGTACCCTGCCTTGAATCAGGACTGGATTTTTTTTTACGACATCCCAGTTGACGTGAATTAGCCTCCACTGCAGAAAAGATGAAATTTCACCCAATCTGTGCATATAATACATGTTCATATTTTCAGTACATTTAACCGCGCTATTTAAAGAAGAACGGGCTATATGATGAAGACGGCCCACAAAACAGGGTCACTACTTTTGTTCGTTGGACCCTTACGGTGATCAGGATGCCCACATTATCAACGATCTGTCATATTTTGGGACTTCTAGACTTCACCGAAGGTAAGGAGCAGCTATTCTCCTTGAGTACCCTGCCTTGAATCGAGACTGGATTTGTTTTTGCGACATCCCAGTTGACGTGAATTAGCATGCATTGTTGGGAAGACGAGATTCCACCCAGTCTGTGCATATAATACCTGTTCATATTTTCGGTACATTTAACCATGATGTTTAAAGAAGAACGTGCTATATGATGTAGACGGCCCACAAAACTGGGTCACTACTTTTGTTCCTTGGACCATTACGGTGATCAGGTTGCCCACAGGTTGATCTGTCATATTTTGGGACTTCTAGACTTCACAGAAGGTAAGGAGCAGCTATTCTCCTTGAGTGAACAGCATTTCCGTATATGGTAATATGGTAAAATATTGTTACTGCAATCCCATTAGTCTGTTGTGTCATCTACCGGCTTTGTGCAGCTTTTTCCATCATTTTAATATGGACAGCACAGGTTGCTAAACTAGTGTCTAGCTAATTTACCTTGGTGAACCGAACAAACTATAACAAAATGCCTGAGTCAAGTATTTTTTAAAAACCTCAGTGACAGTGAATGTAACAGTGAGTAACCCTGGGGGAATAACGTTAGAGAGAGGTCTCTTACAGTCTCTTACAGATGCAAGACAGCCTAAACTGCTGAAGTGCCAAGCTCGATGGTAGTAAGATAAACTGTATCCATTTTCTTTAATGTCAAGCCATATAGTTAGCTAGGTAAGCAGCAAGCTAATTGTGTTTTTGAATTCCTTATTGCCAAGAAACTGGCGTGACTTATTATAAATTTAGAGCTGGCTATCTACTAGGGATGCAACGGTACACAAAAATCATGGTTTGGTACGTACCTCGGTTTTGAATTCACGGTTCGCTACGTTTTCGGTACAGCATGGGGACAAAGAAATGCAAAACATAAAATAGCTTTTCATTTATTATGAACTTTGTAAACAGTGACTAATTGGCCATAATTTACTGAACAAAGTAAGGCACATATCTTTCTTTCTTAAATAAATAAAATGTCCATCAATAGTACAGTACCTACCGAACCTGCATACCGTTACACCCCTACTATCTACAGTGTAGGTTTGCTAATGAGGTTTAATGGGTGTGGAGAACTCAAATTACTTAGCTAGCTACTAGCTAGATACTAAATATAGCCATTTGTACCCTAGACAGCTATTGTTTGTAAACTAACCAGCTAGCTACTTGTGATAAGCCATCCGGCTATAGATTTCTTTCAACATTAGTAGACCTACATGTTAATTTAGTCACTTCCTAGCTAGCTCGCCAACTTAAAATCAGCAGTTCAAAATACGCATTCATGTTTGGATATTATGTGTGTGTGTGTGTAAAATGACACTTTAGACAAACAACGCCGGAATCAATTTGATAAAGCTTCACTGTATAAACGCATGTCTCAGGAACTGACTTTTAAACACTCAGCTGGTGATTTCGAATGCTACCATTTAACGGGTTAAACACGTGAATTCTTTAAACCAGAGGTTTAGAACGTCCAAATAATATATATATTTGTTTTATGTCAGTTTCGTCTCATCTCCTCTCGCATCTTTGCAGTGGTATGGGTCCTTGAGGGTCCATACGAGCACATCAATTTCAGTTGCGCTTACCCAACGGCCATGTTTACATGGGTTGTCTAGCATGGGTTATCCCCTGGTGAAAAACCTGTGACTTATTTCTTATTTGGTCTCTGTCCCTGTCCTTTTCAGCAGGGAATCACGGCTGTCTTGACCATGTTAAAGATTAATGAGATGCGATAGCGGCAGATAGGCACGGCGCAGCCTCTGCACATGTGCAGCCATGGGCTGTTTGTTCCGGAACGAGGCCCCTGGCTGTTGGATTGGTCAGAGTATTAAAGTGGACAGGTCATGATTCGGTCTGTGCACCAGGCGGTGGTGATTGATAAACCATTGATATGTCAATTTGAGCCATTGACCTGGGATTAGTTCTCAGTGACTAATATCCCTGCAAAGAATTGAAATGTCTGATCAATTCTAATATGTCGCACACCCCGCATAAAACGAGGAGAAAAAAAATTAGCGCCAAATCTTAGTTAGAAGGGAGTACATTAAAGAATACTTTAATACATTAAAGAAACATGTTATCTCACATTAAAATTAATAAATACCTTCATTTATTAACAAATTACTTTTTTAAATCCACGAATGCTAGCATTCAGAGCATTCCGGGAAATGCTTACAGTAACTTTTCTATTGCGTCGAACTTTAACACACAAGGATGTGGTAGTTCATGCCAATACAATAAAGTTAGTTTAATTGGCAGCTCACTAAATAAAATAGTTAAACTGCATGTAAACATGTCTCACAGCAAACTACACAGCCAGTCAGTCCAGTATGCTTCCAGGGGATTACCCTGCTGACCCCCTGGCAGGAAATAAGGATAAACACTATATTCAGCTGACTGGGAGCAAAACTGCTTTCAACAAACATCTTTATTGTCATCATTTTGGTAAATACAGTTCAGAGTGATTATGTGATGGACCAGACCGCCCCCACAGTTTGCTTATCCCATATGGAGCTTTTGTGTGCTCTTCTCTTTGGAATTTAAGATTAAGATTTATCTTTCAATGCCTTTCTTTTTTAAAACATTCAAAATAGGAAATGTGTCATGATTATAGTTCACCAGTGGGAAATCCTACCTCTAGAAAATGAAAGTCATAGAAGTGCAGAGTGAGGAGTCAAGAGACTATGGTTTGACACTGACAGTATTTCATTTTGAATGAAACCTGTTTTGATGAGAAATGTGTTGCATTTTAATGAGATCCTGTAGAGTTCCTCACAGCACTGGTCACGATTTTGACTTTTGTTGTTGTTGTGGTTGTTATTTTCTGAATAAAGTTAGGGTGGAAAACAATACAATACGAGACATGCATCTCTGAAAGTATACAATTTGAGGAAGTACATAGTTTATATGTCTGTTCAGTGAGGCGGAGTTCATCGCTCTCTCTGTCAAGTAGGGAACTAAGGCGTTTCGGAAATGGATAACAGTACGATATAGTAGACCCTGGGTGTCCTTGTTACTGACTGGAAGCGAGTAACAAATACGACAGTTCCTTTTTGGTGCACAGACATGGGTCACTCCTGTCTTTCTGGTCACTGTGATTAAGATTCTCTGATGTGATGGACCCATGGGGCGCCTCTCAATTTGGTTCTCACAGGGCGAGCTGGGGGAACAGATATCTCAGTTGCCAGAATACAGCTCATAATACACAACATGTGCCAAACATGGGAAACACATCTGAAACACATTTGAACACTCAATTTCTTTTGCATTGATAAAATGTTTATGTGAATTGCTTTGCCAATACTGCAGGAAGGTTCATATCCTAAGATGACTGATATCTTAGCTGTGTTTTAATGCACTTGCCTGGCTAACTTTAGAAGAGTGCGCACTAATGGCATAGACTCTCTCACGCAATGGAGTAGGCTGACTATACTCGCACAGCCACGATGGAAGTTATTCATAATTTATTTAGTCATCAATATTTATTTAATAAAATTTGTGCATCAGAAATATGCTGCTTTATTGTCGACATAAAGAGGACTGCAGAGTATTGCCACACTCAATGTTCTAGTACACTCTAGTAGTTTATTCACCACCCATGTCTGATTCTTTTTACCACATTGTCAGTCATTCATGCTATTGGAGTTCACATGTTTTAATGCATCGCTTAATGTCTTAAGGCAGTTTGCATACATTGTATATCTACATACGACTTACCCTCATGAAAAGAACTGCTCGATTTTTGGTTTTAATTATCAGATTTCACACTCGTTTTAATTGACAGAATTAATTAGAACAGGAATTGATGGATGAAACCAGATTCAATTAGTTTCTGCTTATTTGAATGAATGGGAATGAATCCGAGTCCAGCTAATTGGATAAAACATCATTTGATAAAGCTGGCAGAGAATATTCAGTGTACCATTCAGAATTACTTCTAAATAGTTGCAAATAGGCCATTAACACCATGGAAGCATATACTATAACTATACGCTGATTGCCCTGACTGACTTTTGAAATGAAGACTGTTCCTGACAATCATATTTTAATGTGTTCATAAAGGGTCAGATAGGTACCTATTTTAACAAGAATGAAACAACATACTGCATTGAATTGTCCAGTAATGCAAATGAGACAAACAGCAACAGATAGTATAATTAGACATTCATTTCTACTATTATTTTTTCCAGCCATTTTTGTTACTGAGTATGCTTGCAGCCAATGGTGGAGTAGTCACGTTAAAT
This sequence comes from Aldrovandia affinis, assembly GCA_029706075.1. Classification (NCBI taxonomy): domain Eukaryota; kingdom Metazoa; phylum Chordata; class Actinopteri; order Notacanthiformes; family Halosauridae; genus Aldrovandia; species Aldrovandia affinis. The sequence goes on along the minus strand of JAINUG010000031.1, from coordinate 2,534,263 downwards.
GTTAATTGCCATGAAAACTGTAGAGTTAAGAGCAGTTGCCAAGGTCTCATTTCCATGTGCCCTTTGAGCTAATCAAAGCCACCTTTCTTTTTTAAACTGGGCAAGAGTATGATGATCATTTCTGTGCTGAACATGGCTTTCTCACACATTTCGATCAACTCATCTCTATTTGGCTCTCAGACAATTTGTCATGGATCAGATGAAACAATTTGTCATGGATTATTGCACTTAAATGTCTGTCTGATAGTGGAAGCAGTCATTGGAAAAGCTGAAGAATCCTATTATGGCGTTATTTATGGTTTGGAATTGGCTACATATACAGTGCCCCTTTAAAGTCTACAACCTCTTTCAAACATTTCACCTTGTGTTGCCTTATAGCCTGATATTAAAACATATTAAATCAGACCTTTTCCACCTTTATTTCCACCTTTATTTGTGTGTGTGTGTGTGTGTATGTGTGTGCGTGTGCTTCATTTGTCTTAAAATGTAGAATTGCGACAGGGAAAATATATTTTTTTATGATTATTATTTCTCTCAGAATATTCATCCATTTCAGTCATGCACACTGGCGGCATCACAATGTAATGCAGTGATTTGTATTGATTTAAAAAATGAATCTATGAATTCACTATTAAGCGTTTAGTTCTCATTTAATTCATTGGAAAAATAAAAAAGGCAAATTAATGTTGTCACAAAAGCCTCTAATATTAACTGACGTAAACAAGCGAGTCGTATAATGCTAAACAGAGCTTTTCACTCACATTCCTAATCTCCGTAAACTCATTCCACATATTCAATGCAGCAATTGCAAGATTGGAAGATTAGTCAGTATTTATCTAGCAGGGCTAGCTTTTCGAAGTTGGCACCTGAGTTTTTGTACTGTGTACTTGATCGACTCGAGTGATTCGATTTTGTTCCTTATCACTATTGATGTCAGACAGTTTCTGTAGAGGATGGCTCTTACTGTGCCATAGTGTGTTTACTCAGAGAGCATACAGGTGTTATGTGGAATAAATGAGCTCACTTGTAAAAGGAGGTGCTGTCCCTGACCTTCATTTGACCTTTTTAAAGTCTTCTCAGACCTTTACAGAGGAATGTACTCTGGCATGCCATACATGCATTGGTTTTTAGCATGTACCATGGCCCAGTTTCAGTGTATATTTATATATGGCAGTATTTTTTATTAAATTACAGGTTCACTCAGATGTTAAGCTGTATGCGGATCTAACAATGTCCTTCACTGTTGCTTTGTACTACTATAGAAAAAGAAGGAAGAGCAACAGATTGAATATTACAATTCAGTAGAAGTACAAAAAATGACTGAGAATGGCAGTCGTGGCCAAATGTTTCCCTATTATATTCTTTGTTTGCAAAGGGCTCGCTCTGCTTGTAATTTACTGTGTGAAAATGACTGTCTTCACTGTTCTACTAATATACATTCTCATCTGTTTAATAGAAGCTGAGTTTATACTAGCTTTTGAATTGTAGAATGCATTCATATGGACTTGAGATGATTTAATGGACTGTACTATGAATGGTATTTGCCAAAAATTGAACTAAACTTTATGGGGGAAGCAAACCAGCATTCAGTCAGACTTTGATGTGGTTGTTGGATAGTTTTTTCCTTACAGCTGTGTCGTCAGAATTGACAGTACTTTTCTTGAACTACATTTCTAACCAGCAAACTGAAATTAGTACAAATGTGTAGGGGTCAGGTGTGGGTAAATCACACCAGATTATATTTAATCAGTTTTATACAATTAAATAATTATAATCAGTCTAATTTGATTATTCACTTATGGATTATGAATATATTGATGGTTCAATGTTTATATCAAAGCTACAACTATTGACAATACACAAGCGTGAATGATTTTGGGAGTTCTTGGAATAGACTATTTTGCTTATATTCATGTTTCCATAACATCAAAGCAGACACAATGTTTAACAAAGGGGCCATAGGCATGGCGCGGAAAGACACACAATATATTTAAATAATACTCAGATAAATGGACAAATGCTACTATGTGTGTGAACACGTGAATAGCAGGTTTGCCCAACTGACTCGCAGTGTTTTGGTGAATAACATTATGTTTCATGAGGGGTAGCACTACATGAGAGAGAAGCGTAGCTTCAGCTCTCAAGCTATACTACAGACCAAACATCTAATGAGTTATTTCAGTCCTGCGAATTACGGAGATCATACATCTGAAACAGATGGTTAGCTACAAAGGAAGTTAGAAAGGATGAAAATAAATGAGTAGTTACTACTGAGTAGTTACTTAGGGTAACTACGGTCAACTTGGAGACAACAAGTTAAATAGCTAACTAGTTGACCTGTTCTAAGTTAAATAGCTAACTAGTTGACCTAAACGGTAATATAATGTAAAACAATAAATGCATTAATTATATCATGACTAGACTAGACTAGCTATTGCCTAGGATGTTTTGTCGGCCTTACTGGACTCCTCCGAGCACGTGTTGGTTGTTGTGGAGGCGTTGATCCCAGTGATGATACACGCAGTCTGTAGGTCCCTTTTGTTTCAGCATTGGGCAAATTATTTCGTGTTCGTCTTGTATTGTGAGGGTGTGTAGGCAGTTTGTGGGAATCATCGGTGCTGTGATTGGTTACGTTTTTGTCCATCATTCTGGTGGAGTGTAGCTATTCTTTGTCGAAGAGAGAAAAGGCCTTTATCTTCGAGTTAACCATTTGCTGATGAATTATCTAGCAAAAGCACCAGGGCGAGATGCTAACACACTGCACTATGGTAGATTCATCTATTAAGGATTTTCTTCCTGCGTAGGAATTAAACTTAGTTTAAAGTTATTTCTGCCCAAAATACTTGCTAGTTGCCACAAGGAAGACTAGCGCAGCTTTTAGCTGCCTGAACTTACAGGAGGTAAAAATGGGAGTGAAAGAGGGTTCTGTGTTGTACCAATGGTTTTATTGCCTGAGGGGTAATAAAAGGAGGGATCCGGTGCTGAAAGATTGTCATTAGAGCGCATTCCAAACTGTTACAGGAGCAGAACTGTTAATGGGCAGAACTGTTCCTTTGATGCTATTAGCCACTGGCAGTGTACCTACGAATGGAACAATTGATATCAAATTACAGATTTTGCCTCAGGTATATATTGATTTCCAACAGCTCCTTGTTTAAGGTATACTTCTGAAATATTTATATGATTCATTTATAGTTTATAGTTATGTCTCTATATGGGTTGTACTGTTTGTCCCTAAAGTACACAAAATGATAAATTGACCGTTATGATGTGCACAAGAAATACACAACCAAGGCATTGTTCATGCTACTCCCTTATGGTATCTCTTGAGCAGTAGGGACATCTGTTTTCGGTAATTCAAAACAATATTTTCACAGCCGCTGGGACACCAAGATTACAAGGCCAACGGCATCAACCTTATTTTGTTCTTGAATGCCTTCCCTGCCATTGTAACAACTGATTGAGTGTTTCATCTGAGCAAATAGGACTCAATTTGCCTTGTCTGATGTGTCTCGGTGCATCACCGATGCCCATATGACGACGAGGTTACATTGACTCATCCTCATTGTCCAGGAGGAAGATGTGATAAGGCCATGGGATATTCTTGCAAGAATGTTGCACTCTTTCCCCCTTCGAAAGAAAACCCAACCCAGTTGTATTCATTGCGCGCTGTAATCACTAGAGGTTGTGTACTACATCTTATTCAGTCAGCTTCGGCGGGATGGAGGAGACGAGAGAGTTAGAAAAGGTCTCGGATGTTTTGATTCTTGGCTAAACTGATCGGGCTCTCTAGAGGACCCACTCGAATGCTCTCAGTCATTAGTTGTTCAGGCCCATCTGTCTTACAGTGAGACATTTCCCCGTTGTTTTACCTCGCGAACAGCACTGTATGTCTGTGTTTACTTCTGTGCTTCTTTATAGGATCGAAAAAAAGGTACAAAATCCCATTTTCAGGAAAGATTTAGGAAACTAGATTTCTGAGAGCTGAATTATTTATGAGACCCAAACCTGAGTACCCTTTGTGGAGTTAGTATTGTTTCTCCGCACACATACATTCATACAGACAGGTAATTGCCAAAATAAAAGAAACACTTGGGTAAATGAGGGATACAAATATATTTAAAGCAGGTGCTTCCACACAGGTGTGTTCCCTGAGTTAATTAAGCAATTAACAACACATCATGCTTAGATGATGCTTAGTCATTTATAAAAATGCTGGGCAGGCCCAGTTGGCAATTATTTTGGCTACCATGGTTAGAAGAAGTGATCTCAGTGACTTTGAAAGAGGGGTGAATGTTGGGGCACATTTGGCAGGAGCTTCTGTGATTAAGACTGCTCAACTTGCAGATTTTTCATTAGGAACAGTGGCTGAGGCATGGATGTTTAAGGGAAAGACACCATGAACTAGGGGCAACTGTGGTTGAAAGCACATACTCTTCAACCGCGATGTCCATGCTTTGGGAGTTGCAAGGCAAAACAGAAGATATTTGAAATATTAATCTAGGACATGAGCAGGCAGTTTCATCAATAGCAGTCTGTCGAGAACTTCACAGAGAGGGATACTATGGTCGGTTTGCAGTACATAAACCCCTTATTACACCTAAAGATGCACATTTGTGAGTAAAGAGGTGCAAAAAAACACAGGTGGTCTACTGAGCAGTGGAAAGTCATATGGTCAGATGAGTCATTCTTCACCATGTTCTCAACAAACAGAAGAGTGTGGCGCATGACAAAAGAAACCGACAGGCCTGAACCTGCCAGAACCCTTCACTTCCCACGGTGAAGGGTTCTGGCAGCTCTCATGGAGGAATGCTGTTGCTTCCCTCCAATCGAGTTCCAGACACTTCAACAATCTATGACAAGCCGTATTGAAGCTGTTCTGGTGGCTTGTGGTGGCCCAACACCCTATTAAGACACTTTATCTTGGTGTTTCCTTTATTTTGGCAGATACCATATATACTACATGCATAAATAAATACAAATATTCCTCAAACAATTTAGTTTGCCACTTCTGTTTCTCTGTTGTACTTGTTCACATGTTCAACCATGTGGATACTGTCTGAAATAAAGGGGGCATTCAATTGAACCTTAACTTTGAGCAAAGGATTTCAACTAGTATTACTTTTTTCAATTCTTACATTGTATATTTCATTTGTTCCAGTGGCTGTGGAACTTTTGGTGATGTATTTAAAAAAGTTGTAAAAAAATGTAATACTTGCTTTGGCTTGTTATTCAAATTTAAGAATTAAGCGTGGAGCCATTACATCCAATGAACACATGGTACAACTTAAAACTCCTGACCTGGTTTTAGGCCACGAGGTACAGCACCCCCTATTACAGTCAGATTTTACTCAATGTTCCTGCAAAGCACTCACAAGCCCTTTCTGCCAGAGGCATGCAAACTGATCATTATTCCCATCTTCAGACCGGGGAGTTCTTGGACAAAGCAGCAGGTCTGGGGCCTGCCTTTATGCCGACAGAACGCCTCAGTAGTTAAAGTCGTGCCAGTGGCGTGATGTGACAGCACGTGCAATTCCTCGGCCTCGGCCCCAGAAGGCTATGCTTTATTCAACATAAGAAGCGTAAACAACGGAGAGAAAATCCTGTTTGTCAAGCCCACAAAACAGAGACCAGTGTGACTCTCAACTTTCTCTGTCGTGAGATAGAATGCTCCAGAAAAGTAATTCTCTAAAGTGTAATGCCTCTCTGTTGCTTTTTTGGCCTTCCCAAAAAACACATTTATTGTACAGTAGCTAGGAATCCTGAATATCAAACAGGTGCTGTCTATTAATCTAATATAATAACACAATATAGTACAGTGGGTATAACAAGTATTCACCCCCCTTTGGCATTTTTTACATTTTATTTTCTTACTTCATGGAATCCATATAGATTTATTTGGGATTTATTGCCACTGATCAACACAAAATACTCAAATAATGTAAAATAAAAAAGACAATTCTAAAGCTTTTTCTTAATTAATTACATCAATAATAGCCCGGGCGCTTTCTGGGAGGGTGATAAACAGAATCATTGTTGAAGAAATCTCACATAGAGTTTGCCAGAAGGCATGTGGGAGACTTTCAAACCAAGTGGTGGAAGATTCTATAATTTTTTTATTTGACATTATAGAGTATTTTGTGATGATTGATGGCAAGAAATCCCAATGACATCCATTTTAATTCCATGAAGTAAGAAAATACAATGTGAAAAATGACAAAGGGGTGAATACCTTTTATACCGATTGTATGTCCCACTTATTTTTATATAAAAAATCTAAATGCAATGTAGAGTTGTTGGCTATATTGTTGCAGTGTCGCAAGAATTATTGAGAACAATGTTTTATTGCACTAGAAAATACAATGACATAGGAGTAGGACGTGCAGTTGAACTCTCTGAAATGCAGATGAGATCTGAACATCCTGATGTGTACATCACATGCTCTCCACTGTTCTGGTGCCAGTGCTGGCCTTCAATATTGCCATGATGAGGTAATTAGAATTTCACACAGGATTCACATGAGAGCACAGAACACAGAGCCCACTCGATTTTTCTAACTTCCGAGCAAATTAGAAACGTCATATATAATACAAACGGCCCAGGCTCAAGGGGGCTCACTCAAAGGTTGTGACAATTTATTATAATATGAAAAGTGTTGTCAGGTAAATACCAAAATGCAGCAAGAAGTAGAAGAGGAGCTCGATAACAATAGGGCTCCTGTTATAGAGGTCAGCATATTTCATTTGTAAGGCTGAATTTCCGACAGCTACAGTGGATTGACTCCCTGGTAGTGGGTGATGGTTCTGTAGCTGCTGTGTAGTCCTCTCATGTTCCCGGTGGTAAAATCCCTTATATTAGTTAGGAGAAGTGATAATATCAAAAGAACAAACACATGTATTCACACACACACACACACACACACACGCATACTGTACGTATTTGTTAGCACATTTCTTTTGCGGTCTGAATAATCCAATTCCAATGAATAATGCTTATACATTTTGTACTAGATGAAGGCTTCCTCATTGGATGGTATTTAAAAGAACAAGTACTCTCTCCAAATGTAATTCAGCATGTCTGGGTGCATAATTGTGAGAGAAAAAAATCCAGTCGTTCAACATTTCAACGAGCAATTTATGGCAGGGTTTGTGAAGAATTTTGCTATATCACAATTTGAGTAGCACTTGAGCCCTTAAATCGATGAAGGAGATTCAAATGAAGCTTGTCATTAAGAGCCCTTCAACCTCACTCTCACCATCAGATTGTACCAAACAGTTGTATAATGCGGAGTTTTCTGAATTGTCTGCAGTTCAACACATTATACGACGTGGGCTTCCCCAGTACTACTAGGCTGTCGACATTAAATAGTTTTATGCTTATTTTATTGGCATAAAAAGGTATTTTCTTTCCAGATGAAATTCATGACTTTAGATTGGGCGAGTACAGGGATAAAAACACCTCATCCGTTGGCAATAGAACATGTCCTCTGCGTAATTGTGTGGAGAAGCACTTGCCGCATTTCGAATGGAAATAAATGATCATTCATAAAGGAATGAATAAATAAACATAATGTATAAATAAATAGTAAATAACATTAAATACATAAACATAAGTTAATTAACAATGCATACCTTCAACAACCTCGTTTTCAATTTCAATGGGGGAAAGAATTTCATTCCCCTGAAGGCCTCCAATCAGAGATGGAATCGGAGATTAATTGGATTCGTGAGTCTGGAGAGAAGCCTCTGGAGCAAATGTGGACGTAAAAGTTGGCTGGAAATATTTGGAAGATAAATCCTTTTCCGCCTGGTAGATGACCACTATCTATCATTATTTGCAGGGTGCTTTGGCAGGACGTGGGCCTTTGCTCACATGTTTGCAGCAGCCAGCGTTCGGGTGTGTTAGTGCACCGAGCGTAATAGCCTGCCTGCCCAAGGTATTGCTGACAGATGGTGGCCATTTGATTAAGGAAATGCCATAATTTAAAATTTGGAACAGTTCAGAGGAGATCCTGCTGTTTTAAGTTACAGAAAAGAGAGAAATTACTTCAGCGTCACAATTCACAAGAATATCGGTCCTTTATTAATCTTGCATCCACATCAGCAAATATGTATGATGATCTGTCTGCTTACAGCCAGGCTAGGCTGCCAGCATTTCCCACTCGCATTGTCAGAATGAGGCTGGAGGTGTGCTTTCTGAACGCCAAATAGGTTGTGTGTTAAGCCTTAGGATGAGAATGCTTTTGAAAAGACAGGGTACCCATTAGCCCATCTGCTATTTTTCTTGTCTTCTCCGAGGCTTGTGGCTGTGGTCACTCATTTATAGCGGAAGGGACAAGACTGACGCCTCTGTTTCAAACTGTCATGGGGTCTGATTGGAATAGCCCTACTCTGGAGTTATACTCAATATAGTGCCGCCGACAAGGTCATATCAATCCCCAGAGAGCTTGTGTGATTCTTATAATCCATCTTTACGTATGTCAAATCTTTATATCATGTTCACAGTGGACATGTAGTAAACATATTCTTGCCTCATCAAAGTGTATCATGCATTTGTCAATTGCACCTGAAACAAATAGCAAAATACAGGTAAAGTCTTCTCATCAAACTTACAGATATGTTTTTGGAAGGTTGTTTTTAATGAGAAGAAAATCCTATTTTTTCCCAGATAAGATTACATGTTTTACCCCGAGCAACAGACAGAAACTAATCTGTGCAGGAAGTAAAAAATGTGCCTGCACTAAAAATGTGACAGCTCTCTAAGGCTAAATCATGATATTAGGCATTTAATGGGGCAACATAAAAACATTTTTTCCGTGAACTATGACCCCACAGCTGGAATAGTTGATGACATTAAGCATAGTTTTGTTTGCAAAGTGTTTATTTGTCCAACAAGATCAGTTTTTCATGGAATTTGTATTGTATTTTCAGATACTGTATCACTTCTTAATTAAGCTGTGATTTTTTTAAATGTGGACATTTGGGGAGAATGTTTTATTGGCAAGAGTGTCTGAATTTATGTTTTTTTTGGTTTCTGAAAAGGTTTAGAGAATTTACCCTATGAAAGTAAATTGAAGTTGCTTTAAACAAGATAATAGCATCACTACTTTTCATTGCAGGCAACAAAAAAATAAAAGTAGCCTATTTACAGGACCTCATAGTTCAATATGTTCAAAAAATGTATATATTTGTTTGCCGTTTGAGAATTATTCAATTGTACACAGCTTGGGAATTGTGCTTTTTTAAGAAGAATCATTTCTACGCTCATCGATGTGTGGGAGTGAATACATTGTTTTGTCAGGGGGTAATTATAATAATTAATGGCATAATTAACATGTGAATGTTGGTATAGGATTCTAATTTCTAATCATTCTAATCAAATGATGACAAATGGGAATGCATTCATATGTCTGAAATGTAATAGTCTTAATTGGAAACCTGCCAGCAATATGATGCACATTTTAGCAATATCCTGGTAAACTGTGATAAGCAGCACGGAGCTGTCCTTAATTGAAAATGAATGATTTGGCACTATGCAAAGAGGAGAATGTGCTTCATTCCATTTTTTTTCTGATTCAGGCCCTCAAGTGTAGTTTTGGCAAAACAAAATCTTTTTTTGTAACACCAAGCTTTAGCATTATGCATTAGAAAACCTTTGTTGAACTTCATAATAAAATCATTTCCTGAGCAGTACGTTTTGCGTGACAGTAGCAAGACTCACATGCACACATAGGCACCTGCGCACACACACGCACACACACACACGTGGGCCGTTATTGAACATATCATCTCACCCAACTCGTGTGTAATTATTTTAGACATGCAATGAATCACTACTTTCCCCCAGAATAGTGAGTGAAAAACATCCAATCTAATTTAGCTCACTCAGAATTTAATTAAGTAACGTGGGAGCATCTGCCAATAGAGAGCTTCCAACCTGTGTGGCCATCATCTCTATTCAGCTATTTGCACTTGTGCTAAACATTTTTTGTAATTGTTTGGTTAAGTACACATCTTCCTTCTAAGGAGCTGAATATTATTTTTGAAATGTCTGATAAACACTATATGCCTTCTGATGAGTTGAAAACCAGGTCTAGTTGATATGTTATTATATAAATCAAGAACAGTTTCATTGTCACAATGTGAATTGCAGTAGTCCCTGTGGAGTAATACATTGTCTTTACAGTATAAGGTATACCAATGTTTTGGAAAGAAAATGTGTGAATAGTCATAGAATCTTGATGACTATACATTTTTTTAAAGCAGACAGTAAATTCTGCAGCACAGGATCACAAACTAACTGGAACACAATAACTTGAATTAAATGCAGCTGTTTAAAACCAAGCTCTTTAAGTCTAGCAAGTGGGACATCTCTAGGAAATGCTCAAGAAGGCTTATATTGGAAAAAAATAACTGCACCCTGACACAAAAACCAAACCCCATCAATGTGATGGTGTAATCTGAGACTTTTGGCATTAAAAAACGTTTAAACATCGTATTGGGATTAAATGAAACACATTGATTGAATATTTTCCCAATGCACCAAGCCTTGAGCTCTTTGCAGGGAAAATTAAATTCTTATTTTAAAGGCACAGGAAATATGTAGACTTATCTAAGATAGTGCTTGTACGCAGTGATCGTGTTTGGATAAACAGTGTGCGTGTAGACGATCCTCTCTACAAAACAAAGCGAAAACTCAGAAGCACTAGCAGAAGCAAAGCACACTGAACAGACCGGGAATCATTTTTTACTTTTACCCTTGCAGTGATCTGGCTGTGAGCTGTGTGTGTGCGTGTTTGTGCGGTTGTGTGCGTTTGTGTGTAGGCGCAGTTAGAGAGGATGGGAGTCAAGAGAAAAGAGGCTTCTCACTCATCGGCGCACACTGACACCCACGTCTCCTCTTGTAGACCCAACCTGCATGACACTGTGTACTGCTGAAGCGATCCTCTGGCTCTATACAGCAGGGGCAAATGCACAAGCTCCTCCTGGAGAACAAGAACCACTCTGCCGTTTCACAGCCCTGTCTGCACAGCGAGCAGTGATACGAGGGACAGCGGCTAAGCTAATTGAGGTCCAGAAATAGATACATAGAAATAGAAGTAGCACAATGAACAATACGAGTTCCTCAAACTCTAAAGTGCGCATATAATATTGCAGATCGACTACAAACAGACGTACGTAATAAACCGTGGCGCTAAACAATCCAATTAATTCACACAGGGTCATTTGCAATAAACATGTTTCAAATAGCGTTTGGACACAACACATCCCAAAGGACCGAGGATCAAACATACAGTAAAGTAGGCATTGCATAGTTTTATTGTGTAGAAACTCATGTTTGAAAAGCAATAAAGGGGTCACATTTCATAAGAGACCTGTGGCATTTGGGCAGGCTCTGTACATGTCAACTAAGTCTGTGCACAAAAACTGACTTCTAGACCCAAGGGCTCATGAATTAGAGGCCTTTTAGTGAGTGGTGTCACCGGTGGTCTCCAAGTGTCCCAAAACCTGTCTAAGGTGGCCAAATTGGCCCATTGATTTCTATTCACTTCTGTGACACCAACTACATAACTACTAAAACATACTAAAATGGTGTGATGGCTATAAAACCTGTTTCTATCACCCAAACCATTATGGATCATTATTCTGTTCACAAAACAGATACTAATGTGATGACTCAAAGTGTCTCCTAATGTGGCCCAATTCACTTCTGTGACACATTATAGAATCACACTACACCTTGTTGTTGCCTATGAGACGCACACACCATAGCAACAACATACGTTTTATTTAAAACGACTGACCCTGACAACTGACAGAAAAACTAAAATTGCAAGTGTAGCTGGCAAGGACTTTTTGTTCGCTTGATGACAAGGCTGAGAGCCAGCAGGATGATCAGTCAAACTCAGCCATCACTGAAACAGGGGCAGATTAGAGACTCCAATCAAAGTGTTTATGTATTGATTTGCAGTAGTACTATATAATTAAAATGGGATTACAAATGACTCACTTGAATAAGTCGTTTTCTATTATCTTTGAAATTCTCAGCGATTTTGTTTTTCAGACTGCAGATTTCTCCAAATATTGTTGAATTATAGCCATAAAATTGCCCAAAGTCAGAGGGATATTCATATTTTCTGACTAGTCGGCACACCCTTTTTGTATCAATCTTACTTGGAGAGGAGTGAGGGCAAGGGTGAGGGGAGTGCAATGTTTACTCAGAATTGGGCTCCTACTTAATGCAACTGATTGGAGAGACCGATATGACACTATGCTCAATCAACATGGCAGTAACATTATGGCATTAGACAGATTTTTCATTTCTGTGTTATAGGAAAACATGAATATATTGATTTATATGTGAAAGCAATTTATGTGTCACTGTATCCAAAAAGCCAGACTGATATTATCTGCCGGTGAAGCCTTGGGAATGAAGTGCTGGCCAGCGATGATAATTACTTCTCACATTTATCTGAGCCAATGCAGGAGACTCCAGTCAGGAAGAAGTGTCAGGTACAGTATTTAGTCCTTGTTCAAGTCAGTCCTTTGGTCTAAATCCAATTTGTCTGCGGTAATAGACTAAAGAAATGGTCTCTTTTAAGAACTACATCAAGTGCTAAAAAGAATATTAAAAACTATAGAGCAACAAAGCCGAATTGTGCCATATTGGACTGGCTTTCGTGTAGGAAAAGGGGTCATCACTACACTCTAGTACTCTCGTGTAAGAGATTATCTCCAGCCCAGACAAAAATAAGACATACCTGGAGCTCTGTGCTTACTATTAGGTTCTGTCTTGTAGAAAAAAAGGAACACATTTTTATGACCCTGTAAGGTGAAAGGAGGGTTGTAATCCATCAGAGATTAAGGTTCATGTTATTTCTTCCAGCACAGCAATATGACAGAGAGTTATCTTTGGTGGAGATGTCAGCCATGTGGCAGATGTGTATATATATATATATATATATATATATATATATATATATATAAGCCCTGCTATTTGCTATCACAATTCCGGGAGTTAAATGCTGAAGCGTGGCCAGCAGATGTGGCACCACAAACTGGTATATTGTCACTGTCATTTACTATGAGAGACACCTGCGGTTATTGGGGACACTGTTCATTTCCCCGATATGGGCCAGAAGAGGGTCCAGCTGTCAGGTGTCAGGCTGATGAGGACGGCAGACATGGCGCGCGCGGATTGTTTTTCACTGCCGAAGGGCCGGCGACGGAGAAATGTCTGCAGCCAGGCCTTATTACGAGGGAGGAGAAGGACCCATCAAGGTCTGTGTTTGGACTTTCCTTTGAAGACTTATTAGTTTGTTTGCTTTTGTAGCGCAGGCGATTGAGTAGGCAAACAGAGGACTGTTCCGTTAGCCTCTTTCCGGCCCCCTTGAACGGAAGATCTGCGCGGGGTGTATTGCGAAAATGTTCCCAGTGTAAATGAACGCTTCCCCACAATGCTTAGCATCAGAGGACTGCGGCAAAACAATGGTTTGATGCATTTAATGCTTTAGCTCCCCGTTGCTGGCATCAGCCCCAAACCTCCTCATTACTGTCATTATTACCTGTCAGTTGTAATACTTGTATACTTAGCAAAGGCCCAATTGTTTTCTTGAATGTTATTGAGCGGTCAGCTGGGCTCAAGCTGAAGAATGGTAATTGCCCCCCTGTGCTAAACAGCAGGCACTCCTTCAGTCCTCCCGATGCACTTTACTCCACGCTTGGCATCCTGTTCTTTTAAAGACACTCATGCCGAGTCATCTCAGTCCGCCCCTTTACACTTCTCTCACTTCCAGCTCACTTGCCTTTATTACTTTTTAATCGACTGGCATCGCAGCCTATGGTCTGATGCAAAATGCACTATGCTTTCAGCGCCATACATTGTGTTTTAATCAGGACAAACCACCAACCACTTTCCCCCCAGCCCGCCAACCCCTGTCCCCCAACACACACACACACACACACACACACACACACACACACACAAACGCACGCACGCACACGCACAAACACACACACACACACACTATTCTTTTTTTTATCAGACTTTGCCTGGGTTTATAAAGGTGTGGTTGCGTCTTTTTTTTGATCTTTCAGAAAACAATGAAAAACGGTTTTAAAAATGGTTTGCCAGTACCTATTTGTACTGCAGTGATTGGGCAATAGCCTCCATTTACTGTACATGTAAGACGTCTAAAACATTAGAGGGGGTATTGCTTTTGGCAACTTGACTTCCGCTGACTGATGACTGCATGTGAAATAGCAGCGACAGGGAGAAGAATCTATCCAGAGAGTTACCGCTGAGAGGCCTGGAACTAATGACAGATGTTAATACACCTAGGGAAATGCTGTAATAATAATGCTGTCAAGAGAGCACCTACGAGTGCTTCACTCACAAAATAGCCTGCAATCCTTTTTATACTCACCACGCTGCTAAAAATGAGTCATTTCATGCCGATGCCAGAACAGTCATGCAAAATGTTCACTTAGGAATAAATAAATAAATGTTAAAAAATAAAAAATAAAAAAAAAAAATATATATACTGTATATACAGTGGGTATATACAGTATATATATGGCATTTTTCACATTTTATTTTCTTACTTCATGGAATGAAAATTGATTTAATTGTGATTTCCTGCCACCAATAATCACCAAATACTCTAATATCAAATATAAAAACTACTCTAAAGCTTTATGTAATAACCACTAATATACATATATATATATATATATATATATATATATATATATATATATATATATATATATATACAGTGGGCTAATACCCTTGATAAAGAGAAACAAAATAGATCATATGAAATAAACGATATAAGTAATGAGGTATATTTTATCCCAAAAAAAAGCAGAAAATTAATTACTATTAATTGTATAATTGTTCAGGAAAACATATTTTGTTTTATTATTAGTATTAATTAATTATTATTAATTAATAAGACTAATAATAATAATAAGAAGAAGAAGAAGAATCATAAATAATATTTCCCCCAGAAAACATCTGGATCACAATTATTCATACCCCTAACTATTCTTTTAAATTTAATACAAAAACAAATCTTCATAAATGTACAACTTATTTGAAGGTTATTTGGAAGGTTATGGAACTATACAGTGGCCTACAATGGTTTCCTGTTTCCCTCGGGTATAAAAAGGAAACACACGTTTGAAATACTGTGGCCAGCCATCATGGCAAAGAACTCCCTGAAAGCATCAGACAAAAGGTTATTGACCTCTACAGATCAGGAGATGGCTACAAAAAACAAAAAAGTAAAAAAATACTGCTTTCCACTGTTGTGTCAATTATTAGGAAGTTTAAGGCCACTGGAACAGTGGCTAACTTGCCAGGTAGAGGACGCAAGTCTATCTTGCCCCCACATGTAGTGAGACGGATAGTTTGAGAAGCAAAAATAAGTCCAAGGGGCACAGTTCAAGATCTCAAAAACAACCTGGTATCTTGGAGTTACAAGGTGTCTAAAGCTACCATTCGACAACGCCTACATGACAATGGCCTTATGGCAGAGTTGCAAGAAGGAAGCCTCTTTTGAAGACAATTCACAGAAAAAGGTGTCTTGAATTTGTCAAACTACATCTGATCTACAATTGGAACCGTGTCTTGTGGCCTAATCAAGCTTTTTGGACATGCACATCAGCGTTATGTTTTGCAAAGAATGCAAGTAATGTTGAAAAGCACCTCATGCCTACGGTGAAACATGGTGGTGGATCTTTAGTGCTTTGGAGTTGTTTTGCATCCATATTCAAATAGATGGAACCATGAACTTCAGCATGTACCAAGACATTTTGTCCAAAAAACCTTGTTCCCTCTGCCAGGAAGCTACACCTTGGCCGCAGATGGACCTTCCAACAAGACAACAATCCCAAACATACATCCAAAGAAACTAAGAAATGGTTGACAGAGCACAAGATTAATGTCCTTATGTGGCCATCTCAGTCTCCAGACCTGAATCCAATTTAACATTTGTGGTTTGAACTCAAAAAAGCAGTCCACAAATGTCAACCAAGAATCTGAAGGAACTAGAATAATTCTGCATGGAGGGATGGTTGAGGATCCCCCCCAGGAAGCTCCATAACCTCGTACGACACACGATTCTTGATTTTTCTGGGAAAAATATATAATTTCTGCCAATGCATTATTATTAAAGAATATAATTTTCAGAATTTTTGGAGCATAAAATATACCTCATTGTTTATTTTATATGATCTCTTTTATTAATCTTTATCAAGGGTATGAATAAAACAGAGCCTACTGTATATATACTGTATATATAGTTGGGCAGGTGAGAATATAACACAAATGACTATTTCTGTATGAAGCTTATTTAAATAGTCAGTGACAGTCAATATTTGATTTCATGTAATAATCATTATCTAGGATGCTAATTATCAATTAAATCACCACATTTGTTGATAGACAGGTTGGTGGATCAACCTTAGTCGAAACTCTACCAATCAGATTAAAATTAAGAAGCTTAGACATAGACCAATTATTCAACGTCAAATCTAAAGACGACATTAACAAACACTAAATTCTAGACATGAAAATGAGCAAGATACAATCATGAAACGAATGAATAGAAAATGCCAAACCATAGCTTGTCTCTCCCAATGATAGAAAAACTGAAAGCAATAAGAATGACACAGCAATCAACAGGCCAACAATTTATTAAGTGTTCGAAGGGGGGTAATCCCCACTCTCTTCCTGGACCATGCATAATTCATTCATGGTTAGGGGAGGACCACAGAAAGTCTGGTCTGTACCCGTTTTTATCATTGTAATTTGGGTAACTTAACAAAACCATAAAATGCATGGAGCTATCTCGAAGATATATTTCCCCCAACGAACACATCAAGTAACATTCTTTTTTTCTTCTCTTTTTAATAGTGAGAATGTATGTGGAGATATTGTATTACTGTAAATATTGACATTTTGGAAGCAGAGCCACAAGTTAATCACTCAATCTCAGTGCCATTTCCAGTGACGGTAGGAACACACAAGTCTCACAGATCATACGGCATCCAGTGTTCTGCACTGAAAGGTCATGCCTTACTGAATTATTCATCACTTAAGTGCTAAGGCCTGGGACTCTGCATAGAGATTTACCTATGGAGAGCTGAGCACCACGCAACCTGGATCATTTACTGAGCCTCAGTCAGCCACCAGTGTGTCACCACCAAGGAACAATGAACAAATGATGTACATGCAGGACAATGATGCAACTTTACTTTTAATAGCACATATCAGCACAATTACTGAAGCTTGCAGGAACCCTGCCAGAGAGACCGTCTCTCAGGGGTTTAACCAGGACTTTGATCTTACCCAGAAAACCCACGTGAGTTCCCCCTTTGATACGGTTACAGGCTCTTACAGAAGGATTAGGACTCACGACCCAGCTAAGGTTAATGTAGTCTGAGGGAATGGGCTGGCTGCTGTTTAGTTATAGGAAATGGAATATCGGTATTCAAATATAGGATTTAATTATGCTAGGGGGACTGTCTCCGTCTGTGCAATGGGTCTTGGAGCAAACAGGGGTCTTCTTAACATCCTTTTGCAAGATTCCTCTGACAGCAATTAAATTCTTCCAAAAGGGATTTCCGTTGTGTGTATACGTGTGCGTGTGTGCATGTGTGTGTGTGTGTGTGTCTGCGTGCATGTGTGTGTGTGTGTGTGTGTGTGTGTGCGCGTGCATTTAAGTGCACACCGAAATCCACCTGTGGTGTTTTGAGTTCTATAAACTATTCTTGCCCTTTTTTTTACTTCATGACTCAGAAATTGTATTCCTTTTTCTCACCACTCTTTCCATCTTATAATTGGTTCATCAGCATTTTGTAAAAAAGAGAAAAAGAAGCGTGAAACACCGCCACAGCCAGTTCTTCATAATTTCACATTCAGGAAAGCACAAAGAGATCATAATGTCAGTGAATCCTATTCATGAATACACTTACAGTGGGAGGAAATGTGTCTTTTTATTCCAAAAATCTTGAATTCTAAAGCCTCTGAATATATGTATTGACAGAAATAACTGTGAACTTTTATGGCGAACATAAAAACAAAGATAATGTTTTATGTACAATAATAAACAATCCAAGTTCTGGTACAAAATGTAATGGTTTTGTTTCAGAATAACAAAAAATACATTTCTTCCTCGTATATCAATTAAAATTAGATTGTTCATTTAGAAGACATAAATGCCCGTCATTACCCAGTATGGTTTTGCCGCAGATTAGAATCGATTGGAGACTGAGAGTGCAATTTCAGGCTGATTAAGTGAACTCCCCAACATCATAACGAAAAAGCCCTTTCTCCAGCGTTCTTATTTACCTTCGCCGCTATAATGGTAAATGTAACTTTAAAAGCCGGCATTTGTGTAATGGGATTCTAGACCAAACAAATGAAAAGGAATTAATTATGCATGTTGGAATAATGCTGGATAATGACTTGATATTTATCTTCGGCAAACGTTTGTGGACCATGTGGTTGTATGATTTAGATAAGCCCATATAATCTCTCTCTCTCTCGTTTGCTGACAGGGATTCAGTGTTTTAGTTTAGTGACTTTTCTCCAAGGTGATCCTTAAAGACAGAAACGGAGAAACGGTGCCGTCCACGTCCCGCTGTCCGTATCATCCGTGGGTCACGGCAGGGATCCCGTCCGCGCGCGCGACGTGGTTATCGCCGTTCGTCGGACGCCGCCGGTTACTGTACGCGGCGCGATGCGGTCTGCCCTGCCCCATCGCGAGCGCTCTCACTGGTGTGATGGCTAATGAGTCAGTCCTGTGGAGGGTATTCTGCGCTGGTGCTGCTGTCAGATGGCTGTGTATGTCTGGGAATCAAATTTATTCACAGGGCATGTTGAGGTCACGTCCCAGCACTGCTGAAGGTAGGGGGAGGGGGGGCAAGATGTCATGGCATCATGCCACTGCCTCACACGCGCGCACGCACACACATACTCCCAGGGCCCTCCCCTAGTGTGCTCTGGCCACAGCTGTGGGTCAGATGTCACTGACTGGTGGTCACCCGCAGGAGCTCCAACTACATTAAAACAGTGTCAAGCTGTTCCTCCTCGACGCGCTCGTGTCTCTGCGGCTGAGGACGTGTCACTCTGGGACCGACCGCAGAGCCAGGAGGAGAGAGGTGATTTCAACCTCCAAATAGGCAACATGCCTGGATACGATCTCTTCGTAGATTCGGCTACAAATAAGACACAAAATAACTGTGGCTACCGCCGGATCTCATTGCTCTGAAATGATAAATGAACACGTCTATTACTCTTCGCACAACTTCCATTTTTCTATTTTTTATTTATTAGTTAGGCCTCCGACCACAGCGGATTGTATCAGAATGTTGTTCGTGGAATCTTAAGTCGTAGGTGACTTAACTTGTACTTGTAACTCAGAGGTTGGTGGTTCAATTCCCAGGTGGGACACATCTGCCGTTGTACCCTTGAGCAAGGTACTTAACCTGAATTGCTTCAGTAAAAAAAAAAAAATATATCCAGCTGTATAAATGGATTGTATGAGAAATGCAAACTGTAAGTCGCTCTGGATAAGAGCGTCTGCTAAATGCCTACAATGCAATGTAACTTAAAAGTGAAATTTTAACATTATAAATCTCGGCGGATACATCGTCTGCCTGCTGCAGCTGTACCTCCTCTTCTTAGCGTCGATGTGCGGGCCAAAGAAAAGAGCACGCGTTCTGCTGTCAGGGCCGAGCCCTCTGACCCATCGTCCTGTTAACACTCGCACTGCCACGAAATAGGATTTTTGATCACCGATAATGGGCTGAAAACTGTGCGACTATGCGCGGTCGGTTCCATGACATGGTGCTCAATAGCACCGGAGCGTCACTGTCTTTTTGCTCCATGCACTGGAAAGGTCAGCTTGCGGAGTGCATATCGACACGGAGGGTCATAGATATCTCCGTTAGTGACCGAGGGCACTTTTTATCTGCAGAACCCCACATTGTGCAATGACTAATGAAGACAGATCCAGTACATTATGTGGATAATGACTTCCCGTGACAAATAAATCCTGGCAGCTGTCCGCCGATGTTGTTGCCGGGTAAAGGGGAGTCGCACTTTCGGAGCGGTTGAACGCTGTGAGGCATTTACAGGCTGCTACTCTCAAAGTTTTATCAGTGTCTTTGTGTTGTGGAGAGAGAGCGGACACAATGCCAAATGACCAGCCTGTCGAACCGCGCACGTGCGATTGATAACGCGCTTCTCCCGCCGACCCCCCGATTATTCAGTGTATTAGTGTGTTCATTTTGTATTATTCAATATTCTAAATTGATTTGAATTGATGCAGAGGTAAGTGCCAAAATAAAGGAAACACCAACATAAAGTTCGTGATAGGGCGTTGGGATACCACAAGCCGTCAGAACAGTCGTTGAGTTTTCAGGCCATTATCGGTAATAAAAAATCTTTTTTTGTAGTAGTGCCCGTGTTAACGGGATGGTGGCTCAATCGTGGCTTGTGGGTTGTGGGGGAATTGTCATCCTGGAAGAGGCCACTCCCATCAGGATAGAAACGCTTTGGATACAAGCGTCTGCTAAATGGCGTATATTATTATATTATTAAACGCTTCGCCATAGGAAGACGGTGATCAATCAGAACGGCTTTGTATTTATTGGCATTTATCTTGCTCTCTAAGGACCTAAACCATGGCAGGAAAATGCACCCCACACCATAACAGAGCCACCAGGGCCCTTCATTTACTCAAGTGTTTCCTTTATTTCGCCACTCGCCTGTATTTTGTACTAAAACAAGGTTTTCCTCATTGAATGTTATTTAATGGAACACGCATACATACACTTACACATGTGCACACGTTAGGTGCCAGGGAGAGCGCTTGCCCTTGGAGATCAGACGACGATGATGATTGCAATGATGTTGTCCTTGCTTACGCACATCAGTGAAAAATCAACACCTTTGCACAGGTGGCATTTTGATAAATAGATAAATCAATGGCCAACGCTAAGCAACAAACATGCAATTATTTCCAAGCGCCTTGGCTTGAGGGGGATGCTGAATACGCACACGCACACACTCGGGCTTGACAAACGCTGCCACGTGCTGCATCCGCACGGTCTCCCGTGCTTCATAAGCAGGAGCCGGACCCTCTCGCTCGCCTCGCCTCTCCGCTTGATGAAGTTAATGCGACAAGGCGGCTCCCTCGCAAAACCCAGCAGGAAAATGGATTGTCATCAGTCACAAAACAAAAGGTTATCTGCCCGCATGCATGATACAAGACACTGACAGTTTAATAGCCTTATGTAAGTGTGTCTCCTGGAGGCACATTATTTTTATTTTGACACCCCACCCCTCTCCCCCCGCAAGCACCCTTTAATCATCTCGCGGAGACATCCCGGCTCGGGGGTGGTGGCGATAGGAAGAGACGTGCGTCCCGGGCCCCGGGCCCCACCACATCTGGAGCCTGCCAAAGCGGCTCCACGCCCGTGTGCTGCTGAGCAACCATGACGACCACCCGAGGCCAGGCCCAGCTCCCCACTTAGGGGGGAGGACACACACACTAGCCAGCTACACCATAAAATTGATGTGGAAAACCTGGGCTGGCGCTGGAACGGACCGGCAGGACAACTCTCACATACGTACACAGAGGCACTTCACGTAATATCATTATGATGATCCTCATCCTGATAGGATAGTAATATACAAGTGACTGCCAAAATAAAGGAAACATGAGTAAATGAAGGATTCTCACAGCTCTGTTGTGGTGTGGGGTGCATTTTCCTGCCGTAGTTTAGGTCCACTCGACGCATTAGATGGCAAGGTAAATGGCAATAAATACAAAAGCTTTCTGAGTGATCGCCTTTCCATCATGATGGGAGCGATCTCTTCCATGGTGACCCCTCCAAAAGGCACGAGTGGTCTCTGAATGGTTTGATGAGCATGAAAACGATGTAAATCATATGCCATGGCTTATGGGAGATTCTGGAGCAGCGCCTGAGACAGCGGTTTCCACCACCATCAACAAATCACCAAATGATGGAATTTCTCATGGAAGAATGGTGCTGCATCCCTCCAATAGGGTTCCAGATACTTGTAGAATATATGCCAAGACGCATTGAAGCTGTTTTTGAGGCCCGTGGTGGTTCAACACCCTATTAAGACACTTCATTTCGGTGTTTCCTTTATTTTGCCTTGTTGTCTATATAGTTTTTTTTTTGCGGGGGGTGAAGGGGGTGGAGGCAATAGCATTTTAAAGGTGTATCTGTAGAGTAGCAGCTTCAG
The DNA here is from genome assembly GCA_029706075.1 of Aldrovandia affinis. NCBI lineage: Eukaryota > Metazoa > Chordata > Actinopteri > Notacanthiformes > Halosauridae > Aldrovandia > Aldrovandia affinis. The sequence goes on along the minus strand of JAINUG010000031.1, from coordinate 2,511,976 downwards.
CTTTGGCTATAATAGCCTTAAAAATAGAAAGTTAGAAAGTGCAGTTCCAGGTGGAGGTCCAGAGGGCTCTTGTGGGAATGCATCCATTTTTCTTTCCCAAGACCTTAAAGTTAGAGGGTGATATTTCATTTTGTTGGAGAAATGAAACATAATGGGATAGAACAGGCTTACACATCACCCTTTTGAGAGACAGCCCTCTTATCTCACTTATCCTGTGTTTACTCAATTTCCACCTGTGGTCTGGCAACCACCCTTGGTAACCCTCAACATCGTCTGCTCACTTGGGCCTTGAGATAATAACCAATTTCAAGCTTTTATCCCCTAATTAGAAAAACACATTTCATTTGTTTAAAAATGTCTAATGAACATAATTGTTCTCAAGGCCTAAACTATAGCACAAAATGAAATGTTGTATAATTGAGCCATTTGGATTTTCTTTCTCAATGCACATAACAATAAGGATCTGCTGATCCTTTGAAAGTGAGTGGGCCACACATTGTGTCCTTTATCATTTTAACTCCCAATAATGACACCATGTCATGATATAACTCAGAATTACCTTTTGTATACCTAATATGTTAATTATGGCAATCAGTCAGTACAGCACAGAAGAGTAGAGGCTAATTTTCCAGAGATGCTGGAAGTATTGTCAGTCCTTATTGGAGCACTGTATGATATGCACCATCTAATGTATTGCTAATAGTAGTGTGTGTGTGTGTGTGTGTGTGTGTGTGTACAGCATGTGTGTGTGTGTGCTTGCTACATACGACTATGGCCCAGATAACTATTGTGTTGTTTTTTCCATAACTTTATGTAAAAAGTTGTGGAAGAGTGAGTTTTTATTCTTATAAAACATGTTCAATTCATGTCAGTGATCAATGCACCATTGCACAAGAATCCAGACATTGCTTTGTAAGGGTTCCTCTATATGTGGCATCCTTTTTGTTCCATTGTAACTCAAGAAAAGTTGCTGAATAGCTGTTCTGCTCCTGCAATGTCTACATTTTTTTTCTTTCCTTTCCTTGAAAATGTTCATGTCAGAAGACTGTTAAAATGGTACCATCTCCGAACAAACCTGGATCCATGGTAACGGCAACTATTGTTTGTGCAGCTGAACTTAGAATCCCCTGATGTCTTAATGGACAGGCGGAAATTGGATAGAACCTATTGCTTAATGACAAACCAAAGAAGTGGGGGGGGAAGCATTGTAAAGCTGTATTATGTACACAAAATGAAACTGTTCCAACTCAAACCACAGTGGTATATGTGCTGTTTTGGGGGAGAGCGCTGCATTCTCCGCGCCAGTCTGACACACCCAGAGGTTACTGGACCCTGGTGCTTCTCAGCTGTCGGCGATAGAGTTTTTGCTGCATTGTATGTTGTGTCTGCGCGTGGCTTTTCATTTTATTGCGGCAGGGCTATGGCACATTTTCCCCCAAGGTATTCTCTTTCTGGTCAACAGGAAAGGAACCGTGGGAATCGTTAGGAACCTGAAACGGAACATGAGCTGAAATCAATGGGCAGAGATGCCTGTAAATAATGCACCGCCATACAATATGCACTTCCCCAGTGTTCCACTTACCGCTCGCTATGCTATCAACGTTTCATCTTAATATGATGGAACAAGTAAAAACAGTTTGCATCCTGTCAGTCAAACTGCACGATATATGGGCCCGGCTCTCGAAGGATGTGATGAAAACAAGCACATTTGCTTGTACATTTCTGGTCTAGTTAGCTCGTCAGCGAGACTCTTTTGTACTGCTAAATTGTAAGGATTGATACAGTATTGCGTTTCAGCAAAAAATAAATCTGCATTGATTCTTTTTTTCCCCCCTGTCTGAAAATGAATCTCGTCTTAATATGCAATATTCTAAAAGGGCTTTTACTCGCTTTAATATCTGGGTTCCTAAGTGCCAAATCAATGCTAATTTGTTTCATCTTCACCTTGGGGTCATGTAGATGTTATATGTTGCCCTTATTCCTTATTAAAAATGAATGTGGAAAAAGTAAGACTCAAAGTGGGGTGATTTGACGATAAGGATTCCTTATTAAATATGCCTTTTTCATTGAATGCTTTTAATGGATACGTTAATTAAATAAGGGCCCCTCTGATGCAGTTAGTGTCTCCCAAAATGATCGGAATCAGGACAGCTGAGCTTGATGGTGGGTAAGGGGTGGGTGGGTGGGGGGTTGTTGTTTGTGTGATGTAGAAGCGGAGAAGTTGTGAATTAGGCATGGTCTACATCTTTGCACATGCAAAGGCAAGATGAAAGGCACTTTCTATGAACTCTAGAAAAATAATTGAAAAACATGTGTGTGTGTGTGTGTGTGTGTGTGTGTGTGTGTGTGTGTGTGTGTGTGTGTGTGTGTGTGTGTGTGTGTGTGTGTGTGTGTGTGTGTGTGTGTGTGTAAAATACATATTTGAAATAATTTAACGATTTAGATGCTGGTAAAATTTGACAAACACCCCTGCAGATCCCAAATAATTTTCAAAGCATGTTACTAACCAAAATGTATAATCAGGTCTCATTGCCTGTAATTTACTAGAATTTCACCGGTGTCTAAAGGGTTCAATTATTTCAAAGAATTATTTTACCCTGGTCTGAAGTCTATGTGTGTTTGGCTATTTGTAAAATAAGCACTCCATGATAAAATGAGGGCATGGAGGTACAAAGGAAAACATTATTAATGATTACTGTAAAGGCAGTGCAGAGGAAGCATACTCGAGTATAGTCAAGTGTAATCATTTGCACCTCTGTATTCATTTATTTTTAGTGATTGTTTCATAAATTAATGATTCAAAGCATTGGCAGTTAACAGGCCATTATTATTCCGTTCATTTCAAACTTTTATATTGTATTAATTCATTTTTCACATGCACAACAACTACATTTATGGGGTGTCACAGATTTTTTTTACAAGTTTTTATCTAAACACATCATGACTGTAAATATTTATATTGAATAGAATACTACTAATGTTGACACATTATTTTCTTCCAAAAACAATTTTAATGAGTGAAAGGATTAAATCATATGTTTGACTAAATCCAGTAGTAGACTTAAGAGTTTTAGTTTTTTTAATTATGAAAAGGATAATAAAAACACCGCCATCACTATTCTTTGAAAAAATATGATCAGGTAATTGACAGCTTGTTCGTATTCAGCCAATGACACTGCCAGTTCGAGCTTAAAATAAATGTAAAAAATTTCGGAATACGGAAGCATTGGAATAACTATTGTGCTCCTTTGATTTTTAATTATCGCTAAACTAGTATTAATTACATTTGTTTTCCTTCCTTGCTATCCTCGTGTGTCATTGGATTCAGTTTCTTAAGGCGCTCCCTATCTTCCTCACAGCGGAAATGCATTATGACTCTATGTAGCATAAATTTAGACATGGTTGGACAGGATCATTTTTCACAGAGGCCTCTGGAAAACTGTGAAAAGCCAAGACAGCGATGGAGGCAGTTTCACAGAGAGGTGGTGATTTACCTCCTGTGCTGTGTGTTACACTCTTGATTTGAATGGAGCGGTTTATTAATGTCGATCTACCTGTCCTGTGAACATGCTAGTTGCCACAAGCAAACACCTTCTTCTTGATTAACCCAAAAGAGTGTCATGAATCTTATTTTAGCGCAATAAAGAGTCAAGTCCAAGATCCACGATAATGAAGCAGTAACTCTCCTTTCAATGGGGGAGAGCGGGGTGTGCTTATAATGGCATTAGTAATGGCTTTGCCTTACTTTCTTATGCTATGCAAATTAGGAGCACCATTAGTATCTGAGCAAGGAAATGCATATCCGGTGTGCATCATGCTGGTGCAAAATCGATATCTATCAACGGCTATCGCTACATTCGTCATACGTAGTATCCATTAAGAACAACACACGGCCCTTTTATAGACACGGGATCAAGGAAAGGTCAAAATGGGACAAAATGTATTGTATTTTGGGAGGAGGAACAATCCCTACCCGTGCGCTTCACTCTGAAAATGATGGACTATTTGTTCATGCTCCTTGAACATGTCTGGATTATCTACTCAAAACAGGCATTTTATGCTAAGAGTCTGTAGTGTGGGAGAATTTCCTGGGTTTTAAAATTAAACCACGGAGAAGTGCCGGGGAAAAAACCCCTCATTAATTACCTTCTATCACAATACTCTCTGGTGCTTATATTTGAAAGCTGATTACTTCAATATAAAAGTCCTCCTAAAAGGGAAAATTAATTACCAATTACTTATGCATCATATCCACTAATGTACAGCATGCATAATCTTTTATATACTCCTTAAATGCTCCTTAAAAACTTCCAGACCCACAGTACTTCTTTTGTGCTTGTCTGTTTTCTCTACCTTTGTTTTTTAACAAGTTTTTTAAAGTGCCACACATACAATAGAGCTCACAGTGAAGAGCGTTGGTTGCCGCCTGCAATTATATAACTTATTTATATCAAAGAGATGCTGCATACAAAAGTTGTAGTGGTGGTTCTTGGAGCCATGGTAACCGTCAGTAGCCCTGTAGTGACTGGCCTTACCCTCCGCTAATGGACTGATGCTAACGTGTTATGACGCCCCAGCTAAACATCTCACGGGGGAAAGTGGGTCGCCCCAGTAGGGCTGGTGAGCGGTGGTTGAGCGTCTTTCCATCCAGCTGGGCCTAGCGCCTCACGCCGGCCTGGGGACTCCTCTCCTGCTTCTTCACACTCCCTCCTATCTTGTTTGCACATTATAATTAAGGGGAGGGCACAATGCTAATGGCAGTGCATTGTATACACCACAGGTGTTAAAGTGTATTCCTTTATTCTCTATTTATTTATGATATCTGCTTAGGGTTTCATATTTAACTAGTGAGTAACAGTGCAGCATTGTTTTAAGCAAGAAGACAAACATGGTTTGTAATTACACATGCTATAACAATGTCAGAGGTTGAACAAAAATATTACACATAATAATATATGTTCAGCTTTTTGTATCGGCTGAAAAAAGATCATTTGAAGGTGATTATGATGGTGATGATTATAATGATAATGGTGATGATTACCATTATTATTGTTGCTATTATTATTTTATCATTATTAATAATAATAATAATAATAATAATAATAATCATCATCATCATCATCATCATCATCATCATCATCATCATAAATCTTACAAATACAATATTCCTATTTGCAACACTGTTAAAAGCAATATAGCACTAAAGTGTGCTCTCATTGAATACAAAATTGTGCAACCTCCAATTAATACAGGGCTATACATTCTTTCCGATAAAAAATACATTTTATGGTACAGCATTCGCCAACATTTATGGGTACCTACCATTTGCAGGTTACAAAATCCATCTGGGTTTACAGCACATGTCCGTCTCCCCATGAAAACCTAGAGGTTGAATGGTTAATGCCTTAATCCAAGGCAAACATTTGTTGAGCAGTTAGAGTTTCAGAGCTCTCAGGTGTCAGTAAAATGAATGCTCCCTTAACGTAGAATGAAATATTTAATTCCGTTTGAAGCTTTGCATAGAATGATTAAATCACCAGTAAGAACCAAAGATCAGTGGTATAAACGATTGAAGGATAATACCTAGCCCATTTGAATTACAATATATTTCGTCTGCCGGATAGACGATTTGCGATTTTGCACTGGAGCAGAAACAAACACAGAAAACAAAAGAAATATATTTATTCTATAGATAATTTATGATTCACCTCATCTTGCTCGTATGAATTATTCAACGTCTGTGACATGAAAATTCTTGCGCACACTTGTACATACAAATCATGTCTTAAGTAGGTATTTAATTGAAAATGTACCACCATTGCCGTGTGGTGCCCAACTCATCTGTGCCGAGGATATTTTCGGAGGATATTTCGGTGTGTAAAATGAGTTTCTATTGCCTACAGCTTAATCAATTATGCCGAGTGGATCATCTGACTCCCACAGCTGTTCACAGATGAGCTGTTCAATAGGAGGATCCCCATGCCTTAATAAACACGCGAGATGGCTCCCAAAGTTTGCATCTGTCATCTCGGTTTTTTCTCCCCAAGCCTCCAGCTCTGGCAGTGGTGCGGGAGGAATTGTTATGCAGAGAGGACCCATCCATTACAGCCAATGGTAATCAATCAAAATGATGTCAGACAGACACAAGATATTTAAAAGGCTGTGTGGCGGAAAGGAAACATTGCTCTCAGGGAGAAAACAAAAAATCTAAAGGAAAAAACACACTGTAAGCAAACCGTGGCACCTCAAACATTTCCGAAAGGGAATCTAGAGACTTGGACTCGAACAACTCGACAATAGTGTGAAATATACACCTGAACACACACATATAGTGCTGAAATACAGCATTCGCATCAACCACTCGAAGTATTGACTCATGTAATGAGTAATGAAAAAAAAACGGCATTTGTTTTGCGGGGATGCCATTGTGCAATTAGATGGCGGGTTACGAGGGGACGTATCTAATTTATTGTGGGATGCAGGCTGAAAATAATTTACTACCCTCTCTTGATATCTGTGCTCTCATGTAGAAAAGTGACACACAATCTATTCCACCGCATCCGCGAAAATCCCCGATAAGTGCGTTATAAAAGAGCTTTATTTTAGCAGTAGATATTGGGTGGACGGCCCTGCCAACCACAGAATAGAGTGCGAAATATGGCAGGGGAAGGCTTTGGTCTCAGTTTTTGAGGGGTCTCGGAGGTCAAGCTGATGTGAACAAAAATCATTATGACCTACTGCCTCGACTCTCCGAAACAGAAGGCTTCACTTTGGGTCAGAGACCAAACGGTGCGGAGGGAGTGGGTCAGCGATTACAGTAAGAGTCCTCCCCCGTCATCGATTTGTGGACCACTCAGTTCACGGAGGCAGAACAGAAGCTGATACCAACAGACCCGTAGCATGGCAAGGACAGTGCAAGGTCAGGGAATACGGCCCAGCTTATACATTTTAAAAGCAACACTTTTGAAGCGTGCGTCAGGACATTTCAACAAAGGACGTCTCCCCCCGACCCGCCGCCCACCTCCTCTCCTCCACCCTCACCCCTCCAAACGTGCTAGGCCGAGCCCAAGATCACTCAGGTGTATTGTGGATCATCAGGTCTCCCAAGCTTTTCATGCCGATGGAAAGTGAGGATCAAATTATCTCTTTGTGTGGCCCAAAAAAGTTACGAGTGGGTAGGTCATTCTATATAGTCTCTTTCTCGCTCTCTCTGTGCATGCGAAAGGACTGCAGTGTAGCATTGTCCAATGGGCACACGTTTATTTGTCTTGAATCACTTCATTTTGTTCAGTAAATACCCCTGAGCTATTTAGTTGTAGGCCTATATATGAAAATGTAGGCTTCTCATCCAAAACAGTGACACAATTATTAAAACAGGGACATTATCAGTTTTATAAGTAAATATTGAATGAACACAATACAAATGGGGAATTCATGAATATGCATGACTAGAAATAATCTCACGGAAAGTAATTATTCTCGAAGATGAAACATATAGAGGTAAAACACTTCAGTGGCTTACTGCACTGCAATAAGTGTTGCACTCTACATGCGTGTAAACAAAGATTTATTACCTCTCCATAGACTGGACTTGCTGCAGTTCGTTCCCCATAAATAATTTTGACCTGAAAGCCTCTATTGAAAAATAAAAAAAGATCATGGAAAAGGATAAAACTTTCGAAGAGAAGAAAGTAGTTGTTTTCCTGAAAAGAAAATGCTTTCAGGGCAGAATAGAAAATGCATAGTTCAGTTATAATGGCTCTGTGCTTGCATAACACCTTGCGTTGGTTAAAAAGCTGCAGTCATTCCACTGCCTTTTTCCTGTGAGCTGCCATAATGAAGTGTGTATGAAATAAGAAACTTTTGAACTTTTGAGAAGTAGCTTCATTCATCCAACACCAGTGCCACATGCTTAGCCTCCGCAGTTCTAAGTGCATGACGCATGCCTAAATACCTAATGCTTAAGATTATTGTTGGAAGGAAATCTCTTGGCAAACCTCTTATCTCAGAGTTTAATTGGGTTAATTTAGCTCAAGGTCTCTCCTTCTAATGCACTCAGGTAGCTATCAGGAGGAATCTCTATTTATCTAATCACAGAGGACCACTAGGCTGGTGTCTCTGCTCCATAATCACTGTCAGTCTCTCGCTCTCTCTCTCTCTCTCTCTATCTCTCTCCCTATATATATATATACAGTATATATATATATATATATATATATATATATATATAAATATTCTGTTTACTGATTTCCTTACTGGCCAATTGCCTTAGAGCAAAGGTAGAATAAGGCCGAATTAATTATTTGCTGCTCTGTAAGGCTCATAACACATTACTGTTGCTGTGTTTTTGTTTGGTACAGTTCTATGCGTATTGTGTCTCACGTTGGTATTTTGTTGGTTGCTGGTAAATAAAGAACTATGACTGTTGTCATTACTCTGGGTGTGGTGTGCAGGGAATGTAGGATTTGTTTATTTGGTTTATTTGGTTGTGAATATACCTCAGCTCCTAGTTTCACTACACCAGTGATAATCACCCAAGAGTCGGGCATGGGATCAGACATCCCACTGTGCATATGCTTTAGCTGGAACTAACACAGGCGTAATAGGAAACGTAACACCGCCCCTTATAAAAGCTGCAGGAGAAGAGAGGCGTAGTATTTGGCGAACTGGGTTCAAGATCAGGGGGATCGCGGCCTCCAATTCTGAGTGGTCTACTGCTGTTGCACCCTTGAGCATGCCACTTCACCTGAATTGCCTCAGTTCACAGCCAGACACATAAATGGGTAGTACAGAAGAAGTGTGAGCTATCTTCGCTTTTCTGGTTGAGGGTATCAGGTGAATAAACGGCACAGCTCACATTCCTCCACAAGTGTTAAAACAGTAATGGAGCCAATAAAGTCACACATACAGTACTGTGACCTGTCTGCTCCCTCTTTCACATGTTGAGGGGGCTTCACCGGGGATGAAGAGGGAAATAACCGGGTGATGAGAGGTGGAGTGGTAATGAGCTGGCTGTGGAGCCGGCAGAGGCTGATTTCCCTTCTCCGAACGCAGAAGAGTCCTGGCAGTCTGGCAGGGACATAACTTATCCCCCCATGAACAATGCTACCATGAAATTGGGTAATATGTAAATGTCTCCAGAGCATTTTGAGTATGGATGTGTGTTATATATTTCACAACATCTCTGTTTTATTTAGTGTTCACACAACCAGCTCAGAAGCGATAAGAGCGGTAGATTACAAATAAATCAAATTACGCTGTTTAAAGGCTTTCGCATTTCATCGGTGTGTGATCCGAGCACAGCTAAAAATAGAGGCCCATTTCAAAGTTTCTTCTAATCACCACGCAGGCTGTGCCGAGCATATAATTTTCCCATCATCCAATTTGGCTCAAACTTCGGACTTCATCACTTCTGATTTCCTCTCCTGGCAGGCAGCCTCTCATCCAAGATGGATAGCCTTGCATGTGGGACATTTGGGTTGATGTGTTGGCTTGTATATATTTGGCTAAAACAGGGCTGTGCATCTTTGGTGCTGCAGTGCCAAAGAATGTCTGTTGGTTTTTCATTATGTTACACCTGAGCCCCTAATTAAACAATTAAGCCTATTAATTGATTCATTAGTCCTTGCTAAATTCCGACCCTCTACTGGCTAAGAAAGTGCCATTGTCAGGGATGCAGTGGTAAAACAAAAGGTGGGTAAACGTTGGACCTCGTTTGAGATTAAAAGTTATCGGAAGCACAGATAAGTGAAATGAAAACCACTTACTATTTCAGATGTCAGTGCCTGCCATATCACTGCCTGCTCATTGTCTGTAAAGCAAGCAAGGAGTTGTCTATATATAAAAGGCTATAAACAATAGTTTCATAATTGGTCATTCCAATGGGAAGAAAAGAGTCATTTCAGCATTGCTGAATTTAGCTTATATATTGTGAATTTTTATTTGAAAAAGTACAGTATTTCTTCCTGTAGCCAGGTAGAGTGTTAATCTAAAGTATCAAAGAGCTAGCTAGCAATGTTCATGATACTGTATATTCAGCTCTTTATTTAACTCAATGTTAAATATGCGTTAAGATAGCTAGAGCTAAAATAGCTGCGTAGATAGCTAACACTAATTTAGCTAACATATCACTATTACTAGTTATTTTCATAGAGAGCTATGTTGTCATTCAGGTGCGTAACATTTATTTACATTTTAATGTATTTACAAACGTATTTAATGTATTTAAATTCAGAAATGGAACTATTGTGGCTTAGTGATCAAATAACTTTGCAAGTGGAAGAATACACCGTACGTAAGAAATCGACTTTGTAGTTCTGTGAAAATGAAAGGTTAGTGTGATGCATGTGCTTTATTTTCACACAACTGCACAGCTCAGTGGTTTATTACGCTTTTACCACTGCTACTTGCAATAGTATTAAATAAACACTCAAATACAGTTAACCCCATAAATGTCACCCCATATTTTTGAATTCCAGCCAACTTAGACATACCCAAATATAACAGTTCATAGCTCAAGAACTTGATGGCCACATGCCTAAGTTTGGTATCATCTGAAAGGAAACACCTTGCGGTTTATAAGGGTGAGATCATGAATATTGGCATGGCTAGGTGGCTGCTGGCACTCCGCTTCATGTCATGTCTAACAACGCTGTAATAACGATATAACATAGGTTCTCGTTCCATATTGCTTTATTGAACCCCACTAAATTCCTGGTTATTGTATATGAATCTCTGATAACATAAAATTCAAAAGCAAAGTGTGAATCATTTCATGACAAACTGCCCTTTCATGTATTTCAAAATAAACAAATGTATTAATTACTAAATATGTAAAACTTTGATTTAATGTAATAGGAGTCCATTGTTGAGAAACAAAACAGACATCTAGCTCCAACAGAGAACCCTATGGTCATGATTTGTGTTTACAGACTTCATGCCATTAACTCGCCAATGCACAGGAAGAAAAGAGGAACGAAATAAAAAAAGGATGAAAAATGAAGGAATTCATGGTGAATGAAAAGAGCCTGCAGGATTGTGGAATGGGGAAAACGAAACAATCACTAGAAGCTTCAAAAATTGGATTACGATTCAGGTGACTAATTGCACCTTTGCTGTCGGTACAACTCGGTCGCACATATTACAGCAATGTGTTATGAAACATACAGAAAATGAGGAAGAGCCATTATGTAGCTCTGAATTAGCACAAACATGCACACTATTTTCTTGTAAGGGTGAGAGCCTGATTTCAATGTACCAACCAGTATACCAATCCAAGCAAATGTTATTTTTCTTATTCAAAAACAGTTTTTTCCCTTAATTTCACTGATAGTAAAATAGAATGAATGTAAAACATATCATTGAGTATACTCATAAAAAAAAAACACTCATTTATTCATTCAAATCATGACCTGGATGACCTGAATATATACAGTATGTGTATATATATATAATCAAGATAAAAATCTCCCTACTTGCCTTATATTGATCAAAGTACAGTATTCCCTGTAACATTATCTGGAGGTACATCATTTAGATAGAAATCCGATACAATGTCTGACCTCCTTACCTCCATATCCATCACGGTTTATTAATACAACTTCCTCATAATTTCTCATCTGGAGCACAGCATTTTGGCCTGTCTGGGGCAGAACTAAAAATCTCCTTTACATCTGAATGTCCAGTGAAATAGTCTCTCTTATCCTTAATGATAAGGGGGGGAGGGGGGGGGGGAGCTTGACAAGCCTCACTGCATTGTGCGTGAGCCTTCATTTATGATATACAGTAATCCATGCTGCAGGCAACATGAAGCACTAATTCTGATTGTATGCAATAAAGTCACGTGTCATATTTAATGGTCTCATTAGGCTCTGCTTCACTAGTTTTATCTGCTGGGCTCCAGTGCACTTCATGTATCAAGCAGTCCCGTCACATCACACGCCACAGCGTGATTTCAGCACCTAAACGTTACAGAGCAATCATAAATTCATATCACTGCACTTACTTATTTGGACCTATCATGTTTCTTTCAGAGCACGGATGTGGGGCTCAGTCTGGCAACATAAAATTAACATTGGGATTACTCATGTTGCAATTTAAATATTTAGACACCAGAAAAGATTCGATTTATCCACTGCATGGAAATTACCTTCAAGCAACATTGTTTATGATACAATACATTTGTTCGGCAGGTATTATAAGGTAAAGTTTGAGAAGTTGTTGCGATGATGACTAAGTTCAGCTTTAGTGAGATAAATGTCTGGGACATTCTTCCAGAGTCAACAGCTTCAAATATGTCTGTTTATCTAGCATATATGCACATATAATATTTTGGCATGTACAGGTCACTGCCAAAATAAAGGAAACACGTGTTTGGCCACCACGAGCCACCAGAACAGCTTCAATGCACCTTGGCATAGATTCTACAAGTATCTGGAACTCTATTGAAGGGATACAGCACCATTCTTACATACATAATTTGGTGTTTTGTTGATGGTGGTGGAAAATGCTGTCTCAGGCGCCGCTCCAGAATCTCCCGTAAGTGTTCAATTGGGTTGAAATCTGGTGACTGAGATGACCATGGCTTGTAGTTTACATAATTTTCATGCTCATCAAACCATTCATTGACAACTCTTGCCCTGTGGATGGGGGCATTGTCATTCTGGAAGAGACCATCAGGACAGAAATGCTTCACCATAGGATGAAGGTGATCACTCAGAATGGCTTTGTATTCATTTATGGACAGATAGTCATTTCAAAAGATGGCAAGTTGCTATATAATTCGACATTTCTTCCAGCAAAGTTGTCTATACTTTATTTTTTTATTGTTTACCTTGTCCTCTAAGGGGTTGAGTGAACCTAAACCATGCCCGGAAAATGCGCCCCTTAAGAGAGCCTTAACCAGGACCCTTGATCTACTCAAGTGTGTCCTCTATTTTGGCAGTTACCTGAAGAATAGCTAGTCATAACTGGCAAGAGCTGCTGATTTCATAGCAAATTGGGATTCAAGATATTCTGCATTGCCATTCTCGTTGCTGCCTCCACAATTCAAAGTGCTTAGCCCAGGGGTGCCCAAGTTCGGTCCTAGAGATCTACTGGGTGTGCAGTCTTTTGTTCCAGCCCTTCACTAACACACCTGATTCCATTAATCACTTCACTAACACACCTGATTCCACTAATCAACTGCTCGTCAAGGCAATGAATGTTCAAATCAGGTGTGTTAGTGAAGGGCTGGAACAAAAGCCTGCACACCCAGTAGATCTCCAGGACCGAACTTGGGCACCCCTGGCTTAGACAGATAAGACAGTGCCTAGATCGTTTTTGTCGCGAGATCAAGGACCCTGTTGTTTAGAGAGGTTTAGACTTTATTACACTCAGCCTTCAACTGAGACTACAATAACTTCAAAGCATGCTATTTTTCTCCATCCATAGATTAGATCTATAAATTGATGGTACCTTATGAAGCAGTAATATTTTTCATTTTTAAGAATGGAATTTATGTCAGTGACATTTCAAGTGGTTACCTACTGTAGCCATTATCATCGTTCCTATGTAAATGCAATAGTGATATACATAGACTGTTAGAGGTTATTCCTTTGAGGTAGTATTATTCCAAATCAATGTCCATATGACAATAAAGAAAGATTGACAGAAATCTTCCCCTTACAACTTTCCAACAACAACTCTTCACACAAGGTTCCAGTCTCCAGTCATTTCAAAACATTTAATAATGTACCCAGTGTATCTACTGAAGTAAACATGGGATGGCATTTGATAGGTAATGGAGGGAATTATTCATGTATACCAATAAAATAACAAGGGTCCTTTTATTTTTTATTTTTTTCATTGACATCATGTGAATCTGCCAATATTGCAGGTGTTCCTAGAAGTAATATTTTCTTAGGAATTGAATTTCTTGAATTTCTTCTGTCCATATGTCCATGTTCCAATTATTGGTGATATTTACTTGCTGTTCCCATTTTTACATACGGAGTGTTATTTTTAAGCAGGTGTTCTCATCAGTGCCTAAAGTATTTTTCCGGTTCTTGTTCATGGCCAAGTACAACAGTAGCAGTTAGCTGTTTCCAAAAGCCACTTCTTCTATTGTGAAATGCATTCCATCACAATATTGAGCTTAATGCTTTATGGATATATGTGCTGCAGTGTTGGGCCCTTTACAAACATTTAATTTCAAGTAATCCACATCTAGGAGGTTACCCAGTTTCCCATATATTTACTCACAAGATGTGTATTTCTCATTCCCAGACAGAAAACACTTTATTCCATTTATGACAGACATAATAAGATTTGATCAGATACAACTTCAGAACAGCTTTGTGCTGCAAAGCAAACAGACAGTGTGACTGCCTCTTCCAGCGGATAGAGTGTCAAGTTGAATTATTTTTACATTTTTGTTTTTATCTATTCAGCTGTTTATATCTATGTCTGAATTGCATATGCATATATACATGCATAATATGTTTAGAACTGAAAAAACAAAACACCCTGTTGTGTTGTTAGCTTAGAAAATGACATTATGCAAAGCCCATTAGGATTGGACAGGAAATACAGATGTTCTGGTGGCTTTTTCCTGTTTGGCTACTGTTATCAGCGCACTGTGGATAAGAAACGTCTTCAGCCTTTTGACAGTATGAAACAGAATGATAAATTGTCCCACCAGCTTTAAACCCCCATAGATAACTCATAAAACACAAGATTAAAACATAATACATGGTCTGTTACACAGAGAGCAGAAAGATAGAGAAACCTTTTTCCCGTTTCCATGAAATATACAGTGTATGAATTCTAAAACTTGAGGATTAAATATGTATTCACAGTAGCATGCAGACCTAAACTTGCAAACTTTCATCACATTAAAACGAATCAAACCCTGTAACATGGGGTGATTCTGTAAGGAATAAACCACTCAGGGCTGGGCAGGTGTATGAAAATACACCACGACAGGGTGGTGTGATGCAGTCCTGAGGCAAAGCCAAGGAGACGTGAATTACCTTGATGATGATTTTCATACACCTACACAGACCTGAGTGGTTTATTCCGCTTATACCATGGCTACTTGCAACAGAAATAAATAAACAACAAGATGAAATTTTAGAATTTGAATAGTTATGGGAGTGATGCTGGATCTTGAATACCACAGCACAAAGTTGTTGAAGGACCTCAGCAAGGTGGGCCTTTGTAATTCCAGAGTATCACATATAGGATGTTCTAGGCTTGGAAGATACTTCTCAGGTAGTATCCAGTTCTCATGTCACTTTCTTGTAAAAAATAATCTTTGTGGAATTCCTTGACGGTCTGATGTAAGGCCCTTATGTATTCTCTCAACACAAAAGGTGTTAAATGCCCCTTGTTTTTAGTTTTCTCTCTCTCTCCAAATATAATAATACAATCATTTCCATTGCCTGTTCAGGTCTTGAATTTCCACTGCAGGATACATTTTAGTTACTCAAGCTTGTGTCAAATGCACTTTAACTTACACTTATTAAATAGATAAACAATGAATACATTTTTCCCCCCTGTAATTTCCACTGTCTGTTCATGGGAGAGGTATTGATAATAATGCATTCTTGCATTCTTCATAATGCATTCTTAGCCACATATTGAGTATAATTGTGTCAAATGCATATTCACTTATTCACAAGGGATACGTTCCAGAGATGCCTTTAAAAATAGTCGAAAACGACCTACCATCCAAAAATCTTCTGTATTTCATTACATAGTCATATTCATATTCAATATTATTTTTTAAGTATTGGTCTCAACTGTGGAACTGTGTAATAGTGGAAATTGCAACCGTGTATTTAAAAACATGTTTATGTGAAAATACAAGCAAGCAAGTAATATTGTTTACAGAAAGCTCAGTAATGTTTGTGTCTCTCCAAAAATAATTACAATAATATACATTGCCTGTTCATTGAAAAGGTCTTGAAGTGCCAGAAAGATCAGTAACATTACAACACACAAATTGGTGACAACTGGCGTAGCTACCTGCTTAGCTATTTAGATAACATGAACTTGTCCTTGTGTGTTTGGGATCAAATATACCTTGTGTTTTACCAACACAATTTCAGGGTGGCATCTTGTCTGCACAATAATAGGCTTCTTTGCCAAGGTTTTTTTCCCCATACCATAAGAATGTATTTGATGATTGTAAAGAAATGTTCACTAACGCTACTTACTTACTAGCTAGGTCTGCCCTTTCAAGATGCTTGCCTCAGCAACACATCCCACATCCCCAAATCAAGGAGCCACCAGGATGCAACCATAGGCGGTCTCAGACAGAAAACAAAGCTATGAAAATCTAATTTGTGCTCTAATTAAAAACAGACACAAGGTGTTCAAAACAACAACAAAAAACTCTCTCCCCGTGAGGGCTAGACCGGAGATCGGAGCTTGATTAACTCTGTCTCTGGACCGGCTGTATTAACTGTGTGAGGAGCGCATGTTACAGATATCGGAATAGAATATAACACCCTCACAGTCTCCCAGGCATCAGAAAAAAAAGAAGAAAGGCAAAAGAACCCAGAAAAAATAATAATAATGAACCTTTTCAGGCACTTACGTCATCTTTTTGTGTTTTGTACTTTTCAGGGCTCATTTACAGCGCTTTTTGAAGCTTTGGGAATCACATAGATATATTTTTCCTTGTGTGCCATTGACTATAGTCGAAATCGTGAATAAAAAATCCACAAATAACGAAAGATAGGTGTACCTAATTTTGGAAGGAGCTGCCCCAGTGCATACTTGGCTATCTTATTCATGCTCCGGTCCCAAGGCCCAGCTCACAACCAGAGTGGGGTTTTCAGTGGCCCAAAATAAAAGCTGTACGTTTTGAGCACACAGAGCTCCCAGATGATGTGTAACATTAATTTCTCATGATGTTAGTCGGCTCTCATCAGCGTTAAACTTTACATGCCTACACAATGCCAGTCCAGAAGACAAGGAAGGCACCAGGGGGCATATGGGAAGATGGGGGAGATGGCTTTCTCTTGAGTGTGACACTTTCAAAACTGCAAAAGCTAAACTTGTATAAAATTTTAAGATTTCAATATCTTCCGCTCTGATGGCTGAGAATAGTTTATCTGTGGTGACAATTACCGTGGAGAGGTAAGGAGAGGATGAAATTGAAGAGGGTGGGTGTGGGGTTGGGCCCAAGGAGAAACATATTGGCTAGACACAGCCCTGAAAATTGCTTCTAATCTCTCACCTAAATGCTCAATTTAGCTTGCTGATCAAACAATTATCTTTTATTAGGCAAAATGTAGCAGAAACGATGATCGAAAGCAATAGGCCGATAGCTCTATGTTGTGTCGCGAGCTGCAGCTTCGTGTTAGTGGGTGATACGAAGGTTTTGGGTGTAAGATGATAATAGGTACTGATTGTACAAATGTAAGGAGAACAATGACATGCAGGCTTTTGTTGTCAGGGCGAGAAATGCTGTGTGAGGAATCATCTGTTGGTTCAGCTTCAGGTGAAGAAGCTGCTTTCCAAAGATACTTGAGAACTGAAAAGACCTATTTTTTTATAACCATTAAAACTATTATTAAACATTCGTCACTTCAGAAATTCATTGCAGTTTATGCTACACTGCCCCAGAAGAGGTATTGCTGTGTAGTTTACTCTAACACTTTCAGAATGACAGTTTTATATGTGCATGTACACAGTATACATATACTTATATATATTTCCTACAGTCAAGAGATGTATAAAACTGTTGTGAATGTTAAGTCATATATTAATTTTATACAGTAATTGTATCAATACCATTCTGGAATTACATTTATTCATATGTGATTCACTCATCCTGAATCAGGTAATCACAATAACAAATATACAGCCAGACAGACAGATAGACATGGATAGACCATAGTTTTGTTTCTCAAATTGCCTTGATCCTCAACCTACACAATCCACAATCATTTGCAGACTGCAGACTTCAGGGTCCTTTGCTAAAATATATAGATGTATGTCTAGTTCACTTATCTGTGGCATGCCTTGTCTGGCTCAGGAGGGATCTAAGGTACATATGGGAGATCAGGTACCTCTGAAATTGGTCATTAAAGTTTCTGCAGTCACAGCTGCCCGGGTATTGCCACAACTTCAGCCATTCAATTCCAAGCAGCCCGGTTCACAGCTTTATTAATTATACCGTATTAAGATGAAACATATATGTAGGTATTTTAACACGCTCCCATCAAATTCCCAGGTGCTTTTTGTGGTTCTCGTTAACCTTTAACACAAGTCTTGACAGCCTAGGGTTTCCCCTATAGCCAAGGGAGAGAGAGAGAGATGTAATTAATGTTAATTCCTCTATGTCTTAATTTTTTTCCTTTTTTAATAATGTGATACAAGTCTTGCGGAAACCTCAAGACTCAAGACAATAAAAATAATCTCATCTCATTCTGGATGCTTGCATAGGTTAAATAATTGTGCGGTACATTGCGTCAGTTTTCGGTGTGTTCCATGAAGGGTAGTGAAAAATTCAGCTATCGAAAAACTGTATGTCCAAATCTACCTGTAATATTTCTTTGTAAAATGTCAAGGAAAATAACACTATATTTATATGTATGTATATTTCCTTTGAATCAAACTAGGGTGATGTATTATAGCCTGGATACTGCAGTGTTGCAGTATTCAAGCTATATTTATCATGACTTGTATAAATAATCTGTTCTGATGGACAGACAGCCATGTTTATTTTTGTATATATGTATGGCAAAGAGTCTCATCACAGTTCTAAATCACTACGCGTAAACATGCCAAAAGCTAACGTTAGGTGTTTTGGAAGCAGACTTTTGGTGTGGTACTCACTGAATTGTGGTTGGAGACATTGACAGAACTCTGTTCTGTCTGTAAATCGTGTTGTATCGCCACCCTTGCTTGGCAAGCTGGCTAGCTAAATAACATCAGCTAGCTACATTGTATTCAAGACTGTGCAAATGACTCAATGAGACAAGATACATTTGGTTACTGGCTTCCTGTGCATTGTAGCCATAGTCTAAGAGACATATGCGGCTTTCGGCCCCAGGCCGATCACCACCACTGGTGTGTCAAATATATATGTATCCCACAGTATATCTTTTGTAAAGGTAATTTTCTTCCACAGTTGCTCATGTTAATTCACAGTCTGATTTAAAGCATCCATTGTAGACAGTTGGTGTATTTGAACTACAGTATGTAATGCTCACTAGCTAACTGGTGTTTTATTTCTATTCTGTTTACTGTGGCCCATCTGAATAGTAATGTTGACTTCCTTTTAGAAATTATCTTTAAATTATGCTTTTGAGTCCATCCAAAACATCATTAAAGACCTTTACAGTTGAACCCCCCATGTTTCAACTGTAACAGCTGGACATAATCTGTTTTACACATTCATATACCCCATATGAAAAAAAATCTTCAATTTTTAACATACCACTTCTTAAAGTAATCCAATTCTCCATGGCTACATTGAAATGGGCAAGTTGCTTTAACGTTTATCTACAGTACTCAGAATTTGTGAAACTTAATTTACTTTCAGGAGGATACATATTAAAATTCTTTCATATTCCTGTGATAGTTATACTTTATTGAGTACATGGATTATCCTAAAATACTTCTGGAAGAATAAAATATCACCGAATTGTGAGCTAGGTTAAACAGAGTTTTGCTAATTCTGTGTGGATTTGCAAGGAGTTCTCAGGATATTTCTATGGATCAAGGAGTAGTGTGTGAAAGGTTTAATGGAACTGTATTGCATGTTGTTATGAAAATGTTTCACGCAGAGCTGGCTGAGACTTCCTGGAACATTGTATGCTGTACAAATGTATAGAAAATACAGACATTTGTGCAGAATGAATCTATCTATATTACCAAATGTGAGTAATATTTTGGAAACCCAATACTGTAATTATGCAGTTTGAAAACAACTGCAATCTTACTTTTATTATCAACATTCAAAAATATAAACTGGCTGATCGATCGCAGTACATATCAACATTACATACTATGGTTTTGCTCTCTATAGAATAATATTATGACAAAGCAATAATGTTAAAAGGCTCTTACTGAATTATATATCCCTTAATCAATAAGGAAGCTTTCTAGCTGGCAATAATCATTAACAAAGGAAGATCTGTATTGGGTCAAATTCCTGAGTACAAAAGCATGGAAAGCCGAATGGGTTTAAAGGCATGTAGTCAGCCTATAGTTCGGTCACACACTACAATTGACAAGCTCCTGGACACACTGGGGTGTAGCGTGGATGGAGTGGTGCAGGGGGAGCTATCCTTTTGACCCTCGTAGTGTTCCCACTCAAATATTTCCGAGACCTCTTTTCACTAACGGGAGGGGTCCCACCCCAAAGCCACTTTAATCTGTGTTTCACCCTCTAATAATTTTCTGCCTACATGCAACTTGTCAGCTGGACGCATGGGAGAATGCAAGAGTTACTGTAACAATCATTAATCAGACTTCATTAATTACTAGCAGAGTGTCTTGAGGCCCTGCATGGGTTCATGTGCTGAAATGTGATGTTTAGAAATCAGGGAATAATGAACTAAAAGGTGTGCATTATCATGCACTGAAGCACATCTGAGGTTGTTATGCCCCTTAATGTTGTCCCTAGTGAGCTATAAAGCTTGATGCATATTAATAGCAACTTCACAATGCTGCGCAGGATCCTCCTGTTTTGTGCCATAATTTTTTTACTTCCAAGAGTGAGGAGTCCAGTAGAGGTGCAGCAGAGCTTTAATTAGCAGCTTATCGACACACTTGTAAAATAATTGATTAGATTATGGTATAGCAGCAGTTAATCATTTGGCTGAGGTGTAGTACACAAGAGATGAGGGTTACCTATGCTAAATCGGTGACAGTCCTGGCGGTTGGGCAAGTATTCAGCCAAAGGTGGGGACACTAAGCAAACGGCGGTAATTAATTTGCAATATGAGAGACACAGTCCCATCAGTAACTCTTCTTCAAGACGCCGCTAGTTTTTAAACAGTCACAAGCTGATTTATGTTACAGGTGCACTTGGTATGTCTTCTCCTAGGGCGGCTGGAGAATCCATCAAATGCAGATAAACAACGTATATCCCAAGGTCAGAGGTCACAGTAAACACAGTGCACATCAAAGAAACAATGGTCCCTGAATTACTGAAGGTATCAACCCAGATTTCTAATGGATTCTCTTAAAAAATAAAAGAATGAAAAAAGACTTAAATTATTCCTGAGTTAAAGGCTAGCTCTGACTATCCCCATCTTTCAAGACAGACGTAAAAAATGCATCCCTTAAATAACTCCTCACTCATGGTTCCCTTTGATTCATCGCTTATATTAATATACATGTATTTCAACTTGTGATTTATTTAGAGCTTGTCTTTACAGAGATTGCCTTGGTTTCTAAAATAAATCTGATAGAATCATCCACCCCAACAGAGGCTTTATATAAAAGTTTATTGGTTATAAGTTTTGAAAAAACAAAACCAAAAAAAGGGTCTTGCTCTAATAGTCTTTACAAAGACACAGCAGGAACCTGCCTCAGAGTTTCCAATTGAATCAATTGGCTTCCTGAAGCTCCCCTCATATTCCACTTATCATGCTGGTACCAGTCAATAGCAACACAATCCCTGACAGAGTGTGTCAAAGCTTTCAGAATGCTGGGGCTTGCCATGAGCTGTCCTCTTTAATCGTGAGTCACACCCCCTAAAAATATGTGTTTACCTCACAGCTGATTATTTCATGGGCTAGTGAAGTATTTAATGGATCGCTCTGTGCTGTCATTTGTTAGCAGGACACTTGCTGTTCCCATTTTCCGGGGGGCATTTTGAATCCACAGGGGGCTAGCTTCAACAGATGAGTAAAACTCCAATTGCAGGATGGACTTGCAAACGAGCGATGTGTGAAAGAAGAGTGTCAATGTGGTACCTAGCAAATCGTGTATGTGTCAAATGTGCTCATTCCAGGCCACGGGCATCTTTTAACAGGGGGACAAGCAAAACATAAGAAAACAATAGCAATGGTGATAACATGATCTAAACACTCATGCCGTGTTTAGATAATGACTGCGCAGCATTTACATTTGAAATCCGAAAATTATGCCGTTCCAGCACCAATATAGATGATTTTTTTTAAAGTAATCCTCACAACTTCTTACAAATCTGTTTGCTAGTTTTCATTCAAAAGAAAAAAGGTGAATATTGGTAGCATTTCGTTTTTGCACTCTTCTGGCATCTTTATATAGCATTATAGAGTTTCTCACCAAATTAGAACACATCAGACACATCAAATTTCAAACGGACCAGTGAACTAATGAAAAAGCATCATGTTTCACGTGCCATGTTCATGTTTCACGTGCCATGTTTTTTAGAAAAATTTAGATTTTTGGAAAAAATAAATGAATAAATGGTGAAAAATTGTGCTTTAGCAAGGTACACTTCAGTGCATGAATGCTGTCAACTGGAAGCCATTACAAACACAAAGCCATTATTTAGAGCCAAAATAGCAGCAACCAGCAGCCCACTAAAGTGCTGTGATGGCAACTGTGTTACTTCCTAACAACAATCATTCCTACGCGGAACACTAGCAGTTCAAAAACATTGTTAGCAGCTATGCAGGTTATGTTTGTCAATAAACCAGGTTAATTCTTGTAAACGATATAACTTTGTACTCTTTATTTATAATAGTTTTCTGTATTTTGGGCTGTTCATATAGCAATTGTTGTGGGGGACATCACTTGCTAGACAAACCCATTTGCTCATAGTGGTGACAGAGATCAGACAGTAATACAAATCGCTTAGGTAACGGTAGCTAGCTAATTTCCAGCTTGCTACCTAGCCACTTGGTTAGTTGGCTACCTTGTCCATTTACGTGGACACAATGATACGCTCTGGCATGTTAGTCTGGTTAGGTAACTTTTGGTAGCTACCTCTTGTCAGCTGGTTTGACAGCTGAAGTTTGGTGCTAGTAGTTTGTCTCTTCATTAGTTAGCTAACATTAGCCAACTAGCAGTATCTAAATATAGCTACATAGTTGGTGTCATGCATGGTCATGTTCGCTAGACTAGACACAATAATGATTTTGTAAATCGCTTTAGAAATGTTTTTACCAACAAAATCACCTTGTATATGCAATAACGGACTTCTCTTGACTGAGAATTAAGGTTACTAACTACCTTATAGCTAGCAAGTGACTATGTTGTCCAAATCAACCCTAAATTAAAAACTTGTTGGCTAGCTTACTGCTAGGTCCACCTTTTCAAGATGTTTGAACCAGGAAATAACTATAGGCAATCTCCTTGACAGAAAACAAAGGTATACAAGGCGTCATTTGTGCTCTAAATATGAAATAGACACCGCTAAAGGAAGAAATCTGAAACTAAAATAGAACGTTCTATTTCAAGTCATTTGAAAAAGCACACTTCCAGGCAGTGCCAGCATTGCTGTTCAGAACTTACATTAAAGCTAATCAGGACACATAATTGGTGCGCTCCTTTCCTTACACCCAGGGCACAATTTGGCATGTCACAGCAGCGAGGAAAGAGTGTTTGGTGATTTTTTAGCAGATACACACAACAGTTTATGTATCTGCTCCATGTTTGCAACCCCGAAAGACATGAACGCGACGACTTCGTAATTATGAGTTGACACATGAGAAATAGAAGCACATGAAGGCTGCATTACGTTCACTTTGGATGTTTTTGGGAGGGTGGACAAACGTCAAGTCTTGATGTATAATCAAAGAGATCCTAAAAAATCTTCAGAATATCACTGATCAACTTAATAAACATGTCTGTATACAATGCATTATCTGTGCATTTCCGAATAGGGTATTCAGGTTCGCATACACCCCTCCTAGAACAGCATATTTTTAAAATAAGTAATATGTAATATGCAAATGTATGAATCCCGTTCACTGGTGGGTCAATCGTTCTCCAAATTAATGTGTAGATATTATGGACCACACATAACTATGTCAAATATTAAATGAATCCATTAAAATATGTAGATTTAAGATTTTTTTTTTTTATGTTGGGAAGAAGTTATTATAAAAAACAGACTAATTTACAGCACATGCAATTATACTGGAATATTAAATTAACTATCTTAATCTTATCCTTCTCTTTTGAGATCTCACTGTCCTCCATTAACCCAAACTAACATTCATAATTTCAATAATAATTATTAAGTAAAACATTTTAATCAGGCTAACATTACCTTTGCCTCAATTCCGAAAATGCACTCTTCAGTTTAAGTAAGAGCTGGTCAAAATGCCTGCTTGCGCTGAACAGGAGTCTTATACAACTGTAAATGTATTCGTAGCCTGCAGGAAAGCAGGGGAGCTTTTAAGAGATAACGTTGTATTGCAAGGGAATAGCTCAGCAACCCATGGCTTCAGAACTACAGTGAAGTGTCTTTTTCAAATGTGTCTTTTTTCCATCAAAACGCATTGTGACCTGTTCAAAGAAGTTACATATGAAAACTTAAAGGAAAACTGTCACGGTTTTCAATATTTGCTCATTTCCAAATATAACCGGCTGCTGTGACGTCAGATATGTAACTCCTGGACAGAGTTCCCCTATACAACCCATTAATGCTTTTGTATATTAATCTTAAAAGCACCATATTTGTACATATACAGGTAACTGCCAAAATAAAGGAAACGTGAGTAAATGAGGGATACAAAGTATATTGAAAGCATGTGCTTCCACACAGGTGTGGTTCCTGGGTTATTTAAGCAATTAACATCCCATCATATTTAGAGTCATGTTTAAAAATGCAGGCAGGCCCAGTTGCCCATTATTTTGGCTACCATGGCTAGAAGAAGAGATTTAATTGACTTGAAAGAGGGGTGATTATTGGGGCACATTTGGCTGGAGCTTCAATGACGGAGACTGCTCAACTTGCTGATGTTTCACGAGTGGCAAAGTGGCTAAGGTGATGTTGGCAAGTCTGAGGGAAGTCTGAGGGAAAGACATCATCAACTATAATCAACTGTGGGGTGAATTTTCCTTGCATGGTTTAGGTCCACTCAACCCCCTGGAGGGCAAAGTAATTGCCAATGAATACAAGGCCATTGTGAGTGATCACCTTCATCCTATGGTTAAGCATTTCTATCCTGATGGGAGTGGTCTCTTCCAGGTTGACAATGCCTGGTCATTGAATGGTTTAATGAGCATGAAATGAATGTAAATGTAAACCATATGCCATGGCCTTCTCAGTCACCAGATCTCAACTCAATTGAACAATTATGGGAGATTCTGGTGCCTGAGATAGCATTATCCACCACCATTAGCAAAACACCAAATGATAGAATTTTGTATGGAAGAATGCTATTGCATCCCTCTAATAGATTTCCAGACACTTGTATATTGTATATACATATATATAGATATACAGTGGCTTCAGAAAGTATTCAGGCCCCTTCACTTTTTCCACACTTTGTTGTTATAAAATGGACTTCATTTAAAATGGATTAAATTGATTTTATTGCTATCAATCTACACAATACCCCACAATGACAAAGCAAAAACACATTTTCTAGAAATGATTGAAAATGTATTAAAAATAATAAAATGAAATATGTCATTTACATAAGTACAGAAGAGTTTTATGTTTTCACAAAACTAACCTTACCAAACAAAAAACATTGAAAAATCATTTAAATTGATATAGCAATTGCAATTAATTCTAGAGTTTGTAGGGTCTCCTTCAGTTTCATTGTTTATTAGTGCCTCAACACTATGTTCAGCTTCTACCAAGCATTGGGATGTCCAGACACCCTTACTGTTTACAGATTTGTTTGTCTGATTGTTAGTACACTAGGTTATTGGATCGTTGGCTGTTGGAATTCCCTCGCTACTAGTAAAACCCAGCAGTGAATGGGAACTGGTACTGAGAATTCTTTGATGTCCATGTATATTTTGATGTATAACCTAGCTCCTGAAAGGGTATACTTGACAAGTACTCTGAAATAATTTTATTTTTTTCTGAGTTTTTTTTTAACAAGCCACTCAGAAACGGCACACCACAATTGTCAGTGCTCTAAGGACACACTACACAAGTTAAGGTGTTAAGGTGAAGCATTATTTCTGCATGCACACAGTGAATTTAACTTTCCTCTTGAGTTACAATTAAAAGGGATAAATCTGGGCTAAGGTCTCATAGCTTGTGCTTGCCTTACAGCAATTAATTACAACAATTGGAACATTAATTGAGAGGAAAGAAATGTATAACATTATGTAGAACAGCATAGTACAATTGGTCTTTACAAACCTTCCTGTATTACTGAACAGGAAGTGTACTGACACTCAGTTGCAGTCAGTCACACCATTTGAGCCCTCATTCACACCTGTACTCAGCTATAATTCTAGTTATGTTTTGAGAGAATGGACTCTGAAGTGAGGAGTTATCCTACTGAATAACCAACTGAATATATAGCTATATATAACTATATAATTCATATTTTTGCTACTATTTTTTGTTAATATATACAGTATATACATATCATTTTTATTATTTCTTTTGAACACCATTTCTTATTATATTTTAAGCAAAATAGAGAAAATGTTATTTTAAAGTGAACCACACACAGTAAAACAAGGATTTGGTTAAACAGCCAATATTGCATGTCTGGTCAATGCTTTCACCTTCCTTTTCAATCTCTGTGAGCTCCCAACTGGAGCGATGCCATTTTAGCAGCAAGGCCTCGGCGACTGAATCCAAAAGTCCCACATGCGCATAAATGGATATAGAACAAATCTGAATAGATTTGTAAGCAAGCTGTACAGCTCACCTTCAATTTCGACTTGGGGTGTTCAGGGAGCGTGTCGCTAGAGCAGAGGGGAATCAGCCTCCCCTTGGTGATGTTTGCCATTCTTTGCAATGTTATCAGGAAGTTTAGCAGAGGAGAATGTCACGCTGGAGAAGCAGAGGAGATGGACAGACGGTCTGTGTTTAAGGAGGGCTGCTCTAATGGAGTTCCATTATAAATGATAGATTTATGACAGCGCTATCAGAGACACAACATTCTTGCATTTATTCATTTCTCCCGCTGGGAGAAGCGACAAACATCCTCAGCAACATTTCTTCCTTCCTTTTTTTCGTCAAATTCTTTTTCCACTTAAGGACACTTAAGGTCTTGCCCCACTTGAGATATTTCTGACATTTCATTCTGTAGACTAAAAAAACTTAATGCATGAATACATGCAGCTGAATAATGTCAATTATGTGTCTATATTTGCATATGTAATATTAGGCACGCAAGACATTGAGAATATCCAGGTCTGTGTTTCAGATAAATAAATATAGTCATGTTTCAGTTTTTACACTTACACATGGATACACAAGCAAACACACTTGCTAATAGACCCACGCATACACAATTACACCGTGTTTGTTCTATTGTACGTTGCAACAAACAAAGAGATGTCGTATGTAAGTATGTAGTACGTCAACAAAAGTTGAGTGTAGGATAGACAGGAATGCAGAGAAGCATTTCCTTTAATTAGTACTGAATTCTTTTTTCTTCTGCCCTCACTCGCAGAATTGCAGTATAAATCAATCCATGCTTGGGGACCAGCCTTTGGCCCATCCTTATTTTAATGTGTTATTTCATTCTTCTCTTTCCCTTCACATTTCATTCCTGCTAAACTGTATGCTTTGCATGACATTTCACAAAGATTTTAGACAAAATGTTAAACTCCATGTAACAAAACGGCCAAGATACTGTATTTCCCCTTAAAAGAGGGATGATTTTTAAATGTGATGAATGCATACGGAAAAATACTTTGAGTTGTAAACATGACATTATCATACATTACAATGCAAGAATATATTTCTTCCAAAGCCCTAAGAAAAGAAGAAAATGGCTTGCTATGTCTCATTAATATAATGTCATGCAGCAATTGCAGTGAATGTTGTCAGGGATGTTGGAGACAAAACTGCTTGATCTGGATTACTTGGCATTTGTTAAGGCATGGCATTACAAAAATGGACTCACATTTGGTCCTTTAAACATTTTACATTTCATTTAACTGTGAGATTGTGTTCCTTTACAATATATCTGTTCAAAATTAGGGAGGAATTACATTCCTTATTGAGTTTATAAGATGCTTCTATTTCAACGTCCTCGATCAGCATCCCAATTCACTGAAGCTTAAATGTGTCACATTAAATATTACACTGGAGGAAATACCAGGAATAATATAATCAGCACATTTTTTCTAAGCATTACTTGCCCGTTTAAACCTGACAAGTCCTGTGACACAGGCTGTGTTGCTCACTTTTTGCAAACAATGAATAATATTCACTTCCACTGGTTTTTACCACTCACTTCTCTTCCGGTCTGTGCACTCGCTAGCCTTTCAAGCACATTGAACGCATAACATTAGTGGTCTGCAATCCACCAACATCCACATCCACCTCACTGCACCATTTTGACACAAAACATATTCTGTGCCAGTGGCGAGGCAAGAGCCTTAAGACTCCATGTACTTTAAGTTAATGTAGAGATGAATAAATCAAGTGTTTTAATGGATGGGGAAGTCAAGAATTCTAGCAATATAATACAGGTAACTGTCAAAATAAAGGAAACATTTGAGTAAATAAAGGGTTCTCACAGCTCTGTTATGGTGTGGGGTGCATTTTCCTGTCATTGTTTAGGTCCACTCAACCTGTAGAGTATGGAGGAAACAATGCTCCAATATGAATGAATTAAATAACAATTGAAATGTCAACTAAATAATTAAGTGTAAAATATTTAATCATTTATTTCCAAATTTCCATTAAATGTGCCAATATTAATTAATTAAATAAAAAGTAACATTTTTCCACATTTATTTATTTTCACATTTCGTTATTTATATTACTTATAATTCATTCATTCATTAATATTGTCACATTTCGTATGTGGTGTGAAATAATTCAATCTGTCAACAGTATTAGTGGGCCTCTGTAGAAGAGGCCAAGGTAAACACCAATAAATACAAAGCCATTCTGAGTGATCACCAGGGGCGATTCTAGGATTTGACCTTTAGGGGGGCTGTGAGATGCACACATGCAAAGCACAAGCCTACATTTTTAATTAATTTACTGTTACATTCCCCAAAACAAAAACACCACAATGGAAAATTGAAATACCATTCTCTATCTCTGTCTGGTATTTTTTTTAAATAGATATTAAGTTAAAAAAAAAATTAACGTTTTCAGGGGGCCTGAGATGAAAGACGGGGGGGCTAAAGACCCCTAAAATTAAGCATTTCTATCCTGATGGGAGTGGTCTCTTCCACAGGGCACAAGTGGTCACTGAATGGTTTGATGAGCATGAAAACGAGGTAAATCATATGCCATGGTTTATGGGAGATTCTGGAGTGGCGCCTAAGACGCAGATTTTCCAGACATTTGTAGAACCTATACCAAGGTGCATTGAAGCTGTTCTGGTGGCTTGTGGTGGCCCAACACCCTATTAAGACAGTTTATGTTGGCGTTTCATTTATATATGTACAGTATATATATATGTAAATATACACACGGAATATACTGTTTCAAAATATATCGTCACAATTCTGCTTCTTCATTGTCCATACTTTTATAAAGCGTTCTTATGTAACAATATGGTTAACTTGTACTATGTGCACAAAGTATGCACACAAACACATTCTGATAATTTGAGCTTTAATTAAGATAAACAGAAAGAGGGAACCTTCTGGAAGCTAATAAAGAGAAGAGATCTTATCCAGCTGGAAGGACAGATGCAGAAGCGGGTAAATTAACACATTTCCTCCCTGATCTTATATTGGGTATGCTCCTATTAGATAGTCATGAGATGACACACTATTAAGCCATATTTCATAAATCCGAGTGCAAGATGGTGAAACTCCGGAAGCAGCCTGTTTTAATGCCATTAGCTGGAGTGTTGAGGGCGAGGATGACATAATAATAGCAAATGATAAGACATTTAATAGGTGTATAAGGGTAATTGCATCCATGAAGTGGAGATTGAAAATTAGATGAATACACTTTAAGACAGATGGGGGGGAGGGGGAAGCAGGAAGGGGTAAAGAGAGAGGAAGGGGCAGAGAGAGAGAGAGCGAGCAAGAGACAAGTATGCTCAGTTGGACATCATGTAAGTCGTGACCCTTGTACATTTAAAATTCAGTCCCGGATGTATGATTGATCGCAGGACTTCTACTCCTATACCCTTGAGGTGGCCCGGGGCTCCCCACTATTCCACTAAGCGATCTGATCTGACTAAATAAAAAACAAGGGGGTCACGTTCCCCGACAGCCCATAGTATCGGTCCACGTCCCAGCATTCGATTCTCTGGACTCTTCATTTGGTCATACAATTTGGATTCTGCACTTGTTCATCCCAATCCATTATTCTTCCTCCTGTCATCATGGCCAATATTATACATCTGAAACCAACACACGTTTAGCTGTGTTAACTTACTGAACATTTTGATAAAGCAAAGGTCATTTGCAGACCCCTCCCACGCACGTTTCCGCTGTACATTTCACATCGTGACAGAAATACCCAGTATTTATGGAAGCCTACTGAATTTGCTTACAGTTTTTGTTTGGCATACAGTCGGTGCTGTTTTCTGTGGTGAACACATTTTTCATCATCCATGTACCGTATAAACTGTTCCACTCATGAAAACTCGTAGTTCTAAAATCAAGATGGAGTGAATGAATTATAAACAGAAATAACTGCTTAGGTGGAGTATGAGTAACAGCATGATCAGGAAACTGTTTCAATTGTACGCTGGTTAAGTAGTTTGATTATTTCGCACTCATCTGCAGTGGCGTGTGGTACACTCTCTTTTTTGAGAGTAAGTCAATGGGAAGTCCCTTTCAAGCTAAAGCGAAGTGTTAGGCTGCACACATCACACTAACAAACCAAGGAAATGTGTCCTGCTTCATTAAACGAGGCTTGCTTTTTCCGACCCTGTTTGTTGTGTTGTTGGACCGCATCTTCTTTTATGTCTTCCTTGCCATTGCCTGCCCTGCTGACAATTTATGTGGCCACAGTGTCAAAAATCGGACAGGTTTTTGACACGTACCAGAGCATGGCGGCAGGCCATCTGATTCTGGCTTGATTTGATGAAATGAGGTGGGGGGGAGGCAGAGTCCACAAAAGCAAAGGTAAAAATAAAACACACAAACAGAGGAAACATCAAAAATAGAGGGATGTCAGCCTTGTGTAGTTTTTTAGCTTTTGCTGGACAGAAAAAGTGAGACCATCACTGTATTGCCTGGATAAGAGGCATCAAGAGAACAACAGAGAGCTGAAGTGAATTGGGGAGTTCAATGGAAGAGAGAGGGGACATTTGGAGAGGGAGAGGAGATAAGACAGGGGAGATCACAGCAAGCATGCAGGTAGCAGAGGGGCTGGCAGTGTAGTGTAATGGTTAGGGAGCTGGACTTGTAACTCAGAGGTTGCAGGTTCAATTCCCAGGTGGGGGCACTGCTGTTGTACCCTTGAGCAAGGTACTTAACCTGAATTGCTTCAGTAAAATATCCAGCTGTATAAATGGATTGCATGTAAAGAAATCTGTCGCTCTGGATGAGAGCGTCTGCTAAATGCCTAAAATGTAAATGTAATGTAAATGTAGCAGAGGAGAGAGCAGAGTGGGAACGAGGGAGAAGAGAGAGAGTGAGAACATAATACACATTCAGCCTTGAGATCATAAGCACTGGAATCAGAAAAGAGGTTACTCTCGCACACGTTTCCTAGAATGTGATGATGTCACAAACGTACCGTTCAAGGTGAAACTTTGCTTGCATGCAGAAATGGGTTATGAGAATAAACACACATACACTCGTGCCCACACAGTCACGCCCACAGCCACACACACAGCCTGGGAGTTTGGTGGTCAAATTAAAATGCTCAGTTGTCAACCATATAATTTGTGACCCCTGTAAAATGTTACATTTCATCCTTGATGTATGAAGTTTAGCTAGACATCTGATTCATCACCCTTGAGCAGGCCCATTGGGCCCCATTCACTCACAAAACAACCGGATTTAACCAAATTTTTTTGTTAATGTGTCTAGGTTATCATTCATATCAATTTGAAATGTATATATTTTCTATTTTCTACAACAGGAATTTAAATCAGAAAGTGCTGTGGAGTTCTGAATCAGGGGCGAAAAATGCACTACTTGAAACAACTTTGCTTTTCTACTGGTAGTAACTGAAGTGCACACAAGATGTCTGCTCTCATATTGGTACAGATTATGCACATTGATTATGCACGGAAGTTAATGCCAAAGTAATGACAACATTCAGGGCATGATGGATTGTACAAGAAACAAAGGTCCACAGACAACCGCTGTGGTGGTCTGATGCGTCAAGGGAAGTCCAAGAGCAGACACATTCCCAGCTCTTCCCTTCAAAATGGCACTTTGCTGAGCACTAAAGGTCTACCTACACTTATTATGATTGAAAACGATGAGGATACTTAGACATAAATAGACATCCAAGCGTCTACAACCTTCGCATTAGATGCAGGCCATGCCCTATAAAAGCTGCAATGACACTGCTCCTTCTATAAAGCACAGCATTTCCGCAACCATTGCAGATTTTCTCGCATTCCATGAGGCTGTTTTCTCAGCTTCTGGGTTCTTCTGCTCAACCCCTCTGACCTTGGGCTGGGTATTTTCTGGCCACTACATATGCTGTGCCAGGTCTCTGTGGACCACTCCCACCAAGGCCAGTTCTGCTTTTCTGGTGTCCATCTGTTCTTTACTATCCCTCAGCCCCCAACTCTCCCACATCGCGCCTCAAAGTCATCTCATCGACTCTCTCTCCGACAGCTAGATTTTCGATTTGTTAGTTATAATCTGAGTGCTAACAAACTGTGACATGGGATTTGATTCCGACTTGGAGAATGGAGAATGTGGAGAAGGTTTTGCAGGCAAAACAAACGAATATAGCCCTGTGATGGAATCCGAGCATGTTATTGTAATTAATGTTGTGACATTGTAAATATTACTGCACCTTAAACTACAGACACTGGTGTGTATTAGGAAATTGCACCTTTTCAATCCAAGTTGTTTATCTGAATGAACAAAACGCTGTCTTCAAGAGTATGTAATTCAGCATGATTACAGTGTATAAATAGTTCTACTTTCAACGCTTGCTGAGCAATGTCAGAATCACGCAGAACACATTAGAAGAATACTCAACTCAATGACTACATTTGCATTAACACAGTAGTCCAGATATTTTTCCTTACCCTGGTTACGGTGATGTTCCTAGTAAGCTGTATACATCCACCACAGGAATATGACAGCCGTTGATATTCCTGAATATATGGTAATCAGACTGTCCCAAATAAGCCCTGCAGGACATAAGCAGATTTTTATTCTAACTATATTATTTGGAAGAGATTCTCGCTTCTAGAGATTTGTGCTACCTTGTGTTGTTTTTTGCACTTTTGCAAAACAGCTTATTGCGAACAATGGTTCTCATCAATAAACTCAGAAACTTTTCTCAGAAACTTTCTCACAGTTGTGGGGTTTTCTTCCATCCAGAAATGACATAATATTCATATTTCATTCATATTTTAATAGTCATATCTTTCATAATGAAATGACAGAAATGTGTCTCGAAGCCTCTCCAAAAATGTGAGATTTTTGGGTTTGCCATGACAGCAAGATAGCAAGTGAATAATTACCCAAGATTCCTTGCAAAATAACACAAACATAAAAAAAGATATTGCGTTGAGTGCATTAGTCCTTTGTTACTAAAGAAGGTGTAGATTGGGTCTATAGTCAATGAATGAAAATATGTATATTTTTGTTATTACAGAATATAGAATATGAGATACAAGATACAGTTGGCATAGCATCACACTATAGGGTCATGTCCTCCATGGGGGAAAACAATCCAAATCTGTCACAAGACTATATTTAAAAAAGTGCTCATTTACTGTATAATCTGTACTCGATATAGAGATTTCTCCATTCTCAATTCCAGTCATTGCCATTCAATCTTTAAATTTGATATGTCCCACGACTATTTCCAGTCCTTGTGTCCTGTGGAACAAGCCAGAAACTTGGAGAAAATAAAAACACAAGGGGAGCAGCAGTTGATCGATGGGCAGGTGATTTCCAGCCAACTAGCTCAATGTAAACTGCTTCTAGCACTAGCAATGAATAAGTGTGTCTGTTAATGTGTGAAACAATGCATTGAAATGTGTGTTTTATTGCAGTATTACGTGCCGTTGTCTTTAACTTTACTGCTGGTGAAGGTGATAATTGATGGGTTCAGTTCTCCAGAATGCTTACTGAACTCTGACATTTATCGATAGCAATATATCTATGTTCATGCAGTAATATTACCTGTGACAAAAGTTTCACTGCATAGGTATGTCCTGCTCCCGCCAAATTCCTTGCAACGATCAGGGCTTTCTCTGTGGCTCAATCTTTAAATATGAAAAATGCAAGATTTGGCAAAATATATTTTTCTTCTTGCCATTGTCAGACAGAAAACTAGGCTACTCAAAAACCCTTTCCTAAAAACAAGTCTGTTTCAATGTTCTTTTATGGAATGACTATATTGATTATCAAAAAGGCTAGAATGTTATGTTGCTTTGTGCCAGCAGGGGGGCCCCCTGTTTTGAAAGGAAATTGAGTGGTTTGAACGTTGGGAAAGCATGCCACTGTATAAAACAAGCGTAAACAAATTTCAATAAAATTCAGGTGACAAAATACAGGCACTGATCCACTTCTTCCTTTTCAGCGAGAGGAAATATGTACCTTCAAACCACACATTTAAGTGAAATGTCATGCCTAAACAGAATATTTAAGAAGATGCCATTTACAGAGTATTTTCCTCCAGCATAGGGCTTTTGAGAAATGTCTCACACATTTCCAATGTAACAGCAAACATTGAGAGTGAGCAACAGTGGCACACTATCCAGATGGATATTAGAACAGAGAAATATCCCTTTCACCCAAATCACACATAAAAAAGCACTCCCATTCTTTGACAAGCACAACATCATTAATTCTCCCTACATTTAGAAGCATTGATTAGTATGACAATGCCCCCATC
Source organism: Aldrovandia affinis (assembly GCA_029706075.1). Lineage (NCBI taxonomy): Eukaryota > Metazoa > Chordata > Actinopteri > Notacanthiformes > Halosauridae > Aldrovandia > Aldrovandia affinis. The sequence continues at coordinate 2,476,917 of JAINUG010000031.1, read as the reverse complement.
CACAGGGCACAAGTGGTCTGGTGAATGGTTTGATGAGCATGAAAATGATGTAAACCATATGCCGTGGCAGTCTTAGTCACCAGATCTCAAGCCAATTGAACACTTATGGGAGATTCTGCAACAGTGACTGAGACAACATTTTCCACCACCATCAACAAAACACCAAGTGATAGAATTTCTCCTGGAAGAATAGTGTTGCATCACTCCAATAGAGTTCCAGACACTTGTAGTATCTATGTCAACGTACATTGAAGCTGTTCTGGTGGCTCGTGATGGCCCAACGACCTATTAAGACACTTTATGTTGGTGTTTCCATTATTTTGGTAGTTACCTGTATATAGAGAACACTGGGTATATTTAGACCAGTGCAGGTGTTTTATTTCACGGTTCCACAATGAGCAAAAAATTGCCTATTTAGAATGGCATACTCCAGAGTTCAGCAGTTCAGCATTTTATAGATTTGCTCAGTACAAAATTCCAATAGTAATTATTGCTAATTTATACCTAATGTATAATCACAGATATTTTGATTTCAGACCTGAGGAGAAATAAAAGTTTCAGAATTATTCTTCCTCGTCAAATGCTCTTTTGAATTGGATTTTCCAGTTGTATTTCGGGGTCGTTTTAGAATCTTTCCATCCAAAACTGATGGATCAAATGCGAGACCACTGCAAACTAATTTTGCAAGCCTCTCAGTTGGATGAAAAAAAAGGAAAAAATGGATTGTTGTGAGTTTCGTCTGGCCTGTTCAGCGGGCGCGGCTGTGGATGGAACAGTGCTGGCGAGACGAGGCAAACCGGCTCCTGGAATTGGGCCCTGATAGGACTTTGAGTGGCTGGCGCTCAGTGAGCAGGAACAGAGGAATTACACAAATGCACTGTTAATGGGTTTATTAATAACTGCGCTATTGACAGCAGCGCATTTCGCCACTGGAGGACAGGGAAGAGCCACCGTTCTTCCACCCACCTTGTTGTGCTTCCTGCGTTTCCAGCTGGGCTTTTAGCCGTTCGCAAATGGCACGCAGCTCGGGCCTTCTAATGGACCCGCGGGGCACCGGAATATGTTCACTTAACAAGCGTCCGATGCTGAGATCTAGACTTGATGAGCTGAGTAACTATGGTCACTTCAATATCAGCACCTCACAGGAGCCTCACAGGAGCTACTGAACAGTTACTATGTGCCAACGCCAAACTGGTCTTTACATGCCAGTGACAAAGAGACTGAATGCTATTATATTCTTATAAACCCACCCTTTGGATATCAGTACCCATAGCGTTTATGACTATGCCGAATGTGACAGTTACACTAAAGGCTGACTTGAAAGGGGTGAGCCTGTCCTGTGTGTGAATGTAATACATGGAAAAAATACAAGAACAAGGCACTTTGCAGGAGGCAGCTACACAACCGGCCCAACAAGGAACGAAAATTGGGTGAAGGGTAATGTATAACCTCAGTTGATCTTGGTTGGTGGACTGGGCCAGCTAAATCTCTGGGACTTGATTCAGGAAGTGTGGATTGCACTCGTAACATCCCCACAGTTCCGCGAATATTGTGTATTTCCATAGACGTGTGGTGCACAAAACAATAGTGATGAAAACCCAAACAAAAGAAAAATCTAAAATTCTTCCAAACCTTTTAACACAAAAGGGGTCTAAAAATGACTTCATAGTTTTCAAAACAGTCCAATTCCTAGCAGTCTATAAAACACAGTAATACCCAAGTAATCTCTATTCTTATATCACTTATTTTTACCAGGACAAGAGTATACACTAATACCCACCAATGCCTTCACTTGCTTTTGAATCCAAATGCCATTAAAGGTCTAGTAACTCCATTTTATTCTCACCAGAAGCGTACCTGCACTCTGCTATGTGATTACCTCTAACAGATGCCAAAATAAAATATAAAAAGCCTCCATTTTTCACTTTTTATAGTGTGAGTACAGGGTATATAAACAGACAAATTGGTCTCACATTGGGGTGTTGGTATGTATATAGTACAACTGGCTACAATTCATGATCATAGACATATTGTTTTTCCTAGAAATGTTTTTAATATTCAGGCAGTAGGGTTGCAATATCAAACTTTAATTCTCAACACAGCTGGTGACAATTCTGCCTTGAATCTCTCTGGAAAGGCCAGAGAATTATAGTCGTTGAACACAGTCAGTTTCTCAGATTCTGCAAAACACATACATTTCAAAATATTGTATGGTCAACACTCAGGCCAAGGCTTCCGTCTCAACAGTATATTTTTTCTGATGTCTGTTCAGCTTTTTCGAGAAGTAGGCAATTTGGCTTATCAACCTGGTTGGGGTCTTCCTGTAGCAATCTTGGCCCTGGTCCTACATCACTGGCAACCCCTGCCAACTTAAGGGGGAGAGTAAAATTGGCAGTTGCCAACAGTGGCTCAGAGTACTATTTCTCCTTCAGATGATGTTGAAATGGAACTGCTCGAGACAAAAAAATTGAAATGCTCAAAACAAACCTTTAAAAGGTTTTTCTTGAGCATGCTAAATATGTGCAATTAGAGAGTTAAGTCGAGCTTAAGCTCTCTGTTTAACCAAGTGTTGGAGTCAAAAGTACGTCCGTGACAGAGACTGGTAGGTAAAGTTCATGTCTGGGCCAGCCAGAGAACCCCCACCCCACCCCCCCCCCCCACCCCAACCCGCTTGCCATCAGAGTCGGATTAGGAGAGAAATACCTTTTCCCCTTCACTGCCAACGACCGTGGCAGTTATTCTGGGTCAGCTCTGAATAAATCTTCTAGAGCTGCTCCATCTGTGAGCTGCGTGAGACCGGCCGTAATAATTCACTTTCCATGTAAAACAGGGCGCGGGTGCCTGCGGAAGCGCGGGACTACCCCTGGGCCTGGCAGCGGGTCTGCCACAATTAAGTTTAAGTTTTTTTCTCAAGGTGACCTGGCATGCCGCTCACTTCCTGCCGCCCCTCTCACACAGCTCGCTGTGATGGGCCAGTCACTGCTGGGTAATGAGACAACGTGATTGATCAGGGAATGTCAAATTAATGCAGCTGGAAGTCGGCCAGAGCCCAACACAAACGCGGCGTGGTGTCACAAATTGTGGGGCCCTTGTTTTTTTTCTCTCTCCGACGCTCTGAACGCGGCCGAGCGTAAGCCACGCTGTTCCCGGAGACAGCTTCCCAGACACTCCGAGACAATGGGACTAGGGGAAAAAAACACCGAGTAATGAATTGCTTGTCTTTCACAACAAATTTGGCTCTGTGAAGAGACGAGGAGAGATGAGTCTCGCAACCAGTAGTTCTGTCAGCCGGGGGCAATGTTTCGTTAAAACCAAATGAGAGGTAAAACCATAATAGACGTGGGCAGCTTTACAATCGGAAATGGCCCCTCTGGGTGTGGATGGTGCCCACCTCCTCGGCTGCCTTGACCATGCTAGCCAGCCGGGTTCCTAATGTTCCTATGCCCGCTGGGATGGGGCGACACGCAACCTCTGCAGTCTCTGCTCTGCAACGCAAAAACGGCGGATGGGGCGGGGGGTTGTAAATATTAATGCGGGTGGGGGGGACAGCACAGAGCTGAATCCAGCACGCCACCCCGCCAGGGAGACGCTGGTGCGGAAAGCCACATTCCCGGCGTGCCCCTTTCAGAGTTCCCGGGCTCAGTGCGCCTTGGCAGCTCCCCCATACAACCTGAACACAATGGACTGGAACACACACTGCCCCTGGATCTGCATGTGAATGAGGACGCGGTGCAAGTCACGTATCGGAACGGGCAAGGGATTAAATTAAGGCAAAATATACCTCCAGTACATTCTATTTCCATTTCGCCCCCCCATAAAGTTGTGACTTAGAGTGGTAAACTGAGATCTACCCACTCAACAGACACTTTTAGCCTTCCCAGTGAGACGCCTCACCCATAGAGTTACTATAGCATATAGCACCTAGCTCTCTCTCAAATTAACATCCTATGAGAAGAAGTCTTGCCTATTATATGCTAAGTGCTTACTTAGTTTACTGGGGCTTTTTTTTACAACCTAGAAAATTAAAATTCCCTCACAGGTGTGTGTGTTTTCTGCATGTGCTAATGAGCATGTGTGAGTTTTCTTAAACTTGTGTACTCCGGAAAATCATTTACAATTAGCACTCCAAAACTGCCAACGCAGGCAACACGACCTGGCAGACTGCGGCACCTGCAGACACACGGGAACACATTTTCTTAATTTTGTTTTGCCTGCAGTGCCCTGCAGCGCCATCCGTCACTTACGCTCAGAACAGCTCTGTCAAAAATCGAGCCTTTGATCATACATTCTCAGACAGGCCGGATACCTCCAGAGGTGATTCACACAGATCTGGACACTGCAATATTTAAGGCATTTAAGACACTACGATAGACTGGTCAACAGTGTGGGGTTCAGGTCAAAGACAAAGGCCAATAAGCGATGTAATTAAGCTGGAATGTTTCAGTGAAAGTTACTGTAGAAATGATACTGTAATTTGAGAAACAAATAAAGGATATTACGCAGATAGTTGTAATGATGTAATTATTTAAAGAACACCAGTTTAAATGTATGCATTTCTGACATTTATTTTCACTTTTGGGGATTTTATACGAGCCACAATACTCTGTGGAACATAACTCCGTGGAACAGAGCTGAGCTCATGATTGATTGCTTGCTATGAATACGATGCATGTAAACCACAGAACACAGAATCTGTATACTGCACATCTGAAAAGAAAATTATCATTTTTCAAATCAATCTCCTGATGGATTTCCCAAGATTTTGTAAGCCCCCAATGACTATGGATTTTATGTGTCGCAACGGATTATGTGCATTTGCAAACTGTGAAGTCAAACATATGAAACTATCACTTTTTTTATTACACGTTGAGCTTATTACTGTTACATAAGCGGATCTATACCAATCCAAATTCCATTGCAATCTTTGCGATTATCTCCACAGCGACTCTCCATTTTGAGTCTTGAATGGGGGTCTCTGAAGAAAATGTCACCCGAGTCTGCAGATTCTTATCCCCAGAAGTTATTGTTTTATTTTATAATCAATTCTGTATTTTTTATTTTTTTGTTTGCTTGTTTTGTTTTATACAAAACATCCTTGTACCATTTTATCAAAGGTTAATTGAATCCGTCGACCCTATACAACAATCTATGTCTTAAGAAAACATGCGCCCAACTAGCTTCCCCGAAACATTTGTTCAAGGGAAAACAATATCTGTGGTGTACAGCAGGAGAGCTGCACAAAGTCCAGCTTTAAATATCACCCCAACAACCGTGCCTCCCTGATTCATTTGAAACTTTACTTGAGTGAAACTAAATTCATGCACTGTCAAGGAAGGGAACACAGTTAAAGGGTTATAACAGCATTAGCTGGCCTTGAATTATCCTCCATTTATCCAGCCCATCGATCAAATCTGTCACAGTGCAGGAAATCACATCATATCAGTATCATGTCACCAACTTGGTTACCGTTATTGTTCTGTGCAAGAAGTCAATGGCTGTGGACTGGGACAATGTGATTAGTGTCTTTGATGAATTAGTTTTGTTGGTAAGAGACTGTTTACTGAGTATAATGATTGACCGAATCCAAGAAGCTGCCGGGCAGGTATTGATATTTGTCTTTTTTTCTACATCAAATTTTGAAAACAACTCAACCTATTGCTTTTGGGGCTGCAGCTTGAGTTTGTAAAGTAAATAAAGCAAACTCTAGTAGCTCGTTAGGTAGGTTTACATTGGTTTCCTCTGGTGTGATGTAAATCTAGTGCTGATTCACCTGCTCAGGACCTGCAAGACTGCACTACCAATTATTATCATTTTTAGCAGTTTTTGAGCTGGCCCATGGACTGAGAGGAGCTGCGCCTGCATTGTGTTTGTGTGTCATAATTGGTGTGAAACTGCGGGAGGTGCTGAACAGAGATATAAAAAAAGTTAATACGAAAAATACATTTTATTGATCAATTGCCTGATAGGCACGCGAAGAAGAAAAAAATCTGTATCAACGTAGCTAGCTAGCTATCAAGAAGTAACCATTGATTGAGCTGTTGTGTTATTACATTTTTATTCAAAATGTCTCAAAAACAAATTAATGAATTCTTCCAAAAAAAAGGAAAAAAGAAACCCCACCACCGATGGCACCGTCAGCACATCCTCAGAGGCACAGCCTCCCGCAACCAGCAGCTCGCTAGCTCATTGCAGTCGCAATGAATGCAATTTTAAAGAACATTGTAGCTATTGCAGCGAGCAGTGGTAGGTAGCTCGCCATGAAGCAACTGTTTCTATGCGTGCCAGCATGTTTGTTTATATATTGCTCTTTGCCTTGACAACTTAGCCAGGTTCCAGGCTGAGCTGCAGCTCTGTGGCAGCCAGCACTAATGTGCTGTTAGTGTGTTATCTTGTTTTCATGTTCTGGCCGTGTCCTTTTACTCGACACTACAATCTAAATACGTATTTAATAACTTGAGACGCTGATTACAAATGGCATGTCAGGGAACTGAATTCTGCATCAAAATTATACAAAACAATACTATTCGGTCCCCATTGCGTTATTACAGCGTTATATTTTTTCATTTCGGATTTCACCACCCCTAAATCAAAACATCTTCCCGGGCCTCTGAGCATGGTCACACACTGGTCACTCATGAGGAACTAGGTAACCACTGAGACAGAGGGAAAGTTTGTGGGTAAAGTGTGAGTTTTAAAAGACATGCGTGTATGTGTGTCTAAAGTACATTATTGTGCATGTGTTTGTATTTGTGCGTGTGTGCATATATGCGTGGATGTATGCGTGGATGTATGCATGTGTGTACGCATGTATTTGTGTGCGTGTGTGTGTTTGTTGGTGTTTGAGTGCATGCATTTGTTTGTAAGGCCTGAAATACATTCTAAAGATACCAGCACATCCTTTCATAAATAAGTTAGTCGTGCATTCATGGTGTCCCATGACGAACACCCTTGCATTCTGAACTAGCTCCCCTGGGTTGATTTGTACCAGCAGAGGAGTTATAATAGAAATACATTCGAGGCTGAGCGCTGTACTATATTTCCACGCTCAGCTTATAAAAGAAATGTGTCTTACCACCAATAAGACAAGGGAGGTTGTTGAATTGGGGGAAATAACCTCGACATTAAAAATAACAAATCGACATTTCAGATCATTACACATAACTGAGTGCTGCAGCCTTAACACTAAATTGAACATTTCATATGCTATATTTGATCAAATCAAAGTCATAGCAAGGTGCAATAACTGTAATCAATGTACTGTAGATGTGTTCATTCACCTAGGCATATGTAAATTATGCGATTGGTCCCAAATCAATAATTCTGGAATACATCTGAATATATGTTTAGTGATGTCTGCGTGCCTGGTTATATTTATACAGGTACTGTGTGGTCATATGTTACACAGAGCTGGATTCCTTTTTAAAGTAGTATTATTGTACAGACTCAAGCTAATTTCATAAAACTGGAATAAATATACACACAATTTATACTGATCTATTAATCTCACAGACTGCGAGGTTCATTTTGATTAGGAAACACAAATGAGATGCAAAGATATAAGTGAAATGTTGAACAATTATATCATACCATACAAATTCATTACAAAAAAACATTCACAGCAATTAACCAAATATGGGGTAGTGTACAGATATTTGGTTATTACTGAAATACCATGAAAATCCGTATTTTAATCACTGAGAGAAGTAACAACAGAAAACAGCATCATTGCAAACACAAGGAAGCACACAAACAGTAAATCCAAGAAGAATAAAGCTTGTGGTACGCCTGTCATACAAGATTTGATGGCTGAAGTGCGCTAAATCATAAATAACAAAACCGAAAGAGAGGAGCTAAATTACAGATAAACATGAAGAATGAGCCAGATCACATATGTCCCCCAGCGCCCTCTTTACAAGTTGCCACGAGGCTTTCTCGGCATTACAGAGAATGTCTTCATTTCCTGTGCACCTTAAGGGGCGAAGGAAAGAAGAAAAAAAAAAGCCTCTCCTTGCATGACAAATCCATTCCTGACACTGTTCTTATATAATGTAATCGCAAGCATCATCCTTTGCCTGGAGAAGGCCAGCTCGCTGATAGTGGCGACGACTGTACACCTGCCATTGCCAGCGAGAGTAGAACGCCTTAATAGAGTTCAGGGAAAGGCGCGTGTGGTGTGTTTTATAGCCATGGACTGCTGATGAGCAGTGACCCACTCCTGCACCACTGCTGCATGGCGGCAGCTCGCGCTGCCTCACCTGATGAAGCACATGACCTGGAGATGGGCCGGCAGGGGCAAACGTGCGGCTTATCCGGGAAGCGGGGCTGATGAGGGGAATACAGGAAGCGGAGCGCTGGCCCACAGCGTACAACACCATCATCTGGCACATTATCTTTACCCTGGCCTCTTAGCCTAAGGGCGATCATTGTCCTGATCACGTCCCTCACTTTAGCAACGAAGATTCAAAAATGTTCTGCCAACAGCAGGACTCTAGCCGTTCAGTCCAGGCCCGGTTGCCCTTTTCGAGTCTTTGAGTTTTAAGCACCTATTGTTCGAATCGTTTCTTTTTTTGTGCGCGGCGGCGGCCGTTCTATCGATCTTCATTACTTTAACCCCGACCATTAGTCTGCATCACGACAGTCGTCGTGACCGTGACCGTGGCGAAACCATTCCGGCAGCCTGCTTCGTGTTGTCGCAGGCTGCAACTGCTCTCATTCCGCTGTTTATTGTGTCGAGATGATGATCGGTTAAGTCTCATCGCATTTTCACATACAGCCAGCAATTACCAATAATGAGAAGTGATAAAAAGCAATCAGGGCGAAGTGTTTTGAAGATCAAATATTAACACGAAAGGAAGAGTTCGAAGAACTTGAGAGTTCAAATGTGATCACTGCGAGCATCGCACAGGTGATTCGACTTTTACGTTATGTACAAGTGGAAAGGCGTTTACAGTTGTACGACAGTTTTATCTGTATTTATTTTTTACATAATTTTGGAGCTTCATGTTAAGAGATTTTAAACAGATGCACACAGTTTAAATTATTTGGCAATTGTCGAAAAATAAGAGAAAACTAACAGTGACAGAGAAATGCATAATAAATCCAGCATCTTAATCGGTGCTGATTAAATAGACACTTTGTCGCACCAGGCATAAACAAGAAGAGAGGATACCGACTGCACTGCACTGTTTTTCCAGACGGCAATCAAGCATTGGAGTGTGTCCTCACTTAACTTTGAAGTATCTTAAGTCATTTATTCTTTGCTTCCGAGGTAGTTTTCACTTTACATGAGAGAGAAGAGAATCAGACGCTTTCAAATCTTCTGGAGACAGATTAAATGTTCCCAATCTACTTCCTGCTTTCTTTCATCAATCTATTTTTGCACTGGCCACAATGTTCAGACGTTGGAAATTGTTGTACAGTTGGTTTGCCTGTCAGCACATGCTTCCTCTCTGTGTTTATGTGAATTTCTAACACGGTGCGACAAGAGGAACTGGTCACTTCTCACTTCCATCTGAGTGCCCCCAAGTTGGAATTGAGGGTACCCAGCTCAGGTTGTTGCTGATTGGCTGACCTAAAGGTCCCTTTTGGAACAGCTGCTAAAGAACTCAGAGCTCTTGTTCTCTTTCAAGTATCAGAACACATTTTTCTTTTCATAAGCTCGCATGAATAATACGTTTTTCATTTTGCCATTGTGGTAGAATGGAATACCTTTTAGTTCGCACCTGCGATAACTCCCGCTATAACTTTGTTCACACCCGTTGATTATATTGCTACTGATAGTTACAGATAATACTGATAATATAGTCCGACTTACTACATTAAGTGGGCCTAATACCCATGTAATTTCTGTCTATTGTAAAACTATGCAACAATGAGTATGTACACATTAGTTGCACTGCACCTACCTCTGTAGTTCTAGTGTAATTACAAAGGCATTTGGTCACTTACTGTAAAATGGGAAGCCTTATTGTACACTTTAATAATATCATGGAGAAAAACCCCCAGTTTTGGCCCTATTTCTGGACAGACAAAGCAAACGCAATGCCAAGAGAATGTGAGTTCCCCTTGCATATGAACGCGCTCTTCGTGTCATGAGAGTGTACATTTAATCATGCATATTTTGTATAGAACACGTAACGGTAATAGCATTCTACGTCTAACAGTGGGATGGTATGCCTAACTTGTGTCACTTGTTTATTTTATCTTGTTTATTATGCCCGTTTGTGTTTTTTGCTTGGAAGAGAGAGAAGGGGGAAATAAATATGTATCACCGTGATACCAAACCAGACCAGGAATGATTAATATCCAGCTGCACAATGCAGACACACAAAGCACATGCCATAATGGGAACGCTTCAGCCTGGACTCAAAGGACAATGACGCGTCAGGCAAATCGAAAGGACGACTCTCAATATTAGGGGTTTAGGATTTTTTTTACAGGGGAAAATTGAGAAGATCTGATTGCCCATTATGTAGTCACACCCTCTCCACACAAGGTAATACATACCTCGCACCTTGCTTTCCCCACCATGCAAATGGCAAAATGAAAATTTTGCACACCCTTCGATGCACTTGCTGTGCTCTGCAGCATCGTTATCCACCCCAGTGTTTGCATTGTCGAAACGGAGCCCTTTATTCGATAATACTGGAAACGCCATGCGATGGACAGGGCCCTTATCATCATACGACGATGCATACGTATAATTAGAAATGATGCCGCCATTCCAGCAAGCATGTGAAGATCATTTTGACGCAGGTTGGAGTAATAGCGGGTACATTCATCCGTTCTCCTTTTATTCCTCCATTTCTGATGTGCTTTTTGAAGAATGAATGAAAAAGCTGGGAGCGGAATGGTTTTTAATGAAGTCTAAAAGAAAATTTTCATTCCTCATTTTGCATTGACAAGTGTTTTTAATATTGTTTGTAAATGGCCAAAAGGCATGCATATACTATTAATACAGTGAGCCTTTTATTTTAAAGGACCGAGGACTTAATAAATGACAAAATGCAGTTACACCGTGGAACAACTTTTTTCTAGGAAAAGCTTACATTTATTCCATATACAATTAATTTTCAATAATCTTCTCAAATTTCACAAGTAGTGATCCTTCAAGATAGTTGAGGTGAAGATTTGTCTCCTCCTCCTACAGGCGGCAGTGTTAGCATAACGGTTAAGGAACTGGGCTTGCAACGCAAAGGTTGCAGGTTCGATTCCCAGGTGGGGACACTGCCGTTGTACCCTTGAGCAAGGTACTTAATCTGAATTGCTTCAGTAAAATATCCAGCTGTATGAATGGATTGTATGTAAAGAAATGTGAACTGTGTAAGTCGCTCTGGATAAGAGCATCTGCTAAAAAAAGCCAACATTTTTTTATAAAATAAAATAAATAAAAAAGATAGGCACAGTTTGATTTTCATTACATGCCATCTGATTCTCCATTCTTCAAGGAGAGGCAAACCAAGGAGTCTGAAATCTACTCCAGTCTAAAGTATACATGCTGTCATGCTCTGTTATTGGACCAAATCAATGTCAATGTAATATACTCTGTGTGTGTATGTGTATGTGTGTGTGTGCGTTTAAATCCATGTGTGTATGTGTGTGAGAGAGAGAGAGAATCGGTCTGTGTGTATGTGTGTGTGTGTGTGTACTGCATGTCTATTAATCTATCGTCTGGCACCTTTGGGCCTTTGGCAGTTTTAGCTGGTAAATTAATGCTACAGTACTGAAGAGAAAGCAAAGAGAGGGAGAAAAGAGAAAAACGATAAGTGGAACAGTAGGGGAATCAAGAAGACAGGAATGTGAGAGGTGTAAAATGTAATAAGGAGAGAAAAGGCAGGGCAGAAAAGAAAGTGGTTTCATCCAATAATCTGTAAAAGAAGGGACATTGCCTCTTTGAAAACACATTGTTTGAATTCCATAAAATTTCATAAAATAGAATCTTTTTTGCAACTGTATGCTATGGTGAATAAACAAACTGGCTTGCCTTGGCAAAGAGGCAGCACTGTCTGTTGACTTCTGGAGAACTTACTGGCACCCCCTTTTACCTTACTACCCAGAATAAAAAGGCGGTACAGTTGTGGCTGTATGATTGGAGTAGCCTTCTGTATACAGCCCCAAACCATCGCAGTGATTAATAGATGATTTAACGATGACATAATACATTTGTTCCACAACAATGAGAGAAAATGTCATTGTTTTCTGCTTCCATTCTGCTCTTGCCAGCACTACCTAACTGAAAGATGACAAGTGAGGAGACAAATCTTCACCTCAACTCACAGCACAACCAAGCTACGCTAGGGAGAAGCATTCCAATTAATGTATAAAGTCGGTTCTCAGTTGTAGCAAAATAATGTTTCATATCTTAGTCACAGGTATATCATCAAACAAAATAATACAATCATAGTTATCCATAAATAGCTGTAAGTTACATTTCAGCTGCTTCCTGACTGAATCGCTCAATGAGCGCCCTGAAATGAACCATAGAGTTTCAAAAGTGCTTTCATCAATGCCATTCAAATAATTAGAAGCACATACTTGTACTTAATTGTCATAGTGGAACCCATCACTGTGTTATGTATGCTCCGCTACATTAGTTAACCCCTTCAAAAAGAGCTATTGGACCCGTTGCCTTCATACATTGCCTTCTACATTAATTTGCTAAGTCAAGTGTTGCTAATTCAGTATGATAGTGATTATATCAATCTGAAACTGTTCATTTTAGGGTACTGGGGGTACATTATTAACTTGGGGATTGTTTTTTAGTTCTAAGATGCCTAGTGATTGGAATAAACTGCTAGTCCACATCAAGGTCTTTAGTAGCAACTGCACTTAGATCATTGTTGCTTCCAAATGGGAGAACTGTAGCAGGCTTTGAGGATTTTCATTTTGTATCTTTTAACGTCTATCTTTCATCACTTGTCACAGTACCCCCTGCCAATGAGAGCTTACATCTCAAGGGCTTTATTCTGTGCACAACACATTTGACTCAATACAAAAATGGAGGCAAAAACAAGAGAGCTCTTGTAAATGTGCTTTTTATTTTCAGCATACACAGAGAAACTGACTCAAATAGGCACACTCACAAAGTGATCAAATGTTAAAATATATGTAGAATCAAAATTATATATCTGTGTTATTTTCATGGTGCAGTCATTTGTAATAGTGTGATCAGCAAATGTACACAGTTTGTTGCCTCCAATCTCTCTATGTTTAATTGTTTTTTGTATCTTACATGTACCTCCATAAATATCAAGCCAGTTCAATCTTAATGGTTTCCATGTCATCCTTAACCAGCAGTAGCTATGAAAATGAGAAAAGCTGACCATTTCTGCTCTTAGCAGCAACCACACATAACTTACTGGGCTCTATATTAAGACTGAGGCAAAGCAACGCTTGGCTCAAACGCAAGCCTCTCAGTAATTTCATCCAGTGCACTGATGTTGAAGTTGGCAGTTTCCCCAATCTAAAAATGAACCCATTCGGGCTAGCATGGGAGGGGTGGCATACGCAAGGATATGTTTATGATGTCACTGTTTATCAGTGACTCCGAACCGAACCAGGAATGATTCATATCCTGCGGTGCAACACAGAAGTTCACACACAGCTACACATGCAATGTTGAGAACGTGTCAGGCGGGACTTCTCAGAATGGTTGTCTCCCCCTGGGAGAAGTGCTCTTGTTACATCGTAGCAGTATGCCTAGTGCACAAGCAGCTTTTTTTACAGGGAAAAAGACGACCGATCCGTTTGCCCATTATGCACAACCTCGCCACGCCTACAGGTCTTATAATCTATTAAACCAAACCCTTTTACAATAGCTCTACCTTGTGCCATCGGGTATTCCGGTGTGAAAATAACAAAATGGAATTTTGACATGCCTTATTATATGCCCTTGCACTGCTCTCTAGCGTTATCGACCATAGCGTTTGCATTGTCAAAAAAAGTGCCCTATGTCTTGCTGTCATTATATATTCATATTCAGTATCATATTGGTGTCTACCTCACTTGTGCAATCCACAGATTTTATATTCCTGTTTGTTTTATGCAATTAAGCGGGCGTTTAAAAATCATTTAAAATAGATTTGTTTTAGAGATTTGCCCTCCCCCACGAACTCACCACCCGTCACTACGGGGCAAGCTAATTCGCTGAGACCAGCGGTGATCCGTTTTCTCCGAGACGGAACTTGCCCACCTACTTTCTAGAGACACCCTTCGCGCTTTTCGGCAAGCTTGTGACGGCTCACCCTCCCCCTGGGGCAGACAGCCAATCGCCAACCCTGATCGGGGCTCCTGGCCAGGGCAGGACTGGGGCAGTCGGGTTTCAAACCGCGGCTGCAGTAGGCATCTTGCATTCCGAGCGAATGCTTTGACTGTTATGCTACCCAAGGCCCCCAAACGGGCATTCTTGACACAGATGAAGTGAAAGTGGTAATTCCATGAAGTCAGTTTTTCTATGAGCAATGTCGACCGGAATGCTGTAGAAATTAAAACACCCCACCTGCTGAACTCTCATTCTTTTTGTTGAGCTAAAAATTGCCAGGTAAACGCGAGAGCCTGGTGTCTGTTGTAAAGAATTACAACATCTGTTGTAGTGCTGGTGGCACACTAATCCCAGACGACGTACCGCGGGAGGCGGGTTTCCCAGTGGAAACGAGGTGCAAGCCCGTTTATCCTCATGAGATCCGGGGTGCCAATTAGACAGCACCACGCGACCAATTCATCTGACGCTTGACATATCTGGTGTAAAATGTTGACTGCTTTTCCTTTGCTACTGTAATATTACGGGAAAAAATGTGATTTCATCTGTCCCTTATGGCTCCTGTTCAAGTCCATTAAGCAGCTAGTGCGCTTGGATCTTCACAATTCATAATCTACACAGCGCTCCTCTCATCAAGCATGTCAAAGAACAGCCTTTGATTAATCCTGTCCCCAATAGTCTCAGAAAGGTTGTCCAGGTGAGGCTGAACACAGCCCTCCCATAGAGGTGTCTTCCCTGGGGCTGGGGGAAGGACGTGCACGGGGCATGAGCGTGACCACCGCCCTTCCGCTCCAGCACTAGCTGATCAAACGGGATAGAGGGGGGGCGGGGAGGGGGGGGCATCAAAGTAACACATGAGCCTGTACCACCTCACTGTAGAGGAAGTTGTGGAATTCATTGTGCCTGTCAGTCAACGTCTCGGCGTGTTGTACGCACGACACATTCCCGGAAGAAACCAGCCCCCATGCTCAATGCTCAACGGGGCTGTCATGATATTCCTCATAAGTTAGGCAAATGAGCAAGGTGATTGAATTTCTTTCCTGCTATTTAAATCTTTAATTGAGATTTCTATTATGTGGTTGTTACACGTCGCCTTTGCTGACAGAGAGGCAGCTTTGGTGCGCAGATGAGAGAGGAGGAAGGACAGAAACACAGACACCCCCCCCCCCACACACGCATACCCACAAAGATGCTGGAGTGGAGGGGAAGTGGAGGGCAATTATCATCATGCATGGGTCCAGCCTTCACATGGGGCGGCATCTCCCTGGCAGTTCATATTTTAGTCACCCTTCTCCCATGAAAGATTCATAACCTATGGATGTGGTCTTAAAACAATAAGCATTTGGCTCTCAGCATCTTGCATCAATCACTGAAGTGAAGCCATGCGTGTGCTAAGAGAATAGCCTTGTAAAACCTATTTGGGATTGCTTTTGCTGGGATGCGTAGCGGGGTGGGAGGCTTGGAAGGTAGTGAGGGGGCAGTAACTGACAGGTAGGGAAACAGGGAGCGTTTGCATGTTCATTAACTTCCATATATTGTATTGGCTTTATTTCTGTGTATTTTACTATACTCGGGAAATGAAACGACATCCTCCGCACAGTTTATTTTCAGACTTCGGCATTGAGGGTTATTTCTGTTGCGTAACATGTTTTTATAACATCAAAGGAGAACTGCGGGTCTGCATTATATAATTAGAAATATCCTTTAAAGGACTATGTCTATGTTTTGGATCGTGTGCTTAGCAGAGTAAACATAGTTGCTATGGCATGGGCATCTCGTGATTAATACTATACAAACATGCCCCGCTGCAATTCGCTTAGCAGCCGTCACAGGGGGCCCGGTCCATACGTCCAGCGTGCACAGTGTATAAAGCTCCTCTAATTAAACTTATGACTGAAGACACCCGAGGACATTTCTGCTCCCTGGGATACCAATCTGGGGAGAATTGAAAAGTAATTTCCCCCGCCTTCCCTGCCTCCTTCAAGCCAAGCCCAAGCCATTACATTTAATTGCACTTTAACAATTTGTTTTGAATTGCCTACATGTATTCCATCTGCAGACTGACTGAATATCATCTCAAGCTTTTCCCGGTGATTAAGTAGAATTTATACTGCAAGTGAAGCATTGCAGACAGGGGTGTGGCTTACACATCGGACTATGTGTTCAGATGCATGAGACGTGAGAGGCGGCAGTGTGGCATAGCGGTTAAGGAGCTGCCTCTGCAGAACCAACCAGTTTACAAGTGGAATTCCTTGATGCGGCACTGCAGCTGTAACCTTGAACAAAGTACTCACCCAGAGTTGCTTCCGTAAATATCCAACTGTATAAATTGATATGTAAAAACAGAAAGTTGCGGAAGAGTGTGCAAACTGAAGATTTTACAAAGTATTTATATCATAGACCTGTAAAAAAAAAACACCAATATTTTAGCCCCGGGATAAATTATTTCCATTTCAGGCATGCTCTGAGTGGTACATTTCTAAAATATTAACAAAATAATGAAACCTGCCAGACATTTCAATATTCTACCCATGTGTTGTTTGGAGCTGTGGGGTGGATGAGAATAAGCACAGTAGCAGTGGCAGTATATATACAGTGGGTATAAAAAGTATTCACCCCCTTTGGCATTTTTCACATTTTATTTTAAATGGATTTAAAATGGATTTAATTGGGATTTCTTGCCACTGATCAACGGAAAAGACATTAATGACATTAAAGACGATAATGTTAATTTTTTTTAATTATTATTATTACTCTAAAGCCTTTACTTAATGAATTACAAATGAAAAACAGACAATAATTAATTGCATAAATATTCACCCCTTTTGCTAAAACACACCTAAATAAACTAAATCTATTGTGCAATCTATTGTCTCCTAATTTAATCTAATCTAAGGTCATATCATTTTTTTATTGGTGAATACTTTTATACATACATACATACATACATACAATCATTGTGGCAGATCTAAAAATATTAATTTATTATGGATTTGGCAAATTCTAATACCGTTTATCCCTTAATGGCCATCAGAACAGCAATAGAGCAGCAAGTTTTCATCTGCAGCAGTGATGACAGCAAGGTTCCTACATTAAAGATATTTTACAGATAGGATATATGACACTACACAAAATAAAGAAATACATTCCCCTTCCTTGTGTAAGGGGAATTTAGCCCCACAGGAGGTCATTTTCAGTACAGTGTAAATTTCAATTTTGTGTACAGTCTCCAGTGTAGCACTCTCCAATGAGAGAGATGCAGGGGGTGAGAGCTACTGCAGTCTTACTGAGAAGGTGAGGGGCAAATGGCTTTGATGGACATACTTACTGTTGGCTTTTCCATCTGTATTCATTAATTGATGAACATATTTTTTTCAATGTCAGGTACTTGGGATGATAAATGAACTGCGGTTGAGTTGAACAAATGGCGCATGGGACGTTTCAGGCAGCGCAGGGTGGAATTTTCTCCTTTTTTTGCATCCCTTCTTCCCTCTCATGGTCCCTTGACGAAGCGGCAATAGATATTTTGGCCCGCACTGTATGTTCATTTGTGATCTATGTTTTGTACGTGCTCTTAGCTTTTTATAAACGACCATTTCCCAAACTGTCCTGACTCCTGCTGGGAGAAGAATCTTTTCAAAAATCCACTTACAACTCTCAGACGCAAGCGTCAAGAAAAGGGACCAGTGTAACCATGACAAAGCAGCATTCCTTATTATCTTATACTCACTCAGCCATTGTTATTTTAGTTCCTGTTATTATTTGTGTGCTTTACCTCTAGACAGTAGTACCTTTCTCCTTGATACAACAACCTACTTACAAGTGGACCCTGTAGGAGAATACAGCTCCCTGATCTCCACTCAAATGGTCATAATTAGCAGAGGCCATTAAGGCAAGGCACTCATAGTACCACAGTGTATTGTGAGCCATACCAGCAGCAAAACTGCTAGTAATTAAATGAGATATATCTGCAAAATATTAGGAGCACTGTTAGGAATATCCTGTCCTCTAGAAATCTATTGAGTGCCCTTCTTCAAGGTTAGCTCCTCTGTGCCAGAATAATTGAAAATTAAGAATTTACTGAGGTGTAATTAAATGCTACCCTTTGAACCTTTGGAGACTTTAACAGCATATTAACTTTTGAGATGGCTTGGAAAGAGACTGTGAATGCACGTGTCCGCATGGTAATGTAATGAACTCTGACAGTCCCTTAATTATCGCCCTGCCCAGCAGTTAAAACGTCTTTAATGCTATGGTTATATTTCCAACACGTGTGAGTCAAAGGAATATCTCATTTGTTTTTAATTAATTATCAAATAAAGATGTAAAATAGGGGCTCGACACTTCCTCAGTTAGTTTTAATGCTCATCTGTGAACTTAGCACTGTATGTAAAAAATAATTACACAAGTTATTGCTCTTGGACTAATGAGGTTGTAGGAGAGAGATTTCTTTTTTTTTGGTTTTCATGTTGAGTAGTGCAAAGCACTGTTCTCTAATGGCTCATTGCCTGAAACTGCAACTGATTCAAATTAAACCTTCACTGTTATAATCTTAGTATTACTCTTACTTTGAGTTGTTTCTGAACAACATCAACCTCTCAATGGTATTTCTAGGGGTGTGACGGTATGACGGTAGACCACAATATTAAAATATGAAATAGTAGGCCTACTATCGTAATACCGTGATAGTAAATCACGCGGCAAAAGCTATTTTCATGCAGGGAAAAAATATTTCAACTGTACCCTACTAAAATGTCTAAATAACCCATATTAAATCATATAATACTGGACCTGGGGTGTGCCTCCACCTGTTTGGCTGTTCTTGCATTTTGTTTTGTTTACAACGCGATTGCGCAAGTGTAGACAGCTCCCTCGCATTCCACAACCCTGCTAGCTAGCTAGCTACACAGCATGAATCTCAATTTTCAGTCCCTTATAAAACTTGTCCAACGATGTCCAACACTGATTCCGATTCCGATTCCGAGGCTGTCTGTCACCCCAAAAAGCGAACTCGTTCATCCGTGTGGACTCACTTTGGATTCAGAAAAAAAGATGGTGATGATGATACCCACCTGTGTGAGTATCATCCTTCACGTTATGATTTTTCCACAAAAGAAAAAGTGAATAGTTAAATATAGTACTAGATCCGATAAGCTGATAACGCGATAAAACAAAGTGTTTCTTAATTCGCAAAGTGAATGATTTAAATTACAAGGAGTGAACTATATTCAGTTGAATTTTTTGTTTTGTTTTTCAATTAAAATGGTATATAAATCTGCAAAGAGCCATACAATAAACAGATCGAGTTGTAAACTTTGTGTGATACTTTTTTTCGCTTAAAAACTGATACCGTGATATACCGAAAACCGTGATATTGAATAGTACGATTTTAATACCGTGAAAATGTCATACCGTCACAGCCCTAATTTAGACATTAGTTATTTAGAGCTTGTAATTCAGCTCATGATGTCTTTGAAGAGCATACCTTGAAAGAAAATTGTGTCTATTGTTTGTTCATCTAAACAAGAACAAATTGTAAATGTCTTTGTAATATAGTTTCATAAACTCGCATTCCAAATGTGATATTTAGCCTACTAATTCAATGGTTATGATCGCAGTGCACGATACGGTCAGTTATTATTCATTTTCAATAACACAGCAAGGTGTGTTTAAATGAAATACAGACCCAGTCCTTTTGGGGGTATTCTTAGCATTAGAAATATTACCCTTGTCACTGGTTATAAATGGCAAATGGACCACAGCCCATTGTTTGATTCCTTTGTATTTTTTTTTTTACAAACTGTGGTACGCAGTGTCTGAGGCAATCTACTGCAGCACAGAAACTGCACAGAAAAGCATGTGCCTTGGGTTCGACACAGCTTAATCTACTGCAAAACCTGAGCAGAAAGAATGAAATCAATACCATTAGTGTATTTCCCAGGTCTCTTATCTCTTATCTCTCTCCTATCAGGTGTGGAAGTAAGAACGGTTCCAGCAGAACTCCATACAGCTTAGGCAAAAGGTGGTAATCTGCTTCTGTATCTGAATACATTAACTTCTCTATGGTGTTGCACTAAGGAAAGGCAATACAGACTGCTGAAAAGCATATTTAAATGTTGGATGATTCAAAGTATGATGATAAGCTTTAGAAAAAACATATTTGTGCTATTTGTTAATTTCTTGATCGAGCCTGCTGTGTCTTTATCAAGAAATAACTGCAAATAATGACTGTTAGTCTCAAGGTTTTTTCTCTGTCAAATACTACATTAAATATATTTCTGCTAGACATTGCATGTAGCTAGCCTTCGCACTAGTATACTGTCTTCCTCTATAGGCTGTCAGAAAGCTTAATACTTTAAATGAAACAATTAGTCATAATGACATTTAACAGCATATAAAATAGTGTTGGTTATGCTTTATAAAAGAAAATTGATTGATTTATTAATACTGGGTGAGGGTACTTTGTTAATCTGGTATTGTTTCGTACGCTTCCTTGGAGAGGGTTAATGCAGTGAGGTAGAAACCTAACCTTGTCCACTTCTTACAATAGTTTAAAACACATTGCTGCAGCTCATTAGCTGCCAAATGTAGTTGCTAGAAGCCAATGCCCCATGGCACTGAACACAATTCTCCTAATGAATACATACAGTACATTTGCCTTCTTGCACAAGTGAAATGAAAAATGGCAGCATAAGCAGGGAACGAAGCAGCCCACCCCTACAATATTGTACATGACATATCTCCCCTGATTTATGTCATACAGTAGTACATTTCTCATCAGCATTTTATTGTATGCGATACTCGATTCCAACACGCAACATGAATATATATAAACTGTACATTCATTTAGGTTGACTTCCTAACTTTTATTTTCATTTAAAGTTATTGTGCTCAGCGTCATTTTCAAACTGTAATTTGTGGCATGGCAGGTGTTGTGTGTTTGCATTACTGCCAATTGTTGCATGATGCCTTTAAGAGAGAGAGATAATAATACAAGTAATTGATTCTTGGTAATGTTTTTAATAGTGATTTGTCAGAATGGACCATTTGCCTGGATCTGATGTTCAATATTTTTATTTTCAGGGTATGGAGAAAAACAATAAGCTTTTTTTCACAATTTACAGTTATTGATTTGAGAGGAATATTTACGCATCTATAGTTTGTGTTACATTTGATTGCATTTTCTCCTCTATGTACTGCATGATAAGGCCTGGGGCAATAATAGCACATTTAATAGGTTTTAAATAATAATATCAGATAAATACGTGAAATAAGGCCATACCAGGTTTTTGTTTTTAAACTCAGAGAGCAACTCTCACAATGTGGTAAATTACCATATCAGATATCATTGTTTACAATCCAGTTTAGCTCAAACTTAGCTCATGCCATACTATTTGCCAATACCGTGCTCTTATTTATATTTTCTCAGAAGCCTTTCCAGTGTTTTCTCTACATCACTGAGCTCTTTGTCTATCGAAACCATTTCTCAGCTTGCATTAAACTGCGCATTGATATTTCCTTGGTGCTCTCAGTAACAATTATTTTGTTCAGAATAAAGGTTTGAATTAATTTGATTTGTATTCAGTTCTATAACATGTATGCAAGTGAACTGTGTATGTATGTGTAATGTTGCATAGCAACAAGGCATACATTACATTACATTACATTACAGGCATTTAGCAGACGCTCTTATCCAGAACAACTTACACAGTTTCACATTTCTTTACATACAATCCATTTATAGAGCTGGATATTTACTGAAGCAATCCAGGTTAAGTACCTTGCTCAAGGGTACAACGGCAGTGCCCCCACCTGGGATCGAACCTGCAACCTTTGCGTTACCAGTTCCTTAACCATTATGCTAACACTGCCGCATACCTCCTCTATGTCTGTGAAATTATTATTTTTCCTTTTTTTATAGTCCTTTTAAATTAGTTAGCTATTAGAAATGTAAATGTGTACGCAGAGCGACAATCTTTCTGGGAAAGTCTGAGATTCCTCAAGTATGCATCTGGAATTCCGTACATTCTGAACTTTTGACATTTGATTGACACCATAAACACGATAACCATGCTCCTTAAACAATCTTCCAGGCTGTAGTTTCTTTCAATTCCAATTTCATTTTCTCGGAAGCTGACAGGAAGATGTAGCCTACATTTTCTACAATGTTTAAATGCACTCTACTGAGCCCTGATGGATGGTGGTGTTTTCACTCGGCACATTTGCATGAAAGACAAATATTGTGGTGTTTCGGTTTGTTTTGACAAGCATGCACTAAATGGTCTCTTAGAGTACAGCGTACAGTGGGACTGCCTGAGTTCCATGAAAGAAATGACTTTAATTTATTCCAGCAAGAAACAAGCGATAGTTTGACTGAAACCTCTCCTGCTGCTGAGTTTGAATGCATCAGAGAACAAACCCCTAATGATCTCCTGGAGCTGTGACCTAATAAAGCAGTTTAATTAAAGCATTTTTTTCCAAGCTCTCGGGCGTTCCATGCATCTTGGCTGGGCCTCGGAGCGCATATCGATAATTCCCTTATACCTTAGGTTCCATGTCTGGAGTGACCTATTTAAATGTGGCCGTCTACTGCAGGGCGGAAAGCACAAGAGGCTTTAACTGTAAAAGTGATGTAGTCCCATCTAAGTCCTTTAATATAAATGTGTTTTATAAAGGGATTGAAGCAGGATTAATTTGCTGTCCATGCACTCCAGTAAGCGAGGAAGCACGGCCGACAAACTACCTTAATGAAACGCAGCAAACACAATTTTGTGTTGAAACAGCTGGGGGGCGGGGGTGGCACTTCTGCAGCTGCCCCATATCCCAAGGCTCCATGTCACCTGACTGGCCTTTTGTTTATTGTATTCTTCACACAGCTATTTTTTTCTAGTCATCAGCGTGTGATGCCAGGCGACTCATCGCACACAGGGGAGGGGGGAGGGTGGAGGGAGGATTTGGGAGGGTGGGGGGACAGACTCTGGTACAGACCATCAGCATGGGCAGAAATCCTATGTTCCGGGCAGATAATGGGCTGACGAATAGGTTTAACAATAGCTCCTCTTTAGAGGAGGAGAGGCACCTGGGGTCTGTTTGCAGGGCCTGAGGAGGAGAGTCAGACGGAAGAGATTGAGGGAAAGAATAAAGGTAGAAGGGCTCAGGAGAGCCTCATACATTCATACATTGTGAACCAATGACAGAAGTTGATTAATTAGATTTCAGAGAGGCGAGAGCTTCGGAAACAGGTGCATTATATGAAGGAGACAGACATTTTTTGTGGCAACCACCATGACAACAACAAGCTGGAAAAAAAGATATCAGACCATGGGCTCGCTCAAATCACTGCCATACAAAGGGGACATAAACTCCTTACTTGTCACATTTCTTAATATTGATATTTTTGATATTTTGATGAAAATAGAAAGAAAATATTGATGCATATACCTTGAAACGCTATTGACTGTAAAGGTCTTGCATTTGTATTGGTTGTAACCTGTAATTAAAGCTCTCTAGCTTCAAGGACAATTGTATGGCTGGATTCACATCGCGACAGTATATTAATGCAAGCATAATACAGTTATTATTGTTGCTTTTTATTACAATTCTGTTAATAAAGCAAAGATGAATGAATAGATAGATTTCCAATTTAGCTGGTGATAAAAATAACCCCTCAATTAACTGACATTCATTGAAAATTTGTATTTAATTGGCATAAATATATACAGTATATATATATATATATATATATATATATATATATATATACATACACTCAGTGGCCACTTTATTAGGTACACCTTTCTAGTACTGAGCAGGACCCACCTTTCCAACAAGGTGCTGAAATACATTCCTCAGAGATTCTGGTCCATGTTGACATGATAGCATCAATGCAGTTGCTGCAGATTTGTCAGCTGCACATTCATGTTGTGAATCTCCCGTTCTGCCACATCCCAAAGCTGCTCTATTGGACTGAGATCTGGTGACTGTGGAGGCCACTGGAATACACTGAACTCATTGTCATGTTAGTGGAAACAGCTTGAGATGACGTGTGCTTTGTCACATGGTGCATTATCCTGCTGGAAGTAACCATTAGAAGATGGGTAGACTGTGGCCATAAAGGGATGCGCATGGTCAGCAACAAGACTCAGGTAGGCTGTGGCATTTAAACAATGCTCAATTGGTATTAAGGGGCCTAATGTGTGCCAAGAACATTCCCCACACCATTACACCACCAGCAGCAGCCTTAACCATTCACACAAGGCAGGATGGATGCATGGGTTCATGTTGTTTACGCCAAATTCTGACTACCATCTGCATGTCGCAGCAGAAATCGAGATTCGTCAGACCAGACAACATTTTTCCAATCTTCAACTGTCCAGTTTTGGTGAGCCTGTGCCCACTGTAGCCTCACTTTCCTGTTCTTAACTGACAGGAGTGGAACCCGGTGTGGTCTTCTGCTATTGTAGCCCATCCACTTCAAGGTTCAACGTGTTGTGCATTCAAAGATGCTCTTTTGCATACCACTGTTGTAACGCGTGGTTATTTGAGTTACTGTCGCCTTCCTGTCAGATTGAACCAGTCTGGCCATTCTCTTCTGACCTCTCTAATTAACAAGGCGATTTCGCCCACAGAACTGCAGCTCACTGGATGTTTTTTGTTTTTCGCACCATTCTCTGTAAACTCTAGAGACTGTTGTGGGTGAAAATCCCATGAGATCAGCAGTTTCTGAGATATTCACACCACCCCGTCTGGCACCAACAATCATTCCACGGTCAAAGTCACTTAGATCACATTTCTTCCCCATTCAGATTTTTGGTCTGAACAACAACTGAACCTCTTGACCATGTCTGCATGCGTTCATGCATTGAGTTGCTGCCACATGATTGGCTGATTAGATAATTGCATTAACGAGCAGGTGTACAGGTGTACCTAATAAAGTGGCTACTGATATATATATACATATATCGTAATTATTTTGTGTTCCTTTGTCAGTAAATACTGTGATCTGAGTGTCGTCTTTTTTAATCATAATGCAATCGAGAATATATATTTTTATTGATAGGATGTACCATAAATGGGAAGAGATTGGTGAGTCTCAGTGCATTGGCATGAGTACCATTAGCATCTGCATGGGACATCATCTTGGTTTGCAATGAACATGAGCCTTTCGAAATGGGACAGCTGAGTTTGTCTCATCCCTTCCACGTCAGCAGTAAAGCTAGGTCAACCCTGCATTTTGTGTACAAACATCGAACAACTGGTGCTCCACTCATCCTGTCTGCAGACATGTGCTAACATTTACTGCGGAAGCTGACCTTGAATGATGAGGAAGGATCCTCGCGGACCATCTTAACTGCATGTTCAGGATGGTTCAGTCTCCGCCTGCCCTTTCTATGCAAGTCTAACGAACGAGAGAGAGAGAGAGAGAGGAGAGCTTCACTAACAAGCGACTACATCAATGTGAAAAATGAGCCGAGTGAGAATGCATCTGTTTTGACCTACCTTATGAAAACGATGGGAAAGTGAGAAATGAGCACAGCAGGTCCACAACTACCTGCAGCGCTTTCTCCAAAGTGCGCTCGTCGTGAGACTCTCCTACCTGTCATCGCAGTTGAGGCAAGTCTCATGCAGTGTCATCGGGTTTATTCTGACCTACATCATAAACATCTTCTGTCCATAATTGCCATTTTATTATTATGATTTTATTTTTTATCGTTTTTCTATAAAATAGTACATGTAAATAATATGATAAGAGACATTTTTACGAATGGTAAGTCTCGTGGCACAGTGTCATTGAATTTATGCGAGAATGTTCCAAAACCGTTTATAAGGGACTCTTCATAAGAATTTGCTGTCCAAAATGTTTACGATTTTAAAGGCAGTGGCGATTTTAGACCCTATTTAGGGGGGCTTTAGACCCCCTGTCTTTCATCTCAGTCCCCCTGAAAATGTTTAGTCATTCTTTTCTAAAAAACATTTTTACTTAATATAATTTTTTTTTAATACCACAGATAGCGAGTGGTATTTCAATTTTGAGAGGGACCACCATTGCGGTGTTTTTGTTTTCGGGAATGTAACAGTAAATTAATTAAGAATTTAGGCATGTGCTTTGCATGTGTACATCTCGCATTCTCATTGGGGGCTGAGTCCTGCTAAAGGTCAAATCCTAGAAACGCCCCTGTTTAAAGGCATATCAATAACTACTGTATTTAAATGTAGTAAAATGTATTGAATTTGATTCAGTCCTGTATCAGAGGAGCAGAAGCATGTTTACTAATGCCCCCCCCCAACACACTTCCCCATACCGGACTCTAGGGATAGGTCTCCCTTCTGGGTGGGGCTTCATTAGCATGCACAGAGACTCCCGTCACACTCTGATGCGGAGCCACATGATTTCACACTAGGTAATGATAAGAGAGGTTTTAGAGACATTTAGAGGTGTCATGAACCAAACAGATGAAGAGTCTCACATTGGCATTTCAAACAGTGTGCAGAAAGATATTGCTAACCTGAAATTCTGTGAGTTTTTAGAGATGGCATATGTGGCATATTTAGCTCTCTATTGTTAGTGATCTCTGAACAAGTGAATGCAATGCTTTAGTGGAGAGGTTGCCTGGCATTCTCCAGTTGAATCTTTAATTCATCTGTTTCAATTTCATATATGCTGTTGGGTCTGCCTAGAACCTGCCTGCCTAGGTCTGCCTAGCCTAGAAAGGTGATGTCAATATGGAGGAATAGGCATTTTTGCTGCTGCTTAATACGTTGCAATATTCATAGTTTACATCATATCCAAGTGTTTATAAGAAACATCATACATAAAACAAAAGCCTTTGTTCAAACTAAGCTCATATACAAGTTTTATCAATATTTAATGGGGGAAAGCAGCTTGAATTTCCTAATTAGTCGCCTTCTCTCTCCCACTCTTGCCTGCTGGCATCAGTGACCTTCATGTTCCACAGGTCATTTCACTCTGATGTGACCACTACAACATGAATTAATGGATTTATTTGCATGGGGATGCCTTCCCATCTCATCCTCGGTGGTCACGTAGATTTTTCATATCTGTGACATTCTGTCTTAGAGAGAAAATATTACAGTGAGAACTATGGACCAGGCGAGATATTTAGGGTTCAGGTTTAGAAACTGGTGATTAGAACTGATTTTCATAGCATGCTGCTGGTGTAGTTTTAAGATCATTGAACAAGGCTACCATATCTATTTGTCAATAAACTACCTTTGATTGATTTCGAATGGAATAACTCAATGTACAAGAGGCTTGGGGCTATATTTAATCCAACCACAATGCAATTAGTCCTGATTTAAGTCCATTTAGTTTTTATATGCTTTTTCATTTAATTCATTCATTTATTCATCTGGTTCTTACACTACATCTGTTTAAATATTCATTAACTCTTGTTTAAATGTGTTAGTTAAACTTAAAGACAAAGCATTTTGTGCTTAGAGGGAAATGGCGCTCCACATTTTGGCTGAACACGGTATGTGTTTTTCTGATTATTTATCGTGGGTGTTACTGTTGCAAAAGTGATGTTGAAAGAATAATTTCAGAGCTCACTGACATAAAGTAGATTAGCATTGTCCAGAGTCTCTCTAGCCCACTTTAATGCATTGTGCTGCTGAACAGCACTATTTTTGTATGACATTTGCTCCCATTGATATCTGAGAAGCCCTTTCAAACATCAACTGAGCAGAGCGCGGGAATAATTAACTACAATAGCATATAGTACCATATAGTGCCAGGAACACACACACACACACACACACACTGAGGAGACACTTCACACTGTCGTGACAGCAGATTCCGCTGACAGCTAAACGCAGTGGCAGAATCAGTGCAGATGTTATCTACTCCTCTAATGCCAATCCTGCTGAAAATGTTAAAATAGTAAACTCCCTGATGCTTTTGTTCAGAATTTAAAAATGTAAAATGACTGTCAATTATGTGTAGGCCAACAGTGAATCATTGCAAAGCGTAGGAGAGGAGCACACTATTATAAATCAGGAGGAAAACCATGGCACACAGACATTTTAAATGGATGGCCTTAAAATATTCAAAGATTAAATATTGAAGGATTTACATGTTTTGAAATATCTGGTTTTAAAGTACAATTATGTGTGGAAATGAGATTTTCTGACCGTTGTATCCAAAAAGGCTTGTTGCATTTGCAACCTGTCAAAGTTAAGAAGACATGAATTACCTTTTATTATCACCCATCTAAGGTGGGACGGTTACTATTCTTAATCTATGTGATGTTCCGCTGTTTGTCAGACACTATGAGCGAAAAAGCTGTGTACTTGAAAGCTGAGCAAATTAATTCTGCTATAAATAGTGTACTTCAAAAATGTTAACATCTTAGCCTTGGCTATTTGCATTTTTATGTATAATCTGTCTGTAATAAATAAGTAATATTAAAGTGAGTTGACATCATTACTAAATTATTAAGTTTTGATACACTATAACATTTCAAGGGAGAAAGAAAATATACATGTCTTTTGTGTATATACAAGTACAGCATGAAATTCTACTGCATAAAATCTTTACAAGATAACTATTCATCCAGAAATTCATGAATTGACATACAAATGGCAATTTCATGTGCCATGTTTAGTGTGTGCGTGTTAGAATTTACAGTGTCGCGTTTACTACCAATTTACAATTACCTATCCTATACAAAACCATTTCTTATAACCATTGTTTGAATATGATATGGATAATGATGCAATGTCTCATACATATACATACTGTGTACAATACACATACTTCCATGTGTCAGCTTGCCCAATAGAGTCAGATCAGAGTAATACTGTCAATGTTAAAGCTGCTCTCTTTGAATAGTCTTTTAAATATATGACTACTTTTTTATATTTGAGCAAGGTCATTATGATGCTGACTTGGTGATGTTCAGCATTGTCATGTTCCAATTCTTTGTTATTTTATGAATTCTTTAAACACTTGTAAGGGGAATCCAGCTGAAAAGGGGTTTCTTTTGTGAGTGATCTTAGATTTTAGACAATAAATGTATTCATTATGATACTTCAGGAATATGCAGGAGCACTATGATATGAAATTAAACAAAGCTTTTCATCATAGTTTAACTGTAACAGACTGTGAAATATATTTTATTTATATATGTATATACAGTATATACACGGACATATACTGTATATGTAAGGAATAAACCACGACAAGCTGTGCGCTCTCAGTATACTGTATATACACACGCCTGGGGTGGTGCTGTCACGTAGGTTATCTACTACATAGCTTGCTAACATGTCTGTCTAGTGACTTCTTAGTACACAAAAGATCTGGCAAGCTAAAGAGCTAGCTAACTAACTCACTTACGAGCCATTGCTACCTAAAAACGTTTGCAAGAAACGATTTAATACGACCAAGGCAGTCGCAGCTAACTTGCCAAATGTTGCTAGTCAGACATCTTTACAAGCTATGTAATACATACATGACACATTCGCTAACATTAGCTAACAAGGTAGCACTACTATTAACTTGTTCTAGCTCCTCAGCTACGGTATGAGTCCCACAGACTCTGAGAGCAAGCTGTCTTTATGCATCGTTAGGTAACTAATCTAGCTAGCTAAATTACCTTGCAATAACAACATACTGTACTTTGCTAGTTTACAAGCCTGATAAGTTAGGTCATTAATATTAGCTAGCTAACGTTAGCACTGTTAACTTACATCTTTTCTTATCTTACCCTTCATTGATAACGTTACTTTGAGCTAATCTTGCCTCAAGCTAACAGGCTTTTTTGCTATATTTTGTGGTGGATATACAGGTGCCAAAATATGATCATTTTTACATGATAACGGTTTGAATTTTTCTGGGGTGGGAATGGCCTCGTGCCGTAGCACCACTCCATGCGTGCATATACATCCTGAGAATGCACGGCTTGTTGTGTATTATTCCTTACACATATATTGTGGCAGACGGCCGGGGGAGGTGTGGGGAATCATTATAGAGGGGAAATAGCTGCCGTCACGCTGGCTCCACCCCAACCATATATGGAACTCCGGAGGAAATATGACGCACCAGGAAACCCTCAACAAGCCGAAGGCTCGGAAATAAAAGACGCACATTTTCTCCAATCTTTTTCTCCAAGAGTACCGGAAGGGAAAAGCGCGGCCGGAGTGAGTACTAATAGAGCATTGCTGTGGATTGTTTATTTGGATTGACCTGGATTGTTTTGAGACCCCCTTTGTGTACCGAACATTGATTGTATGAGAACCTGGTTCGATTTAATGACGGATCACGAACAACAACTATGAATATGGATTGCAATATTGGACTGTTTGACTGATTTCTCTCCTCTCCCAAATTCTAGAGTTTTCCCCTAATAAACCCAGTTCTATTTCATTGACCATCTTGTGTGTTGTTTCGTAATCCAACTTGGTTGCGTGGAAACCCCACACCCCTGTTCCCGCTACACTACCAGTCAAAAGTTTTAGAACACCCCCATTTTCCATTTTTACAGAAATGTAAGCAGTTCAAGTCCAGTGAATAACCTGAAATGGTACAAAGGTAAGTGGTAAAATGCCAGAGGTAAAATAAAAAATAAAAATAGTAAGTTTAGGTTACCAAAAACTTTAAAATAATATACATTTCAGAGTTATTAAAAAAAGGCCCTTTTCAGGGAACAAGTAATGGGTTAACAGTCACTCTGTGCAAGTCACCGACTCTGGATCCAGCAAATGAGCCCCAGACCATGACGCTTCCTCCTCCATGTTTGACAGTTGGTATCACACACTGAGGAACCATCCTTTCGCCTACTCGACGGCCTACAAAAACCTTTCAAAATTTTAAGATTTCAAATTTTGATTCATCGGTCCATAAGACCTTCTTCCAGTCTTCAGTAGTGGGGTGCTTCATGGCCCAGGCAAGCCTCTTTTTCTTATTTTGCCATTTTAGCAATGGCTTCCTTACTGCCACTCGACCTGTCAAACCTGCAGCTCGAAGTCTTTTCTTTACAGTTGAAACTGAGACTTCCTTACTTCGACCAGTGTTAAACTGTGCTTGAAGCTGTTGTCCTGTGAGCCGCCTATCATGCAAGCTGTTGACTCTCAGAAACTTGTCTTCTGATTTTGTTGTGGCTTTGGGTCTGACAGACCTCTTCCTGTCAGTTTCCAAGTGTCTTTTGATGGTGTAGGAAACTACAAACTGCCCCAAAAAAATTTTTATACCTCTGGCAGTTTACCACTTACCTTTGTACCATTTCAGGTTATTCACTGGACTTGAACTGCTTAAATTTCAGTAAAAACTGGAAAATGGGGGTGTTCTAAAACTTTTGACCGGTAGTGTACATGTTGTGGAGAATGCGGGCATCGCATTGCGTTTAAAAACCATAGTTGGATAACCAAACAGGCACGGGAGACAATGGAGGCAATAATACAACAACTGGTATAAGCAAATCTGGCACAACAAACAATGTATCGGGAGCTGATGGAAGAATAGTGTCAGCAGACCGCCCTGGTGCGAGCTGAGCCAACGCCGACAGAACCCTAGCCTCCTGTTCCAAACCTAGCCTCTTCCTGCTGAAGCTGACCGAGGCAGATGACATTGAGGTGTATCTCCAGACCTTCGGAAGAACCGCGTTCTGGGAGAATTAGCCACAGGATCAGTGGGCCAGCCTGATCACCTCATTTCTTGCTGGGACAGCACAAAGAGCATATCATATTCAGGTACTGAAAAAAGAAATCCTGAGACAATATGGATACACGTTAATCCACCAGGCACAACGATTCCATGACTGGAGTTTTGAAACCACAGGATCACCACGAGCACAAATGTCTGATTTGTTTTGATTGGCTAGAAGCTGGCTAACTGCCGAGCCCCTCTCCATGAATCCAATTGAGAGAATCGTAGTAGATACATTTTTACGCTCCCTCTCTTTCGAGGCTAAAAAATGTGCTAGCTAAGCTAACCCACAAAGTGCGGACCAGCTGATTTAACTAGTGGAAGGACACCAGGCTGCGCTCAATGTCCTGCGCAGTGGACGACTGCTGAAGGCAGAACCCGCCACCCGCCCAAAGGATAAAAATAAGGCAGATGAGGCAACCTGGAACCCGGCCAGAGATGGCAGAACCCAGCGATCTACTTCACCCAGAAGATGACCCTTCCTGAATTTTGAGAACCAGAAATGTGGCGAAGAAGGCCACATTTCCTGGAGCTGTCCTCACCGTGATGTCTCCATGCCTTCAGCATCAGCCAGTGAGCCTGCCACCGGACGGCCTTGCAGTCTACTAACGTCATGCTGGGCTCATGAAAATAGTTCCTCCCCTGTCAGACCTGTAAAAGCCAACTGAAAAGATGGTGATATTAATCAGACCAGAGTTCGCTCAGGACCAGAATACCACTGACACCATATCCATCACCTGTATACATAGGAAAACAAAGAAATACAACACCATGATCTTGAACCTACAGACGACATAAGGACAAAATGTGGGACGAGTTGGAATTGTCCCGAATCTGCCAGTGCCAGGGCTGATAGGAAGGGACTCCCCACTATTCGGCCAACTGTGGGCCAGTGTGTCTGGGGAAATGGAGACACGAAAGAATAGAAGGGGGAAGGGAGCTAAGTGACAGACGAGGGCCACCAGCCAAGGAAACGCCCAGATGTGTGGGTATCAGGAGGTGGATCCCACTGCATCCACCAAGCCACTGTCAGAAAGTGAACCAGTTGAAGCACCGCTCGAGGGTGCAGAACTAAATTTGACCTGTTTCCGATGGAACTGGAGGGGGATCCTAAGCTCACGCCATTGTCAGGGCAGTTTGAAACAGCCTAACTCGAAGATCCGAACCTGGTCA